>JARGCV010000112.1:37737500-38337500 GCA_034064705.1 Bothrops alternatus
AAAGGCAAGCAAGGGTAGTACCAATAGTAATAGGCGCCTTGGGTCCAATCCCAAAACAACTGGAGCACCACTTGAACAACATTGGCATTGACAAATTTTCCATTAGTCAGTTGCAAAAGGCAGCCTTACTAGGAACTGCTTCCATCCTGCGATGATATCTGTAATACCATCAAACATCCATATCTGCCTATCCCAAGTCCTTGGTAAGGACTCTATAGGTAGACAAAAATGCCAAATCCAGTCTGAACATCTGGCTGACTGTGCGATGATGATGATGATGATGATGATGATGATAATAATAATAAAGTTGGAAGGGACCTTGGAGGTCATCTAGTCCAGCCCCCTGCTCAGGCAGGAAACCCTATACCATTTCAGACAAATGGCTGTGCAGTTTCTTTTTAAAAACTTCCAGTGTTGGAGCATTCACTGCTTCTGGAGCAGGTTGTTCCACTGGTTAATTGTTCTAACTGTCAGGAAGTTTTTCCTTAGTTCTAGGTTGCTTCTCTCCTTGATTAGTTTCCATCCATTGCTTCTTATCCTGCCTTCAGGTGCTTTGGAGAATAGCTTGACTCCCTTTTCTTTGTGGCAGCCCCTGAGATATTGGAATACTGCTATACTAGATGATGGTCCCTTTCAACGTTACTATTATTATTATTATTATTATTATTATTATTATTATTATTATTATTATTATTATTATTATTATATTACCTTTCACCCTTCTCTTCATTAAACTAGACATACCCAATTCCAGCAACCGTTCCTTATATGTTTTAGCCTCCGGTCCCCTAATCATCTTATTTGCTCTTCTCTGTACTCTTTCTAGAGTCTCAACATCTTTTTTACATCATGGTGACCAAAACTGGATGCAGTATTCCAAGTGTGGCCTTACCAAGGCATTGTAAAATGGTATTAATACTTCACGTGATCTTGATTCTATCCCTCTGTTAATGCAGCCTAGCACTGTGTTGGCTTTTTTGGCAGCTGCAGCACACTGCTGGTTCATATTTAAGTGATTGTCCACTAGGACTGCAAAATCCCTCTCACAGTTACTACTATTGAACAAGGTACCACCTACACTATACCTGTACATTTGGTTTTTCTTGCCTAAATGCAGAACCTTACTTTTTTCACCATTGAATTTCATTTTGTTAGATGGCACCCAGTGTTCAAGACTTTCCAGATCCTCCTGTATCTTAAGCCTATCTTCTGGAGTGTTGGCTATTCCTGCCAGCTTGGTGTCGTCTGCAAATTTGATGAGTTCTCCATCTATCCCCTTGTCCAAATCGTTGATGAAGAAGTTGAAGAGCACTGGGCCCAGAACAGAGCCCTGGGGCATCCCACTACACACTTTTCTCCATGTAGATGCAGTTCATTGAGGACCACATGCTGAGTACGGCCGGTCAGCCAGCTACGAATCCATTTGGTGATGATGCTGTCTAACCCATATTTTTCTATCTTATCAAGTAGTAGGTTGTGATCTACTTTATCAAATGCCTTACTGAAGTCCAAGTAAATTATATCCACAGCATTTTCTTAAAAATCTGCTATAAATAACAGTTTACTCAACCCTAAACCCAAATAAAAGTCAATAAATGCCTAATCAGCCAAAGTTGTGTCTTGTTCTGTAGCATGTGCAGAAGAAGAGTGATTCTTCAGCATAGCCATACAAACACTGTTACATAATAATTTTTGAAAATCCTTATGAAATTGCTGGTTACATCACATACCAGCTCCATGCTTTGGTAAACAAATAGCATTTCAAATGCCATAAGAAGACCCTGTTATTAAACTATATTGTATGGGCATGCTGAATAAATGTATTTGTTAATTTTATGTGAATTTTTTTATCATGAAGATTGGAGAAAAATAGATAATTTAACACTTTGCTGAACTTAATGGAAATTAAATTTGCATACACAAAGTACGCCTTTGTGTAACTGTTTTTCATGAGACAACACACTTTTTTAAAAAAAATAGTTTATTGATGACACTGTATTTGCAGCTTTCCAGTTCTACATTCACTACATGCAAAGTGAATGTTGGATTTGGGGGTGTCTTAAATTTGCATGGTGAATATGCCTGTGACCATTTTTCTTATTTTTCTTTTTTATTTTCCCAGACACACAATCACTAACATGCTAAAATATTAAGCTTCAGTGAAGATGCTTGAAGATTATTTTGTGCTTATGCAGTCCCAAGATCATTTCCCCAATAACACAATTCAACCCTCAAATTTTATTTTCACTACAAAGGTTCAATACAAATAATGGTTGGGTGCAAACTGATAGTTGGAAATCCTCTTGACATCTTGACTATTTGTGAAAAGCCGTTCATATAAACTACACAGAAATTAGATTTCATCTTATTGAAATTAATATGAATTTTGACTAATCCCACTGAAATTCCACAAGAGTTTATTAAGATTTCTTGAGAGTCTACAAGCACCAGTTATGAATTAAAACACAAATATAATGAAATATTTTATACCTAATAGCTACATCAAAAGCCAGATGCCTTAGTTGAAATTTTATCAGCAAAACTCAAATAGTCCAACATTATTTTGCAAGAAATGGAAGAATAAACACTCAAAATGCTCTGATGCATGATAATGTGACCATCACAAAGATTTATAGTGTTGTGGAGAATTCACAAAGGAAAAAGAATCAATTTGGAAACACATCTACTTAAAGTTAATGGGTTAAAAATTCCCCCAATGAATCAACTTTCATTTCATTTCTAATTTCATGGTAGAGAATGTGATTCCATGATATAGTTCTCTTTATAGGACATACAATTTTGGATAATCCAGCAATACGATAGTCAGAAATGAAACTTCTACCACAACAAGTTTTATATGTTTGGAACAATGTTCAAAACAGGGAAAAATATAGACATCTTAGAAATAATTTTGAGGATCATCGCCTTTTCTCTTCTTGATCAAAGTATATTTATAATTGATATAGTCATGAATTTGTCCCATGGTGACACTTTTAAGTAGTATCTTGAGATTTAGCTAAGTTGACTATAAACTGTGCTTGAGGTGCTCAAGTACAATCTAGCCTAACCTGGAGCCCTAAAATATGTCAGGAGTATGATTCTGAAGCTCAGGCAAGTGCCCCAAAGTCCTGGGTTCTAGTATCAGTCACAAATATACTGTACTTCAATATATTTAAGATAAGCCATAATCGCTGCACTTCAATGCCATAATCCCATGTCCTGTAATGAGATATATATATTCATTTCAATTTTTTAAAAAATGTAAAATATTCAATGTATATTTTCAAACCTTCACATTACTGCTTTCTGATTATATTTAGTGACAAATTACTGGCATATTTGACTAGCCTGCTTAATTATAAAAATATAGTGTTGCAAATAGTGAAAATAATAAGAGTAGAGAATAATAATAATAATAATCCATCTATCAATTATCTTTAACAAGTCTACTTTTATTTAAATTCAATATTTAGGATTTATATGAAATTTAAACAATCCTTTCATTTTATTAGATCTTCAACAGAAATGTTATCTCATTAGCTTCTAAATTCTGTAAATGTTTGTGCATAGCTACTTCTCTCTGATCTGCACTTCGTTGAAACTCCTGTGACTTAAGTGATTGTGTTAAACATGGAAGAGTAGTCTGGGTAAAGGCTTCTTTCACATTTGAGCATTGTTGACACAAGGGTAGTGCACTTCAAGTTTGCTTGCTTTTGCTTAACATAGGCTTGGTTAGTTTTAAAGTAGATACAGAAGAGAATCAGAATCAGTTTTCAAGGAATGAGCTAATTTTTATATACTTGAATTGCCTTCTCTTGCTTTGCTTTCAGTTTTCAAAATAATAACTAAACTTTCCTTCCTCAGTTGTCTATATCAGTATTTCTCAATCTTGATAGTTTTAAGATGTGCAGATTCCCAAAATTCCCCAGCATGCTGAGATTGAGAAGGTTGAGAAATACGGTACTGGTTTATATAGTCATCACCAAGGCTTTCAGTAAAAAACAAAAGACAAAACCCACAGCCTATTCACATCCTTTGTTTTCCTTTTCTGTTCACCTTTAGATCAATGCCTTAAAAGAAGGGAAATGAACACGCTATTGTATATAGTTCAATTATTGCATGAAGATTATCAATTCTGAAATTGTAGAGAACTATAATAAGCCATCGCAATCAGTGGCACAGTTAATAAATACCTGTCCTGGGTTCTGCACATGGGTCCTCATGCTCAGCTGCATACAGTCCTAAAGTTCTCCCCCAACATTTCCCCAACAGCGCTCAAGTGGCACATGCAGTGCAGGATCTGGCCTGCTGCCCTCATATGACTCTGGGAGAACCGTCTCATAGATTACACTAATTTATTTATATTTATTCAGTGAAAAGGACATTTATATTTATCAATAAAGAACTTCTGCAATAGAGGTTAATTAATGGTGATGGCTGTCATTATTTTAAGGAGCTTTTTAACTGCATATTAAAATCACTGGAAGTTTTATCTGACTGAGATGGTATAGGTTCTCCTGCTTGAGCAGGGGACTGGACTAGAAGACCTCCAAGGTCCCTTCCAGCTCTATTCTATTCTATAATTTTAATCTTATTCAGATGTTTTCTATTTGGTCTATCTAAAAGTCACTTGTCTTCACCAGTAAAGGAGGAACTTCTTGTCCACCCTATCCTGCAATTTCTTAAGAGATGAGGATTTCAGAGAAGTTTTGCTAATGTTGCTATTTTATTTTGACAGCTTAGTAGTAGAGTTAAGACAGGAAATCTTTAAAATTTCATATTTTACAAATTTGTTTGTTTCCTCATTTTTGGCAGCTACTTCAGCTAGCAGGCCAGGAAAGATACAAGGAAATTTCCATGTACTAGCACATAGAACTGTATCCACTGCAGCTTGACTCCCAGTCTGCAGTCTGCAGGAAATTTATGATTGCTGAAATGCAATCATAATTTGTTTATTTTAAGAATGTTACATTAATTTATATTAAACATCTCATTAATTTTAATAGCATTTATGCATGACCCTTGAACTTCTGAGAACAAATGCTCTCTACTTTAATCCTACAGAATATGATCCAAAAAACAATAGATTCATTTCACATTAAGGTTTTCTGTCTTTAAGATGGGTTTTGCAAAATTCATTGCCAAACTTCAGTTGAACACTGAGTAATTTTTATTCAGCACAATTTAATCCAATGGAAAACTTTCTTCTTTAGGTTGACATCTCAGCTAACCAATGAAGAAAAAAAAAAGTTGGCGTTGTTCTTTGTACAATCGTTCTGTGTTTTCCAGCCTATGTGAAAAGTGAGGAATTAAATAAATAAATAAAAAGAAGGCAAGCCTTAGTTGGATAAATAGCACACTATACATCCTACTCTATATAGTCAAGTTACTGATGCCCATGCATTTCACCAATACAGTATGTTGTTATTGCTGCTGCTGCTGCTGCTGCTTACTTTGAGATCTACTGAGTTGGATTAATCTGAATATTCTAGAAAATGTTTGAAATGCCACAAAGATTTTAGAGAACCTAGAGTATCAAAAAGGCCCATATTAGGCATATAATGGGGGCTGAGGTACATAGGCAATCATATACATTATAGGGTTGGTCTCTGAGAGTTATCCTCAGCACTGAGAGGGCAAAATTTTAGCAAGGAGTTCCTTAATCAGATGGCATTGCATATGCTGTTCTCTCAGCTAAAAGATTCATTCCTCCTACTCCATTTTTTCTTCGAAAAACAAGGGAAGGAAACTGATCCAACTGAAAAAGCTCCTCCCCTCATCTTCCTGCTGTAATTTCAGTCAAGAGCAAAGAAAGCAGAGCAATATGCAATGAAAACAGT
The DNA here is from genome assembly GCA_034064705.1 of Bothrops alternatus. Taxonomy (NCBI): domain Eukaryota; kingdom Metazoa; phylum Chordata; class Lepidosauria; order Squamata; family Viperidae; genus Bothrops; species Bothrops alternatus. The sequence continues at coordinate 37,743,341 of JARGCV010000112.1, forward strand.
GACTAAATCCTTTTCCCAAAATTAATGTTGACAAAGTAGGAAGAATGATTTCATTACAATAGCTCCACATTAGATGCCATTACTATCTTCTTTTTCCTTTAGGCTGCCTACAGTTTTGAGAGTAAGTTCAATTGAATTCCATGGGTCTTTTTGTGAGCAGAAAGTCACAGGATTTTGTACTATAACTCCCAATTTTGTTTCAATGCTTGGATGGAGACAGAAGCAAAGAGGGTGCCAACAGCATGATGTGTAAATATTCTTATTTCTTATAATAAGATTAAAATTAAAATTTGCCCCCTCAAATTTTCTGGAGAAAAGTCTCTGCATTAAAGCTTTTAGGAGTCTGTCCTGTTAAAGTGGAATGATTGAAGAAATCATTTTTAAAATAAAATGATATGTCTGCATAATTACTGAAATAGTGCTGTGTTAGTAATGCTGTGACTAACCTAATGCGCATTACACTTGGAAACAATGTATGTAGCAAAAACTCTCCATTGTATGCCCGTGAGAAATGAACCTAAAAATTACAATGTGTATTTGAATATGTTCCTTTGTTCCTGAGAAAAGAAAAAGCTATAAAACTGTAGTTTGAACCCGCCCCCGGGGTTCAGAATTGCTGTTGCTAATTGCTTCTGAACCTGCGCAAATAAATCTCTCTGCTAAAACCCTCTGGAATTTGTAAGAGTCCTTTGATTTCTACTAGATTTATGGAGACTCCGCCGGGACTTTTAGGAAGAGGCCGTTGACCTTCCAGACGGACTGCCCTGGTGGGTAGCCCCTCTCCTAACGATGACTCCTCCAAGCCAGCTCCGTGGCCTTTGTCTACGGGAAGACCTCAACGGGATGGGAGGGGAACTCGCCCACCAGCGAAGCACTCCAGTCAAGGATCCACCGAGGGTAGCAGACGGATCTTTAATCAGCAGAAGGGTCTGGAACGCCTGCAGGCAAGTATTATAAAAGGGGATACCTGATCCCGTTTGGATCAGAAGAGGGGATTGATCACCCCTTAGAAGACAAGGTGGCGTCCTTAAGTCTTCAATAGGTAGGATTGTCTGGGTGGTTAAACCATCGCATTTCCTGAGGAGTGGCCGTTGGAACGTCCGGCACCCCAGGTCGGTGGTAATGTGTTAGAGAGAAATGGGAGGGAACCAGACTAAGAAGGGCGTTGGTCAGACGCTGCTTCAGTGTATGTTAGAAAATTTCAAAAAGGGTTTTTCTAGGGATTATGGGGACCCACGACCAAATCCAGCCATATTAAAAAGATTCTGTGAATCTGAATGGACTACCTTTGGTGTAGGGTGGCCCAAAGAGGGATCGGTGAATCCCGAACTCGTGGCACGGGTTCATCAAATTGTGACTGGAAGTGGTCATTGGGACCAATATCCCTATATAGACCAATGGCAGATCAATATTGAAGAAAAGCCTCGATGGTTAGCAAAGTGTCAGTTAGAATGTGCTAAGATATACTTGGCGAACCAAAAAGCCAAACCTCAGACAAAAGCTAAGATTTTGAGTCAGGAAGAAAGGGAGGAAGCTGCCAGGCCCCCACCCTATGTTCCTAGAAGAGAAGAAGGGGGATAAATCAGCAAATTCCACCCCCTCCGGTTGAAAGAAATGAAGTCCATCTTCAACCAGAAGCCAGTGTGAGAAGAAAGATAAAAAAGGATAGAACCGTTCAGAAGAAAGATGAGGACTTGGATAGCGATAGCAGCAAAACATCAGTTTCTAGCCGAACTAGAAGTAAAACGAGGGTGAAAACAGAAGAAGTGATAGCCCCTCTAAGGGAAGTTTTGGTCCCTGGAGCAAACAACACCAATATTCCGATGCTCCAGTATGTTCCCTTTACAACCACAGATCTACTTAATTGGCGTCAGCAATATGGACCATTCTCAAGAAATAATAGATGTATTCTCAACAATTATTCAGATGCATAATCCCACATGGGATGATATGCAACAACTTATTTCTACTTTACTGGATATGGAAGGGAGACAGAAATATTGGTTAGGAAAATTAAAAGTACTGGCCAGCCGACACCCCGATGGGGGAGCGAATTATCAGGCAAACAGAGATACCGAGGCGGTCGAACAGAGACCAGACTGGAATGCTAATGATATACAACACCAAACTTTGTTGCAAAATTATCAGCTTTTGTGTTTGGAAACCCTGAGAGAAACCACAATTCATCCAGTTAATTATGCTGCAGTAACTAGTGTTTGGCAAGATAAAAATGAGTCACCAACTGCTTTTCTCAGCTGACTGACAGAAGCTTATAAAGTAAACACAGGTCTTGATATGGAGGTGGCACAAAATCGCCCACTCCTAATTGAAAGATTTATTACCCAAAGTGCCCCGGACATAAAGAAAAAGTTACAATGCACAGAAGGAGCATTAGGAAAGAACATAGCAGAGATCATGGAAATAGCTCAGAAGGTATTCTGTAACCGTGAAAAGAAGGAAGAGCGTAAGTCAGATCAGAAAGAGAAAAAGAAAGTTGAAATGTTAGCAGTGGCCTTGGGGGGAATGTGTATTGGACCCAACCAATGTGCCATCTGTAAACAGGAAGGACACTGGCAAAGGGAGTGCCCCCAGAGGAATGGCCAACCTAAGGGACAATCTCGCCAGAATGGAAGAGGACGAGGAAGAGGATTTAGAAGGACTTTCCAAGGAAGTTTTAGGAGGAGCTTCAGGGGAAGAGGGCATCCAGCCTATCCCAGTTAGACAGAAGAAAGAGAAGAAAACACGATCGGCTTAGCTGACGTGGAATGGGGAGACTGAAGAGGACAGGGTTCTATGGTCCCACCCCCAGAGCCCATTGTTAAAATACGGGTGGGAGGACAGATTGCCCCAATGTTAGTTGACATAGGAGCCACCAGATCAATCCTAAATAAATCTATTGGCAAGCCATCAAACCAGAGCATTCAAATTCAGGGAGTATCTGGAGAAACTCAAGTTCAACCACTCCTGGAGCCCCTAACATGCCAAGTGGGACAACGAATCATTACGCATCAATTTCTGTATGCCCCAGAATGTCGGGTCCCATTATTGGGAAGAGAGTTGCTAAATAAATTAAAAGCGACCATTTCCTTTGACAATTCAAGTGCGCCACCCAGTGGAAGAAATATGGCGTTTGATGATAATGACAGAGAAAGAAACAGGAGATTCTAATTGGCAACAGTTTAATGTTCCACTCCTGTGGGCAGAAGATACCCCCCCTGGATTTGCGAAATATGCCACGCCCGTTATGGTGGAACTAAAGCCAGAAGCATATCCTGTTAGAGTGCCTCAGTGATATTGTACTCCAGAGGCTGCTATTGCCATTCAAGAATTAATCCAAAAATACTTGATAGCAAAAATCGTTCAAAGAATTCAGTTACCCTGGAATACTGCAATTCTACCTGTTCGTAAGCCCGATGGACAGTGGAGACCAGTTCAGGATCTCCGCCCCATTAATAAATTGACCTTAACTCTACACGCAACTGTGCCTAATCCGTATATTCTTTTGAGCACAATAACTGCATCCGCTAAATGGTTTTCAGTTGTGGACTTAAAGGATGCATTTTTCACCATACCTTTAGCTGAGAATTGTCAGCCAATCTTTGCATTTGAATGGGCTAATCCAAAGACACAGGTTAAGACTCAATATACCTGGACTAGACTACCACAAGGCTTTAAGAATTCACCAACATGTTTCGGTCAAGCCTTAGCCCAAGATCTTGCTTATTTGAAGTTAGTCAGGCAAGAGGACTGTTGCCTTCAATATGTGGATGATGTTCTGATAACTGGACAAAACAAGGAGGATTGCTTTGAAAACACATCCAGACTGCTCCAAATGTTACAAGACTGTGGCTATAGAGTGTCCAAAAGGAAAGCACAATTAGTTCAAATGACTGTAATGTATTTAGGCTATGAACTATCACAAGGACAAAGAACTTTGGACCCCCAGAGAAAGCAAGCTGTGTTACAGATTCCAATTCCCCAAACAAAACAGGAAGTTAGAGCCTTCTTAGGAATTACAGGCTTCTGTAGAATTTGGATTCCTAACTTTGCTCTCACAGCTAAACCATTGTACCAAGTTTTAAAAGGACCAGAAAAAGAACCTCTTTTGTGGCAACCAGAGCAGACCCGAGCAATGAAAAACCTTCAACACGCCTTTACTACAGCGCCAGCTCTAAGATTACCTGATATATCTAGATCGTTTTCACTTTATGTCGATGTGAGACAGAATGTGGCTTTAGGAGTCCTTACCCAAAAGCAGAGAAATTGGAATCGCCCAGTTGTTTATCTGTCAAAACAATTAGATATGGCTGCACAAGGATGGCCACAATGTTTAAAAATTCTAGCAGTGGTTATGCTGTTACTACAGGAGGCAAATAAGTTAATTCAATTTAATTCAATTCAATTCAATTCAATTCAATTTATTAAACTTATATGCCGCCCTTCTCCTAGGACCCAGGGTGGCTTACAAAACAATACAATAAAATTATACAATAAAATTAATCACATTCATACAGCAAACAAGCACAGTAAAATCACAGTCGCTGATGGAGGGACATTCCTAGGCCCAGGGGCAGAGCACAGCTCAAATGCCCCAAGCCTGTCAGCATAAATGCATCTTTAACAATTTCTGGAAAGCTAGGAGGGAAGAAGCAGTACGAACCTCTGAGGGAAGCTGATTCCAGAGGGCTGGGGCAGCGACAGAGAAGGCCCTAGCCCTAGGCCCCGCCAGATGACATTGTCTAACAGACGGGACCCGTAGGAGGCCAACCCTGTGTGCCCTAACCGGTCGCTGGGATTCATGGGGCAGAAGATGGTCCCGCAAGTATCCTGGTCCATTGCCATAAAGGGCTTTATAGGTCATAACCAACACTTTGAATTGTGTTCGGAGACCAATTGGTAGCCAGTGCAGCTCACGGAGAGCTGGAGTGATATGAGCATGTCTTGGGAGACCCAAGACAGCTCGCGCGGCTGCATTCTGGACTACTTGCAGTCTCCGGATATTCTTCAAAGGTTGCCCTTTGACCTTTTCTGCTCCAGTGGTTGTTTATACTAGTCATGCCCTGCAGACAATTATTGACAATAAGGGACATTTATGGATTAGCAATCAAAGGATGCATAAGATACAGGCCCTTTTATTAGAAAATCCACTGCAACAGTGCTCTACTCTCAATCTGGCCACTTTTATGCCAATACCAGATTCAACTATGCCTGTGCATAACTGCATGCAAACAATAGAACTACAATATTCTTGCAGACCTGACCTTACGGACCAACCATTGTATAATCCAGACTTTCAGTGGTTTACCGATGGATCCAGCTTTATGGATCAAGGAATTAGACACTCTGGTTATGCAATTGTTTCGCAAACTGCAACTGTGGAATCTGCACAGTTACCTAGCCAAGCAAGTGCACAATTTGCAGAATTATATGCCCTAACCCGAGCATTAGAAATAGCTGCAGGAATGATTTTAAATGTATATACGGACAGTAAGTATGCATTTTTGACAATTCATGCACATGCCGCAATCTACAAAGAAAGGATATTTGGACTCCACAGGCAAGGTCATCCAATATGCAACTTTGATAAAAAGACTTATTAAAGCAGCACAATTGCCGTCTAAAGTTGCAATCATCCATTGTCCTGGACATCAAAAAGACTCAAGCCTTATTACCCAGGGCAATAGGAAGGCAGACAAAGAAGCCAAAAGAGCTGCGTTAGAAGCCCCCCCTTCAGTCGGATGTCACCAGGTTTATGTATTTAGACACTTACTTAGAACAACTTGATCCTACATATACAAGAGAGGAAAGCCAAAAATTGGAACAGGATGTACAAGCCGAACTGGTTAAAGGCTGGTACACCCTTCCTGATGGACGCATTGCTGTTCCTCTTGTGCTTGCCCATCCCCTTATTTTTCAGGCCCATAAGCAACATCATTTGGGAAAAACTGCATTATTACAGCAACTTGAACAATTTTTCTATCTTTCCTTTGCTTCTTCTCTAACGGCACAAGTATGTTCCATTTGTGCCCAAACCAATGTATGCCAAGGACTGGTAGTACCGCCTGGCTGACAACCAATCACTTATTTTCCAATGGACTAAGTCGTTGTTGATTTTACTGATATGCCCAGAAGTAAGAAATATATAGCCCTGTTAATTATAATTGATACCTATTCAGGGTGGATTGAGGCCTTTCCAACTGTAAATAAGAAAGCTATACAGGTTGCCAGAATCTTTCTTAAAGAAATTATTCCTAGATTTGGTTGCCCTTCTAGGATTTCATCAGATAATGGCCCTGAGTTTGTACACCAAATCAATAAGGCTTTAGCCCAAGCATTAGGAATTAAGTGGAGATTTCATTGTGCTTTTCACCCCCAATCAGCAGGTAGGGTGGAACGTGCTAATTGCATGATTAAAACCCTTATTACCAAATTTTGCTTGGAAACTCATCTCCATTGGCCAGATGTTTTGCCTATGGTTTTGTATGCAATCAGACTGGCCCCCCGCACTAAATTACAACTTAGCCCTTATGAGCTCATGTTTGGCCGTCCCCCTTGTCTATTTAAACCTGACAGTCAGAGCTGGCCGGACTTGGCTCATAATGGGGGAATAGATCAACAGAAATTGTTACATCAGTTACAGCTTCATAATTTAGCTGTTTCAAATTTGTGCCATTATATGATGGAACAACAACCCCCTCCAGTGGTGACGGCAAACATGGGTTCAAACCAGGAGATAGGGTATGGGTAAAACACTGGAAATCAGATCCCTTGAGCCCAAGATAGAAAGGACTGTATACTGTTGTCATGTGTTCTCCTTTGGCAGTGAAAACCTTGGAGGGAAAGTCATGGGTCCATTGGAGTAGATTGAAAGCAGCTGCACCTGCCGATCCAGTAACTTACAAGGTGGATAAAACTGACAAACCTTTGGTGTTAAGATTTACAAGAAATACACCCTGTCGAACCCTACCGGCAACAGGTTCTCAACACACGGTGTGAACATCAAACCTTGCTGAGACACTCCGGACACTGTCTCTCTACGCACGGTGGAAGATATGAGGATTCTACAGCTCATAATATCTGTCAGTTATTTAATATGGGGAATATACACACACATTCCTACACAAATCAATGCAATGGCTACACGAGAGGTCATACTGCAGAAACCCTCTAATAGAAAATTATTGAGTAGCACACATAAAGAAAGAACAAAAACACAGGGAAACCAGAATTGTCAAAATTGCATCAAGATTACAAAACAAGGGAACCTGATAACTGTTCTGTCTGGCCTCTCTCAGCTCATTAAAATCCACATAAATATGTCTTTAAGAGGTTTATTTAACACATTTCAAGAGATTCATTGCAAAGCAAGCTGCTGGCATTTTGTTGGCCGGGGAACGGCCAATTCTGATTTATTTACATTCCGCGTTAACATGCTCTCCCTCCCTTCCAATTAACTCACTCTTTATCTGTAAAGTTGTCCAAGAGCTCATTAATCTTCCGTAGAGTCCAAAAACATCAGAGAACTAAGTTCAAACGAACTGGGCAAGGCATCAAGCTACTCCTTGATAGTAACGTTGCTCGTGACAAAGGCGTAGTCTCTCTGTCCCCTTCTAATATAGTGTCCGATACGTCACTTCCCCTCATTACTTCCTTTTTCCACTTAACTGACACCGTCGCTTATCAAACCTTCGGAATCTCGGATCAAGCCATTTATCTTCTTGATCCAAATCTGACTCCTCACTTTGTGAATCTGATCCAGACTGCCTGTAAATCTCCTCCCTGTCTGGCTCAGCTGCCGGGAGGGGAAAATACCCAGAGGGGCCTGGCTGCTCTTCCTCGGCTGCCGGGAGGGGAAAACACCCAGAGGGGCCTGGCTGCTGATCCTCATATTCTGACACTTCCCAAGCTGGTCTAGGGACACTCACAACAATAACTAAGACTTTGATTTACCATACAATGAAACCAGAAGGGTGTCAAAATAGCTCCCCTAGCTCTTGTACATACAATAGAACTGTACATAAAGTTTGTAGAAAAGGGGTCCAAGATCAGTGTTATAACCTGAAGTCTAATCCTGATAGATGGGCTTTACAAATCAAAACACATAGAACAGATGGGAGCTCTGGGGACCAGGCACTATTAGGGATCTCCCAACCCACACTCCAGTTTTAGCGTTACCTTTGATGTTTGTAAGGCAGCTAATTATTGGGCTGCAATAAATGGTTGCGGAGGGATCAGTTACATCCACAGCTATATCCCAAACCATAAGTATCTGTGGCCACCGGATGGATGTCCAATCTCCACGGTCCCATGTAAGTGGTTGTTTGTTGTTTATATATATGTTGTTAGCTGCTCCGAGTCTCTGGAGAGGAGCGGCATACAAGCCCAAACAAAATAAATAAATAAAAAATGTATTAAGTGGCATACCCAAGACCCAAAGGAGATAGACCACATCTTGTTTGAAAAGAATGATACTAAGGCAGATTCCTGTGGAACAGATAACTGTAATTTGGTGACTCTCACAGTCAAGAATGGCAGTTGGTTCCTGGAACAAAATGAATAGGAAAAAGAAGATTGGATGTTTGGGATAGGAATAGATGCCAAAGGCTACGACCCAATATCAGAGGTAGAAGTCAAAATTATAACTGCAACCAAAAGACTAGAACAGAAATCATTATTTTGGTCATATTATGAGGAAATGGAGAACCTAAATATTCCTGAAATACCTAGACAATACCTTTGTTAAGTTAGCTGAAGACATTGCCCATACTTTGGACGTGTCCAACTGTTTTTTGTGTGGTGGAACAAATATGGGAGAAAAATGGCCATGGGAAGCACAAGAGTTAAATTATACCAAGGTACTAGAAATGTCTAAGAATAATAGTTTAACCTATACAAGCGGGAAAGATGGTGATTGGACTCTCACTTCCAACCTGGTAGGACATGTATGTTACTCAAGGAACAAAACAGAATCTTGCATAGCAGTAGGTGACCTCCTATGCACAGGGACTTGGGAAAACGGTAAATGGTGGTCTGGAACCAACAAAACCACTACTATGGATCATTATGCCCTTACTAACATATCTGGGATGCCATATCTAAAAGACCCCACAGATACCAGTCTCCATTGGCTAGCCCCAGATGGAATGTACTGGATTTGTGGGAAAATGGCTTATGGACAACTACCTAAGAACTGGTGTGGATCTTGTGTATTGGGAATAATTCGACCAGGATTTTTCCTGTTACCATTAAAAACTAAGCACATTCTTGGAGTTCCTATCTGTGATGAAGTTGGCAATATAAGACAAAGAAGAGAACTAAGTGCACACACCCAATGCACAGGAGTCACTTGGCAAGAGAATGAATGGCCACCTTGCCGTATTATCCTAGTTTATGGTCCGCCTACTTGGGCTGAGGATGGAATGTTTGGATACCATACCCCTATTTATATGCTCAACAGGCTCATTAGGTTACGAGCGGTGGTAGAGTTAATCACTAATGAGACTGTGAAGGGACTAACTGAATTGGCCAAAGAAAATGTGAAATCCAGGACATATATTATGCAAAATAGGTTAGCCTTGGACTATCTATTGGCCAAAGAAGGAGGGGTATGTGGAAAATTCAACCTAACAAACTGTTGCATCGAAATAGATGAAAGTGGAAAAGTGTTGAAGGACATAACAGACAAAATGGTCAAACTAGCTCACGTTCCGGTGCAAACCTGGAAAGGATTTAATTTGGAAGACATATTTTCAGGATGGTGGCCAAAGTTACCAGGCCTACAAACCATCATAGTTATAGCAGTCTTGTTAATTCTAGGATGTATTTTGATTCCCTGCTTACTCCCCTGTGTTATAGCAATGATTCGAAGGATCTCAGAAAGTACAGCCCAGTTAACTGCAAAACATGAAACAATGTTAGCTTTATGGGAATATAAAATGTTGCCCTCTAAAGATCCTGAATCAGAGATAGAATGATGGAAGTTTAAGCGGGAAAACTTCCAAAGGGGGAATAAAGTGGAATGATTGAAGAAATCATTTTTAAAATAAAATGATGTGTCTGCATAATTATTGAAATAGTGCTGTGTTAGTAATGCTGTGACTAATCTAATGCGCATTACACTTGGGAACAATGTATGTAGCAAAAACTCTCCATTGTATGCTAGTGAGAAATGAACTTAAAGAATTACAATGTGTATTTGAATATGTTCCTTTGTTCCTGAGAAAAGAAAAAGCTATAAAACGATAGTTTGAACCCAGCCCCGGCGTTCAGAATTGCTGTTGCTAATTGCTTCTGAACTCGTGCAAATAAATCTCTCTGCTAAAACCCTCTGGAATTCGTAAGAGTCCTTTGATTTCTACAAGACTGTGACCATTGGCAATATGTTCTAGACTAAATTTATGCTGTTATCATGTGTCTTCAGCTCAAGATTATATATTGAGACAGTTCAGTTTTTGTTCTTTTACTCTCACAGTAGAAGAGAAATTAGTGTTGTGGCATGAGTGTTTTTGGAGTTTCTCCAGTATTATAGTTCTTTGCTTGCTTGCTATCTCAGTGCTCCTTTCCCATCAGAAAAAGAAGAGGATGAGGGCACAGCATGGAGGAATCAGGGAATGCTTTGAAACCTCTGGATCAAATGTCTCCTATCATCCAACCATGCCACCAAATACAACAGCAGAAAAATTACACCAACACAATTGCCTTTACAGTGCCTGGAACAAAAGGGAAATACCCCCCCACACACACAATCATTTTATTCTTTCCCCTTGTCAACAGCAAAATACATACTGAGCTGGTGTCATGTCATATAAGCAAACTGAATTTCCAGATAATGCTTGTAAAACATTCTACTGCTGAAAACATTTGATTGACAAATATATGGTGGCAAAATGATTGAACAGACTAGATTAATAGATGAAATGTGGCTGTTTTATAAATAACTCTTTTGTTAAAGGGTAGTGTCTAGACCAAAAGACTTCTAGACAGGTGAAGAATGAAGCTAGCCTAAAAAAAAAGCGAATCTTCCAAAAATACCAGAGAATATGCAATATATGTTAAATGAGAAGATAACAATGATGGAAATTACAGAAGCAATAAAAAGGCAAAAGAAGGATAAAACTCCAGGACCCGATGGTCTCCCAGCAGAATTTTATGTAGCTTTACAAGATATAGTAAGCCTGATATTGAAAGATCTTTGTAATGAAATCTTTTTGGTGAAAAAAATACCAAATTCCTGGACAGAAACCAATATTTCTCTTATACCTAAAGACGATACTGATCTCATACAAATTAAAAACTATAGACCAGCGGTTCTCAACCTGTGGGTTGCAACCCCATTTGGGGTCGAATGACCATTTCACGGGGGTCGCCAAACAACACAGTCCACCATTCCCCCCCTTTTCCTTAGCTGTGCTACTCCCTCTTATTCTATTGGCTTTTGAAAGCTAATAGAATAGACTCTCTTGAATAGAGTCTAATTCTATTGGCTTTCAGAAGCCAATAGGAATTGTCCAGGCTGTCTCTGCCCTGCTGAGCCCGCCAAAAGTTCCAGTCTGCAAACGGTGCTGCAAGTTGTCTGCAGCGAAGGTGAGCTGTCTGGAAGTTTCCACCCCTCCCTGCTGAGCAACTACTAAAAATGTAAGTAAAAGAGGGCCAGGGTGGGAGGTGGGAGGCCAGCGGGTGCAGGGAGGGTTGCTGGCGCACATGGGGCCTGGTGGGTGCCTTACCTCCCTTGGGCTAGGCCAGCTGGTGGCCCAGCCAGTGGTCGCCCTGTGCCATCGCTGCCACTTGCCGCGGCTGCCCAGGAGTGCCTGGGCCTGCCTGCCGCCGCCCCGAATGGGTGGTGGCCAAGGTAAGGCTAGCAGGGCAGTGGTGGGCATAGGGAGGGTTGCTGGCGCACGTGGGGCCCGGCGGGTGCCTTACCTCCCTTGGGCTGGGCCAGCTGGTGGCCCAGCCAGTGGTCGCCCTGCGCTGTTACTGCTGCGGCCGCCCAGGAGTGCCTGGACCTGCCTGCCACCACCCCAAACTGGCGGTGGCCAAGGTAAGGCTAGCGGGGCAGCGGCGGGCGCAGGGAGGGTTGGTGGCGCATGTGGGGCCCGGCAGGTGCCTTACCTCCCTTGGGCTGGTTGCCCTGCACTGTCGCTGCCCCTTTCCAGCCATGCCTCGGCCGGCGCAGGGGGCGGCACCACACATGCGCGGCACTCCCAGGCAGGGAAATACAGGTAGTCCTCGACTTATGACTGGTTGGGGGGTCGCGGCATTAAAAACGTTGAGAACCACTTCTATAGACCAATATCATTGTTAAATATGGACTATAAAATATTTACAGCAATAATAGTGGAAAGAATGAAGAAATTTTTGAATGAATTTATTCACTCAGGCCAAAATGGCTTTTTGTCTAAAAGACAGATAAAGAACAATTTAAGGATTATTTTAAATGTGTTGGAATATTATGAAAAGCATCCGGGGAAACAGATGGCACTTATATTTTTGGACGCACAAAAAGCTTTTGATAATCTCAATTTGCAATTTATGTTTCAACAGCTGAGGGAGATGGACTTTGGTGAAAACTTTATAAATGCAATCCAAACAATTTATAATAAATGATCAGCAAGGATACTTTTAAATGGAGATTATACAGACAGTTTTGATATTAAAAAAGGCACAAGACAAGGATGCCCTCTGTCTCCTTTGTTATTCATTCTTACTTTGGAAGTGCTGGCTAGGAATATTAGCCAAATTCAGAGATTAAAGGACTGGAGATAAAAGACCAGAAATATAAATTACAGGCTTTTGCAGATGATTTGGTTTTTATCTTAGAGGACCCATTGGAAACAGCCACTAAACTTTTGCAGAAAATTGAGAAATTTGGAGAAGTGGCTGGGTTGAAAATAAATAGGGAAAAGACTAAAGTACTTACAAAAAATCTAACAGAGAAACAGAAACTTCAACTTGTTAAAAAGACAAATCTCCAGATAGGTAAAAAAGTTAAATATTTAGGTATCTATTTAACATCAAAATGTATAACAGTAAAAGAGGACAACTATGAAAGATTATTGAAACAAATAAAACTAGATCTGGAAAAGTGGAAAAATCTTCAATTATCATTGTTAGGACAGATAGCGACTGTTAAGATGAACATTTTACCTAAGATACTTTTCTTATTTCAGACAGTCCCTGTCAAATTAAATGTGTTGGAATATTTTTCGATGATTTAAATGCAACAATAACGAGATTTATATGGCAAGGAAAAAAAGCAAGAATTAAAATTAAATTACTACAAGAATCTAAAGACAGAAGGGGCTTTGGGCTCCTGGACTGGAGACTTTATTATCAAGCAGCTATTTTGCTTTGGCTCAAAGAATGGATTATGCTGAGAAACAAACGACTTCTTTACTTAGAGGGACATGATTTGCAACTGGGTTGGCATGCGTTTTTGTGGTATGAGAAAAATAAAGTGCATAAATATTTTCAAACTCATGCCATAAGGAATGTACTACTTTTAGAATGGGAGAAAATTAAACATAAAATCTATACGAAAATACCTGAGTGGCTTTCAACAACGGAAGCATTTGCTTATCCAAACTTATTAACTATGATAAACTTGTTATGTATAAAGACATTTTAGATAAGGATGGAAAACTTAAAGACAGGCAAGCTCTTCAACAACATAGTATTGATTTAACATGGTGGTCTTACCTGCAAATTCAAACAAGATATGAGAAAGATGTAAAACTTATGGGATTCTACAAAGAACAGACACCATTAGATAAAATACTTTTAAAAACAGATGAAAATCTGATTAAGAAACTTTATAAATTTTTGCTAAGCTGGAAGATGGAAGAAGAACAAGTAAAAGAAACAATGATAGTGTGGGCAAGTAATTTTGGTTATTCTATAGACTTAGAAGATTGGCAAAAACTTTGGGATCGAAATATTAAATTTACTAAAGCAGCTGCATATAAAGAAAATTTATACAAAATGTTTTATAGATGGCATATGACACCAGTTAGATTAGAGAAAATCTTTAAAAACGTTTCAAATATTTGTTGGAAATGTAAACAAAAACCAGGCACTTACTACCATCTCTGGTGGATATGCCCTAACGCTAAGAAATTTTGGTTTAAGATTCATATGTGGTTAGAAAAAATGATGAAAATAAAGATATAATTTAAACCGGAATTGTGTTTGCTAGGAATATTAGGATCTAATTATGGAAAGGAGAATGAGTACTTAATATTACACATATTAACAGCTGCGAGAATAGTATTTGCCCAATTTTGGAAAAATGAAAATCTACCATCTGACCAGATTATAATAATAAAAATACTTGAATGTGCTGAAATGGACAGATTAACTTTAGAAATGAAAGAGAAAGAAGACTCAATCTATTTTAAAACATGGGATAAATTTTACCAATGGGTAGCAACATGATAGAATGAGAAAAGGAAATTCAATGGGATAACTGTTATTTTGTATTTAAAATTTATGTTTATTTCTATGAATTCTTCCTTTTTCTTTTTGTGATTTTAACAATAAGTAACTATAACTAATAAGTAATATATTAATGTGTTAAAGTTATTTGATTAATTAGTAATATAATTAGTAATATTATATCAAGTATTGTTATCTTATATTAATTATCATGATTGAATATGTATACCCGGACAGGTTTACTTGCTGAAGCATTGATTTAATGTGGGGGATAACTCCACTATTGTACTGATCCCTTCCCCGGGTCTAACCTTTTTTGTTTGTCACTCCTTGTTATACCCTTATTGACCCTATTTCCCCTTTATCCTTATAAAACCTAATAAAATATTTTAAAAAAAAGAATGAAGCTAGCCAAATCCAAAAATTAGAAGTTCAGCTGGTGGGACCAACACATTTAGAGTTTCCTACAGTGAGAAGCTCCATCCTCTGGCCTGGCTTTCTGGGCAATAGGGAAAGTGGGGTTGGGTTTCTTTAGGGTCTACTGGTTTTGCACTAGCACTTTTCTTTTTCTTTTTTTACAGGGATTGCCTTCTCTCTAAGCATGATGTCTCATGCATTCTGCCAAAGACTGAGCAGAGAGGTGGGGGGGGGGAAACCCAACAAATGAGTGTAATGAATCAGGATCTGCTACAAATAATATAGTCCCAATAATACATCTGGGCTCTTTTGCAAGTCCTGTTTGCTTGCAAACAGATTTTGTATAGAAGATATTGCCAGACAATTTTAGCTACTGAGAACATATATGGCATTTCTATGAACTTAGCTTTGATTCTTCTCTGTTTTAAAGCATCCCTTCTTTGTTCTCCAGAAACTGGATTATTTATTTTCTACCTCTGTGGTTTGCATTTTAGATGCTGGGACCATCATTCAATTTAATCACATTCTTACAAAGCAACATGGTATTAATTTTGTTTCTTATAGATTGCTTGAGCCTCCTGGATGGTATGTATGATATCTGTTACTGAGCAATAAAAATAATTCCTAACAGTGTGCTGTGTTTATTCCATTTTTGTGAGAAAAATAGAACTCTCTTCATATTTAGCATGCTCAACATATATTTTATCAGACAAGAATATAACACAGACATTGGTTCTTCTTGCAAAAACAATATTTGTTCTGACAAAGATTGGTGCCCTACAACATTCTTTGATCAAGGTCAGTTTCCTTATTCACCCCATTCTCCAAACAAATCCTGAAAAAAAAATCCCAGTATGACTGATTAGACAACATCAGGGATTAGAATTCTACCTACAGGCAGTGGTGGGATTCACCTGTTTGCATCACTTTGGCAGAACCGGTAGCTAATTTTTTGTTGCCCAGGCCCAGAATAAACTTCCGGAAGCGGCATCCACACAGGGACCTGGTTGTTCACATATTTGAATCCCATCACTGCCTATGGTATATCTATGGGCAAGAATATTTTATTATACTCTGGTTAATCAGATTGGAATTCTTGTTCTGTACTCATAGAAACAAACAGCAGACAATTGCTACAGCTGTTCTCTGACTTTAAATATGAATTAAAAGAAAATACAAATTCCCAGGGTGTTTTTAATCACTATGATTGGTAATATAATTTGAGTATACATACATACATACATACATACATACATACATACATACATACATACATACATACATATGTTAACAAATAAAAGAAAAAACGAACACCAGGATATAACAAACCAGCCTGTTTAATATAAACAAGCCTGTGGTTAAGAAGAGTCACTAAGCTTTCGTCCGGCCAAAAACTGCCAGCGTCATCAGAGTTAGAATAGAAGGAGATCGGGAAGGCAGCTCATATAGCCTCCTGCCTCTGCTCCTGGCTCCTTGAGTGCGTCATCGGCCCGTTGATTGTATTAATCCGTATTGCGCAGAGTTCCGCATCAGGCAAACTGTCCTTGGCTTCACTGGTTGTTTTACGATCCTCAAGTGCTCTTTTAGAGTGTGTGCAAGCACTTGGAGGGCGGCTGTCAATCCGTCCCTGCGCCCAGACTCCCTCCCTCCCAGGGCCCTTATCCTCCCCCACCCCCAAGGCCGTTGTCGTAATTCCTCCGCTCCAGTCCTGCAACAAGCAGCTGTTCCGGCATTCCTGCTCTCTGTCTTCCCCCTCCCTCCCCCTCCTTCCAAGAGGAATTTTTCTTTTATTTGACAAAGTCCCATTCGTCATCTCTAGGCTGGTGCTTTCGGCTTCGTGCTTCTAGGAGCAATGTGTGATTGTAGCTGTTTCTTCCTTTTAACTGCCAGTGGGGGTTTGAACTGATTGGCTGGGAGCTCGACTGTGTTCTGATTGGGTGGAGGTGTGTTCTGATTGGTTAGGGGCTTGGCTGTGCTCTGATTGGATGGGGGAGTGTTCTGTTTGGGTGGGGGGTTTGTTGTGCTCAGGTTAGTCTGAGTTGCAGGGGGATTAGAGATGGTGAGCTGCATAGCTGTTTGGCTTCGTGTTCGTGGTCGTGCCTCATCTTCATGGTGGGTATCAGTTTGCTTCATGTATGGATTGGAGGGGTTTAAAGTGGTTAATGATGCAGCTGTGGTCTGGCTTCTGGTTTGTGGTCATGCCTCATCATCGTTGTGGGTTTGGGTTTGCTTTTTGCGTGGATGTGTGGTGGTGACATCCTGTGTGGTTTTCGTGAGTGTAGGTCTGGTGTCATTCTTTGTGTTATGGACTCGTTTGTCAATAAGGGCAGGTTTCCAAATGGCTGGTAGGCGGGAGGTATCATCTCGTTTGTTCATGCTGTGTGGGCGTTTTTCTATCTCGATGGCTTCTCTGATTATTCTGTTATTAAAGTGTTCAGTTTTGGCGATAGTTCTGGTCTTTTTGAAATCAATTTCATGTCCTGTGGCTTTAAGGTGTTGGACCAGGGAAGAAGTTGGTTCCTCTTTTTTGACTGAGTTTTTGTGTTCTTCAATGCGTGCACTTATTCTTCTGTTGGTTTGTCCGATGTATGTGGTGGGGCAGGCAGTACATGGGATTTCATATACTCCTTGATTTTCTAACTCAATTTTGTCTTTAGGGTTTCTTAGGATGGTGGATATTTTTCTGTTTGTGCAGAATGCTTTGATATTATGTTTGTGGAGGATCTTGCTGATCCTGTCTGTGGTGCCTTTTATGTATGGGAGGAGGGCTTTGCCGTTTTCTTGTTCTCTGTCTTGGATTTTAGTGGGAGTTTCTTTTTGGATTAAGTTGGAAATCTTATTTCTTTGGAATCCGTTGGATGTTAGTACATTAGTGAGAGTGTGTAGTTTGGTTTTTAGGTGTTTTTCGTCAGCTAGGCATTTGGTTCTGGAGATGAGTGTCTTGGCTACGGAGTTGACCTGTGCTGGGTGGTGGTGTGAGAGTGCGTGCAGATAGCGGTTTGTGTGTGTTTTCTTCTGGTAGATGGTGTGTTCTAGGGAGCCATTGGATTTCTTGTAGACTAAGACATCCAGGAAGGGAAGTTGGTTATTAATTTCTGTTTCCATGGTGAACTGTATTTTGGGGTGTAGGCTGTTGAGGTGTGTGAGGAAGTTGTCCAGTTTTTCTTTCCCATGTGGCCAGATTACGAAGGTGTCATCTATGTATCTGAGCCAGAGCTTGGGTTTGTGGTCAGATTTTTCTAGAGCTTGGGTTTCAAAGTGTTCCATGTAGAGGTTTGCAATGACAGGTGAGAGGGGTGATCCCATGGGTGCTCCTTCTATTTGTTTGTATTTTTGTCCGTTATTTATCAAATTTATATGGGCATTCCTCTCACAGAAAATTACTCTGTAGGTGTACAA
The DNA here is from genome assembly GCA_034064705.1 of Bothrops alternatus. Classification (NCBI taxonomy): domain Eukaryota; kingdom Metazoa; phylum Chordata; class Lepidosauria; order Squamata; family Viperidae; genus Bothrops; species Bothrops alternatus. The sequence continues at coordinate 37,761,587 of JARGCV010000112.1, forward strand.
TAATAAATTAACAACAAAAATAGGTAAAATCCAATCATTGTTAATATTTACAACAGACATTATTTTAAAAATAAAAACCATATGGCACAGGAAAAAATAATTCTCAGCCCCAATGATGAAGCCATTGTAAGATTTCACTGGTCTCCTAGGACAGGGCTTTTCAACCTTTTCACAGATTGTACCACTTTTAGGACATGACAATATCTGAGTACCACCAGTGTTTAGCAAGGTGTCAAAAACTTGATGACTAAAAAAGGAGGGGTTTTTTGGGTTTTACTGATTAGATTCATTTGTTGTTATAGAAATGGCTAATTTATAATATTATGGAAAAGTAAAAAGTTGAGGTTCAATGTTAATGCTTCCTTCTACTGCAACAGAGGAAGTATGTTCTTTTTCCCTTCTCCCCCTCACTTTTCTTCCCTTTTTCCTCCCTACTGTGTCCTACTATTTGCTTTTGTATTTTTGTATTTTATTCTATAATTTAATAAAAGATTACAAACTGTAGAAAAAAAGAGAAAAAGTACCAGTTTTAATTTCTTTGGTGGCTGTTCCTTTGCTGAATCACTTTCCCTTTGCACTGACAAATGTATTGTTGGAAGAAAAGTCTTCATCATGCTTCAGTCCAAGCTGGGGATAAACAACATGGCGACTGCTTTAGAAAGAAGGTTGCAATTTATTAAAGAGGAGAGCCAGATAGAAAGATGGCTCTGGCAGAAAAGAGGAGTGAACACATGTAGGGAGTGGGGTTTTTTACTCTCTGGAGCCTTTTGTTTGGAGTTGTTCCTGTGGCATGAACTTTGACCTGAATCTGAGTGTGCCTTTCTGGTATTCTGATGGTAATGGGTTAATCCTATTATGTCCAAAGGTCATATCCTGCTTCCCTGGGGCTGGGGCTGATGACTCTTAGAGTTTGGATGGGGTATGTATATTTTAGGTTTTTGTCTTCTTAATCTCCTAGTTCCCTGGATTTACATCTGCATTTCTAGAGAGCTGGTTTCTGCTTGGGGAAGGGAGACCTGGGGCTATTAAGAAAACTGGGCATGCTTTCCTGCCTCTTTAAAATCCTTTAGGGAAATATATTTTTCTGCCCTTTTAATATTTCCTTCTCTGAGGGGCTGACTTCCCACAGTCCCCCCTTTGTTCCATAATAGTGTGGGTGACACACTTTTACTGGCACAACATTGAAATTGATCTGATCAGGGAGGCTTTAAACTGTTTAAACAAGCTTTAAACTGTTTAAGCCAAAAAAAGAAGAAGACACTAATAGAGGCAAGCAGAAAAAGATCAGGATAAAACCTTTGTTAGGTGGAAAAGAAATTTATAGTTTCCAATATTCTGTGCCAATTATTTTCAAATGTTGGATGTCACTTTGAGCTTCCAGTCAGGTTTGCACATTCCTCTCAAAATTCTTCACAGCCATGGTTTGCCTCAGTACATAGCCACTGGCTGCCCATTTTCAAGAGTTGTTTCCTGCCTTAGCTCTTAGTTCAATCCATCCAGGTTTTTAATGTCCGATTGAGGTTAGCCAGTATGCAAGCCAGGTTATTAAATTTTCTTAAATTACACATAGTGAGCCCTAGCACTCCCAATGTGAGTCTACCAGTGCAAGATATTCAGGGCTTAGGTTTGGAGATCTCTTTCCTGCTACTTCCTCAGTCAGGACATATGAATTACAAATTACCTGAGGGGGCCTGATTCCCTCCCCTTTGGAATTTGCAGGAAGTTGTACATGCAAAGCTTTGGAGCCACAGAGCAAAAATCAGCCTGGGGAACATTACTGAAGGTAGGTGAAAGAGACTCAGTGTGATTATGAATGGTGTGTGTGCATGGGTATGTGTGCAGCTACTAATACAAACAGGCAATACAAACATTCTGGATAAATTTTCCTCCCACCAGACAGAAATCCAAGGTGTTCAGGACTTACTGTGCCAACTATTCCCAAGTGCCATCACTCCATAAATACATTCAATTGGTTTATTACAATACAAATGGGGCAAGAAAGAAAACTTTACAATGAGTTTCTACCCTCCCCCCCATAGTCTTTCTCATTTTCTTCTGAGGCTTCACGTGGGGACCAATGGCTCCAGGGCTCCTTCCTTCCTCTGCAGTTTTCACAGGCATCTGGGGGAATGGTAGGACTTGGGAAGATGTTCCACTTAGGTTGCATGGTGGCTTTTTAGTGGATGGCTGGATTAAAAACCCAATTCCATGGCTCAAATGAATGGAGGCAACATCTGGGTCAGTGAGCTCTGCTTCCAAAGGTTGGGGAGGTCATCTATGCAGGGCTAAAAGACATGAGAACAAGATCTCCTCCCCCCCTTTCTGGGTGGATTCTCCCAGGAGAGGAAGACAAAAGGTATGGAGAACAAAGGATAAGAAAAGGAGAAGAAGAATTGGGAGGGGGGTAGCTTGCAGGCAGAGTTTGAAAAGGCATTAATACTGCAGTGGTTAAAGAGGTGCTTCCAGTGACGTCGTTGGTAATAGACCCTGGGTTACGACTCTCTGTTCCCAGGGTCTGAATTTCTTTCGCTGGCGGGCCCAGCAGGGCTGAATGCCACCCTGGAGGGGTGGCCATTGAGAGGTGAACTCTTTGAGGAAAGGGAGCCGGCAGTAGCCAGCTCTCCAAACTCAAAATAGCCTCTGGAACTGGCGAGAGAAAGGTGGAGAGCTTTGCGTTTGCTGCCATCTTCAGCAGATCGTTGGAGACAGGAATCAGCTGTTTCAGGAAGCAAGCAACTGGTCCGGGTGAGATGATATCAGTTTTTGTTGCAAAGTGGACCTTTGAGAAAATTGCCTGCCTTTAAAATTAAGCTGGAAGCCTAATGGGAGGAGGAGGAGGGGATTTTTGCTTCTTCTCCCTACTGAAAAGTGGTGGTTTCAGTGTTTTAAAACTTTTGAAATTTTTTTGAATTCAAGCTACATTGAAGGAATCAGCTTGTCTTATTATAGAGGGGAAGAAACACTTATTATTATCCTACTTGGGAAAAGCCACCTTAATTGCTTTTCTTTAGAATTTTTTGGAATGTTAGTTTTGTGTATTTACTGCTGGAACTTTCTCTTTTTCTTTTACTTTCTCCCTATGTAAACAGCGGGGGAAGAAACAGCGTCCCCTGGTGGTTATTTTGCAACTTTTCTCCTTTGTTCTTTTGTTACATTAACTTTGTTGATTCAGTTGTGGAGTTTGGCTCAATGCTCAGACACTTGGCTGACTGCCCAGACATTCCTACCTTGCTTGGAGATTATTAAGAGAGACTGTTTTTTTCTCTTTGCTTTGTGTCTGGTTCCCTTTTTGGATTTATTTTATTCTTTTTAAAACAAGGGAACCACAGAAGAAGATTTCTATGTCTCTAACTGGATTATAAATTGGATATTTTTTTTCTTTTTCTTTTTTTATTGTTCCTTTTTTGTCAGCTTTGCTGTGTGGATATAAACATATTTTTATGTCTCTTTTTTTCTATTTGTTTTTCTTGGTCTAGAGACTTGCTATTCCTTTTTATATTTTTTCCTACATTTTGATAATCCTTTTGCTTGATATTCTTACTTTTATTTTTTACTGAGGGTTTTGGATTATATCTTTTTTTCTTATTTCTTTCCTTTTCTGAGCTTTTTGGTGGATTATAATTGGCCATCGGGCCCTATTTTTGGATTATAACTAATTGGGCCAATGGGCTTGATGGTGGATTATAAATAAATATAATAATCAAGATGAGTGTTTAAAATTTGGCAAAAGGGGTGAGGAAGGGCTCCTCAGCTCCTGTATCAACTTCAGTGACTCCAGCGCTTCAAAAATCAATTACAGCATTTTTACAACCGGACACTCAGCAGAAGGATATGCAAGCCATTCTCCAGGCAATTATAGATTATAAAATGGAAATGAAAAAGAACTTTGAAGACTTGAAAAATGATTTGCTTAAGATGGATAAAAAAATGGAAGCCTTTCAACAGGCGATATCAGATACTCAACAAAGAATGCAAAATATTGAAGACAGGTCAGTAGTAGTGGATCAGAAATTAGAAGCTCTCCAAGATGAAAATCAGAGATTGGGCAATCTAATGCGGAGCTGGAAGAAAGAATGGCAGTGATGGAGATGGAATGGGCATCATACTTTCTAAGATTTCAAAACATGATAGAAGAGAGTGATGAGAACTTGTTACTATCGATGAGTGAATTATTGGCAGACTTGCTTGGAATGGAAATGGATCAAATCAAAAGAGAAGTTGATCAAGTTTTTAGAGTGAATTCAAATTATGCAAGAAGAAATAGAGTGCCTAGGGAGGTTCATGTAAAATTTAGTAAAAGAGCAGTACGGGATGAGATCCTGAGACTAGTGAGGGATCAACCACTGAAATATAAAGATAAAGAATTGGTAGTTCTCAAACAGATTCCAAGAAGAATTAGAGAAGCTCAAAGAGAATATCAATTCTTAACAAGGAAATTGATTAGTAGAGGAGTGAATTTCAGATGGTTGATTCCAGAAGGATTACTAATTTTTTGGGACTCAAAAAGATATAGATTGAGCACTCCACAACAAGCAGAGGATTTTTTTTAACAATCATAGAACCTTCTTGGAGAAAGGCGAGGAAGAACCTAAGAAATCAGAGGAAACGGCTACAGGAACATCAAAACAAATGAAGGAAGAAGTGCCCAAAAAGACTCAATCAGAGGAAGATATTAGACCTAAAGATCAGAGACAGATAAGCTCTCCTAGAAAATTGAGATATCGACATAATTGGAATTCTTTCAATAAATATAAATGGTCTTAACTCCCCATCAAAAAGGAGTAAAATATTTCACAGATTACAAAAGCTAAAAATGGACATAATTTGTCTCCAGGAGACACACATTAAGATACAACATTCCAGAATCCTTGAACAATCAAAACTAGGTAAACTTTATTTCTCTTTGGCATCACAAAAGAAAAGAGGGATAGCTCTATATATAAAAGAAAAGATGAACCCAAAACAAATTTATGTTGATGAAGAGGGAAGAATATTAATGGTAGAGATCACATGGAACAAAAAACAAATACTGATGGCTGCGATATATGCTCCCAATGAGAAACAAGATCAATTTTTTCAGCAATTATATGATAAACTTGTAGACTTAAATTATCATAGCTTGTGTATACTTGGAGACTTCAATGCAATTGTTGATCCAGTATGGGACTATAAAAGTTACAAACAAGGGGAAAAAGGAAGTAATATCTTACCTAAACCCTTTCTAAAAATGAAAGATGAACTCTGTATACAGGACACTTGGAGAGAGACAAATCCGGAGAAAGCACAACATACTTTTTACTCTAATAGACACAATCATGGTCAAGAATTGACATGATATGGACTTCTCTTGATTTAAAGCCCATGATACAAGAAATTGAAATAGAGTCGAACATTTGGGCAGATCATAATCCAATTAAAATGATTTGGAAAGGATTTAAGAAAAGATCGAGATGGTCCTTGAATAAATCAATATTGAAGGAAAAGGAATTTCTACAATTTGCTACAAAAGAAATGGAACTTTTTTAAAAGTTAACAAAAAAGAAGAAACCTCTATTCAAATTGTATGGGACACGGCAAAAACATACTTTGGAGGTTGGGCTATAACTTATCTTGCCAAAAAGAACAAGGAAAAGAAACATATTCAACATAGATTGAAAGAACAACTTAGTATTCTGGAATCTAAGTTACAATTAGAAAAGAAAAAGCTGAAAATACAAATGGAATTATTAAAACACAAATTAAATTTACTTGAGACAAATATAATGGCACAACAGATTAAATGATCTAAACAGAATTTCTTTGAAAATGCTAATAAACCAGGGAGATGGCTTGCATATAGATTAAAAAAAGAAAAAGAAAAAAGATTAATAAGTAAGCTATGGGAGCTTACTTATAAGCTACATTGCCATAATGATTCAATGAAAAAAAATCATGAAGGCTTACTATGAGACACTTTATAAGGCGGAGACGATTCCTAAAGAGGCAATTCAGGCTTACTTAAAAGAAGGAAACTTCCCAAAGGTTCCTGAGAATATGCGCCAGACGCTAAACAAGAATATATCAATGATGGAGATTACAGAGGCAATAAAAAGGCAAAAGAAAGATAAAACACTAGGACCTGATGGACTTCCTGCAGAATTTTATGTAGCACTACAAGATATTATAACTCCAACTTTGAAAGACTTATGTAATGAAGTCCTCATACAGACAAAAATACCGGACTCATGGACTGAAGCTAATATCACTTTGATACCTAAAGAAGATACTGATCATACACTAATTAAAAATGATAGACCAATATCGCAACTAAATGTGGATTATAAAATCTTTGCTGCAATAATGGCAGAAAGAATGAAAAACCTTTTGACTGAATTTATTCACTCAGACCAAAATGGTTTCCTACCAAAAAGACAGATAAAGAACAACTTGAGGATTATTTTAAATGTCTTGAAATATTATGAAATTCATCCAGGGAACCAGATGGCACTTATATTTCTTGATGCACAAAAATCCTTTGATAATTTAAATTGGCAATTTATGTTTCAACAACTTCAAGAAATGGACTTTGGTGAGAATTTTAATAAAGCAATTCAAGCAATTTAGAAGAAACAAACAGCAAGAATACTTTTAAATGGAGATTATACAGATGGATTTGAGATTTAAAAAGGCACTAGACAGGGATGTCCACTGTCTCCCCTGTTATTTATTCTTACATTAGAGATACTGGCAAGAAACATTAGACAAGATACAGGAATTAAAGGTCTGGAGATTAAAGACCAGAAATATAAACTACAGGCCTTTGTGGATGACTTGGTTTTTATTTTAGAGGAGCCATTGGAAACAGCCGATAAACTCTTGCAGAAAATTGAGAAATTTGGAGAAGTGGCTGGACTGAAAATAAATAGGGAAAAGACTAAAACATTAACCAAAAAATCTAACAGATAAACAGAAAATTCAACTTGCTAAAATGACAAACCTTCAAATAGTTAAAAAAGTCAAATATTTGGGCATTTATTTAACTGCAAAATATACCACATTAAAAGAAAATTATGAGAGATTAATGAGACAAATAAAAATAGACCTGGAAAGGTGGAAAAATCTTCAATTATCACTCTTAGGAAGAATAGCGATGGTTAAGATGAACATTTTACCAAAGCTAATTTTTTTATTCCAAACAGTTCCTGTTAAACTTACTAAGATTTTTTTGATGATCTAAATGCAATGATTCTAAGATTTATATGGCAAAGAAATCTGGGCTTCCAGATTGGAGACTTTATTATCAAGCAGCTATTCTGCTTTAGCTTAAAAAATGGATTGTATTGAGAAATAAAAGATTACTTTATTTAGAGGAACATAATCTTCAACTAGGTTGGCATGCTTTTATATGGTATGAGAAAACTAAAACACATAAATACTTTCAAAATCATGCCATAAGAAACGTACTACTTTCAGAATGGGAGAAAATCAGACATAAGAACATAAGAACATAAGAAGAGCCATGCTGAATCAGGCCAAAGCCCATTGAGTCCAGCATTCTGTGTCACACAGTGGCCCACCAAATGTACATGGGGATCTTGAGCAGAAAGAGAAGGCAAAACCCTCCCTTTCCCTTGACCCCCAAACAAATGGTACTCAAGGGAATCCTGCCTGCCTCAACCAACATAGAGGCGGCACATGGACATCTGTTTTAATAACCACCAATACACTTTGCATCCATGAATCTATCTAGCCCTGCCTTGAAGCTGTCAAGGCTGACAGCTGTCACGACCCCTTCAGGAAGTGAATTCCATAAATCAACAACCCTCTGGGTGAAGAAATATTTCCCTTTATTTGTCCTCACTTTCTTAGCTATAAGCTTTAGGGAGTGCCCCCTTGTCCTGGTATTGTGTGATAGAGAAAAGAATTTTTCTTTATCCACATTTTCTATCCCATGCATGATTTTATACACTTCGATCAAGTCACCCCTTAAACGCCATCTTTCAAGGCTGAAGAGACCAAGGCGTTGCAATCTGGTTTCATAAGGGAGGCGGTCCATTTCCTTGATCATTCTTGTTGCCCTTTTTTGCACCTTTTCTAGTTCCATTATATCCTTCTTGAGGTGCGGTGACCAGAACTGTACACAGTACTCCAAGTGTGGTCTCACCATCGATTTGTACAGAGGCAATACAACACTTGCTGACTTATTTTCGATTCCCTTCCTAATCATGCCAAGCATGGAATTTGCTTTTTTTACTGCTGCTGCGCATTGGGTTGACATCTTCATCGAGCTGTCCACCAAAACCCCAAGATCCCTTTCTTGGGTTGTCTCAGAAAGTTTGGTCCCCATCAGTTGGTAAGTATAATTGGGGTTCTTTGCCCCGATGTGCATAACTTTGCACTTGTTTAGGTTAAAATGCATTTGCCACTTTGTTGCCCACTCACACAATTTCGAGAGATCCTTCTGGAGCTCCCGACAATCTGTTTCACTTTTCACAACCCGGAACAATTTAGTGTCATCAGCAAACTTGGCTACCTCACTATTAACTTCTACATCCAGATCATTGATGAATAAATTAAAAAGTAAAGGCCCCAAAACTGAACCTTGGGGTACACCACTTCTCACTTCTTTCCATCCGGAGAATTGTCCATTTATTGCCACCCTTTGCTTCCTACAATTTAGCCAGTTACCAATCCAGGACAAGACCTGTCCTCTAATTCCGTGGCTGGAGAGCTTTTTTAGGAGCCTTTGGTGAGGGACTTTGTCAAAAGCCTTTTGAAAGTCAAGATATACAATATCAACTGGGGCCCCTTTATCTATGTATTTATTTACACCCTCAAAGAATTCTAACAAGTTAGTAAGACATGATTTGCCTTTGCAGAAACCATGTTGATTTTCTTTCAGCAATGCCTGTTTTTCTATGTGCCCTGTAATTTTATCTTTAATAATGGTTTCCATCAGTTTGCCTGGAACTGAGGTTAGACTGACTGGTCTATAGTTTCCTGGATCACCTCTGGATCCTTTCTTGAAGATCGGGGTTATATTTGCTTCCCTCCAATCCTCCGGTACAGTGCCTGATCTTAGAGAAAGATTGTATATTTTAGCTAGAAGTTCAGCAATTTCACACTTGAGTTCCTTGAGAATTCTAGGGTGGATGCCATCTGGACCCGGCGATTTGTTGACGTTTAGTTTAGAAAGGCATGCAAGAACATCTTCCTTGTTTATCTCTATCAGGTTTAATTCTTCTATTTCCCTCCCTGGGAAAACTAATTCAGTGGCAGGCAAATGTTCTCTATCCTCCTCGGTGAAAACGGAGGCAAAGAAGTCATTTAGCCTCTCAGCAATCTCCTTGTCTTCTCTGATTATCCCCTTCTGACCATTGTTATCAAGTGGCCCAACTGATTTTCTGGTTGGGTTCCTGCTTCTGATGTACTTAAAAAAGGTTTTGTTATTATTTTTAATATTCTTGGCTATATGCTCCTCAAAGTCTCTCTTGGCTTTCATGACTATCGCCTTGCATTTGGTCTGCCAGAGTTTGTGATCCCTCCTGTTCTCCTCGGTAGGAAGAGCCTTCCATTTCTTAAATGAGTTTTTCTTCTTTCCAATAACCTCCTTTACCTCATTCGTAAGCCATACTGGTATCCTCTTGGACTTTCCAATCCTCTTTCTTCTTTTAGGAATGCATTTTATTTGAGCCTGCTGTAACGTATTTTTAAACAGTTTCCAAGCATTTTGGAGGGATTTGACTTTTTTTACTGTTCCTTTTAGTTTCTTCTTTACTATTTTCCTCATTTTGTCAAAATTCCCTCTGTGAAAGTTTAAGGTCTCTGTGTTAGTTTTCACTGACAATTTGCTATCCATGGTTAAGTTGAAGGTTATTGTGTTGTGATCGCTGGTTCCTATGGGCTCGGTTACAAGGACATCATGAACCAAATCCTGTGCGTTAGTTAGAACCAAGTCCAGGATCCCCTTTCCCCTGGTAGGTTCCATGACCATCTGCTCAAGGGAATAATCGGCTAACATGTCGAGGAACCTTGTCTCTCTTTCATGTGTAGAACAAGAATTTACCCAATCTATTTGGGGATAGTTGAAGTCCCCCATTATGACTACCCTATTTCTTTTTGAGGCCTCCTTAAATTCATTTTCCAAATAGCAATCTGCCTCTGGAGTTTGGTTGGGAGGGCGATAGCAGATCCCTAACGTCAGATTAGTTTCCTGTCCTGGGATTTTTATCCACAATGTTTCTGTGGGTGAGTTTGAATTTTCTTGAATTTCGAGTTCATGAGATTCTAACTCCTCATTTATGTACAAGGCCACGCCACCACCATTTCTCCCTCTCCTGTCCATCCTATACAATTTGTAACCTGGAATCCTTGTGTCCCATTGGTTTTCATCTGTCCACCAGGTTTCTGTTATGCCGATAATATCAATATTATTTTCCTTCACCAAGCATTCCAATTCCCCTATTTTTGCTCGAATGCTTCTAGCATTTGTGTACAGACCTTTATATGTAATTTTCTGGTGCACTTTCAACTTTGACTGTGGATTTTGACTGTAGAATTTGGTTGTAGAATTTGTAGATGGTCTACCATGTCCTTCTGCTTGACTATTACAATTTAGTTTTCCTGTTGACTCACCAATGTGTGCATAACTTCCACCCTCCATATTAGGCAGTGCGCCTTCTCGAACCGGAAGCTGCCCAGCTCCTGTCGACTTGCCCCTATGAATCAGTTTAAAAGCTGCTCTGAAACCTTTTTAATATTAATCGCCAACAGTCTGGTTCCATTATGGTTCAAATGTAACCCGTCCCTTCTGTACAGGTGTGGCTTGTCCCAAAATGTTTCCCAGTTCCTAATGAATCTAAACCCTTCCTCCCGGCACCACTGCCTCATCCACGCATTGAAGCTCCTGAGCTCTGCCTGTCTAGCTGGCCCTGCGCGTGGAACAGGTAGCATTTCTGAGAATGCAACCTTGGGGGTCCTGGACTTTAATCTTCTACCTAGCAACCTAAATTTGGCTTCCAGGACCTTCCGCTTAGCTTTTCCAATGTCATTGGTACCGACATGTACCACAACAGTTGGCTCCACCCCAGCACTGTCTATCAGCCTGTCTAGATGCCTCGTGATGTCTGCAACCTTTGCACCCGGCAGGCAGTTTACCATGCGGTCAACGCTTCCATCACAAACCTGTCTCTCTATATTTCTAACAATTGAATCACCCACTACAAGAAGCCCCCCTCCCACCACCCGCGGAGAAGTATCCTCGGTGCAAGAGGATATGGGCACATCCTCCAGGGAAGGGGTCTCAACTAAGGGAGCCTGTCCCTCTTCCACAGATTGATGTCCTCCCTGCCCAAGATCTCCATTCTCCAAAGCAGCTGGAGAGCTGCTCAGCATGGAGTGGGATGCTCCTGCTGCATCCCTGAAGATCTTCTCCTGTCTCGCTATCTCTCTCTGCTTCTCCAGGTCTGCTACCTTGGCTTCAAGGGAAAGAACCTGTTCCCTGAGAGCCAGGAGCTCATTGCACCGATCACACACCCAAGACTTCTGTCCAGCAGACAGATAGTCATACATGTGACACTCAATACAAAACACTGGGAAGCTCCCCTCCGTCTGCTGGCTATCTATCTCCATTTCTTGTTATTATATGTTTGCTGTTATTATTATACTAGTTATTATTTAAAAAAAACACAGCTTTTTTGGGTTGTTCAAATTTTTTGTTTTGGTCTCAGTTTACTTTTTGGATTTTTTTCTTACTTGTTTTAGGATTTTATCGCGCGCCGTCAGGGGCGCGATGGCTGCTAAAAAAAAAGGTGAATTTGTAATTAAACAAGAAACCCCACAAACTTACCAGGGCTCAGCAGGTAATTCTTCCCAAGGTTCCTGCCAAGTTCCCTAGTCTCCTTTTATTTCCTGTTTTAATTTCTTATTTGAAAAAGCTTTGCCCAAGCAAAAGCAAAAGCAGCTGCCTTTCTGCCCCACAAGGAAGAGTGAGCTGCTTGCTCCCAGCTACCAGGGATTAGCCAGCAGGGGGGCTGCAGCAGAAAGCTCCACCCCCTCCAAACCTGTGCTGAGGGCAAACTTTAGAAGAAAGGGGAAGGAGAAACCCCTTTTATGGCTGCTAAAAAAAGAAAAAAAGGTGAATTTGTAATTAAACAAGAAACCCCACAAACTTACCACGGCTCAGCAGGTAATTCTTCCCAAGGTTCCTGCCAAGTTCCCTAGTCCCCTTTTATTTCCTGTTTTAATTTCTTATTTGAAAAAGCTCTGCCCAAGCAAAAGCAAAAGCAGCTGCCTTTCTGCCCCACAAGGGGCAGAATATATATGAAAATACCTGAGTGGCTTTCAACAATGGAAGCATTTGCTTATCCAAACCTGATTAACTATGATAAACCGGTTAGTTATAAAGATATTGGACAAAGAGGGAAAACTTAAGGACAGGCAAACTCTTCAACAACAAGGTATTGACTTGACATGGTGGTCCTATTTGCAAATTCAAACAAGATACGAAAAAGATATAAAATCAACAGGATTTTATAAAGAACAGACTCCATTAGATAAAATTTTGTTAAAAACAGATGAGAATTTGATTAAGAAACTACAAATTTCTTTTAAACTGGAAGATGGAAGAAGAACAAGTGAAAGAAACAATGATAGTATGGGCAAAGAATTTTGGATATTTTATAGATTTAGAAGACTGGCAAAAACTTTGGGATAAAAATATTAAGCTTACAAAAGCGGTAGCATATAAAGAAAACTTATATAAGATGTTTTACAGAGGGCATATGACACCAGTTCACTTAGCGAAAATATTTAAAAATGTTTCGGATACTTACTGGAAATGTAAACAACAGCCAGGCACTTATTATCATGCCTGGTGGATATGCCCTAATGCTAAGAAATACTGGGTCTAAGATTCATAGATGTTGGAAAAGATGATGAAAATACAGATAGAATTTAAACCAGAATTGTTTTTGTTAGGAATATTAAGACCTAATTATGGTAAAGAGAATGATTATTTGATACTGCATGTTTTAACAGCTGCGAGGATAGTATTTGCCCAATATTGGAAAAATGAGAATCTACCATCTGACCAGGCTATAATTACTAAAATGTTAGAGTGTGCAGAAATGGATAGATTAACATTGGAGATGAAAGAAAAAGATGACTCAGTTTATTTTAAAACTTGGAAATTTTTTTATCAATGGTTAGAGACACGTTAGAATCTGAAAAGGACTTAATATTTTAGAATAGATATTGATTTTTAACCGAGTTATAATTTATAGGTTGATAACATCTTTATTTTTAGTGATTTAGTGATTTTTATCCTTTAATGTTGATAGTCATGACTTCTTGAGATTTTATTATTCATGTTTATTTAAATAGATGAATTTATTTTGTTTATTAATTGTTAGCAATATGGCTATAGTTAAGCTTATTTTAAAAATGGTTGAGTATGATACTTACCGGTACTCATTATTATGATCCGGACAGTAGCTTGATTGTTAAAATATGTGATTGTACCTATCCTTATTTTATCCTAAATCCCCTATACCCTTCCCCCCATCCCCTTCCCTTACCATATCCATATTGTTCCTATTTTTTCCTTATGCATATAAACTCAATAAAAAATTTTTTTTTAAAAAATACTGCAGTGGTTAAAGAACAGACAGGCAGACAAAATGAGGAAATCACAGATGAGGACAAAAGAAAGCTGGATTCTGGTAAGAGAACATAAATGAAAGGTCTCATTTCTGAAATGAACATTTGTAACATATTAAAGACTTAAGGACTTGCAATTTGAACAAAATGCTGAGCAGCTTGAGAATGTGGAAAGCTCCAAATAATTTTAAAAGCCTAATATTTTAAGGCTGAGCACAAAAGAATTGAGGCCTTTGAACTATGGTGCTGGAGAAGACCCCTGCGAGTCCCCTGGACTGCAAGGCGATCAAACCAGTCAATCCTAGAGGAGATCAACCCTGATTGCTCTTCAGAAGGCCAGATCCTGAAGTTGAAACTCAAATACTTTAGCCACCTAATGAGAAGGAAGGACTCACTGGAGAAGAGCCTAATGCTGGGAAAGATTTAGGGCAATAGAAGAAGGGGACGACAGAGAATGAGATGGCTGGATGGAGTCACTGAAGCAGTAGGCGTGAGCTTAAATGGACTCCAGAAGATGGTAGAGGACAGGAAGGCCTGGAAACAGAAGTCTTAGTTTTACACATCCTGGTCATTCCCACCATAAATGTCAGTTAATTCAAATTAGGGAAGGCACAAATCTTAAACATACCATGTGGTTGAAGAGAGAGAGAGAGGGAGGGAGGGAGGGAGAGAGAGAATAACTATTTGTTATTTTCCCTTTAAGTACCTTTATTTAGCCAAATTGGTTTCCCAGCAAAGCCCTGAGCAAAGTCCATTGTTTTACATATTTCTCTTGCTCTTCATTTCGAACAAATCTCCAAGTGGAGTCCTATTGTCACATTTGAACTGCCGCTTCCCATGTTCCTCTCAGATGTGGGGCTCACTTTGGCTCAGTCAGGTACAAAAGGAAAAAAAACTTCCAGTTTTTCGGACGAAAAAGCATCCAGGGAGGACTTTGGTTCCCTGACGAAGTACCTTTACCTCTTTCCCTAGGAACTATCTGTCACGGTTTTCAGACTCCTTGTTAGTCCAGGAGGACCTGCGCCTTTTGGAAAGCGATGAGTACTAACCCCTCCTTTTCTGTCATGGTTTTCAGACCTCTTGTGGGTCTGGGAGGACCTGCGCCTTTTGGAAAGCAACGAGTACTGACCCCTCCTTTTCTGCCCCCTACGCAGTGAATTCTGGCACCTTCTGAACTAGGCTTTGCTTCCAGGGCCTTACCAGCTGGTTGCCCAAATCCAATTCTCTCATTCACTCATTCCATTCCATTTTCACACAGCCTCTCCCTTTTCCCTAACAAAAGGCCCTGTGCTCTGGCCAAACCCCCATGCTTTCCAGGGCCTGCCACTTGAACAGATCCTTTCTGCAGTTAGGAAAGAACAGAGGGAGCAAAATCCAACTGTGATTGGGAAATGGGTCTTTTCACTTACACACACAGAAATACACACATTTCTCTCACGCCCTGGGCTTTAAAGTTAAAATTTAGAGGTACTCACCTTCACCTTCTTTCCAAAGCAGCTGTTGAGCTGAAACCCAAAACTCCCTTTACTGCCCTGGCTCCACATGGGCAGGGCCTAGGAAACCCATCCACAGACACAAGGGGTCTGCTGCTGGCAAGATGGGGCTTACCAGTCTCAGTCCATTGGAGAGGTTAGCTTGGAGTCCCATCCTGGGGTGCCAAATTGTTGGAAGAAAAGTCTTCATCATGGTTCAGTCCAAGCCGGGGATAAACAACAAGGCGACTGCTTTAGAAAGAAGGTTGCAGTTTATTGAAGAGGAGAGCCAGACAGAAAGATGGCTCTGGCAGAAAAGAGGAGTGAACACATGTAGGGAGTGGGGTTTTATATCCTCTGGAGCCTTTTGTTTGGAGTTGTTCCTGTGGCACGAACTTTGACCTGAATCTGAGTGTGCCTTTCTGGTATTCTGATGGTGATGGGTTAATCCTATTATGTCCAAAGGTCATATCCTGCTTCCCTGGGGCTGGGGCTGATGACTCTTAGAGTTTGGATGGGGTATGTAGATTTTAGCTCTTTGTCTTCTTAATCTCCTAGCTCCCTGGATTTACATCTGCATCTCTATAGAGCTGGTTTCTGCTTGGGGAAGGGAGACCTGGGGCTATTAAGAAAACTGGGCATGTTTTTTTGCCTCTTTAAGATCCTTTGAGGAAATATATTTTTCTGCCCTTTTAATATTTCCTTCTCTGGGGGGCTGACTTCCCACAGTATGATGAATTTATCCATGTTTATTATTATGCACCATTACCAGCTAGTTCAGGGGTCTTCAAACTTGGCACTTTTAAGACTTGTGGACTTCAACTCCCAAAATTCCTCAGCCCTCATGGTTTGTCCTTCTGAGCTCTTCCACAATGTAGTAAGAATGCACCCCCAAATCCCTTCAATGTACCTTTAAAGACACAGGAATCAAGTGCAAAGCAAGAAAATAAAGAAACACAAACTCCATGTTTTTTTAAATCTTTAAGCTGCCTCAGGCTTGTCACATGTCACAATGGTGCAATTCTAGACTGAAAGGCTCTGGCAATTGCAAAAAGCTTTAGCTTTAAATTAAGACTGTTTACCTTCAAATAAAACTTTCTAAAAGCCACAGACAGACTCAGTTAAAGGGGATAAAACTAATTACATTTGTTTAAAGGGATTAAACCTTTCCTGTTGTCTTTTTTCCCTTCCCCCATCCAAACCACGTTCTTTTATAGCCTCTCCTCTCTTCCCCCCTTTTCTTCAGTTCACCTCCAGCTCCGAGCTGCTTCTGGAAGCACCAATCAGCTGGAGCCAATCAGCTGGAGCCCTGCCAGCTCCTGGGGATTCTGCCAATCCCAGACAGTCCTGCAGCTGCAGTTGCCTCTTCCTCAGGCTTGGCTCGCTTTGGCTCATTCCCCTCACCTGCTACACTGTGATAAAGTACCACAAGTGGTATACGTGCCACCAGTTGAAAAGCCCTGTCCTAGGACACACACACCCGGCCTGGTGTCAAAGCCAGGTCTTGAGGGACTTCCTGAACATCAGGGATGGAGCTAACCTTACTTCAGAGGGAAAAAGTTCCATTAAGTAGATGCCACATCAGAGAAGACCTACCTCCTGGGACCCTCCAAACATAGATTTATTTATATATTTAATTAATTAATTAATTAATTTCATGTTTCTAGACCACTGATCTCCTTCAAGGATGCACCATGAGCCAAAAACTGCATCATGACTTCTTTACCAGGCCTGATTGGATGGGCAGATGTAATGAGAGCAAGGCAGTCCCTCAGATAACCTGGCCACATGCCATGAAGGGCTTCCAAGGTTAAAACCAGCACTTGGATTTGGACCCAGAGGCAAACTGTCAACCAATGCAGTCCATGATTGTGACATGTGCTGTTCTGGAAGCACACATAACTACCTGCACCACTGCATTCTGCATCAGTTGAAACTTCTGAATATTTTTCAAAGATAGAATGCATTACAGTAATCCAAACTGGAGGTGATTAGGGCATGAGAGTGTGAGCAGAGCCTTCTGATCTAGGAATGGGCACAAGAAGAAGCTGTGCAAAGGCCTTCCTACCCATGACTGTCACCTGCTCTTTGAGCAGTTCTGAGTCCAAGAGGATCTCCAGATCACACACTCTGTATCTTATAGCTTCCAGGCACCAAGATAAGATACTCACATTACTTAATTCACAGGGCAGAAATATATAATTGGATATCACCAGCATAATAATATCTCATCCCATGGTGATAGATGAGCTCATCCAATGTCCTGATATAGATATTAAATAGGGGAGAGAGAGAGAGAGAGAGAGAGAGAGAGAGAGAGAGAGAGAGAGAGAGAGAGAGAGAGAGAACCAAATCCTGCAGCACCCACATAGTAGAGGCCATGGGTAAGACTTCTCCACATGGAACCAATCCTGGGGAAAGGAAGCAAACCAGCACAAAACTGTGTCATCTATTCCCAATCCTCTGAACTGATCCAGAACGATACCAAGATCGATTGTACTGAAAGCTGCAGGATACTCAAGGAGGGCAAGAATAGATGCACAACTCCCATCTCTTTCTTAGCAGAGGTCATCCAAAAGTGTGACCAATGTCGTTTTCATCTCCTACCTGGATCTGAATCCCAACTGAAAAGGATCCAAATAATCTACTTCTTACAGGGTCCTACATAACTATCATGGAACCATCTTCTCAATCACCTTCCCCCCAAAGGGGAAGTTAGACATTGGATCAAAATTGCTGTTGGGAATATAAGATCATACAAAAATGAAAACACTTTTCTAACAGAAGATGGGGGCAAGTCTGTTTGATGACCATTACTCTACTAGAAGTGGTGTTGTCAACCCCTGGCTGAAAAGCCCAACCATGCAAAACATCAGAACATTGCAAACTTCTAATGATTACTTTTATTGAGCAGAATCAAACCAGTACGGTCAAAGTAAAGCTAGCTCTAAGAAAATGGCGGGAAGCAATTAATTAAAAGAACAAAAGTTTTCCCACCCTTCTGTGACAGTACAGGTCACATTGTTCAATGCATCTTATAGTAATTATTATGAGAACAGACTTTAGTTTCGTCAACACAAATCTTCAGCAGCTTCAGGTCTCACACTGATAAAGGACACCTGTAGATTCAAAGCTCTCTTTCCTTCCTTCCTCCCCTGTTGGCAAATTAGAAGCACGCTGTGGTCCTAGAGGCAGTAGGGTTCGTAGCTTGACAGGTGTATTTTATTTATTTTTTATTTATTTATTTGTTTTGATTTCTATTTTATTCCGAAAACTCAGGGCAGCTTACAACATAATCAGTAGCATATAGAAATCAAATACATTATAAAACCCCTAAATTAAAACCAATCATCCGAAACAAACTTACAGCAAACATACACTGGCTGGGGCAAGGTGTCAACTGCCCCAGGCCTGCCGGCAAAGATGTGTCTTTAACAGTTTGCAAAAGGCGGAGAGGGTGGGGGCAATACGGACCTCTGGGGGGAGTTGATTCCAGAGGGGTGGGGCCGCAACAGAGAAGGCTGTTCCCCTAGGCCCCGCCAGGTGACACTGTCTGGCTGACGGGACCTGGAGAAGGCCGACCCTATGGGCCCTAACCGGTCGCTGGGTTTCATGCGGCAGCAGACGGTCCCGCAAGTAACCTGGTCCGATGCCATGTAGGGCTTTATAGGTCATAACCAACACTTTGAATTGCGTTCGGAGACCAATTGATGAATTAATAATAATCCATCAATATAATCCAACTATGGATTATAGTTCTCTAACAAGCTAGGAATTAACTGCAGAGAACTTAATATAAATATAACATTGTTTTGTTTTTTTACATATCACCATTAATATTTGGTAAACAGAGTGCTGTCTAGGTTTGTATTTACAAATAATAACATTTAATTTAATTTATAGTTCCATATTCTATATAGTAATTTTCCTTGATTTTCTCTTCTTCCAATAATATTCTCTTTTATTAACCTTAAATTAAAACATTTCTTGGTAATTTTTTTGAAAAATAACAAATTAAATGTCTACAAATATCCTCCACTTCATTATTAAACTTCTTTTCTAATTAATCATCTAGATCACCTTGTCATAGATCCTGTTTTTAGAATTCTCATTTAAATTTATTTTCCCCACAATATTCAAAAGAAAGTATTTTTACTTGTTAAAATTTTCTTAGAGTTAAGTACACTTATATATTGTAATCTTTTTTCCTCATATGAACCATCCCAACACTTACAGTTTTCATATCTTGAAATAGAAAGAAGAAAGGACAAAAATAATATACTATCTAAAAAAGCATATCCCTCTTAAACTAAAATACCTTAATAATCAAAGTTTCATTTTTTAAAAACATATTCAAATCTTCAAATTCCATTATATTTGAATATTTAATACATTTCCCTCATATAAATCTTCCCACACATTTTTATATTTCTCATATCATAGGCAAAAATACTGTATTACTTAAGGAACCTATCCCTCCTAAGCTAAGATTCATTTGTATTCAACATTTTATTTATTTAACTGTATTCAAACAATTGTTTAATCTTTAAATATTTCATCAAATGAATCCCATCATCTAATTTCTTAATTCTGGCTTTAGCCCATTTTTCCTAGTCAGTATGTTTCATTGAATCCCAAAATCTTCCCATGGTTTTGTAGATGTTGTTGTCAGTACAAAAGCTAAGTCAATTAAAGTATTTTTGTGAAGATATTGCTCAGAGATCTTTCTCTTTCTTTCTCTCTTAGTTTCTCCCATCATCTTTTTTCTCTCCAATTCTTGAATTCTTGATGTATAAGTTGTCTTTTCCATGTCCAGTATTTCCTGGAAGTTTTTGTCCGTCTGAATCCTTCCATTATTAAATTCCATCTTTCCACTAGTTTATATTCAGTTGTCTGCTTTACATGATCTCTCTCTCTCTTTGTTTTCTGATCCTTTATTTGTTGTGATATTAAATTGAGAATGCATTCATTTAAATTTTCAAATTCATTTTTAATTTCCTTGTGGTTTGAAATTAATGTCATTTGTATTTATTGTAACATAACATACATTTCCTCCTAGAAAGTATTTATTTTTTCTTGATATATTCTTTCTGCAGGCCTCTGATGCTCCATAATGACCAAAAATCCTTTCTCTGCCAATCGCTTTAAAGTTACAGTTTAAAAAAATATTTATAATCCAGGAAGGTCATTTTTTTTTCTAAATTTTATAGAGATAATCCACAATGTTTTCTTTTCTATTACTACAGCTGTTCTTTGTTTGGTTAAAGCTTTGAAGGTCACAATAAGTTTTTTTTCTAGGCTGTATATTTAGGGTAGTATTTCCATCCACCACTAGATGTCAGCACCAGTCCATCTTTCAATTTTCAGAATAAACCATTTATCTCCGTTATTAATCTTTTGCCAGGAAACTCTTAAGAAATTCCATCAATTTCACCTTTTCCAAGTTTAAATCTTATATTAATTTTATTTCTGTGTATTTTTATTCCCCATAAATTTAATTCACAGCTTCCATTTAGAGGAGGGTGGAGCAAAGACTCCCCCCTCACTTTTGGAGGATTTTTACTTCTGGTTTTTTTTTTTCCAGGAAATCAGACAGATAGAAGAGAGAGAATCAATATTCAATCATGCTGTTTACGATCGCTTAATTCAGCTACATGTAGCTTGGGCTAGACTCACGAATGACGCTAGCCTGTCTTCTGTTGGTTTCTGGAGAGCTTTCCCCGGATGTCTGGATTGACCACCATTTCCCCAGGCTTGGCGGGGCTTCCCTTCTTCTTTGCCACCTCTCCGGGGTTGTTTTTGGCCCATTTAGGGTCCCCAAACAGAGAGATATGAGCTGTAGGGTGCAGAGCCCCACAATCCATCGGCTGTTGTGCTAACTGCACAAAACCGGAAGCCTGAAGTCCACAAGTCTTAAAGTGGCTAAGTTTGGAGAATCCTGTTTTATGCAAATAATACAGAACAATCAGTACTGTAATACTGTTACAAAACATAAATCAGGGAACACCACTGAGTTTAATTTATCATTGGGGTTAGAAATGAAAGTATTATTGGAGCAGTGGGACACTATTTTAAGATGCTGGCAAATGCCTAATCTTACCCATTTGTGAATTGTACACCTCTCTATATGAGTTGAAAGTATCTCATGTATATTATAGGATTGAAGAAGAATCTTGGAACTTGCTATAACATATTGCTTTTGATTTATAAGGTGTGAGTGATGTTTGCATAGGTACAATATTTGTTTAATGATCTGAACAAGAATGTAATGACTCACTTCTACTAATGACATGATTTCTTAGCAACTTTAAATTTTGAAAGCTATGTGGAAAAATGACATGTTTGTTAATCAACTAGAATGTTTCTTTCTTTGCAAAAGACTGGAAATAATCCAAAAACTGGACTATATATACCATTATGATATTTTAATAAGGATAATGAAATATACCAGACAGTCTCCTTTACAACTAGAGTTCTGGCTCTAGCTGTTCTTAAAAAGAATCCTGTTAATCTTCATGCTACAGCAATTTAAAAGGCTTTGAGGTTTTTTTCCTTCAAAAGTAATACATAAATCTTTTAAATAAATGCTAAGATATGCTTGCTTCAGTAGCACATATACTAATATTAGAACAATACAGAGAAGATTAGCATGGCCCCTGAACAAGAATGACAACAAATTCTCGAAACATTCCATATTTTAAAAATTAAAATAAGTACTAAGACAGCTCTGATTCTGAAGATCTCTCAAGCAGAAGAACAGTATTGAAGGACAACAGAATAAAAGACAGAAAAGTGCAGAATAGGACAATTAAAATTATTTTTTTTCTCTTTTTTTATTATAAAAATTCTTTTATTAAAACAATCAACATTGAGCATAAAAACCTATTATGCAGCAATCATCATGACACCTGGTATACAATACTAAGCATTAGTCCCTGAAAACGTCTGAGTTAGTAAGCCTTTTTCCCCACTCCTCGCGTCTAGCCTCAATTAAAATTATTTAGGCACTAAAAGAGTTAGCCTGCAGAGAAAGGGAGCAGTGTTTCCACATATGCATCTTAGAAAGAAGTGATTAAGGAAGGAGATAAGATAGAAGCATATGAAGCACTGAATTAAAAATGTGGTTTGAAATTCCATCTACCCTTAATAGCTTCAGAATCCATGAATTGAAACTAAGAGTTTTGGATTTGATTACTCCAAATCCCTCTGTCATTGCTTTGTATTCACAGATTAATAAGAAGGACTTTAGCAAAACTTAAAATTTAATCATATACATCTTTATGTAAAAAGTCCTTCTTTACATAAATGGTGGCATTTACTGCTATAAATTCAATGCCTTAGTGCTTATCAATTTTTATGTTTTTAAAAAGCTATTAATTACATTTATAGAAGACATCTACAGATACTAATTAAATGTGCAAAAGACTGACTAACTTAGTTACAGGAATTATTCTACTTCTGACAGCTTTATTCAGAATCAAGGGCATCATGCCAATTAAATACCAATTTGTAAGGGAAAAGTGACTTCACATCTTGTGTCCTATTTATGACCTAAGGATACATCTGCTAGTGTAAACAGGCTTGAACTAGACATGAATTTGATTTGATCCATCAAACTATTTTATATTGCATTTATCCTATTGTCATTTTCTGCTAGGTTTTTATAAATTTATGAGGTGGAAGCTCAAGAAACACAAATTAATTTAAGTATTAAGAATAGAGATTTCATGCCCCTCCCTTGCCACTGCAGCCTGTCATTCCTGAGGACTCAGAACCTCTATGATGCTGTCTGATATCACCCTACAGCTTTAGAAAGGGGTGAGATGCCATGGGATGATAGATGGCTAAAATTGCTTTTGAAGGCTCAGGGTTGTGGGGAAGGGTCTATAGTTAATAGGGAGTAAACCATGCTTAATACAACAGGACTTAATGCTTGGTAATCATGCACATAATTGCACTTCTGGCTACAAATGCACCTTCCATCTTAACCTGCTATCTTTTAGTCATGCAGTTGATTTTCTAGTCTAGGCTGCTTACCTCATTCCTTCTTTATGATCTTTGGCTTCTTCCAGGACTTTCCTTTCTGGTTTTGTCATATGTTATATGTCATGTCATAATTGAAAACATAAACATATTTGAAACAAGTACAAATGTACTCAGATGGGTAGAACAACACCACATAAGTGGCAACACTTCTTCAGAAGAAAAACAAAAATGATAGAAATATTGATTTAACCAATTGGTGTGATTGGAGCACATATAGGCCTTAGTTGGACCTAAGTTGCTTGTTTTAATTCTGGGTGGAAGTAATTCTAAGCTATGACCTTAATGGAGACCTTTATGACTTAGGACTTCAACTCCCAGAATTCCTGAGCCAGCATGGGTGGTTCAGGAATTCTGGGAGTTGAAGTCCACAAGTCATAAAAAGGCCATTGTTCCCCATCCCTGCCTTAATATAAACCTAATAGTGCTCTAATAGTTGCTATTTATGCATATCCATATTTTCTCATTTATTTTCTGCCATTTTAGAATCATACCTTAAATTCTAGTAGTGTCACGTATTTATCAGGATCACGTGTATATCATAATGTTTATAGATAGAACAGATATTACTGCAATGCACTTTTTACAGAAGTATGTTGATTTCATAAATTGTATAGATAAACCTGTTTATATATCATGCTAATCTGTATCATGATTAGCTTGCATTTGGATTAGCATGTAGTATATTTGGTATATATAGTAATCAGTAATACTTTCAATAAGTCAGGTTTTAGCATGATCTGTGAAGTAGATTATATCATTCAAAATAATAATAGTGTTTGGAAAAAACATTTGTTGGAGCAAAGAAATTTAACTTTAGTATGAATTGAAGACATAGACAACTTGGCCAAACTATCTTGATTTTGCTTGAGGAGGAGGGGGATAAAAAAAGTCAAGATGGCAACTGCAATACTATCTTGACTTTTTTTATTCCAACTGTAGATGCCCAATTTGGCTACATTGTTTGCAAGCTATATTATTGTTTCATATTTATATATTAATAAGAAGGACTTTTGCAAACCTTAAAATTTAGTATACATTTCCTTAAATGAATGTCTTTCATTTAAAAGTCTTTCATTTAAATGGTCTTTCATTTTAAAAATATTAATATTTGAAATAGCCTTTATATTGTAAAAAGCTTGACATAAAAATGTGGATTTTCTTTTGCTTACACTAGAAACTGGTGAAGAATGGGGAAAATATCTTTGTCCAAATATCCTTTCTTTCAAGATTCTTTTTTCTGATAAAATAAGATTTGCTATAGACAGGATAAAGAGAATATCCAGTCTCAGATATTAATCAAACTACAGGATATAACACGTTTTCAGAATAGTATTTTGGGAACATAGTTGACAATCCTTCCTATTAACAAAACATTTGTGCTTTTCTAAACAGGAGGAAAATGTATTTTTTAAAATAAATTTCTTAAACAAGGGAGACCATAAGAATTACTTCATAGTTAAATACAATGAAGTCCAAAGGGGGAAAAATAGGATTATACTGTGTGCATAGTTACATTGATTCATTTGTATCTCATTCATTGTCCCTCATTTCTGCACTTGTTAACATAAAACAAGAGTGATAGTGAACTGCAATATAGAGCAGGTAAAACAGAAGTAAAATTAATAAGATATAGCAACTGTAAAATGGAGGATGATTTTATTACTCATAAAATATAGATTCCTACCAGAAGCATTTTTAAAATTTGTTCAAGAACTTGCAGATATGGGACTGCCACCAAAAACATAGTAGATTTAAGTTATCTTTAACTTCCAAGATACCCATTCCTGGTGATTTTTTTAAAGTTTAAAGACGAAGTGTTCCACTACTTAACAGTTCCCGCAGTCAGAATGTTAGTTTTTTTTTCTTATTTTGAGTTTTGACCTACCCTTCTATAAAGCTTCCACCCACTGGTTCTTTTCCTACCTTCAGGAGTTATAAAATGATTCATACAGCTCCCACCCCGATGATGGGCAGAATGTAACTGAAAATATTTGGTAGGGGCCAAAATCCAGCCTTCTGATCTACCAGAGAGCTTCAGGAAGCCATCTAATAATATAATAAAATCACAAAAGGGATAAGGACAGTATTTACTGTGTTTCCCCGAAAATAAGACTGGGTCTTATATATATTTTTTTGACCAAGAGACCCATTAGGGCTTACTTTCAGGGGATGTCTTAGTTTGCTGCCACCCACCCATTCCACCCCACTGTCTGCTTGCCTGCGGCCACAATGGCTTACAGAGCTTCCCAGGCAGACGCTCAGGAGGCGAGGGCAAGTGAGGAAAGTGGCATGGACAGGCGGGGAAAACCAAAGGACTGGGCGATGCAAGCTTCCCCTGCTGTCTCCCTCTGCCTACCATACTCTTTCCTTTCCTTCCAGGCTCCGTCATTTCTCCATCTGGGCAAAAAGTGTTTGGGCGCCTATAGGGCACTTAGAAATGGAGCGATTCACTGTTTCCAAGTGCCCCATATAGTGCCCAAACACTTTTCACCCAGACAAAGAACTGACAGAGACTGGAAGCTTCATCTGCTTGCAAAAGGAAAGAGTGTGGCAGGTGGAGGGAGCCAGCAGGGGAGGAAGGGAGGGAGGGAGGAATGAAGGGAGGGAGGAAGGAAGGAAGGAAGGAAGAAAGGAAAGAAAAGGAAGGAAGGAAGGAAGAAAGGAAAGGAAAGGAAGGAAGGAAGGAAGGAAGGAAGATTAAGGGCACCTGGGGAGGCGAAGGAAGCTACTGTAAGCTGCCTTTCTCCCTTTCCCAGCTGAAATTCTGCAGTAGTAAATTGTGCCCCATTATCTAATACAATTACATCGGGTAAGCCATGTGTGGAGAAGATTCTGCGCAGTTCCTGGATGGTCCTGGCAGTAGTCATAGAAGGGACAGGTGCTACCCCAAGACACTTTGAGTGATTGTCCACTACAATGAGGAACACCTGTCCTTGGAAGAGTCCTGCATAGTCTGTGAATCCTAGACCAGGGAGTTTGTGTAGTTTCCCAGTGATGTACTGGGGCTTGAGGCATTTCAGGTCTGGACTGTTGGCAAACCTGGCATCCTTTAACTTGAGCCTCAATATCCTTATCCAACCCTGGCCCCCACAAGTAGCTTCTTGTGAGTGCCTTCATCCTGACTATTCTAGGATGACCCTCATGCAGAGATTCTAAGACTCTTTCCCTTAGTGTGTGTGGGACTACAACCCTACTCCCCCATAGAATACATCCCTTGTGTGCAGACAGCTCATCCTGTCTTCTAATAAATCTCTGAAACTCCATTCCAGGACTGGTTCCTGGCCACCCCCTCAGCACCCAGTTCAAAACTTAGCTGAGAGTTTTGTCGGATGTTGTCTCAGCAGCCACATCCCCAGCGTGAAGGGGAGATTCAGGCAAATCCTGAATTGACAGAATGTGTGCAGCAGGTGTGGGGTCTGGTTCTAAATTAGGCAGAGGCAATCTGCTGAGTGCATCAACATGACCCATTTCTTTACCAGGCTTATGGACTAGCCCACAGGTCGGCAACCTGTGGCTCCAGAGCCGCATGTGGCTCTTTGAGCCTTCCCCTGTGGCTCCCAGCCTCCTCTGCCATTTGCAGAGAGAGACAGAGACAGAGAGAGGCACTTGTGCTTCCCTGCTTCTCTCTCTCCCTCCCTCTCCCTCTCCCTCTCTCTCTCTCTCTCTCTCTCTCTCTCTCTCTCTCTCTCTCTCTCTCTCTCTCTCTCTCTCTCTGTGTGTGTTTGTGTGTAAAAAAGAGAGTGCACTCACAGTGTTCTCCGAGGAGCTGAAAATCTTATTGGCCTGAGCTCCTCCCTTTGCTGTGTCTCTGCAGGAAGCAGGAAGCAGGAAGGGCAGGAGAGAGCTAGCTAGCTAGCCCAGCTATGCTGACTCAGGAATTCTGGGAGTTGAAGTCCATGAGTCATAAAAGAACTGAGGTTGCCTACCTCTGAGCTTGTTGGAGAACAGCTTGAAGCCAGCTTGCCAGGTAAGCAGAAGATCGGAGAGAGGGAGAAAGAGGGGGGGAGAGAGAGGGAGAGAAAAAGAGAGAAAGAGAGAGACACACAGAGAGAGACAGAGACCCTTCTGACATCTAAAATGAAGATAATACTGCATATATCCTTTTTTACCTTTATTATATATATATATGTATATATATACACACACACTTATAATAAAGGTAAAAAAGGATATATGCAGTGTTAGCTTCATTTTAGATATCAAAAGGGTTTTGCGGCTCCCAGTGTTTTGTTTTTGGTGGGAAACAGGTCCATGTGGCTCTTTGAGTGTTTTGGGTTGCCTACCCCTGGACTAGCCTGTAATTGTAGGCTGCCATAAAGATTGACCACCTCAGCATCCTTGGAGATAGGATCTGAGGGATTTGCTTGTCTACAGTGAACAGATCTAGAAGAGGCTTGTGGTGTGTAAAGACCGTAAAAGGGCAACCATAAAGGAAATTTTGGAATTTCTTTATTCCTGCAACTATGGCTAAAGCCTCCTTATCAATTTGAGCATAATTTCTTTCTGCGGAGGAAAGTGTCCTTGAATAATAGGCTATGGGAGCGTGTTGCCCATTTGCCATTATATGGCTCAAAACTGCTCCTATCCCGTATGATAACACATCATATGCAATACTGATAGGCAGCTTTTCATTAAAATGTGTTAACACAGGGTCTGACGACAGCAGTGATTTGACTGCTTTGAAACTGTTTTCGTGGGCGCTAGTCCATTGCCATGGTGCCCTTTTCTCTAAGAGCCTGTGTAGAGGCTCTGCTAATGCAGCCTTGTGAGGTAGAAAGGCATGGTAAAAGTTAAGTAGCCCTAGGAATGCCTGCAGCTCTCCCTTTGGTCTGGGAGCCTGTAAAATAGCTTTGAGCTTTGAATCAGCTGGGTATATTCCGGCAGTGTCGATCTGGAAACTCAGGAATTCTGCGGAGTTGACTCCTATTTGACATTTTCCCTTTTTGAGCTCCAGCCTGCTTCGCGGAAGCGCTGAAGAACAACCCTTAAACATTCGGCAAGTATCTCTGCTGACTCCCCAGCAATTAAAATGTTGTCGAAATAAGGACACACACCTGGAATGTTTTTTAACATGTGTTCCATCACACTCTGAAAGAGCCCTGGGGCTACACTGACCCCAAACTGCACATGAGGAACCTTGAATGCCCCTCTATGGGTAACTATTGTTTGAGCCTCAGCAGAGACATCATCCACAGGCAGTTGCTGATAAGCCTGTGCCAGGTCCAGCTTTGCAAATAAGCAACCTCCTTGTAAGGATGCCAGAATATGGCTTACTACAGGTACCAGATACGCATGCTGCTGCAGTGCCTTATTAATAGTATACTTATAATCAACACAAATGCGCACCTTTCCATTAGGCTTGACCGGTGTAACTATGGGGGTTTCCCACACACAGCTGTCAATGGTTGCAAGACTCCCTGTTGAACGAGCTTATCTAACTCTGCATCAATCTTGGGCTTAAGGGCAAAAGGCACTCTACGAGGCTTTACTCTGATTGGAGCTACAGTTGGATCAAGGTGTAGAGCAATTGGTGCTCCTTTGTACTTCCCTAAATTGGGACTGAATATGTCCGCAAACTCCTGGCAGACAGCTGCCAAATCTGCTGTTTGGATTCTGTTGATGCCAGTCACATGGATGCCCAGGGCATCAAACCAGTCTAAGCCAATCAGGCTTGTTTGCTGGCCTTCCACCACCATGACACTGAGGGGACCCTCAAACTCTTTGAATGTCACTTTTATTGTAGCTTCTCCTTTAACTGCTATGCGGGAGTTTTGAAAATCTGTCAAAACTAAATCTGATGGCTTGAGTCTGATTCGTTTTCTGCCATTTCTGCAGATGAAGTTAAAAGTCTTATAGGAGATTATAGACACAGCTGATCCAGTGTCCAGTTCCAGGGAGCATGGAACTCCTTGAAGCTTGATTTTTAGTCTAAGCTTTTCTTTTAGCGGCCAATGGGCTCCAGTTCTGAAGATGCTCCTTCTTCCAGAGCAAAATCCTACTCTATTCTGCCCCGGGGGCCCATTACCTCTCCTGTGGAAGTCTTTGTGTGGCGATTCCCTCTGGCGACATTTACAGATGGTAGCAATGTGGCCTTGTTTACCATATGCTCGGCACACAGCTGCGTGGAATCAGCATTCTGAGCACTGGTGTCATCCACCGCAGCCCTGACAGCTAGGGAAGAAGGCTCCCTTGTCAAGTGGCCGCTGCCTTCTTTCTGGGATCTTCTGCACCCAGTCGATCTCAATGTCAACATCTGGGTCTTCTGTTCTCTCTGACTCTTCATGATGCACAGCCGTTTGGCTGGGGAAATTCTTTGAGGGATGTAAAGCCTTGATGGCTCTACCTGCGGCCTCTTCTGCCATCACTTCTTTCAGTGTGTCCTGGAATGTCAGGGTCTCTTTAGCGAACAGCCTCTGTTGTAAGTCTCTACTTCAGGCCACATACCAGTCGGTCTCGGAGCCAGTCCTCTAGGTTGGGAAACTTGCAGAGCCTGGACGCTTGGCATAGGGCAGCCACGAATTCAGCAGTGGTTTCACCTGACTGCTGCTCTCTCTGCTCGAACGCGTGTCTGTATGCGATAACAGATAGTCTCAGTTCAAAGTGCTCTTTGAGTCTTTGTTTTAAGTCAGTGAAGGTGACTGACTCCAATGTAGTAGGAGTGACTAGGTTCTCCGCTATATCAAAGATGGCTTGGCTACACACGCACAACAAGGTTGCAGCTTTTAAATTATCTTCTCTGACCTGGTTCACTCTGAAGTAGTTTTCTACTCTTGAGATGTATGAACTCCATTGTTCGGGGTGCGTTATGTCGAACTCTGAAAGCTTGCTGACTTTGGCCATGGTTTGGCTGTTGCTGCATTTCCAATGTCTTATGCTGCTAGGGCTTCTGTGAGGTTCCTAGGGACAGGTCCCAAGGAATGTGCTACCTCCAGTTTTTGCGTACTGGCAGGCAGGGCGCTGATGCCTGGTCTTACCCCTTTTAGTGACTTAGCTCTTTCCTCCTAGCAGCATATCCCACCTTCGTCGCCACTGTTGTGTAGTGGGAACAGTGAGACATTGAAGACATGGAGTTGAATTAACAGCTTTTTATTAGGTTCTCACAGAAGCAAACTATAGCAGCTGCTTGACTTATATTTATACGGACCGCCACTAGGCAGTGGCCAATCAGTTTAAAGTATTCATTCCTGCCTAAAACACAAGGCTTAAAATTATATAGACAGACAGTCTATGATTCAAATAAAGCAGTGGTTCTTAACTTGGGCCATTTGCAGAGATTCGCGGGTGTTTGTATGTAGGTCTTTGGTTCTTCGGGTTTTCTCCCACGTAGAATTTGAAGTGTCTTGGCGACGTTTCGATGAAGTCTCAGGCTGGTGCTTTTGGCTTCTGAAGGTAAAAAAGGATATATGCAGTGTTATCTTCATTTTAGATGTCAAAAGGGTTTTGCGGCTCCCAGTGTTTTGTTTTTGGTGGGAAACAGGTCCAAGTGGCTCTTTGAGTGTTTTGGGTTGCTTACCCCTGCTCTACCCATACAGTGACGCACCATTCGCCAGAATGGGCAGTGATGGAGAGGGGAGTGCTTTCTTTTGAAACATCGCATGCTGTTTTGTGTGTCTCTTTGTATTGTACTTTTTTAGCGTGCACTCCAGTTCGATATTATATTTTCTTTGTGTCTTTTTAATCCTTTTTACAGTGTGCGTGACTATATATACTTTCCTTGAATCTTAATTTAGTTTCAGAGTTTTTGTCTTGAAATTCTTAGTTCCTGCATTGCGGTTTGTTCATATGCCCTTTTTATATTTCTTTTTGCATCTTAAATTTCACTTGTAATTCAATCATTAAATGTTACTGTTTTTCTTTTCGGGCATTTCACTTTCTTGCAATTGAATTTTGTTCTCAGTGGTCATTACATTTAAGTGTCTTGAATAAATAAGATAATAATGAAATACATGTATCACAAAGTTTGGGAATAAAATGACAGGTGGCACCAAAATTTTTCACACAGTTGAGATATGGGAAAAAGACTGGAAATAAATTATTTGCATCATATTTCCTGATGACAAGTTTAAAAAAACCAAAAAAAGTGTTTGCATAAATTGAAGAATTATTTCCTATGTTGTGATTGAGAGGTTATGTTGGGGGAGGGGGGCGATGACAATTTCTTCATTGGCTCAAGGGGGCAATTCATTCAAAAAGGTTAAGAACCACTGAAATAAAGCAATCAATTAACCGTTCTTTATAACAGACCCTTTGAATTGCTTAATACATAACAGTCAGTTTCTCTAATTAGCCTTAAACTATCTTTTGGAATGACAGGAGACTTTTTAAAATAGTTCTGTCGTGATTCTGTGCCAGCCTGTGTTCCCAACAGCTGAGTCCGGGGAATCTGAGGAGGAGGTGTAGGAGGCATTTGGAGGGCCATCAGGGTCAGAGGGAGGCTCTGATGAATTACAAGACTCACGGTCTGATGAAGAGCCTGGCCCCTCCAGTCGTATTACGGATGAAGCTCAGCTGTGTGTGGAGAGTGAGTCGGACTTGGAGGATTCACAGCTGATGGACATGATTGATGCTCATAGATGCAGGCAATTATCTAGAGCAGATCAGCAGCAGTCAATACGACAACTCCAGGGGAGGAGGAGAAGGCATAGTGAAGCCATGCCTTGGGACTGCTTTATGAAAAAGGAAGGTTGCTGTGCTGGTTGCTGAAGGCAACTGTTTGTAAAGAACTTCCAAGGATCATGGTTTGTTTTGTTTTATCAGTGAATTTCTTGTTTAAACTTCTGCTCTGTTTGCTTTTGTAACCAATTGTCTTTTAGGAAAGTATTCTGTATTCTTTGTTTTAGAGAAAAACATATCAGGACTGTTTAGGAAATAAAAAGAGGTTGGTTTTCCCAGCCTACTGTTTAAGAGGGGTTTGTTCTTGTGAGGTAACAAGGACGGACGTAGGCTGGGACAGAACAAGTTCATCCTAAGCACTTAATGAAGCTGAATAGTTTCCTGAATGTGCTTAAGATATGTTTTTCTGCCTCATTGGTTGATGATATTGTTGAAGACTGGTGCTGTACATGGAACGCAGAAAGAATTGGAATAAAGGAACTGACCCCATCAGTCCTAATCCATCTCACTCCCTATTTACTTAACTCTTGTTTTCTTGGCTGATTAAACTTGCCAAGGTAGTACTGGCCTAGTATAATGGCCAATGCTTCTTGGTGGCAATTGAATAATTATAGACTGGTAACAAGTATGTTATTATTGGCCAATTCTTCCTGAACATCAGATGTATTGGACTACAACCCCAATAATTGCTGATTGTAAGATCTTTGAGGATGCATATTGGGGATATTGGAAATTGTAGTCTAGGATATTTTTTGAAAGACGTAGAAATTCTGTTTTATTATATAGAAATGGTAGCAGAGGATTATTATATAACCATACAGATTGGTAGCAAAGGCTGATTACATAGCCATATAGATTAAATAAAATGTACAGTGTACAGTCACCATGATTTTTGCTTTTTAGGGGTTTCAACTACTGTGTTTCCCTGAAAGTTAGACCTAGCCTGATAGTTTGATTTTTGTGGGTGGGCCTAATATAAGCCCTACTCCAAAACTAAGCCCTAGTTTTGGGGTGAGGCGCACCCCTAAAAATCAAGTTAGGGTGGGGGTAGGGGGTGAAGCTGCCCTATGTGCCCCGTACCCATTTATTTTACTGGTAGGACCACCATAGCCAGGCCTCCCACACCCTGACACCTGTCGCGCTGCTACTTGACTTCTTCTGCGGCCGCTTGCTGCCACTTGTGGCCAGCTGCCATGTGGTGCATTGCGCTGTTGCCGCTCCTCCCAGCAGGATGTCGCATGGTGCTTTGGGCCGCTTCTGCTGCTTGCGCAGCACTTTGGGCCGCTTCTGTTGCTCGCACGCTTCCGGTTGCTTCTGTTGCTTGTGCACTTTGGGCAGCTTCTGTTGCTCACGGCAGAAATCCATGTGGTGCTTTGGGCCGTTTCTGCTGCGGAAATGGCCCAAAGAGCCACACAGCATCCTGCCATGAGCAGCAGAAATGGTACAAAGCACCATGTGGCATCCTGCTGGGAGTAGTGGCAATGGCGTAATGTACCACATGGCATCCGGCCACAAGTGGTGGCAAGGAGTTGCAGAAGAAGTCAAGCAGTGGCGCGACAGGTGTCAGGGTATGGGAGGCTTGGCTGTGGTGGTCCTAAGGTAAGACATTCTCCGAAATTAAGACCCAGTGCCTCTTTTGGAGGCAAAAAATATATATAAGACCAGGTCTTAATTTCGGGAAAACATGGTATCATAAGAAACCCTTCTCAGAACAAAAGGAACCATAGATTATAACCATAGATGCAAACTAAACACTGCCATCTACAGGCTGAATACTTCTGTAGTTGTTGCAATACAAAATACATTCTAACATGTATTCCAACACCCCCACTCAACAACTACTCCTTATAATAGCCCCATTTCTGATCTTAGTTCTATAAATCTGTTTCTTATGAGCAGTTTTGTCAAAACATCTGCACTCATGTTATTAGTTTCACAATACATAAGTACAATTACATTTTGTTCAATCAGATCATGAATGTAATGATGTCTGAAATCAATATGCTTTGTTCTTGCCTTTAACTTCTCATTGGTGGCAAGTTTCATACATCCTTGATTGTCCTCATAGAAGATATAGGCTGGGACATTGTCTCTCTCTAAGATATTCAAGCAATTGACGTAACTACATAGCTTCTTGACTGGCAAAGGCAGCAGCAATGTATTCTGCCACTGTAGAAGACAAAGCTACTGAGGTCTGCTTCTTGCTGGACCAAGATATAGGATTGTTTCCTAATTTGAACAAGTAACCATTTATGGATTTTCGAGTACTTAGGTCACCTGCCCAATAAGAGTCCAGATAGCCTACAAGGTTCAAATCACCAACTGCAGATAGCTTCAGACTCAAGTCTCAAGTTTGTTTGAGATATCTCATGACCTTCTTTATTGATGTCCAGTCTCTTTGATGTGGTTTACTCATGCATCTACAAAGAAGTGACATAGCAGCGGAAAAGTCTGGACATGTGGTTGCAATATATAGCAATGCCTCCACTGCTTGTCTGTACTGTTCTTCATTAGTAGGAAAAAGATCCTCATCCCCTTCTGTTTGTAGATATGCTATATTCATGGAGTACTTGGTTCTTTGGCTTTAGTCATGCCAAACTGCTGAAGCAATGCCTCAATTTTAGATTTTTAATTTAACAGGAAGTTGCCATCTTCTTTACACTGTACGTTAATTCCTAGGTAATATGTCACAGTTCTGAGATCTTTAGTCTCAAAATGCTTGCTAGGTATTGCAGTCAACTTTGCAATTTCCTCATCTCTTTTGTGAGCAACCATCAAGTCATCCACATAGAGTAAAATATGCATATATTCAAAATCTACACATTTTGAGTATACACAGGATCAGCTTTGCTTAATATGAATCCCTCATCTAGCAAGAGTTTATTTTTAAATTCCATGCAGATTGCATGAGTCCATAAAGAGATTTCTGCAACTTGCACCCAAGATGCTCTTCTCCACTTTTTACGTATCCTTCTGGCTATGTCATATATATCAATATCATCATTAAAAAAGGCTGTTGTGATATCATGGTGCTTCACAACCATTTTCCGAGAAGCTGCCATTGTCAACAGTGTTCTGAAAATACTTTGTTTTGCAACTGGAGCAAAAGTAGCATTGTAATTCTCACCAATTATTAGTGAGTACTCTTTTGCCACTAATTGTGCTATATACCTACAGACCTTGCCTTCAGAGTCGCATTTGGCCTTAAAAACTCATTTGTAGCTGATTGCATGCCTACCATGAGGTAGCTCTGAAAGTGTCCATTTTTGCAGTTTACTAAGAGATGTCATGTCTTCATCAGCAGGTCTGATCCACTTTTGTTTCTCATGGGTTGGAATCTTTGCATTTCATCCCATGAATCTGGCTCTGGTTTTCATGCTACGTGGGCAATATAGGACAGACGTTTGGCTCGGATGCCTTTATTGCTTCTGGTTGATCTCCTGACTGAAACCTCTTGTGGCCTGGTTTCTTCTTTTATTCCACTTGGCTAGTCTTTCTCAGTTAATTTCTTTATTATATCAGGACTTCTATATCCAAGTTGTCTGTGCCATGTGTAAATATAGTTTGAATGTTTCTCCTCCTTGGAAGTATTAACCACCTGATTGCAGTTTAGCTGATACACTTTATCTGTAATTTTAGCCTTTGCAAGTAAGATATCCCTATTTGTGATAATACAACTATCCCCTTTGAAGGTTACTACATTGCCTTTTTTGTGAGCATCTTCACTGACAAAATATTAGTTTCAAGAGCAGGGACATACAGTACATTTTTCACAAGTATCTTTCTGATAATACTCTGAGAAATAGGATAGTAAAGAAAACTATCTCCTATTCCTTCTGATTCTATTATTTGCCCACTAGATGTGCTGATTTTTTTTGTTTTTGTTTTACTCTGGCTAAGGTGAATAAATAAATTTTTGTCATTTGTCATGTGACTTGTAGCTCCTGAATCAACACACCATGCTTGCAAAGATGAGGTGCAACGTAGTTTTTGCATTCTACCTTTCTAGATTTTGCAAACTGCTTTTAAATGACCCTTTTCCTTGCACACAAAGCATCCACATGTTTCTTCTTTTGTGTAACTATTTTTATTCCTATTTTTTGGTCTTTAAAGCAGATTCTGCAACAGAAACACTATTCATGCTTTCTGTTTTATGCTTATATTCATCTATAAGTTTGCCCTTAACATATTCCAATGTTAGCTGATCATCTGGACGTGCATTAAGTACTGTGACAAGTGTTTCATAACTTTCTGATAAACCACTAAGTAATAGTGCTGCGACATGAAAATCTTTTATTTCTTCTCCTATACCTCTCAGGTGTTCAACTATTTCAAACGTGTGCCTTATGTAATCCTGCATATCCTGGTCTTTTATCAACTTGATTTGGTATAGCTTTCTAATCAAATACAGTTTATTGCTTAAATTAGCTCTTTCATGCAAATTAGCTCTTTGTAATCTTTCCCACATTTTTTTAGCAGTTTCACACTTATATATATGTATGATTTGATCAACGTCTATGCTAAGAGAGGTTGTGCTCTGAGTTTTCTGATCTTTCTATAGCCATTCATCTGAAGGATGGTCTGGCCTGGCTTCATTTATACATTTCCACGTACAGCATTTTCATCTTGAATTTCCAAGACAGGTAGTTCTGGTGTGTCAGATTTGCAAAATGAAATCTTTGTTTCAGCTTTGTTACTAGCCATTTTCTTCTATTTATTTATTCTGTTACAATCTTCTTTCTGTTGTTGTATGTCACGCCTATTTGCTGTAGCTAGCTATAACTGGCTTGCTCTGTTCTATGCTGAACTTTATATTTCTCTTCTAATCTGGGTTTATACTGAGTTTACACTGGATTGAACCTGGTTTACCTGGGATGATGCTGGGCCCATAACCTGTTAGAACTTCTGTTTTATTCTATAGAAATGGTAGCAGAGAATTATTATATAGCCATACAGATTGGTAGCAGAGATGATTATATAGCCATGCAGATCAAATAAAATGTACAGTGTATAGTCACCATGAGCCTTGCTGCTTAGCAGTTTTAATCACAGGAAACTCTCCTCAGAACAAAAGGAACCATAGATTATAACCATAGATGCGAACTAAACACAGCCATCTACTGACTGAATACTTCTATAGTTGTTGCAATACAAAATACATTCTAACATGTATTCCAACACAAACCAAATTTGGGAAGACTTGTATAAAAACGACTAGAGATTTTTTTCCCCACAGAATAATTTGTTTGGGTTTTTTTTTTTCATTTTTACAGGAAAGCATTTTGTGAATATTCCATTATATTTAAGGAAATAGTTTAGGATAATGTATACAATCTTTCAAAACAAAGCTAGGTCAGGATACTGATAAATTACAATCTCAATAGACAACCAAGAATTAAGGAAAGTATTCAGTTTACAGAAGCAGATGAATTTATTTTCATCATACAATGAAATCTGTGTAGAAATACTGAAACTGGGTCTCTCTCAAATTATTTCTGGCTTTTTGATAATACTTAAATTGATAATTTGATAATACTTAATTTGATAATACTTAAATTACCAGAAGATGGTAAAGGACAGGAAGGCTGGAGGAATGTTAAGAACATAAGAACATAAGAAGAGCCATGCTGAATCAGGCCAAAGCCCATCGAGTCCAGCATTCTGTGTCACACAGTGGCCCACCAATTGTACATGGGGATCTTGAGCAGAAAGAGAAGGCAAAACCCTCCCTTTCCCTTGACCCCCAACAAATGGTACCCAAGGGAATCCTGCCTGCCTCAACCAACATAGAGGCGGCATATGGACATCCGTTTTAATAACCACCGATACACTTTGCATCCATGAATCTATCTAGCCCTGCCTTGAAGCTGTCAAGGCTGACAGCTGTCACAACCCCTTCAGGAAGTGAATTCCATAAATCAACGACCCTCTGGGTGAAGAAATATTTCCCTTTATTTGTCCTCACTTTCTTAGCTATGAGCTTTAGGGAGTGCCCCCTTGTCCTGGTATTGTGTGATAGAGAAAAGAATTTTTCTCTATCCACCTTTTCTATCCCATGCATGATTTTATACACTTCGATCAAGTCACCCCTTAAACGCCGTCTTTCAAGGCTGAAGAGACCAAGGCGTTGCAATCTGGTTTCATAAGGGAGGCAGTCCATTTCCTTGATCATTCTTGTTACCCTTTTTTGCACCTTTTCCAGTTCCATTATATCCTTCTTGAGGTGCGGTGACCAGAACTGTACACAGTACTCCAAGTGTGGTCTCACCATCGATTTGTACAGAGGCAATACAACACTTGCTGACTTATTTTCGATTCCCTTCCTAATCATGCCAAGCATGGAATTTGCTTTTTTTTTACTGCTGCTGCGCATTGGGTTGACATCTTCATCGAGCTGTCCACCAAAACCCCAAGATCCCTTTCTTGGGTTGTCTCAGAAAGTTTGGTCCCCATCAGTTGGTAAGTATAATTGGGGTTCTTTGCCCCGATGTGCATAACTTTGCACTTGTTTAGGTTAAAATGCATTTGCCACTTTGTTGCCCACTCACACAATTTCGAGAGATCCTTCTGGAGCTCCCGACAATCAGTTTCACTTTTCACAACCCGGAACAATTTAGTGTCATCAGCAAACTTGGCTACCTCACTATTAACTTCTACATCCAGATCATTGATGAATAAATTAAAAAGTAAAGGTCCCAAAACTGAACCTTGGGGAACACCACTTCTCACTTCTTTCCATCCGGAGAATTGTCCATTTATTGCCACCCTTTGCTTCCTACAATTTAGCCAGTTACCAATCCAGGACAAGACCTGTCCTCTAATTCCATGGCTGGAGAGCTTTTTTAGGAGCCTTTGGTGAGGAACTTTGTCAAAAGCCTTTTGAAAGTCAAGATATACAATATCAACTGGGGCCCCTTTATCTATGTATTTATTTACACCCTCAAAGAATTCTAACAAGTTAGTAAGACATGATTTGCCTTTGCAGAAACCATGTTGATTTTCTTTCAGCAATGCCTGTTTTTCTATGTACCCTGTAATTTTATCTTTAATAATGGTTTCCATCAGTTTGCCTGGAACTGAGGTTAGACTGACTGGTCTATAGTTTCCTGGATCACCTCTGGATCCTTTCTTGAAGATCGGGGTTATATTTGCTTCCCTCCAATCCTCCGGTACAGTGCCTGATCTTAGAGAAAGATTGTATATTTTAGCTAGAAGTTCAGCAATTTCACACTTGTCCATGTTGTCCATGGGGTCGTGATGGGTCGGACACAACTTCATAACTGTTGTGTCCTGAGTCTGCAAATGCAGGCTCGGTAAGTTGCATTAGTCCCGAGCAATTGCAAAAGATGCCCGGGACCAGACTAAGTGGTGCCAGCCTTGTGCACATGCGCAAGGCGGGAAAAGAGCACCTTTGTGCCACCATTGGTCCGGGGATCCAGACATATAAAATGAGGCTTGCATGCCTCTGCTCGTTGTTGGTGTTTTGGCTGTGAACAAATAAAGACTGTTACTGAGTGAAACATGCGTCTTCATCATTCGCCATTTTGGGAGGACTTAACATTGGCGATGAAGGTGGGATCTCTTACAAGCTTTAAAAAGAAGCTGTAAGACTCACCAAGAAGTCCTCGATGAGGGAAGACAGTGTTAAAATCACTGTCCAGCCTACCAGTACAGCATCGCTGGAGGGTGAGTTCGGCTGAAAGACCCCTTCCCAAAGAGAGTGAGTGGTGAAGTGTGCTTGAAGATGGTGAAGATTGGCCACTTATCTGAATTCGACGTGTCCCACCCTGAGAAATGGGAATTATACGTTGCTAGGGTGGAGAATTATTTCAGGGTGAATCAGATCAGAGAGGATGGTCTGAAAACTGCAAACCTGTTGTGTGTCTGCGGGCAGGAAGCCTTTGAGATTGCTGAAAATCTGGTGGCCCCCGCTGCTTTGGAATCAATCACATATGCTGATTTAAAGAAGTTCCTGAAAGAACATTTTCAACCTAAGTTGGATCAAAGGGACCAGAGGGCCAGTGAATCAGCCAAGGACTTTATTGCGGCT
This sequence comes from Bothrops alternatus, assembly GCA_034064705.1. NCBI lineage: Eukaryota > Metazoa > Chordata > Lepidosauria > Squamata > Viperidae > Bothrops > Bothrops alternatus. The sequence goes on from JARGCV010000112.1 coordinate 37,801,406, forward strand.
TTGCGGTGGGCAGCCAGACTGTGTGAGTTTAAAGACTTAGAAGAAAGGCTCCGTGATCATTTTGTGTGTGGACTAAGAAACAGAGACTTACAACAGAAGATCTTCGCTAAAGAAGATATTTCATTCCAAGATGCTCTGCGAGAGGTAACAGCAGAGGAAGCAGCAGGGGTGGTGGTGGTTAAGAATATGAGGCCCCCCAGAAGCATCCCTGAAACAGCCACGGTCCACCAGGAAGACGTGCAAGAAGAGGCGGAGAGAGATCCTGAAGATGAGGTGAACAAGCTTTACCAGGCAAATGGAAGAAGGAAGAAGGGTCGTTCAGAGAAGGTTCCAACAGCCCTTCAATGCTTCAGGTGTGGAGGACGACACAAACGAGCTGGCTGCAGGTTTCATTCCGCCATCTGCAGAGCATGCGGCAGGCAAGGCCACATAGTGTCCATCTGTTTGGGTCATTAGAAGGTACAACCCCATGAAGAATTGCGCCTGGGTCCCCAGCCAAAATAGGGTGGGCTTCTGCGCATCGCACAGAAGTATTTTGAGGACAGGCACACATAAGCCTCTAAAGAAGAAACTGTCCCTTAATGTAAGGTTACAAGGAGTTTCTTTATCCATGGAATTGGACACTGGGTCCGCTCTATCCATAATTTCCTTCAACACATTCAGGAAAATTTGCAGTAGCAGTGGCCTCCGAGTTAAGCTCAGGCCATCCAATGTCATTCTTACAGACTTTCAGAATTCTAAGGTGTGTGTTAAGGGGGAGGCCACCCTTAGGGTACAGTACAAGAATTTTAAAGGTCCCTTAGATGTGTTGGTTGTCGGGGGTGAACATGTGAGTCTTATTGGACTTGATTGGTTCGAAGCCCTGGGAATCCAAGTTACTGGCCTGCAACATTTGCAAACGTATAGCCTGGCAGAGGTCTGCAAGGAGTTTGCAGATGTGTTTAGTCCTGAGCTTGGGTCCTACAAGGGACCTCCAGTTTCTCTACGGCTAGATCCAAACATAACACCCATTAGAGTTAAGGCTAGGAGGGTTCCATTTGCCCTCAAGAGTAAGATTGATGCTGAACTGGACAAACTGCTCCAAAAAGGCATTTTAGAGCCTGTAGACTCTAGCCCATGGGAAACCCCCATAGTAACGCCTCTTAAGGCTAATGGGGACATACGTATATGTGCAGATTACAAATACACACTAAACAAGGCTTTACAGCAGCATGCTTATCCAGTACCTGTAGTAAGCCACATTCTGGCTTCGCTCAAGGGGGGCCGAGTTTTTGCATAGGTTGACCTGGCACAGGCATATCAACAGTTGCCTGTGGATTAGGCAGCTGCTGAAGCTCAAACCATTGTAACTCATAGAGGAGCTTTCAAGGTAAAGAGATTGCAATTTGGGGTGAACGTAGCCTCTGGCATATTTCAGAGTGTCATGGAGAATACGCTTTGGGGTATTCCTGGTGTCTGTCCTTATTTTGATGATGTTCTCATTGCTGGAGAATCAAGTCAATATTTGGCTGAGAGATTGAGGACTGTCTTGCTTCGTTTTAGAAAAGCAGGCCTTAAATTAAAAAGAGATAAGTATAAGATTGGAGTCAATTCTGCTGATTTTTTGGGATTCAGGATAGATGCTCAAGGTATTCACCCTTCTGATGCTAAGCTTAAAGCTATCCAGCAGGCCCCTAGACCCAAGTCTAAGACAAAGCTGCAAGCCTTTTTGGGGCTATTGAATTTTTACCATGCATTTCTACCTCACAAAGCTGCAATAGCTGAACCTTTGCACAGACCTTTAGACAAACAGGCCTGTTGGCAGTGGGCTAAAGCCCATGAGAAAAGTTTCAGTGAGGTTAAAGCCTTACTTACTTCAAATGCAGTGTTAGATCACTTCAATGAGCAACTACCTGTTTGCATTGCCTGTGATGCATCTCTGTATGGAGTGGGAGTAATACTTAGCCCCTGAAGGCTGATGGAACACAGGTTCCTGTGGCTTATTATTCCAGGACACTATCCTCTGCTGAGCACAACTACGCTCAAATTGACAGGGAAGCATTGGTTGTTGTAGCAGGCATTAAGAAGTTTCATGATTTCATTTATGGCTGCCACTTCACGGTCTTCACTGACCATAAGCTCTTGTTAGGCTTGTTCACAACAACCAAACAAACTCCACATATCCTGTCCCCTCGTATGCTGAGATGGTCCATTTTTTTTCATTTTTTTAATAAATATTTTTATTGATTTTTTATAAGGTTTTTAACAGAAAATGAAATAACAATTCAACTGTAAACAATTATATACATATACAATTCGCAAACAATCAAACAAAAAAGATGGTCCATTTTTTTGTCAGCATATGACTACACACTAATCCATAAGCCTGGAAAGGAAATAGATCATGCTGATGGCCTGAGTAGATTACCCCTGCCCAATTTGGAGCCTGATCCAGCCCCTGCTGTAAACATTCTATCCATTCAAGAGCTGCCTGAGTCTCCTCTCGATGCTAGGGATGTGGTTGCTGAAACTGCCACAGATCACACACTTCCACGAGTGTTGTCATGGGTGGCTGGATAGATGCCCAGATACTGAGTTCCAAAGTTTCTGGCACAAGAGACATGAGTTGTCCACGTTCAAGGGATGCCTGCTGTGGGGCAGTAGGGTAGTAATCCCTGAATCATTGAGGTCTAGGACCTTAATGTCTCTGCATGAGGGACACCCAGGCATAGTCAGGATGAAAGCACTTGCACGCAGCCATTTGTGGTGGCCTGGCCTTGACAAAGCCATCGAGGCCCAGGTTCATGGGTGCCATGTGTGCCAACAGTACAGGCCTGAGATGCCTCAGGCACCTGTTCATAGGTGGGAGGAAACTCAAACCCTGTGGTCTAGGGTACATATAGATTATGCTGGGCCCTTTCAGGGGCAATTCTTCCTGGTTGTTGTTGATAGCCACTCCAAGTGGCTAGAGGTTGTTCCTGTTTCCTCCACTACTACCTCCAAGACTATCCAGGTGTTGAGAGGAATTTTTGCAGCTCATGGCCTTCCAGACGTCCTGGTTTCAGACAACGGTCCTCAATTCACCTCTTCTGAGGTCCAGGTTTTTCTCCAGGCAAATCTGATCCATCATGCGACTTCCACCCTTCCACCAACGGAATGGCAGAACGCATGGTGCACACAACCAAGGAGGCCCTCAAAAGACTGACTTACGGTAACTGGCATCACAGGTTAGCAGACTTTCTTCTTGCACATCGCACTACACCTTGCACTGCTACAGGGAAGAGCCCAGCTGAATTAGGCTGGGGCTGCAGGCTTATAACTAAGTTAGACAGACTGCATCCGGACAGGGTGGCGTCTCAGGTTCCACAACCCAGAGCACCAAGAAGGCTTCAAGTGGATGATCCAGTTTGGACTCGAAACTACAGGCCTGGTCATCTCTGGGTACCTGCTGAGGTATGCAAGGTCTTGGGATCTTTGTTGTATGAAGTGACTCTGGAGGACGGCCGCGTTTTTCGGCGACACATAGATCAGCTGCACACATGGAGGGACTTCTGCCCATCCGCTCCTGGTTTCGTTCCAGGGGGGGAGGATGGTTATAACATGCATTCTGAGGATCAATTTCGGCAGTCATTACTGGCCGCTGAGGAGGCCAGAAGTTCCACATCCCAAGATTCTGCAAGTGCTCGGAACAGGAATTCAGGGGGCTTGGAGTTATCCCCAACATTTTCATTTACTCCAGCCAGGGAGCCACTCCATGGGTATCCAAATTATTCACACACTGCAGACAGTACTCCAAACAGGGAGACTGACCGGGGACATCCACATAACTCACCCCTCACAAGAGAACTGGCAACCCAGCAGGGTAACTGGCCGCATTCTGCAATTGCTCCCAGAAGGAAGTCATTAAGCTCAAGGGCTAACCAAGGGGTAACTCCGGAGAGAAAAACCTCTGATATGGTGTGTGTGTGGGGGTCCCTGGGATACTGGGATCCAGAAACTACCTCAGAATCCCCGTGTGATGGCCTTGGGAGTGAAGAACGGTATTCCCAAAACAGGTCCATTGTGGAGCTGGGGATTCCTACTACTCCAAAGAATGCTGGTCTGGTCTTAGAGGGTCCAGCCAGCCAGGAAAGGGGCTGGTCAACCACGTACGAGGGGCAACAGAGTCCGGGCTACCCGAGCCTGGCAGGCAAACGGGGTAAGGCTGTAGTGCCTGGGTCACCTGGGGCAATAGGGCAGCCCCATTTTAGCTCACCCAGCTTGGTGAGCAAGCAAGGGGACCAAGTGAACTCTCCCAGTCCGAGGAGGTCGAAGAGGGTTAAATGCCCGCCCAAATATCTTTCAGATTTTGTGAAGTTGGTGTCAAGTACTAAGGGGGGTTACCCTACAGTCAAGTAACTAACAATTTAATTTTGTTATATTATGATTTGTGCTAATGTTTACACCAGGGCAGGGTATTATAGCCTGAGTAAAGGCAGACAGGTATGCAGTCCATGCTGAGTGCAGGGATGTAGTACACTCCTTCCAAGGAATTGTAAGCCAGTATGAATGTTCCATCTAGGGGGGAGAGGTGTTGTGTCCCGAGCCTGCAAATGCAGGCTTGGGACGTTGCTTTAGTCCCGGGCAATTGCAAAAGATGCCCGGGACCAGACTGAGTGGCGCTGGCCTTGCGCACATGCACAAGGTGGGAAAAGAGCACCTGTCTGCCGCCATTGGTCCGGGGATCCAGACATATAAAAGGAGGCTTGCATGCCTCTGCTCGTTGTTGGTGTTTTGGCTCAGAACAAATAAAGACTGTTACTGAGTGAAACATGCATTTTCATCATTCGCCATTTTGAGAGGACTTAACAGTAACTAACAACAACAACAACAACATTGTTTGTTAAGTATATTTTAATGATTCCTTTCCCCATGTTTACTTTGATTTTGCTGAGAGATTGTGGTTATTAAAAATAATTAATATTGCCAAGATTCTTGGCACTGTGAATCCATTCAGTCATCTATTTGCTTTCCTCTTAGTCAAGAATTACTTTGCAACTATTAATAATTTTGTAATTATTAAAATAATTTGAATTGTTCTTTTCTAGCATTTAGTTTCTACTATCAACTAAGGAAAAATGTTAACTTATCATCTAGAACATTCCTTATTCATAGTAATTACTTTTTGTGATAATCTTGTAGTAATTGATTTCTTACAATTACTAAGGATTATTTAAAATCCACGGCTTTTATTTCAATCACAAGTAATTTTGTCGCTTTGAGTATTATTTAACTTAGCAACAGAAGGTATCATTCATTCATTCATTCATTCATTCATTCATTCATTCATTCATTCATTCATTCATTCATTCATTCATTTATTTATTTATTTATTTATTTATTTATTTATTTATTTATTTATTTATTTATTTATTTATTTATTTATTTATTTATTTATTTATTTATTTATTTATTTATTTATTAGATTTATGTGGCCGTCCATCTTATAACACAATTCTGGGAGCCTCACAGCAATAAAACCAATAACTATAAAGTCAAAATCATAAAATCAAAAAAACAAAACAAAAGTCCAGTGCCTCAATCATTCCTTTGGATGCCCCACAACCAACATCAGATATCCTCATTCTCTCCCAGTGCCTGAGTAAAAAGCCAGGTATTGTATGGCCTGCTGAAAGTCTAGACTAGAAGGATAGGAACTGTCGAAATCATTACAGGGACAGGTTTCATAAGATAGGGACAGCCGAGAAATGGCATGATTCCGAAATGACAAGATTTCAGAAAAGGATCTGAAATTACATATAATGCATGTATGCTTGGTGTGCTGGTTTTAGGGAAAACCTGGAGACTTTTAACTGATTAAGAATATGGTAAATTATCTATGTGGTCATGTGATGCAATATAAATGGTATGTCATATGACATCTTCACATTTCCCCCCAATTTATATTTGTTAATGCCTATTCTCTGGATAAAATATGACTTTGATGTCTTCTATAATCTATCATGGGCATGTTGAATTCTAGAGTAGGGTTAAATTTGCATTTCTAATTATATATTGTAATTATGTTTTTTAACTTGAAAGATGCAGATGTGATCTGATTTTTCTTTTATAGAGAAAAAATTGCTTTTGGGGTTTGCTACAACCAAAGTAACCAGGGCTAGAGAAATGGAGCTTCCCTGTCTTGGTTCTCTTTAAAGGAATGAATGAACAAATTCCTCAAGTTCAGTTTAAGGATCGTGATTTTTAGGTATTGTCAGATTAATCTTATGAACGATATAGACAATTCAACCCGAATTCAATTCTTTATTTGCTTAGACACAATAGGCAGAATCTTGCCAAGCTAAACCCTTATTATTTTCACCTTAACCTAGAAGATTCTAGGGCATGACTACCCTTCCTCTGTCTTTTATCTAGCTCTGGGCTATGTTGCCTCTTTCTTACACCCCTTTCTGGAATGTGCTCCCTCCTTCCTGGGAAACTGCTGGTTTACTGTAGTCCATCAGACCTTTGCAGATGATAATATATCCATCCAGCTGGTTTTCTTCAATGAATTACATTCTTGATGATGACTATATTTACCAATAATTGGGTTCATTTCTTCTTGCTTTCTTCCTTCTTAAAAAAATAGCCATAATACATACTATATGGTTTTTCTGAGGTATAAGACTATAAAACAAAAGAAAGAAACCCAATGTTATGTGGGCTGATTTCCTCTTTTTCCTCTTTTTTTTTTTTTTGCAATCTGTTGCAAAAACTTAAAATCTGATCAAGAGGATTAGTAAAGCAACATTTGAAGGAACATGAGAAACAGCAGGAAAAGGAAAAAGTCATCCTTTTTGTGGTTCTGCTGATGAGCCTACATTGGAATAATTTTTGTGCTGAAGAACCACTGAAGCAATGTTTGTTCTAAATATAACTATTATTCAGAAGGAACATTGCAATGAATACAGTGCATTATCCATTGATTTGAAAATATAAGCATAAGGCACACCTCAATGCATACTGTAATTATGGAAGAAAGAGGAGGCATTTCAAACCTTTTACCACCTATAGCATCACAGCTGTAGGCTCTAGTTGCTGCTGGGTTATTTTTAAAGATCAGTAATTGCAAATCTGAACTGGTACAAAGTGTTATATTTAATGGTATGATGTTGCACAATTTCAATAATCATATGTTCTTCCTGGAACACCACTTTTTAAAAGTCAGTAAACTGCTTTCTACATCCTATAATCCAACAAGACTTAGGGGCACAATAGAACTTTTTAGAAACTTTTTTTAAAATACTTTTTGGTGCCAATTTTTCTGAGTGAAGGGATTTTTTTCCTTTGTCATCCAACATCCTCTGCCATTTCACCATCCCAACCCCACTTCCAAACTGATAGGCTGATGGCTTCTGCCCCTCTGTTCATCAAGGTATCTAGAATATGAATACATTTCTTCTAGGAAGAGTTATACTAATACAAGCTAGAAACCATTTTTTTTCTCAGTAAAGCGTGGAAATTACCATCCTCTCTAAGAACAGTTCTAAAGGCTACGTAGGGAAAAAAAAAGGATAGGAACAGGATAGAGAGGGCATTGTATGTCTCATTAATGAACTTTATGACAGATATCTTAAATTCATGAAAATACTGTACCATTACTGCACATATGCAAATATGATGTTTTTTTTACTTAATTGTACATATAAAATATGAAACCTAGTCTGTTTAGTTAGGAGAAAAAAAGCTTCATTATGACCTTCATTAGTAGATTCTGATTTCCTTTCCAAACATAATCAGGAAATGGCTATTTTCCTCAAAGAGTGCATTTTCACATAACTGGTTAAAAAACAAATACTGCAAAGAGTAAATCAGTTCAATGTTTTTGCTCTTATATTGGTCAAGGCCAAAATGTTCCAGAACAATACAAAGCTTTGATTCAATAAGCAATTCATAGTTGGTTTCAGACCTGTCCTAGTTCGATCCCTTAGGGAAGTAAAACTCTTGACTCCATCTGAAGTGAAAAGGCACTTTTACTAATACCAGTTGCAGTAGAGTCAAGTGGAATCTAAAATTCCCATGGGCCAACATGAAGCTAAAAACCCTGGTTTCCCTTAACCCTCCCCCCCATGGTCCATCCATGCATAGCCAATCCAGCACTGCCAAGACATTATGAGAAACCGTGTTTTGGCTGATGAAATTCCACACTTAGGGCAAACAGCCTTGAAGATGCCAGTACCAGTGCAAACCAGATTCCAGACACCTCTGTTCCTCTTGAACTATCACCTTTCCTCTCCCAATTTCCCATCATAAAAGTTTACAGCAACCTGACCATTTGTTCCCCCCTTATTCCCCCTCCCTTCCCCCACTGATGACAGAATGCCAGCAAGGCGTGAAGCTGAAGCTGGTGGTTCTGACATGCTTCCCCCTTTGACAGGGATGCTAGTCCTGCAAAATAGACAGAAAGATATAATATATAGAGAGAGAAACAAGGGAAAATGCAGTTAGATCAAAAGCTATTTCTATTTATCCAGTACTGGTTGTGGAAGCATTTGAGAAGTTTGCTTGATTTGATATGTTTAAGATCTACCCATTAAGGTTCAGAGGGGGGAAAGTTCTTCCACACTACCAGGTATTGAAGTTTTCCCTGGCATGAGTCTAAAATGTCCTTAATTTCAAAATGTTGTTTCCCCTCAATCATGAGTGGCTTGGGTGGCAGCGGCAGCCTTGGGTGCAGAGGGGATTGATTTTCCAGTTTCAGTAAGCTACTGTAAGGACCTGCCTCAGCTATTCCCTCAGGAAAGCATGACTCAGGAAACAGGCATTGTTTCAAAAAGGATCTTTTACTGAGAGAAAGTGATTGCAGAGTAAAAAGGCAGAATCTGAAGTTCCCATGCAAAAGCATTAAGCTAAAAGTCCTATTCGTCAGCCCTACCCCAATACTCCAGTCCCTCAGGAGCCAATCTGCTGGCATGAAGGTGTTATGAGAACTTTGAGCAAAAAAAGTGATAACTGGCAGTTTCCCAGGTGCCTCACTCTTGCCAGCCAGCAGGAGTGAAAACAGATGGCCCCCGAGGATATTCCCTCCTCACAAATTTCCATGTAGACAGATAAAAATGAAAGTAGAAACAAATGCTAACAATACAGAAATATCCTCAATCCACACCTCATCATGTTCCCCCTCCCCTTTCTTATGGCAGCATTCCAAAGGGACCTGACAGCTACAATGATTTTGGCAGCTCAAATTCCATAGTGACTGGGTTGATAATTCTTTTGATAGGAAAAGGACCTACATTTTTGGGACCCAGTTTTTTGGAGGGCTCTCTAGATTGTAAATACTTAATGGAGAGGTACACTTGGTCCCCTACTTGAAGTCTCTGGGCTTTGTTCATTTTTTGTCTGCTTGTTTCTTATAAGACTCTCTTGCCTCCTCTAATTATTTCCTGACTACTGGCCAGGAGTCTTGTAGCTAGACAACCCAGTCTTTTAAGGAGGAAATGGGGAGGGGCTAGCCAAAGGTATTGGTGCAAAGTCCTGTCCCATGGCCACTTTAAAAGGGGTGAATTTGATGTTGCTATGTACCGAGTTGTTATAGGCTACCTTAGCAAATGGCAGGAAGTTGGTCCAATTGTCCTATTGGTAGTTTATGTAGCATCTCAGGTATTGTTCTAGTATCCCATTTGCATGTTCATACCCTCAATTCGTTTCAGGAACTGAGCCCTTGGGAATCCCAAGCAGCTTCAAAACCTCCTGCCAAAATTTGGAAGTAAATTGTACTCCATGGTCAGAGATTGTTCTCTGCAGAGCACCATGTAGTCTATAGATGTGATGAATAAACAGTTTAGCCAGAGTATGAGTGGAAAGGATTTTCTGGCAGGGCACAAAATGCACTTGTTTGGTGTTTCCGGAGCTTTCAGGTAGTTCTACTATGAAATCCATAGAAATTACTTTCCAAGGGGCACTAGGCTCTGCTACAGGTTGGAGGAGCCTTGATGTCTTCCCTTGATCTCTTAGCTGAAGTGCAGACTGGGCAGCTAGTCTCTGCTGAGACAGAGTTCCCACTGATTTCATCCCATGGCCTTCATTCACCTGTGCTGAGAAAAGTGAAGTGGCTGGCTGGCTGGGATGAATTGGGGGAATGGAAGTACCTGACTGCCCTCCACAGCCACTCCACTGAGAGGCTGAGAGAGAAGTTTGACTGACTCAAAGTGGGAGAAGTTGAACTGATTACTCACCATCTGATCTCCGGTGGACGAGACCACAGAAGCTCTCCAACACTCCCCCCTCTCTGGTGAGTCACAATGGCTCATGCTGCTTCACCACTACCCCAGCCAGTCTTGGCGTCGAGTCCTGTAAGTTGGCACAGCCCTGAAAGAGATCGGCACCCTGAAAGCCTGGGAGCACAGCTGAGAGGGTTTCATAATGTGGCTGCCTCATGGCTCCAGCGCCAGTGACTGGATATACAAGCCAACTGGGGATAATGGCCTGTAGATCCATTTCCTATCAAGCCCATGTTTAATAGAACCCTGAGAAGCTGTCTTTCTTCCTGAACCAGGTGTGGGCTCACCTGAACTGCTACGCTCATGCTTACCTGACAGGGCTGGAATGGTTGATGCCATGGCAGTGAACCTAGAGGGGGAAGCAGCCGAGTGGGTGACCACCCTACATGATGAACAGGCACCAGAACTCTGGAACATCAATCTGTTCATGGGTGAGCTGAGATCTAGGTTTGAAGATGAGTCCCAGGCCCTTCAAGCCATCCATGATCTGAAGCAGAGAGGAAGACCAGCTAAAGATTACATCTGAGAGTTTCAGAAGGTGTATGGCAGACTTAGACAATGGCCGGAGTGCTTGCTAATCCGCCACTTCAGAGCGGGGTTAGACTGATTTGTTCCAAGTGTGCATCTACTGAGAAATCCCCAATCAGCTTTGTGGCTATAACCTTGGACATCGAGCTGGCTATAACCTTGGACATTGAACTGGACCATTACCCAAAGCCTACTACTTCTGAGTTCAGGCTAAGGCAGGTCCAGGAGAGACAACAAGTGACCCGATGCCCCCAAGCTACTGCCACCGCTGGTTCTTTTCAAGTGCCAGCAGGGACTCCAAACAAGTGTTTTAAGTATGGCCAACAAGGACACTGAGCCACTGATTGTCTGGTCCCATTTCCCCAAGCCAAGAGTGCACCTGCCACCACCGCAAAACCAAAGAAAAAGCCTCATTCTGTGCAGGAAAAGACAAATTGGGCCAGCCAAGAGCAAGCTGTCAGGATCACTTCTCTGCCCCAGGGAGAAGCAGAACCTCTGCCTGTTGTGAGTGTCCCTGGACCAGCTTGGGAAGTATCAGAGGATGAGGATCAGCAGCCAGGTTCCTCTGAATGTGTTTCCCTCCCGGCAGCCGAGGATCAGCAGCCAGGCCCCTCTGGGTGGTTTCCCCTCCCGGCAGCTGAGGATCAGCAGCCAGGCCCCTCTGGGTGGTTTCCCCTCCCGGCAGCTGAGAGAGATAATGAAGAGATTTGTATGCATTCTGAATCAGATTCTCAAAATGATGAGTCAGATTTAGAACAAGAAGATAAATGGATTAATCCGAGGTTCCGAAGGTTTGATAAGCGAAGGTGTCAGTTAACTGGAAAAAGGAAGTAATTGGGGAAGTGACGTATCGGACACTATATTAGAAGGGAAAAGAAAGACTACGCCTTTGTCACGAGCAACGTTGATCAAAGAGTGGGCTGAAAACTTTGGCAGTGCTTTGGAACTCAGTATTCTGGTGTTTTGAAAACCTACCGAAGGATAATGAGCTCTTGGACAATGTGATAAAGAAGCAAAGTAAGTTAATTGGGATGTAGGAGTAGAAGAGCATGTTTATCTAAATGTAAATAGATTTGATTTGGCCGTTCAGGCCAACATAATGCCAGCAGCTTGCTTTGAAACGAATTCCTTTGAAATGTATTAAATAAACCTCTTAACGACATATTTACGTGGATATTAATGAGTTATGAGAGGCCAGACATAACAGATTGCTCGTGACCCAAAAACAGTAAAGACGAAAATTAGTCCGAGCTTTCAGTGACGTCATGGAGAAACTCCTCGCTGATAACCCGGCTCTGCATCTATTAGTTCAAACTCTCCAGCAACAAATTGGAGATTTGCAACAGCAGATTCAGCAAGCTGCAGCAGGCCCAGCTCCAGCCCCCCCTCCCAGACAGAGCAGATGTTATTTAGCCTTGCCTGATAAGTTTACTGGAGAGCGTAGTAAATTTCCAGCTTTTATAAACCAATGCAAAACATTCATTGCCTCAACTCCAGCCGACTTCCAGCTTGATGAAACGAAAGTAGCTTTCATTTTAAGTTTACTCTCTGGGACAGCTGCTGATTGGTCGTCTCCTCTGATAGACGGACAAGATCCTGTCCTACGCAATTATGCAGGATTTTGCCAGCTGATGGAAAGAGAATTTGTTGACCCCCTTCGTAGACAAAATGCCACCCGGCGGATACGAGAGCTACGTCAAGGATCGCGCTGCGTAGCGGACTATATAGCAGATTTTCGCCGCCTAGCTCAAGAAATTAATTGGAATAATGAGGCTCTCATGGAAATCTTTCAAGATGGCCTGTCTTCTCAGATCTTGAATGGATTGAAAACTACTGTAATACCTGCGACCCTGGATGCATTATACCAACATTGTTTGGCTATTGAGGCGCAAACGCAAGCCATGGATGCCCGCCTGGTCAAACAGATGTTTCCAGTCACCGGAAGTGCCAAGCCAGTGCCTGCACCACGCAGAGGATTCCAGACCCTACCTATCGCTCCACCTATCCCGGCACCCAGACGTATTTTCCAAACAGGGCCGGCTTACACTGAAAGGCGCCCTGCACCCATGACCAGAGATGAGCCCATGGATCTTGGTGCAGCCAGATCTCGTTTGACCGAGGCTGAGAAGGCAAGACGGAGAGCTGAGGGCTTGTGCCTGTACTGTGGAGAGATGGGTCACTTCGTCATGGCCTGCCCCCAGAAAAGACGTGGTACGGCAGGTCCTACTCCTGTTCCAGCTCGGCCTCCCACTCAGCAGTTTCAAGCCACCTTGCCGGGAAACGGCCAGAGCCCGGCCTAATGGAAACATTGGGTCGGGCAGGCGCCAAACCCAGTTCCAGTTCCGCAGACAACGACCCCGGTCCTCCGAGACATCTGATCCTAGCAACCAATATACTTCTGGGAAATCATGCCCAGGGCATTCCGGCCCACGCCTTGTTGGATTCTGGAGCCACCACCAATTTTATGAATGAAGCTTTCGCTCGTCAGCATGCCATACCTTTGTGCTCCGTGAAGCCGCCTATGCTGGTTGAGACAATCGATGGTCGTGAGTTGTTGTCTGGACCGATCAAGTTTATGACCCAGCCCATACGCCTGGTCATAGGACAACATGAAGAAGCCATCCAATTCTATGTTACCAAGGGACTTCATTTTCCCTTAGTTCTCGGCCTAGCCTGGTTGAGAACCCATGATCCTTGTGTAGTGTGGTCCCAGAACTTTGTTTCATTTCCCAGTTTGCAATGCGTAGACCACGTACGCCAAGTTTGTGCAGCCCAGCTACCATCCCACCCTGACATCACCTTGCCGGCCGATCTAGCGGACTTTGCAGATATATTCAATGAGAAAGAGGCAGACCAATTGCCTCCGCATAGACCATATGACTGTACCATTGATTTACTACCAAATGCCAAGCTTCCAAGGGGACGCCTTTACTCCATGTCAGAACCTGAGTTGGCCGCATTGAAAGACTTTGTGGACAAAAACCTGGCCAGGGGTTTCATTCGTCCCTCTTCCTCGCCTTTGTCAGCTCCTGTGTTATTCGTGAAGAAGAAAACCGGAGATTTACGCCTATGCTGTGACTATCGCAAGCTCAATGCCATCACGGTGCGCAACCGGTACCCTCTGCCTTTGATTCCTGATCTCATGGACCGTCTCCGATCAGCGACCATCTTCACCAAGATAGATTTAAGGGGTGCTTACAACCTGGTTCGCATTCGAGAGGGGGACGAGTGGAAGACCGCGTTTGGAACCAGGTATGGTCATTTTGAGTATACCGTTATGCCCTTTGGACTCACCAATGCTCCGGCCGTCTTTCAACATTTCATGAATGACATCTTCCGGGATTTATTAGATCAATTTGTGGTGGTTTACCTCGATGACATCCTAATTTATTCCCCGTCACGAGCCACCCATCTTCAACATCTCCGGCGAGTTTTGCAACGCTTGAGAGAGCATCACCTTTACGCCAAGTTAGAGAAATGTCAATTCTATCAAACCACAATTGAGTTTCTGGGACATGTGATTTCTCCACAAGGCATCGCCATGGACCCTGGCAAGGTTGAGGCCTTGCAAACCTGGCAACCACCATGTAAAGCAAAAGATGTCCAAAGACTTTTGGGATTTGCGAACTATTACAGGATATTTATTCCAAGATTTTCTGCCTTGACTGCGCCCCTTACTCGACTGTTACGGAAAGGCGTTAAGTTCCAGTGGGGCGATGCCGAGCAACAGGCGTTTCAGACCCTCAAAAAGGCTTTTGTTCAGGAACCCATTCTCAAGTATCCAGATCCTTGTCGTCCCTTTGTAGTGGAGGCTGACGCCTCAGATGTTGCAGTAGGGGCCGTGCTACTTCAAACACGCCAAGATGGCGGCCCCCTGTTCCCGTGTGCTTATTACTCCAGGAAACTGACTCCCTCCGAACGCCATTATACCATTTGGGAAAAAGAACTATTGGCCATCAAGACTGCTTTTGAGACCTGGAGACACCACCTGGAAGGAGCCCGCTACCAAGTTGAAGTTCGGACTGACCATAAAAACTTGGAATTTTTGCAATCTGCCAGGAAATTGAATCAACGTCAAATCCGTTGGTCTTTGTTCTTCGCTCGATTCAACTTTAAAGTCACCTACATTCCGAAAGGGTACAACAAAAGAGCAGATGCCCTGTCCCGTAAACCTGAGTATCTACAGATCAAGGATCCCTTACCGCTTCGAACCATTCTGCCTATCGAATCGATCGCAGCCGTGCATGATCCAGTAGATCTACGACGACAGATTCGGGAAGCGCAACAACTAGATGACTTTGCAATACGAAAGAGACAAGAGGTGGGTCCCGACTCACCTTGGACCTTGTCCGAGGGACTATTACGCTTCCGCAACCTGTTATATGTTCTAGCAGGCCCACTCCGAGGTCTCATCCTGACTCAATGCCATGATAACCCTGCGGCAGGTCATTTTGGTTTCTTTAAGACTCTTCACTTAGTGTCTCGGACTTTTTGGTGGCCCAGACTTCGCCATGATGTGCAATCCTATGTAAATTCCTGTGTACGGTGCCGTCAGGCAAAACATGCCACAGGAGCCCCTCCGGGATTATTACAGCCTTTACCCACGCCGGAGAGACCCTGGGGAGCTATTTCCATGGACTTCTTGACTTGTCTACCTGTTTCTGCCGGCTACACCGTTGTCTTTGTAGTGGTGGACATGCTGACCAAAATGGCACATTTCATTCCTTGCCGAAGAATACCGACAGCCAAGGTCACTGCTCAGCTGTTCATTCAACATATCTTCCGGCTACACGGTTTGCCTGACAAAATAGTGTCCGACCGAGGAACCCAGTTCACCTCGGAGTTCTGGAGAGAACTCATGTCTGCGCTTCAAGTCCAAGTTAATCTAGCCTCCACGCATCACCCAGAGACTGATGGGGGTACAGAGAAAGTGATTGGCATCCTGGAGCAGTATTTGCGTTGTTTCATCAACGACCAACAGAACGATTGGTCCAAATATCTCTCCGTGGCCGAATTCGCTTTCAACAACTCTCAGCATACTTCCACTCAGACCACCCCGTTTTTTGCCAACTACGGCTATCATCCCAGATTTTTCCCGCTCACGCTCCTCGATTCTCCAGTTCCAGTTGCAGAAGACTATTTAACCGAACTGCAGTCAGTCCACGACATGGTTAAGCAGCACTTGACTAAGGCCAAGGAAGACTACAAGCGGGTTGCAGACCGCTCGCGTCGTGACACGCCGCCGTTAGCTGTTGGAGATCGGGTTTGGCTCTCCACCAAGTACTTGTTTCCAGGGAGAATTCACCGCAAGCTTGATCAACGTTTCCTAGGTCCTTTCCCTGTGGAGACAGTCATCAATCCGGTGACCTATCGTTTGACTTTGCCTAGGTCTCTTCGTGTACATCCCGTGTTTCATCGCTCCTTGCTTGTTCCTGTCAACCCTGATTCTCCGCTTCGACCTCCTGATCCGGGCCCGACAGCTCGCCGTGCTCACGTTCCTGTTTCCCGGTTGGAGGTGTCCGGCATCCGAGATTCCCGATGGCTCAACGACCGCTTCCAATATTTGGTTGATTGGACCGGGGGTGGGCCAGCCGCTGGCTGTTGGGTCGATGCTCGTGATATTGAGGCTCCTCGGTTAATTTGGGATTTTCATTCTGCGTTTCCCTACAAACCACATCCCCTGCGACGGCCCCGGGGGGAGGGGCCTGCGGGGGGGGATAGTGTTGTGAGTGTCCCTGGACCAGCTTGGGAAGTATCAGAGGATGAGGATCAGCAGCCAGGTTCCTCTGAATGTGTTTCCCTCCCGGCAGCCGAGGATCAGCAGCCAGGCCCCTCTGGGTGGTTTCCCCTCCCGGCAGCTGAGGATCAGCAGCCAGGCCCCTCTGGGTGGTTTCCCCTCCCGGCAGCTGAGAGAGATAATGAAGAGATTTGTATGCATTCTGAATCAGATTCTCAAAATGATGAGTCAGATTTAGAACAAGAAGATAAATGGATTAATCCGAGGTTCCGAAGGTTTGATAAGCGAAGGTGTCAGTTAACTGGAAAAAGGAAGTAATTGGGGAAGTGACGTATCGGACACTATATTAGAAGGGAAAAGAAAGACTACGCCTTTGTCACGAGCAACGTTGATCAAAGAGTGGGCTGAAAACTTTGGCAGTGCTTTGGAACTCAGTATTCTGGTGTTTTGAAAACCTACCGAAGGATAATGAGCTCTTGGACAATGTGATAAAGAAGCAAAGTAAGTTAATTGGGATGTAGGAGTAGAAGAGCATGTTTATCTAAATGTAAATAGATTTGATTTGGCCGTTCAGGCCAACATAATGCCAGCAGCTTGCTTTGAAACGAATTCCTTTGAAATGTATTAAATAAACCTCTTAACGACATATTTACGTGGATATTAATGAGTTATGAGAGGCCAGACATAACACTGCCTGAGCGACTCCCAATGCCAGCACCATATGACAGTGACAATGAGAGGGAAGATGACCCAATGGTAAGTCAACCCATCCTGCTTTTTACCATTTCTACAAAAATCATAGTACCCAAGACAGGAGCCCAAATGAACTTAAGCGTCTTAATCAACTTGGGTTGCACCAGATGAATAATCAACCTCCCTACAATGCTAAAGCTAGGAATTTGTGCTAAACAACAGCCCCTAGCCATGAGGCTTGAACAGGCAGATGGGTCTCTCATTGGGGGAGTGCCTGCCTCATATCTAACCGAGCCAGTGCATTTAGAGATGGGGGAGCACTGGGAAATCATTTGCTTCATAGTGGTCCCTAAAATGACTGAGGCCGTCGTTCTTGGATTAGCTTGGCTCAATAAATGGTGCCCCTTGATTTGGTAGGAGGATGGAGTGAGGACATTAAGGTTAGCAACGGGACCCCTTCCTCCTACTATACCCACCGAAATGCAAGGCGCTGTCACTACTGAAGACTAGGGACACTCCCCTGAACTATTTTTTTTGTAATATATTTTATTGGGTTTTTTAAAAACATAAATCACAATAATTGGTGAACAGTGTGTTGTCTGGGTTACATTTGTAAAACAATCATTAACAATTGATTTCTATAATCCATAATCCACATAATGGTTTTAGTTGATTTCCTCTTTTCCCAATATATCCTCTTTTGCAAACATTGAGTTAATACAATTCTTATTGTTTTGATAGATAATAATGAAACATATAATTTTTCCCAATATTCCTAAAAATAATAGTCACATCAATATAATATTTCTTTTCTGTCCAATCATTCTGGTTGCCTTATCATAGATCCTGTTACAGTCCTTATTTTAATTTGTTTCTCCCACCAAATTCTAGGTATTCTTACTGTTGTATCTGGCCCTTCTCAGCTTAGTAAAATCCACATAAATATTTCTTTAAGAGTTTTATTTAACACATTTCAAAAGATTCACTTCAAAGCAAGCTGCTGGCAGTTTGTTGGCCGGAACGGCCAAGTCTGATTTATGTACATTTAGTTTAAACATTCTCCCACCTTCCAATTAACTCACTCTTTATCTCTCACATTGTCCAAGACTTCATTAATCTTCCGTAGATTTCAAAAACACCAGAAAACTGAGTTCAAACGAACTCGGTGATGCATCAGACTGCCTCTTGATATTAACGTTGCTCGTGACAAAGAATTAGTCCCTTCTTCCTCTTCTAATATAGTTTTCAATACGTCACTTCCTTTTTCCACTTAACTGACACCTCCGCCTATCAAACCTTCGGAATCTCGGATCAAGCCATCTATCTTCCTGTTCCAAATCTGACTCATCACTTTGAGAGTCTGACTCAGATTGCATACAAATCTCCTCATTGTCCAGCTCGGCTGCCGGGAGGGGAAAATACCCAGAGGGGCCTGGTTGTGCTTCGTCATCCTCTGATATGTCCCCAGCCGGTCTAGAGACACTCACAACACTATCCCCCCCCGCAGGCCCCTCCCCCTGGGTCCGTCGTATGGGATGTGGTTTGGAGGGAAACGCAGTATGAAAATCCCACATTAACTCAGGAGCCTCAATATCATGAGCATCTACCCAACAGCCAGCGGCTGGCCCACCCCCGGTCCAATCAACCAAATATTGGAAGCTGTCGTTGAGCCATCGGGAATCTCGGATGCCGGACACCTCCAACCGGGAAACAGGAACTTGAGCACGGCGAGCTGTCAGGCCCGGATCAGGAGGTCGAAGCGGAGAATCAGGGTTGACAGGAACAAGCAAGGAGCGATGAAACACGGGATGTACACGAAGAGACCTAGGCAAAGTCAAACGATAGGTCACCGGATTGATGACCGTCTCCACAGGAAAAGGACCCAGGAAACGTTGATCAAGCTTGCGGTGAAGTCTCCCTGGAAACAAGTACTTGGTGGAGAGCCAAACCCGATCTCCAACAGCTAACGGCGGCATGTCGCGACGAGAGCGGTCTGCAACCCTCTTGTAGTCTTCCTTGGCCTTAGTCAAGTGCTGCTTAACCATCTCTTGGACTGACTGGAGTTCGGTTAAATAGTCCTCTGCAACTGGAACTGGAGAATCGAGGAGCGTGAGCGGGAAAAATCTGGGATGATAGCCGTAGTTGGCAAAAAACGGAGTGGTCTGAGTGGAAGTGTGCTGAGAGTTGTTGAAAGCGAATTCGGCCACGGAGAGATATTTGGACCAATCGTTCTGTTGGTCATTGATGAAACAACGCAAATACTGCTCCAGGATGCCAATCACTTTCTCTGTACCCCCATCAGTCTCTGGGTGATGCGTGGAGGCTAGATTAACTTGGACTTGAAGCGCAGACATGATTTCTCTCCAGAACTCCGAGGTGAACTGGGTTCCTCGGTCGGACACTATTTTGTCAGGCAAACCGTGTAGCCGGAAGATATGTTGAATGAACAGCTGAGCAGTGACCTTGGCTGTCGGTATTCTTCGGCAAGGAATGAAATGTGCCATCTTGGTCAACATGTCCACCACTACAAAGACAACGGTGTAGCCGGCAGAAACAGGTAGACAAGTCAAGAAGTCCATGGAAATAGCCCCCCAGGGTCTCTCTGGCGTGGGCAAAGGCTGTAATAATCCCGGAGGGGCTCCTGTGGCATGTTTTGCCTGACGGCACCGTACACAGGAATTCACATAAGACTGAACATCATGGCGAAGTCTGGGCCACCAAAAAGTCCGAGACACTAAGTGGAGAGTCTTAAAGAAACCAAAATGACCTGCCGCAGGGTTATCATGGCATTGATTCAGGATGAGACCACGGAGTGGGCCTGCTGGAACATATAACAGGTTGCAGAAGCGTAATAGACCCTCGGACAAGGTCCAAGGTGAGTCGGGACCCACCTCTTGCCTCTTCTGTGCCACAAAGTCATCTAGTTGTTGCGCTTCCCGAATCTGTCGTCGTAGATCTACCGGATCGTGCACGGCTGCGATCGATTCGATAGGCAGAACGGTTCGAAGCGGCAAGGGGTCCTTGATCTGTAGATACTCAGGTTTACGGGACAAGGCATCTGCTCTTTTGTTGTACCCTTTCGGAATGTAGGTGACTTTGAAGTTGAATCGAGTGAAGAACAAAGACCAACGGATCTGACGTTGATTCAATTTCCTGGCAGATTGCAAAAATTCCAAGTTTTTATGGTCAGTCCGAACTTCAACTTGATAGCGGGCTCCTTCCAGGTGGTGTCTCCAGGTCTCAAAAGCAGTCTTGATGGCCAATAGTTCCTTTTCCCAAATGGTATAATGGCGTTCGGAGGGACTCAGTTTCCTGGAGTAATAAGCACACGGGAACAGGGGGCCGCCATCTTGGCGTGTTTGAAGAAGCACGGCCCCTACCACAACATCTGAGGCGTTGGCCTCCACTACAAAGGGATGACAAGGATCTGGATACTTGAGAATGGGTTCCTGAACAAAAGCCTTTTTGAGGGTCTGAAACGCCTGTTGCTCAGCATCGCCCCACTGGAACTTAATGCCTTTCCGTAACAGTCGAGTAAGGGGCGCAGTCAAGGCAGAAAATCTCGGAATGAATATCCTGTAATAGTTCGCAAATCCCAAAAGTCTTTGGACATCTTTTGCTTTACATGGTGGTTGCCAGGTTTGCAAGGCCTCAACCTTGCCAGGATCCATGGCGATGCCTTGTGGAGAAATCACATGTCCCAGAAACTCAATGGTGGTTTGATAGAATTGACATTTCTCTAACTTGGCGTAAAGGTGATGCTCTCTCAAGCGTTGCAGAACTTGACGGAGATGCCGGAGATGAGTTGCTCGTGACGGGGAGTAAATCAGGATGTCATCGAGGTAAACCACCACAAATTGATCTAATAAATCCCGGAAGATGTCATTCATGAAATGTTGAAAGATGGCCGGAGCATTGGTGAGTCCAAAGGGCATGACGGTATATTCAAAATGACCATACCTGGTCCCAAACGCGGTTTTCCACTCGTCCCCCTCTCGGATGCGAACCAGGTTGTAAGCACCCCGTAGATCTATCTTGGTGAAGATGGTCGCTGATCGGAGACGGTCCATGAGATCAGGAATCAAAGGCAGAGGGTACCGGTTGCGCACCGTGATGGCATTGAGCTTGCGATAGTCACAGCATAGGCGTAAATCTCCGGTTTTCTTCTTCACGAATAACACAGGAGCTGACAAAGGCGAGGAAGAGGGACGAATGAAACCCCTGGCCAGGTTTTTGTCCACAAAGTCTTTTAATGCGGCCAAGTCGGGTTCTGACATGGAGTAAAGGCGTCCCCCTGGAAGTTTGGCATTTGGCAGCAAATCAATGGCACAGTCATATGGTCTATGCGGAGGCAATTGGTCTGCCTCTTTCTCACTGAATATATCTGCAAAGTCCGCTAGGTCGGCCGGCAAGGTGATGTCAGGGTGGGATGGTAGCTGGGCTGCGCAAACTTGGCGTACGTGGTCTACGCATTGCAAACTGGGAAATGAAACAAAGTTCTGGGACCACACCACACAAGGATCATGGGTTCTCAACCAGGCTAGGCCGAGAACTACGGGGAAATGAAGTCCCTTGGTAATATATAATTGGATGGCTTCTTCATGTTGTCCTATGACCAGGCGTATGGGCTGGGTCATGAACTTGATCGGTCCAGACAACAACTCACGACCATCGATTGTCTCAACCAACATAGGTGGCTTCACGTAGCACAAAGGTATGGCATGCTGACGAGCGAAAGCTTCATCCATGAAATTAGTGGTGGCTCCAGAATCCAACAAGGCGTGTGCCGGAATGCCCTGGGCATGATTTCCCAGAAGTATATTGGTTGCTAGGATCAGATGTCTCGGAGGACCGGAGTCTTCGTCTGCGGAACTGGGACTGGGTTTGGCGCCTGCCCGACCCAATGTTTCCATTAGGCCGGGCTCTGGCCGTTTCCCGGCAAGGTGGCTTGAAACTGCTGAATGGGAGGCCGAGCTGGAACAGGAGTAGGACCTGCCGTACCACGTCGTTTCTGGGGGCAGGCCATGACGAAGTGACCCATCTCTCCACAGTACAGGCACAATCCCTCAGCTCTCCGTCTTGCCTTCTCAGCCTCGGTCAAGCGAGATCTGGCTGCACCAAGATCCATGGGCTCATCTCTGGCCATGGGTACAGGACGCCTCTCAGTGTAAGCCGGCAATGGTTGGAAAATACGTCTGGGTGCCGGGATGGGTGGAGTGATAGGTAGGGTCTGGAATCCTCTGCGTGGTGCAGGAACTGGCTTGGCACTTCCGGTGACTAGAACCATCTGTTTGACCAGGCGGGCATCCGTGGCTTGCGTTTGCGCCTCAATAGTCAAACAATGTTGATATAAGGCATCCAGGGTCGTGGGCATTACAGTATGTCTAAATTCATTCAAGATCTGGGAAGACAGGCCATCTTGAAAGATTTCCATGAGAGCCTCTTCATTCCAATTAATTTCTTGAGCTAGGCGGCGAAAATCTGATATATATTCCGCTACGCAGCGTGATCCTTGACGTAGCTCTCGTATCCGCCTGGTGGCATTTTGTCTACGAAGGGGGTCAGCAAATTCTCTTTCCATCAGCTGGCAGAATCCTGCATAATTGCGCAGAACAGGATCTGGTCCGTCTATCAGAGGAGATGACCAATCAGCAGCTGGACCAGAGAGTAAACTTAAAATGAAAGCCACTTTAGTTTCATCAAGCTGGAAATCTGCTGGAGTGGAAGCAATGAATGTTTTGCATTGGTTTAAAAAAGCTGGAAATTTACTACGCTCTCCAGTAAACTTATCAGGCAATGCTAAATAACATCTGCTTTGTCTGGGTGGAGGGGCTGGAGCTGGGGCTGGGGCTCCGGCAGCTTGCTGAATCTGCTGTTGCAAATGTCCAATTTGTTGCTGGAGAGTTTGAATTAGTTGATACAGAGCAGGATTATCAGCGAGAAGCTGCTCCATGATGTCACTGAACTGGCGCAGTACTGAAAGCTCGGACTAATTTTCGTCTTTTCTGGGTCACGAGCAATCTGTTGTATCTGGCCCTTCTCAGCTTAGTAAAATCCACATAAATATTTCTTTAAGAGTTTTATTTAACACATTTCAAAAGATTCACTTCAAAGCAAGCTGCTGGCAGTTTGTTGGCCGGAACGGCCAAGTCTGATTTATGTACATTTAGTTTAAACATTCTCCCACCTTCCAATTAACTCACTCTTTATCTCTCACATTGTCCAAGACTTCATTAATCTTCCGTAGATTTCAAAAACACCAGAAAACTGAGTTCAAACGAACTCGGTGATGCATCAGACTGCCTCTTGATATTAACGTTGCTTGTGACAAAGAATTAGTCCCTTCTTCCTCTTCTAATATAGTTTTCAATACGTCACTTCCTTTTTCCACTTAACTGACACCTCCGCCTATCAAACCTTCGGAATCTCGGATCAAGCCATCTATCTTCCTGTTCCAAATCTGACTCATCACTTTGAGAGTCTGACTCAGATTGCATACAAATCTCCTCATTGTCCAGCTCGGCTGCCGGGAGGGGAAAATACCCAGAGGGGCCTGGTTGTGCTTCGTCATCCTCTGATATGTCCCCAGCCGGTCTAGAGACACTCACAACACTTACTGGTTAAGATTTTCTCAAAAATTAATTACATTTAAAAAATTAAGTCTATTTTTTCCATATGAACCATCTCACACTTTTACATTTCTTAAGGAATAGATAAAATAATGAAAAAAAAGAAAGGAGAGCAAGAATAAAGAAACATAAAAAATAACATACTACTTAAAATATATATCCCTCCTAAACTAATATATATTTATTTCCTAAATTTCTTATTCTTTTTAACCATCATTAAAAATATGTTTAATCTTTAAACATTTCATTTAATAGATCTAGTCATCTAGTCCTTTAACTCTTATTCAAAACATTTTTTATCCATTATAATTTTCTTTATTTCAATCACATATAGGAAAAAGTGGCTTTCGTGGTGCTACTAACATGGGACCATTTCCTTGAGGGAAGTAAAATGCCTTTTGAGGTATGGACTGATCATAAAAACCTAGAGCAGTGATGGAGAACCTTTTAGAGACCGAGTGCCCAAACTGCAACCCAAAACCCACTTATGCATCGCCGGGTGCTGGGTGAATGTGGCCTACTGAGTGGGCGTGGCCACTGAGTGGGCATGGCTATGGTAGTCATGGTAGCATGGGTGGGCGTGCCAGGGTAGGTGTGGCCACCTTGATGTTTTTCCTGGGGAGGGATGCCTGTGGGAGCCAGGCAGGTTTGGGGGAGATCCAGGGTTTCTCTGGTGGGTGGGGCAGTGGACAGAAGGCTTGTCCTGCAGGGTGAGGCAAGGCAAAGGAGGGGGCAGGCCAGGGGTGCCATTATCATGGGGCAAGGCAAGGCAAGGCAGAGGCCAGGGCTGGTTGCAGACAAAGGGGGGGTCCAATGAGGAAGAGGAGGCAGAGGAAGATGGTTTAAGCAAGCTTAGCAACTGGAGAGGGGATCCCCCCAAAACACAAAGTTGCTTAGGGGTTAATCTCAAAGCATGACAGAAGAGACCAAAACTTGCTGTAACCACCCAGCAGATGGGAGGGGAATAAAAACCATAGAGGCCCCCCCACCAATCCTCAACAGAAACTGACAATGGCATCTAAAAAAGTGACTTAAGACCATTTTTCACACTGTGGCGCATGCCCACCCCTCACAACTGCCATGAGGGTGGGCAGCCGGTGTGTGAACACTGTCTCGTTGAGGCCTGCTGAGGCCAGTGAGCAACCGAGGCAGCTCCACACACCCGGCTGCCCCCTCCTTCACTATGGGGCTGGCTGGCCTGACAATGGAGGGATTGTTGCTGGTGCTGCTGCCATTCTCCCTATCACCACCACCATTGCCTGCATCACCGATGCCATTGTCTGCATCACCGCTGCCATTCCCTCCATCACCACCACCATTCCCACCATTGCCTGCATTGCTGCCTTTCCCGTTATCACCACCGCCATTCCTGCCTCTGCCATTGCCTGTGTCGCTGCCGCCATTCCTGCCTCTGCCATTGTCTGCATCTCTGCTGCCATTCCTGCCATCACCAGCACCATTCCCACCATTTCCGCCTCCGCCATTGTCTGCATCACCGCTGCCATTGCCTGCATCTCTGCTGCCATTCCCGCCATCTCCGCTGCCATTTCCGCCTCCACCATTGCCTACGTTGCCACCATGTTGAGGAGGAGGTCCCTGGCCTGGCCATGTAAAGCAGCTCGAGGCTTTGAACTGCCGCCCCGGAGGACGTATCGGGTACCCGGCCCACATGTTGAGGAGGGAAACTGGTGGCGCAAAAAGAGGCTGACCCTCACGCATGGCAACCGCGACGCTGCTGGTCCCAGCCTCAGCGGGTGGTATGCCGGCTGCGCTCAGGATGCCTGGAGCGAAGAATGGCCATGGCGGCAACCCACTTTCCACCTTCGCGGTTGCGGAAGCTTCCCTCTGATCAGTCCGATGCACCCGAAGGGGAGAGGGGTGGGAGCCTCCGGGCAGAGGCTGTGAAAGGAGGAGAATCCTGGAGCGGGCAGCGCAGGGCCAAGGGGCAGGATGATCTGCTGATTCCACCCCAGCAGGTGGGATCACAGACCAGCCGAGGGCAGGGAAGCTGTTATCCCGGCTTTAGCTGGGCAGCGTGCTGGCCGCTGGGCAGAGGCTGCAAAAGGAGAGGACCCTGGAGCAGGCAGCGCGGGACCGTGCGGCGAGACGATCCACTGATTCCCCACCTAGCAGGTGGGATCACAGACCGGCCGAGGGCAGGGAAGCTGTTGTCCTCAGCTTTGGCCAGGTGGTTGCTGGCCTCCAGGTGGAGGCTGTGAAAGGAGAGAACCCCAGAGCAGGGAAGCCATCGTCACAGTGCCAGGAGTCACACCTCACCGCCAAGGAGGATGGAGGAGGAGGGCTGGCCAGGGACGGGTTGGTGGCGGGCGCAGCGCTGCCCATGAGGAGAATCTGACCAGCCCCAGCCTTCCCCCATGCTCCCACAGAAGGGCTGGTTGGCTTTGGCATCACATGGGCAGGCCTGGCCACGCATCTGCCCAGCAGCATTGGAGGGCCTGGCCTTCCTTCCTTCCTTCCTTCCTTCCTTCCTTCCTTCCTTCCTTCCTTCCTTCCTTCCTTCCTTCCTTCCTTCCTTCCTCTCTCCCCATTTCTCCAAAGTCCAAACTTACGTGTCCTCCTTTCCCCGCTAGCCTTCTGCAAAGCGCGCAAATGGACGCCGTGTCCTACTTGTCTTCTCCAAACTCACGCCCACCATCACTTCCAAAGGGTGTTTGCTTGCTCACTTGCTCTCTTGCTGCACTCCCACCAAAACCTGCTTTTATACTGGTCCCCCTCTCCCCACCCAGCTCTCACAGCTGTTCCCGTGAGAGCACTGCTGAATTCGTTTTTTCTCCCTTCTCCAGTTCCCACTAGTCAGACACATGTGGATAGAAAGGGCTCTGCGTGCCCAGTGTGGCATGCATGCCATAAGTTCACCACCATAGCCCTAGAGGCACTAAGAACCCCTCAAAAGTTGTCCCCCAAACAAATCTGTTGGGCACAGTACTTTAATTATTTCAATTTCACTTTGAAGTATTTCCCCGGGAGGGAAAATTTCTTGGCTGATGCCTTGTCTAGGATGCCCCAGTACAAAAGCTGCCAGGAGGACATTGTAAATTCTATTATTCCACTGCCACAATCAGCATCACAAGGGGCCAGGCACACACTCAGTCTGCTGAGCCAGATAGCCCTTTGAGGAAAAAACTTAGGGAAGAATAAAAGACTGACGTTTGGTTCCAGGTGAATAAGATCCTACTGACCCAATGGGATGGTTTAGCCTGGAAGGGATCTAAATTGTACCTGCCCAAGACCCTCAGAATCCAGGCACTTCAATGCAGTCACAACACAAAACTAGCCAGTCACTTTGGATTTCTAAAGACATTGCATTTGGTACGGAGGCAATTTTGGTGGTCAGGAATGAAAAAGGACATTGAAAGCTATGTGAAAAGCTGTATCACCTGCACCACCATAAAAAACCCACCAGGAATACCCCCTGGGTTGTTGCAGCAATTAGCAGACCCCTCTCAACCCTGGGAGGAGATAGCTATGGACTTTATTGTTGAGCTATTGGAAAGTAGAAGAAATACAGTAATATGGACTGTCATTGATCTCTTTTCCAAGCAGGCTCATTTTATAGTCTGCTTAGGGCTCCCTTCTGCAAAGAAGTTAACTAAGATGTTTCTG
Source organism: Bothrops alternatus (assembly GCA_034064705.1). NCBI lineage: Eukaryota > Metazoa > Chordata > Lepidosauria > Squamata > Viperidae > Bothrops > Bothrops alternatus. The sequence goes on from JARGCV010000112.1 coordinate 37,828,855, forward strand.
GAACATATATACTGCCTTCATGTGCCCCAAAGAAGATGATCAGATAGGGGAGTTCAATTTACGACAAAGTTTTGGAGAGACTTTCACAAGCTAATTGGGTCCACTCATGGACTTTCATCAGCTTTTCATCTGAACGTACCCCCAAGAACCACCTGCCTCACAAACCTTAGATCATGAGTGATATTGTGGCAGGTTGTTTGGATTAATGTAAAAAAAAGTTCTAATGCAAGCTGCAAAAACTTACAAGGAGCAAGCCGATAAGAAGCGGTCCCCTCAGAGACCATTTAGGGTGGAGAGAAAGGTCTGTCTTTCAACTAAGTATTTAAGACTCAAACTGGGACCAAAATTTCTTGGTCTTTTTCCTATAGTTAAAATCATAAATCCTGTGACAGTTGAGTTAAAACTTCCACGCTTACTGGGGAAAATTCACCCTGTATTCCACTGCAATATACTAAAGCCTCTTAGACAGTCATCATTGAGACTAATCCCTAAGAAGGCACCTAGTCTTCTTTTAGTTGAGGGGGAAACTCATTATAAAATTGAGTGAATCCTTGACTCTAGGTTATACAAAGGAAAATTACAGTATCTAGTGCAGTGGAAGGGATATTCTTTGTCAGAGGCCACTTGGGTGAAAAGTACAGATGTCAAAGCAGACCGGTTGATAAAAAAAGTTTTAAGATAAACATCCTCAAAAACCCCAGGGAGATTCCTAACTTCACCTTTTGTTTTTCTACAGGATCTGTTTTCTCTTTAGGGTGGTCCGACTGTCAACTCTGCAATGAACCTGGGTGAATATTGCTCATTGTCGGTTGCCACAAGAGTGGGGGGGGGGAGGAATGGGGAATTTTATGCTAGTCTAAATACTTCTGCTCTTTAAACTGGGGGTTGAGCCTAATGTTATAAAGCCTGCCAAACTGTTCTATTGGGAAATGTAGTTGATTGCATAGTTTCTGGGATGGGAAGTTTAACTTTGTAAAACTGTAACTTTTGGAGGGGACTTTAGTCTTGATTTCACTTTTGACCATGCCGATACTTTGTAGCCCATAAACATGTTCTTGGAGGAAAACTCAAGCCTCAGACTTCTGCTTTAATTGGTTTCATCTATCGGAACTATGACATTAAATGAATGACAGGATGAATTGGAGGTAAAAGTTCACAAATCCCAGAAAGCTCTGCAATTGTTTTCTAGTATGGGGGTGAAGCCCACTCTAGCACCATTTTGACTTTTTGGGGGTCCATTTCTATCCCCTTGTGAGAAATGTGGTAGCCCAAACAGTCAATTTTGCTTTGGTGAAATTTGCACTTTAAAAGCTTAGCATATAGTTGGGTGGCCCTAAGTTTCTTAAGTACCACTCTAACCAGTTTCACATGTTCCGCCATAGTCTCAGTATAGATGAGTATGAGTAAACCAGCACACCTTTGTACAGGTGTTTATGTAGCACCTTGTTTATCAGCTCCATGAACATGGCAAGGGCCCCTTGTAGCCCAAAGGGGAGGACTCTGAATTGAAAATACCCCAAAGGGGAATTAAAAGCAATTTTCCACTCATCCCCTTCCTTAATTTGGATTCAGTAGTAAACCTCCCACAAGTCTAGCTTGGTAAAAATCTTTCCATTGGCCAAATGGGCTAGCATGTCCTTCATCAGTGGTAGTGGATAGATGTTTTCCACACAGACAATGTTTAGCTTTCTATAGTCAATGCACAAGTGCAGGGACCCTTCCTTTTTCCCCCAAAACAACACCAGGCAGCCATCCTGGGTCGGGCCAGCTGCATAAATCACCACATGAGGTTTTTGTCTATAAAGAGATGCAGTTCCTCCAGCTCTCTTGGGGTGATCAAGTACAACTTGGGCTTAGTAACTTAGCCCTATTTATTTATTAATTAAATTTTTATGCCGCTCCTCTCCGAAGACTCGGAGCGGCTAACAGCATAAATAAAACAACATTTCAACATTTCAAAACTAAAACCAAAGTTAAAAAGCATTTAAAAAAACCCCAAACACATTCATCATTCACACACAATCACAGTCATCCCCAGGCCTGCCGGCATAAATAGGTTTTTAGATTCTTCCGGAAGGCCGGGAGAGTGGGGGAAACGCGGACTTCAGGGGGCAGTTGGTTCCAGAGGGTGGGCGCCACAACAGAGAAGGCCCTCCCCCTAGGACCCGCCAGACGGCATTGTTTCGCTGACGGGATCCATTGGATCCTAGCAGGATCCATTGGCCAATGGTGTGGGAATTCGTCTGAGCCCCTCTCGCTAAACATGTCCCACAAGTCCTGGTATTCCACTGGAACCTGGGGATCAGCCTTTTTTTGTTCCTTCAGGGCAGTCCCCATCATCTGTCTTGGTTTGGGGTTGCTACATTCTTCCCCAGCTTTAGTTCAGCCTCAGTTCACCAGATTTTTAGCAACTCCCTCCTCTAGTTCACATAGAGTTCCATTTCCAAAGCCATGCTAGTCCCAGCACCAAGTGTCTCTCCATGCCTGGGACCACAGTAAAGCTCAGAGTCTCTGTGTGCAACCTCATTCACATCCCCATTGGCTCAATAATGAAAGTTGCTGGGGTTCCCCCCCTTAACTAGCAGAATGCCATTGGCACTTTGAGAGGTCTAAATCTCACCCCCAACCTCTCTACCAGGACAGGGTTAACCAAACACCTGGTGCACTTCAAGTCCAGGAGGACTATCAAGTTGGCTAGTTGGAGTTCTCTCACCACCCTTGGGGAATGGGGTGAACTTGATGACCTCCACATCTTCCAGAGTGGTCTCATGGGCTCATGGCAGTGACTTGGCAGGATTTTTAGTGGGCCCCAGGGTTATCTTCTGGGCCAGTCAGCAAGACCTGCACTCAGCAGCCTGGTGCCTCTCCTTTCTCCACTTGAAGCAAGCAGTGGAGCATCACTGAGGGCTCTGGGGGCTCTTCTTTCCTTTGGGGCTCTCCTTCTCTGGAAAGGGTTGTCACCATTCTCTCCCTGGACAGTGCTTGTTTCAGGTGAGGTCAAGTTCTTCTTCCTCAGTAAGGACAGTCGTACCAGCCATGGAGAGTAGGAGAAGCACCCCTGGAGATGCAGGTGTTGTAGAATTTATCAGAGAGCACATCTATGAAACAGCCAATCAGGACTTGGATGTTTCTTTGTTATGCTAACTATAAAGGGTGTTGTAAGCTAAAGATTGGGGTTCCCTCTTTGAATGAAAAGAATCCCTTTTGTCTGAATATTCTGATAAATGGTAATAAAATGATCTTCCTGTCTCAGTTTGTCCCATTGGAAAATATGCATGCCAAGGCATGAGCCTAAGTGATATAATAAAAACTTGTTATATCAGGAAACAGAACTATAGGTTTAACTTTTGATCCAATGATTGGTGATTATAAGATACTTGATTTAATGCCATTTGCCATTTTTCCCCAACAAGTGATCCATATTTTTGCAAGTAATGCCAGCAATCCAAAATGATGACTGAGGATTTTAAGGCCAGTTGATTGTACATTCAATAGCCATCAAAGCCAATATGGTGCTAAATCATTATCATGTCTACAGGTTGTTTTTTTTTTAGTGTTCATAGTGTTTTGTCCATCTACTGTACCAATAATCTTTGCCTTTTTCCATTGCAGGCAAGCATTTTCATTTTTCACTTCATTTGAATGCAGAGGAGGCAAAGGAAAAGCAAGACTAGCCTAAAGCTATTCAGAGGATTTCAAGCTAGGATGAAATCCAAAGCAGCAAACATGCCACTCCTTTCTAGGGAAAAAAAACAGCACATACCACTTTGTCTGGAGTAACTGAAAAAGCTTTCTTTTTCTCCTTCCTCTTTCATTCTCTCTCCAAACTGACTAACAGCAAGGCTGCTTTACAATAATCCTATTTTCAAGGTGTTTTCTTCTGTTAATCAGTTGGACAATCAGTGGGTCATTGTTTTGGTATCCTGTTACTTATTGCCATAGCAGGCAATAATGTTGCTATAAAATGCTTTGTATCTGCAATCTATTCCAAGCTTTGTTTGCTTGCAGAAATGTCAGATCTGCTTGATTAAGGTTAAGATATAGTTGAATTCAATACTGGATTAGCAACACTTTTGACTGTGGGTCTTTCCCCACTTCGCCTAATCATAATACAAACAAACATCTCCACAACTATTTCTTCATCTCATTCCCCGCCCACTGAGTGAGACAGATTAAGTCATCTTTAACTTTACTGTTTAAAAGTGTATAAAAGCTAACATGCATACGATTGCAAGGCCTTTGTATAATGTACAAAAAAGTGCTTTTTACTTGTCCAGAGTCCTTCCAGCTTTTTCCTAAAGAGGAAGAAATTGTTGCACAATTCTGGAACAAATTGACTCTAAGGAACTTATTAAACTTCCTGCTTACATTTTATGAATTCCCAAAAAGTTCAGCAGACAAGTTCAGAGCCAAATGTTACGGTTTTCACAGTACTCGACCAAGTAGGGAATATACCTAGGTATTCCTTGCACTAAGGGTAGTTTCAGTTTGTTTCTAATGGGGAAGTGGAACCAACTGGGCTATTTCTTTTCCTTGGATGCACTAGGTAAATTTTGGGGTTAACAGACATATTTCCAAACATATTTGGAATTTTGAGTGGCTACTGAGGATATATTTCTAAAATGGCAGCCATAGGGTGGGAGGTAGGGAAGCTGTGGACTGTTGCATCTGACCTTTTCTTTCCTTACCAAGCATGCTGGCATTCTGATTTTGATTTGATTTTCAAAACATGTACATGAGACTTAAATAGGACACAAGCACTTTTGTAAATAAAGATTACATGAAAGGCCAAGTATTGCATTCAACATATCTAATTCTTGTTTATTTACTGTGGCAAGAATGTAAAAATGTAAATAGATGTAGCAAGAGTTTGATTAATACAAAGGAAGCTGTTCAGATTTTATTTTATTTTATTTTATTATTTATTTTATTATATTATTTATTTTATTTTATATTTTATTTTATTTTATTATTTTTTTATTCCATTTTTATCCTGTCTTTATCTTTGGTCAGCTCAAGTTAGCATATATGCCTAATATTTCTGCTTTCTATTTTTCCCACAACACTGTGAAGTGGGTATGGTGAAGATAAAATGACTGGCCCAAAGTCACCTGGCTGCTTTTCATTATCTAATATTCTCCTGGCTACAGGAGAACCTGTGTGGTACAGGTTAAACAGTGGCCACTACCATACTTAACATGCATTTTGACTCTATTTGGCTATTGTCAGCTAGTTTTATCATGAGCCCTATGCCAGTGATGGCGAACCTTTAGACACCGAGTGCCCAAAAACTGCCCCACCCCGCCTGCCCTGCCCCCACCCCCGCCCACCTGTAGGGCCACCTACCACCTCCACGGCCCATCGCAGCAGATCGCCCAGGCAGCCCTGCAGTGCAATGGCAGCCACACCCTTCACCCATGTCCCGCAGGATCATCTGCGCACGAGGGCAGAGTCTTGTCCCTGCTGTCCGGCTGCCATGTCCTTGGCTGCTCTGCTCCGCATGGGCCGCACCTGAGGGTGACTCTCCTCCGGGGGGGGTGCTGGTGAGGAGAGGGCTGCAGGGGGAGGCAGGGCTGGGGCGACGGCATGCATGCCCACAGAGAGGGCTCTGAGTGCCGCCTCTGGCACGTGTGCCATAGGTTCGCCACCACTGCCCTATGCACTGGGAAAAGAAACAGAGTACAGTTACCTTTCTATGAACCTCTTGCATGGTTTAGGGACAAACACAATAGTATTGAACATTTAGAATATAACAAGAGTTTTGGCCTCTTTATATGTAGGTTGGTGAGAGTCTTCATCTTGCTTTTTCTTTCTTACATTAAATGCAGAGAGAGTATTCAATATTCAGAACTGAAACAGCTGTGTGCTGATTCTGAGCCAAGTCAGGCATGCAGAAATCTCCTCTAATTACAGATGTGGGCAGATCATGGATTACAAGCAGTCAGAGCATTCATTTCCAGATGTTTCCAAATTTTTTTGCTTCTTTAATCGTGTTGCAAAAATACAATGCATCTTTTTGTTTTGTGATATTTCAGGCACCCATTTTGTTGCATCGTATTCTCCCACAATTCCCCCCCCAGCAGGCTTTGTTTGTTTTTTCTGAAACTAAGAATTGAAATGGTTACTATTGTTCCCAAAACTGTCTCTTAGTTTGGTGTTGAAGCCAATTAATCATACCAAACGCAAGGTGTGGAAAAACAGATTTTTATTTTGGTACCAAGGAATAAAAATGACCTCAGCTTTGAAAGCTACCAAGGCCCTGTTTACAGTTTTACAGCAGTTTTTATAATCAAATATGATTTTCATACACCCCTCTGTCCTCCCAACACACCCCTTTTGATTGGTTACCTGGATTGCAGTCCCCTAAAGCTTTCTCGCTTGCTATGCAAAATAGCTAAATGTCATGCCACCTTTGCCCACCTTAGGTCATGGGAATCTGGCAATTCTAGTTTCCTATGCCAGCTATGTGGTTTTAACATTTCTTGTAAATGAAGCTCAGCATCCTGGTTAAGTGGTTAAACCTGTGAATCTGTCTTGCTTCATTGTCCCTGCAGCCCCCCATCCCCCACAGCCCCCCTAACATGTCAACTGTTAGCAAACTTGTGCTGTAAATCCCTCAGTGAGCAGAAAGGAAAAAAGCTGTTAGAAAAACTTGTTTAAGAGTAAATGTTTCTTCTCAGAATTCATCTTACTCACTCCCATGTCCATCACAACCACATCTCCATTTATGAGCCTTCTTCTGATCCCCAGGGCCTCATGTGCACATACATTCTTTCATCTGACCCTTCATTCCCCCCTTGAGTACCTTGGGAAGGTCTACTTCCCAAAGGTCCGCCCAAAACAACCATTTCCTTTTTAATCCTTATTTCTCCTATTGTCCTTGCGACCAGTTGTCTGACTAAAGGGATCACACATGGAATGAAGGATAATCCTACAATTCCACATAACAGGAAAAATAGCATTTGTTTCACCCGGGTTGCCCATGGCAACCATGAAAAACACTGGTCTGTCCCTAGTAATCTCTGTCCAATCTGGGATGCTCTGTCCTGCAGGTCCTTTGCAGCTTCTCTTACAACCCCTGATCTATTCATGTAGAAACAGCATTCTTCTCCCAAGAACAAACACAATCCACATTTTTCAGCTGTCAGGAGATCTAGGCCATGCTGGTTCTGCAGGACCACTGCTGCCAAGGAGTCTACCGTGTTTCCCCGATAGTAAGACACCCCCGATTGTAAGACGTATCGGGGTTTTCAGGGGGTCGGCTAATATAAGCCGTACCACGAAAGTAAGACATATTACTCCTGCCCACTTCCGCCTCCTGCTTAAAATACTTAAATACTTAAAATACTTAAAATACTTAATATACTTAAAATACTTAAAATAAAACTGACAATTGTTTTCCAATCAATATAAGCCGTACCCCGAAAGTAAGACATAGTGGGGCTTTTGGGGATAACAAGAAAGTGTGACCCTGTCTTGCTTTAGGGGAAACACGGTATCTGGTCTTGCACCTCAACTAAAGTCTGGGCAATCTGTTCTAGGCTCTGTTGAAACTCCTCTGACAGCTGTTGAAACTACCATGGAGTGAGGTAAGCCACCCACCACTGCCCCAACTGCTGTTCCTATCCTCAGGATTACTAACAGTGATATCACTATCGGCACTCTTTTTTGCACATGTCCCATGAGAGGGACAGGGAGGGCCTGTTCCCCATCAATGACACCCATCCTTGGGAAGAGATGCACCAAAGTACACAGCCCAGTCCAATTGGAAGGCAAACATGCATACACATCCCCCCATCTTCTTCCAAACAGACTGCCATGCTCATGGAAAAAGCATGGAAGTGGTTGTATTCATTATTCCAGACTCCCAAGGTCCCTGCCATGAACATGCCAGTTAGTGGCTGGAGTAGAGGTTCCTCCTGTCTCTTGACTTTATCAAGGACAAAGGAAACCCCAGGCTCCAAGAAATAGCAGGAGCTCTTATTTCCAAAGGGAAAGGGAGCACAATCTCTGTCCACTTTGTTGCTGCTGAGTGAAAGTGGAAATTTGGATTTGACAGGCTTGCATTTGCACACCCCCTTCATGGAGTTTCCTTTCCCCTTGGCAATGTCCAACTGCAGCTGGACCAAGAAGATTACTTTCTTTCTGTAGAGGTTGTGTGTGGAAGGGGAGATGTCCTGGGTTACTTTAACTTCTTCATGCTTCTGGTGAGGAGGGCTTATGGCCATTTTCATTTGGCACCCTTGCCAGTGTTCCCCTGTTCTTCTCCCCAATAGAGTTCCTTACTGGGGTGGTCCTGACTCCTCCTGATGCACAAAGGGGTGGTGGTCCTAGGAGTTGTACACTGATAGCCACAGGGCCAACAATGGGAAGGTGGCCAACTCCCAACCCCTCCAGGCTGTCGTAGAGGTCATTGTGTAGTTTTGCATCTGCCAGTTGCCCCCCCACCTGGCACCCTTCTCAAAGGCTAGGGTGGTGTTGGTTATTGCCATGACAGGGACAGCATTGTATGCTGATGCAGACAAACACAACCAGCATCGTTGGGCCAAAGTTGGGTTGTTTGGTTGACCAAACTCTGAGCTATTGCCAATATTTTCAGCATATAGTCCCCATTCCTCAATTGTTGCATAGGCCTTTTTTTAGCTTGAATGATATCATTCCTCTGGTCCCACTTGGGCTTGGGTTTTGGGGATGGGATGGGTTTGGGATGGTAAAGAACATGATGGATGTGGTGGCAATGAGGGGGAGAGCAGATTGGCTCTGGTCTTTGTTCGTATGGTGCTGTTGAAGACCCTAACTTTGTATCCTTATCCTTCCTCCCCCCTCTGGATCCTCAACAGCCCCAGGAATGAGAGTAGTTACTTGCCCAGTCTTGCAACACTCGGGGCTACTGTCCAGAGCCCTATCCACCACCAGGACACACACAAACAATAGACAGAACCGCATAGGACCCATGCCTGCCAATTAGTCAAATAGGTCAGGGTAGTCTGATGGGTCTAGGTCTGAGACAGGAACGATCTCTTCAGCCACCAAGATGGCAGTAAAATCGGGAACCTCAGTGTTCTCTTGAGGTTCAGGCTCAGAGAGTTCAGCCCTAAGTTTAATTCCAGTGGCACACCTCAGCCTGTGGAAGTTCCCCATATTCAGGTCAAGTCCCTGTCGCATGGGTGTCACAGCAGGCTGTCAATGATTACAATGTCAAAGGTAGCAACCTTCAGTGAGACAGCTGGAATCACAAAGGCAACACGTCAAGGAGCTGGGTGGTGTGAGGCGTGGTGTGGGAAGTAGTGATTTTAGTCCTGGGCTGCCCACAGAGCAAAGTTTTGTTTGCCACATAAAGTGCCCACAATCCCAAGACACACAACAGACTCCAGGGCCCCATTCCCAAGGCTTCTCAAACATAAGTGTCCACAGGAGTTGCACACCTCTGGTTGTCACAGTATGTTTTCTCAGGGACAACCTCTGATTCCTTGGAGGCGGGATGGTTCCAGAACAAAAGGTGTCCAATAAGACAAGTCACAGTCAGTGTAATCAGCAACACTAAGGCAAAACTCACCACTCTTATAGCTGTGTATTCAAGTCCTACCATTCCTCAAAATGGCCTTCAGTCAGAAAGTGAAGAGGAAGGTGTTGAAATGCAAGTCAGATGGTGGTTTTTCATTTGAAAAGAAATTTCAGTTCCAAGTCTCAGCTTGGGGGTCACAGTCTACTGTTCTGGCACCTCCTAGTCTGGGCACTTCTTCACGTGGGAATGATAGATTCACGAGGATAGGCCTTTCACCTTCAGGGCAGTATTTGTGGTCAGCAGCACCTGGAATGGGCCTTTCCACTTCTCCTGGAATGGGGAGTTGAGCTTCCATGATCTCATGAGGACCCAATCTCATGGTTTGAAGGGATGTACTGGATGGTCCAGGCCCAAGGGTTTGTGTTCCAGCATGCAACGAGAAAGAGAATTCACAACCCCAATGAGCTGGCTCACATATTGGTGGAGGGTCTCCTTGCCCACCAAATGCATAGCTTTCCCCCCTAGTCTATAGAATGCATAAGCACATCCATACAGAAGTTCAAAGGGGCTAAGGCCACTCGTTTCCTGATGCTCCCATGACTATGAGATTTTCCTTACTTGGTTCAGTTAACATTTTATTTACAACAGATCTACTTGCACCTGTATCAAGCAACATTTTACAACATTTCCCCCCTTTTTGAACTTTCTCCAAGGATTTGGGGGTTGGGGAGGCAGTTTCTCCCCTCCCCTGGCCCCATCAGTCTTCATCTACCACCGGCAAGATCATTGGACACTCATTTTTCCAATGGCCTTCCTTTACACAACTAAACCATTGATTAGCCCCTGGGTAGGGGTGCCCTCGGCCTCCTTCTTTGTCTCTGGCTGGGGTCTGGAGTTCTCCCTACTGACTCCTGTGGCCCTTCTCACTGACCTCTTTCGCGAGACCTCTACTTCCCCCTGTCTCCTGTCTAAGAGCTTCGGCAAGGAGTATGGCATTTCTCCTTGCCTTCTGTGCTTCTTTTTTCTCTTCTTCTTAGTTCAGAAATCGCCTTTCCAGGGCCCCCCTCAGTCTTCTGCAACTTAATCCTAATGTCATCAGCTGACTGCCCAATAAAAATCACGTTAACCATCCTCTGATTTTCCTCAGCCTCTGGATCTAAGTCAGTGTATTGCCTAAAAGTTTGATAAATGCGTTCTAGGAATTCCCCTGGATTTTCATCCCTCTTTTGTTGGATTTGATAGACCTTCCCCAAGTTCTTAACTTTTGGGACACCCTGTTTCAGTCCTAACAAAACCAAGGTCCGATAGTTATGTAACCAAATGAACTGGGGTTCCCAATTTGGTTCTTCCACAGGGCATGTCCAGTCTGCATCAGTTGCATGATCCTTTTCCCTAGCCTTGTCCATGGTTCCCCTCACCAACCTTCTTTCCTCTGGCATTAACAAAATCTCCATCAGACTTTGTAATGTCTGCCCAAGTAGGCTGGTGAATATGAAAGATAGATGCAAAAGGACATGCATCTGGTCGGGACTCTCTCTATAACGAGGAGTTTGGTTTTTCCAGTTATACAAATCAGCTGTTGAGAACGGAGTATAAACCAATACTCTTCATGATTTCCCTTCCCCTCCTCCTAATACTGTCTCCCTTAGGGGTAATTGGAGTTCTGGCTCAACTGCTCCCTTGGACGGAGTGTGTGGTCTGCTTGATATTGGGGAAGTTGAACCTGCCTCTTCAAGCACCTTTTTGGTCTCCTTCCTCCTGGCCCCACTGACTGAGGCTGCTTGTCCTCTCTGACTAATATCTGACTCTTCCTTTTACCTTCCTGGGCTCCCTACCTCCTCAGCCCCAGCCAATTCATGCAAAGGATATAAAGGTGGAGGGCATTGGGGGATAGGATTTCCTGGGGGTCATCCATCCTCTGGATAATCCATAAGAATTATGGAAGGGGCACTAGGTTTCTTAATTGTCCCCTGTTTCTTTTCACTCATTACCTACACCTTACATCCACACTCTTCTAGTAGTAGAGGTCTATTGGTTAGTTTGCTGAACAAATCCAGGTATTGTATTTTGATATGCTTTTCTCCTTTCTCCAATACTGTCCTTAATTCACTGATCAGATGACCATCTACTGACCCTTGTGGGAGCCAGAAGTCACCTGGTCGTGGCAATTTTCCATGAAGCCACACTGATATACAATATGTGGACAGAGCAATCTTCGTGCCAAATTCCCCTCCTCCTAATTCCTTGAAATTTGTCAAAATACATCCTATGGGTCCATCCATGGGAATTGACTCCCAAAGCCCTCCTTTTATTGTTTCCCTTTTAGGTTTGTTTTTTGAGACTTTATCCTTATGGGATTTGCCTCCTGGAGTTTTATTACCCATCCTTGTGAATATTTTTCAAGGGTTTTCCTAAGAGTTTTGTATTCCCTCTGCCTGGGAATTCAATCCTTAAACCCCTAGGGTGTCCCCAAATACTCTCACCTTGTCCTGCAGATGGCCACCTCCTGCCATGTAACCTGAGGTAGTCTGTTTAATTCCAATATTTTTCTCCACAGTGATGCAAGAAGAAATCCACACCTTGATTTTTTGGGCTTCAACCTTTGAGTCCCACACCATCCAAGGACTTATCTAGGGCCAAGTCCAAAGGCAGGTGGCTTAAGGTCACATACACTCTCTCTTTCTCTGCATCAGGACAGCATGGGTGCCTGGTGAGGTGCACAGCCGAAGTACCTGGCCAGATGTAATTGTGAGGAGCATCCACTCCTCTCTCTCAACCATCTACTTACATGATTTAGAGGCCTTCCCTTTGGATCCATCCCTAGGCAGCGGTGGATCCAAGTGAACTGCCCGCATTCTCCACCAAAACTGTTGTTCCCAAAACTGGGTCTTAGCTTGGTGTTGAAGCCAATTAATCATACCAAACCCAAGGTGTGGAAAAACAGACTTTTATTTTGGTACCAAGGAATAAAAGTGACCTCAGCTTTGAAAACTACCAAGGCCCCATTTACAGTTTTACAGCAGTTTTTATAATCAAAAGTGATTTCCATATACCCCTCTGCCCTCCCAACACACCCTTTTTCCCTCCCCCCGATAATATATGCATAACATATAATATTGATTGGTTACCTGGATTGCAGCCCCCTAAAGCTTTCTTGTTTGCTATGCAAAATAGCTAAATGTCATGCCACCTTTGCCCACCTTAGGTCATGGGAATCTGGGAAAGCTTCTAGTTTCCTATGCCAGCTATGTGGTTTTAATGTTTCTTGTAAATGAAGCTCAGCATTCTGGCTAAGTGGTTAAACCTGTGAATCTGTCTCACTTCATTGTCACTGCAGCCCCCCATCCCCCACAGCCCCCCTAACATGTCAACTGTTAGCAAACTTGTGCTGTAAATCCCTCAGTGAGCAGAAAGGAAAAAAGTTGTTAAAGTTGTTTAAGAGTAAATGTTTCTTCTCAGAATTCATCTTCCTCACTCCCAGGTCTATCACAATCACACCTGGGTCCTATCTCCACATATGACCCTTCTTCTGATCCCCAGGGCCTCATCTGACCCTTCATTACCATCCATCTCACTAAAGCTTTTATTGATTTAACTTCTCAAAATACACTACCATAGTACTTCTTCAGCAGGCCAACCACTTGGCCCCACCCAGTCTGGCAACGTTGCATCATCTCATTTGCCAAGTCCAACAGATAGATGGAGCAAGAGATAGAGAGGCAGACAGATAGATCTCTCCCTCTCACCACCATAAAAATGCTGTTCTTCTAATTAAACAAACAAGAATCAATCTTGGCTATCTATTGTACATGGAATGCAATCTGTGCTTTGCCCTTTTCAGTTTAACACAATCCAGTTCTGAATTTTGCAAAAGGCTTTGCATAAGTTGAACAGGTTGCATGATGCAGGAAGATGGGTGGGCAGAAAGCAGCTGGTTTAGCCCTACACTCTCCTCATGCGTATATCATTTAAATGTCTGAATTGGCCTCTTATTTGTTTATTTACAATTTTTACTTTTCTCATTGGGACTTAGATTATTAATTTCCAGTAACAAACATTTTCCTACTGTTGAAGATGAATTCGGGAGCCTGCATGTTTGTGGGGGAATTGCATTCTGAACATGGTTAAAATTACAGACATTTCTGAAGTAATAAAAGAACTGCTAGCAAAGAGATTTATGATAAAGAAACAAAGTTATCAGAATAAGGTCTTAGTTCTCTGGAATAGGGCGGCATAGAAGTCAAATAAATAATAATAATAAAGGCATAGAAGTCAAATTAATAATAATAATAATAATAATAATAATAATAATAATAATAATAATAATAATAATGATGTCCCAGAAAATTTAGTGCATTCTGAAAGTGCTACAACTATTTTTCTTTTAAAAAAAACTGAGAGAGGTTGGAGAAGTCTGACTGGCATCTAAATGGCAGATTAGGGAGAGAAAGATTTTTTTCTGGTTTAGATTCCAACTTCAGAAAGTCAGTTATAAAAATCACCTTGTAGGAGAGATGTGGGGCGTGGATATATAAATTAAATAAATAAATAAGAAGAAAAAGAACTGGAGAAGATAACATATAAAGATCTGCAAATAGAAATAGAACAACTGTAGCAAAAGAAAGCAAAGGTAGTACTAATAGTAATAAGCGCTTTGGGTGAGACAATACCTCTAACGCCATAAAATATCCATATCTGCCTATCCCAGATCCTTGGGAAGGACTCCATAGGTTGATAAAAATGCCAGATACAGTTTGAATATCTTGCTGACTATGCAACAAAAAGCAATATCTGGAACCCTCTTCACTTTCATCTTCTAACCTCAGTTTCTAACCTCAGTTTCAGTTCAAGATACCTCCGGACAGAAAATAACATGAAACACTGGTTTGGCCTCCAGCATAGTTTGATTCATATCCCAAAGTCATAAAAGTATTCAGAAAGATATTTTTATTAAGCATAATTTCCAAGGATGAGTAATCCTGGGTTTTCCTCAAGGTTATAGTGCTAGCAGCCAAACCAAAGACAGTGCCAACCATAGATATGATCAGGAGGTTGCATTGCCACAAGGTAAAACTTTAATGAAAAATCTTGTCCTTACTAAGCAATCATAAAGGTACTAGTAAGTCAAATTAATTACCAAAGAAATTATTTTCTTACCACAGCATTGAAAAGTTGCATGGGTTTACAGAAGGTCTTCTGTTATAGCAACTGAGCATAAGTAGTTCAATTTAGATTCACCTGATTGAAGTAATCCAGGGTGCTAGTTATTATTTGCAATCCCAACATCAATACCATTTAGAGATACTATCAAGTGCTGTGAGAATCAGAAAGAAGAAAGGATTGTTCATTTCACATCAAAAGCTGCTTCCTCATGCCTTATTTCTTTTGTTTTCATAAGGCTCCATTCTTGGCATATTACCTTATGAACAGACACATACTGTTGTTTCCCTTAATATCCCATTGCTATTTGAAAGTGTGTTGGCATGTGTGTGTGCTGTGGAGGAGGAGAGAAAAATTGTTTTTTTCATGTTAGTGCATTCGAAGAAACAACAAATTCAGTAATTTGTAAAATGCACTTTATATTATCTGTTTTTCCCTGGTTTTTTCTTTTCAACAAGCAAGCTGTTTAGTAAATCCTCTAAAGCAATCATATAACTATTAAATAGCTTCTTACTGGGTTTTTAAAGGCCAGTTAGATTAAAGCATCAGGAAATGGACTCAAAGTGTATTCAGACATTATGTGATTTTACCCAATCATGATGGGATAAAATTAATGAATTAGCACTATTCTGGAACAGTGCTAAACTTATGATTCAGAATAGCCTGGAAATTTACTAGGTAGAACAAGTGATGACTGTGGGGGAAGCAGTTGTGAAGTGAAGGGAGAAGAAAACCTCTTCTTGGTTTTATAAATGTCAGAGGAGACTATCTGAAGATAAATAAAGCTAATGAATGAATCAATGGAACAACTTTTAGAAACAAGGGAACATCACTTTATGAAACTGCTTCAAAGGAAACAATATCAAAGGAATTCAAACACAATATTTTAATTCTTGCAAAAATCAAAATTTATCAGAAAGGTGGTGTGAACTTTCTTAAAAGTAATAAATGACTTAGAGTGGATTTACCTGCATTGATTATAAACTCCAAAAGTAAATTTGTGTGAATCACTAAGGAAAACTGAGTGATTTTTTAAGACTGTACTTGAAATCATCATTTTGCAAAAGACTGGTAAACTGCATTTCTTTGTTCCAATTCAATATGTTTGTCAAGGCCAACTTGCTATGCGCTTTTGCTCGCAGCCAGAAAACAGAAACTAGGGACTAGGGAAGAATGATTGGAATGTATTGGTGACTGGGTGGGAATTGAGGAATTCATATGCACCATCTGTGGCCTGGGAGAATCTTGACACCTCAAAGTTGAATGATGAGAGCCTTCTGAGCTGAGCAGACTGTTTCCCAAAACAAAGAGATTGCACTGGATTGGTGGACATTGGACAGTGGGTGGCCCAGAGGGGAAAAGGGGGGTTGTAACTATGCAATTTTCATGTGAAAAGTCAAAACTGGCTTTGCTTTCTACTGTGCCTATATGGATCTATCAGTAAAGTTATACTCTTGGTAAAATAATGTCCCAGGAGTTTCTTTTGCTGCATACGGTATATAAGTGGGACAGTTTACATTAAGCCAGTTCTCATAGTAATGGCCTACCTGGATCTCAGCAGGAGGCCAACAATCTGGAGATGTTGGGAGCAGACAAAGATTCAGAGGAGAGGAAGAAGCCAGGAGAAATCCTGGCTTGGGAGACTCCAGCAATGCTCCAAGCTGAAGAAGGAGCACAGCCAGCTGGTTTATGTCCCAAATAAAAGGCCAAGCAACAGCCTGGGAGCATGAGATAGAGACAGAGCAAAGAACCCGTACCAGGGTCTAAAGCCCACTGCGTGGTGAATGTGAGCAAGGCAGTGGAAGCCAAGGACCCTCTGGGTCTCTCATGTGTCATCATGGTCTGAGGAAGCAGGTGGAAAATGAGGCATCTGACTAAGAGGGACGAACCAGCTGAGTGGAAGCTTCCAGTCACTACCCATAGCCTATCAATGGAGCAGCTGAGAGAGAAGTTTAGCAGTTTGGAGATTCAGCCAGCTACATCACTGGGGACCATAGTGGCAGTAACTAGGGCAGGAGAAGTAAAGCCACCAATGGTGGTGGTTACCCCATCTTCCCCTCTCCTGAAGCTGACTGTACCGACACCAATGGGGGCGGCTGGAGACATAGCACAGGCAGTCGCGAGCAGCTGGCCCTGCCAACCCACCTCCAGCTTTGGAGTGGACAGTCCTGATGGGTCCAGCAGTGGCTGGGGCCCTTGCACCATTGCTGGCAGCAGTGGGTGGACTGCTGTCAGGGTATGTCCTGGTGTGAGAGGAGCAGCCACCCACTCTTGGTGGTCCACTTTGGTGAATGCCCAGACCACCTGGCCCATTTCCTGGCCTAGACATGGCACTATATGGAGCTTTACGGAGTGATGTCCCAAGATGATGCAGCCTGGGTTCATGCTGTTGCATCCAATGTGGAAGGGAGCACTTCATGATGGTTGGTGTTTCTGCATGATGAGAGGGCTCAAGAGCTGACTGACCTGGACACTTTCATGCAAGCATTGCAAGAGCAGTTTGAAGACCCTATGGTAGCTTGACATGTGGAGGTCCGCATTTACACCCTAAAGCAGGGCAAGTGGCCACATGGAGTACATCCAAGATTTCTGCAGTTTGGCCATCCACCTGAGAGATTGGCCTGGGCACATGCTAGTTTACCAATTTTGGGAAGGATTAAACAAAGAGCTATACCACAATTGTCTAGCCCCAGCAGTGCCACAGAACCTGCAAGCATGGTACTGAGTGGCCACTGAAGTGGAAATTGACCTAATGGAGTACTGCGAACATACCACACAGGAAAGCCACCCATGCCAAGTGCCTAAGAAGTGACTGGACCCCAGAGGAGGAAGGGGGTGCACCTCTGATCAAAAGAGGGAAGCCTCGCCAAAACCCAGGGGCTTGCTTCTATTGTGGAAAGGAGGCTATCAAGCAACTGAGTGCCTCACACCATGCCTGACTACTTCTCCCCCATCTCTGAGCCAGCTAAAGAAGAAAAAGGCCTCGACAAAGCTAAGAGAAGACATGCATGGGACAGCAGGTCGTGGAGTTCTCTCCTTGATCCAGTGAAGAGGAGGGAACTCTGAACCACAACAAACCGGGCCTGGTCTTCTACAAAAGTGACAGTGAGGGGGAAGACAATCTGATGGTAAGTGGCACCATCATCCCTATTGGGTGGAGGTTTTGATGTCCTTGGGAGTAAGGGGGGGCCCTCATGGCCCTTCTGGACTCAGGGTGCACCAGGTGCTTGGTTAGCCTCCAGGTGATAAAGAAATTAGGATGAGGCTGAGGAGACTGAGGCAGCCCATGGCGTTTTTCCAGTTGGATGATTCCATAACAGAGTGCCAGTGACCTTACTGACTGAGCCTGTAAAGCTCAAGGCTGTGGCCCAGGGGGACACTATTTGATTCATTGTAGCCCCCAGGATGACAGAAGCCATGATCCTAGAGCCAGCATAGTGGAAAAAATGGAACCCCTGGGATAAGACCAAGTGGCAGATGTGGAGAAAAATAGCCAATCAGCAAGGATTATTGAAAGTGTTAAAAGCTAGCCCTGCAGCTGCGATTAGGAAAGCAAAAGCAGAAACTGTTAATAAACTGGACGAAGGGGATGAGCTAAAGCCACTGATTCCAGAGGAGTACTGTGACCTAGCGGAGGTTTTAGCAAAAAAGAATAAGACGCCGTCCCACCCCACTGACATACAGACTGTGCAATCGAGATTTTGCCAGGAGCCAAACTATCCCAAACCAAAGATGTAGTCGATGACTCCCAAAGAAATGGAAGAACTTCAGGGATTTATAGACAAAAATCTAGCTAAGGGGTTTATCCAGCTGGCAAAATTGAGGATGGCTGCCCCCATGCTTTTCAAAGAAAAGAAGAATGGGTCCTTAAGACTGTGTGTAGATTATAGGGGGCTGAACTGTATTTGTGTGGAAAACATGTACCCCCTCCCGCTAATGAGGGACATGCTAGGCTATCTGGCCAAAGGAAGGATCTTCACAAAATCCAATTTTGAGAGAGGCATACTATTGAATGAGGATTAAGAAGGGGGGACAAGTGGAAGACAGCATTCAATTGTTGTTACCAGTTTTGAGTGATGCCATTTGGATTGCAGGAGCGCCTGCTATATTCATGCAGCTGATAAATGAGAGTTTGCATGAGCACATGTACAAAGGGGTCTTGGTATACCTGGATAATATATTAATTTATACCAAGACTGGTCAGGGCAGTACTCAAGAAACTACAGAAAGCCCAGCTTTATGCCAAGCAGTTGCAAAGTTTCCTCGGCTTTGCAAATTTCTATTGCCAATTCAAACCTACATTCGCCCAGATAGCCCTGCCAATTACCAACTTGCTCAAAACAGGAGGGAGAGGGAAACAAAAGGCTGGTCAACCTCTGAACTGGTCTCTCAAATGCCAAGCCACATTTGAGAAACTAAAGTGTCTCTTTGCTGCGGAACTGGTCTTAAACACCCTGACCCAGATGAGCCTTTTGTGATACAGGCCAGTGATATAGTCGTAGGCACAATCTTGCTTCAGAAGAATGCCGAGGGGCAGCTGCAGCCCTGTGCCTATACATCCCGCAAATATTCTGTAACTGAAAAGCGATGGGCTATTTGGGAGAAAAAAGCCTACATGGTCCGATGGGCTCTCCTAATGTGGAGGCAGTTCCTAGAGGGCAGTAAGATTGCATTTGAGATATGAGCCTGAAGCATTGAGGGCCCCTGGAAACTGTCACCTAAGCAAGTTCGGTGGGCTCAATATTTGAACCATTTCAACGTCACCCTCTACTATCTACTGGGTGAAATTTTTTTCCTGGTGGACACTCTTTCCTGTATGACATAGTACAACAGTGCCCAATAGGAGGTCATTAACTCCATCATCGCATCCAAACAGTTCACAGAACCAGCCCTTTGACGGGCGATGAGTAGTTCCAATAGCATACAGGTGATGTGTCAACGAAGGAGAGACTGGCTAGTCAGACGACTCTAATCCTACAGTGGAATCACAATGCTCAGACAGCAGGTCATTTTGGATTTGTAAAGACTTTCCACCTAGTGAAGAGGCAGTTCTGGTGGCTAAAGATGAAGAAGGATGTAGCCCAGGGGTTACATAGCCAGCTGCCCTGTGTGTGCTTCAATGAAACAATTGCCCAGCAAGCCCCTAGGACTGTTGCAGCCAGTGGCCAACCCCACAAACCCCTGGGAGAAAATCTCCATGGTCTTTATTGTGGAGCTGCCAGAAAGTGCTGGGAACACTGTGATCTGGATTATTACTCATTTGTTTTCCAAACAAGCCCATTTTCTGTGTTGCCCCAGGATTCCTTCAGCCAATCCTTGGCTAAGCTATTTGTGCAGCTTGTATATTGGCTGCATGGGGTCCCATAGCATATCATCTTGGACTGGGAAGTGCAATTCACATCAAAGTTTTGTCAGGAATTCCTGAGTTTTATAGGCTTCTCCTAGGGACTTAGCTCTGCCCATCATCCTCAAATGAACGGGACTTGTGAATGCATGAATTCAGTCCTGGAGCAATACCTGCAATGTTATATGAATTATCACAAACCAATTGGACTGTGCTTCTGCTGTTTGCAGAAGTGGCCTATAATAACTCAGTGTATAGTAGCACCCGATTTACCCCTTTCTGGGTGGCCACAGAATTAGAGTTCGTGCCTATGCCAGACCTCCCTCAGGAGAGACCCTCGCCAGCCTCATTGACCGAGTGGCTAGATACTTTGCAAGCCACATGGGTCACAGAGTTAAAGGCATTAGAAAAAGTGAGGGAAGCAGACAGGAAGAGGCACCAGAGGAAGTTCAGAGTAGGAGACAGAGTGTACCTGTCCATGAAGTTTTTGAACCTGAGGCAATCCTGCAAAAAGCTGGGACCCAAGTACATAGGACCTTCCCAATTGTCCGGATTGTAAATCTGGTGACAGTGGAATTAGAGCTGTCTAAAAGCCTCAGGCACACCCATTCAGTATTTCATTCTAGTCTGTTGAAACTTTTCCATAGCTCAGTGTTTAAGACCTACTAGGAAGCTACCTCCCCCTCCCATCCTAGTGAAGGGAGAGGAACATTTTGAGATCAAGGAAATCCTTGACTCCAGGTACTACAAAGGGAAGTTGCAGCATCTAGTATTATAGAAGGGATACCCTTTAGCAGATGCAGAGTGGGTGGTGGCAAAAGATATTAGGGCAGCTAGACTTATTCACAGGTTCCATATCAAACATCTCACCCAATAGGATATTGAAAAGAAAATTCTATATAATGTAACCTTATGTATATTTGCTCTTTTGTAGGACTAATCTTTCTTCTGAAGGGTTGGCATGTCAAAGCTGACTTGCTCTGCACTTTCGCTGGCAGCCTGACAACAGAAACTAAGGACGGGGGAGGAATGAATGGGATGTATGGGTAGCTGGGAGGGAATTGAGGAATTCATGTGCACCATCTGTGACCTGGGAAAATCTCGACACCTCAAGGTCGAACAATGAGAGTCTTCTGAGCTGAGCAGTCTGCTTCTCCAGAAGAAGCCCTGTGAATAGCAGGAAGTCCAAAACTGATTCATTTGATCCACTGAAAAAAAAACCTATTGCATGCCATTTAACCTCTTGTTTTACATGATGCATTGTGGGCTTCATATTGGGTGATAACAATCCAGGAAATATTGTGTTTACAGATTAATATATCTGAAAGAGAAGTAGGAAAGTTGGTAACTTAATGATGTTTTAGACTTCAATTTCATTAACTCCAATTAACACAAATATGGATTACCTGATAGGCTATCTCTGATCTAAATGGTTTGAAATGGAAATTGTGGATAAAACTATAGCTACCGGTAGACTTGCCAACTTTTAATGTTAAAATTCCTGTCACTCTACTGAAGAAAAGAAGCCAAACATATGTAGAACAGAACAGAGAGATAGGGGGTATAATTTGTTGAGTATCATCAAATTTCTGTGTGTAATCACTATTAAGGAACCAACTACAGGAATCATAAGTGTATCACTATCAGTTATAAACACTCAAAATCATATTTAAATTGTAAATCTATGACAGTGATGGCGAATCTTTTAGAGACTGAGTGCCCAAACTGCAACCCAAAACCCACTTATGTATCATCGGGTGCCGGGTGGGTGTGGCTAATTGGGTGGGCGTGGCTGTGGTGGTAACGGCAGACTGGGTGGGACTACAAAGTTCAATCAATCAATTCCAACTTTGCGAGATCTTTTTTTTCCCCGCGAGAAGTTGAAATTGATTGATTGATTGAACCTTTTTTTTTTGCACACAGCGGTGGAAGCCTAAAGCAAAAAGGTTTTATAAAACCCAGCTGAAGGCCTAGGACTGGGGCAATGGCATGCATGCCCACAGAGAGGGCTCTGCATGCCACCTATGCGTGCCACCTATGCGTGCCATAGGTTCGCCACCATGGGTCTATGATCTAAATTTTGAGTTGTGAAGCAACCCTGATCCTCCCTTCTAAAGATAAAGCAAAGTAGTCATATTGCTTCACTTGGGTGTCTTCCACAGCCTTTTCTGGACATTAAATGAATGCTTTCAGGTGATGAGAAGTGCCTTATTGAGGCAAGTCATGTTACTCAACGATCTGCAGTGTCACCTTCATAACACTGATGGGCTTCATTGAGATAAATCAAAGCCAATTTGCACAGGCCTAATATCATACCCATATAACTAGTTTCTTATAGGTAGCTTTTTGTCATGACTGTCATGACCAGGTGATCATCACCAAATATCAAATATGCAACAGCTGTCATGCTATAATGTAGCAGATTCATTTTGACCATTTTGACGGCAGCTTCTGAAATGATAGTAACTAGGCTTTACAAAGACTCTGAAAGAAGAAGTACTCCATTTGTTACAGGTAGCTCTGTAACAGTGGCATATTGTTAACCCACAACTATACTTCATTTAATTATTATTCTCCTCTGGTTTTGAATTTAAGAAGCAATTTCAAGCATAGTGTCAGACCCTTAATGTATTTCTTTCTTATGCCTTCATTTTCGGGTTCTGGAATTCTATTGGGCGGAGGGGGACTTAAGGGTATTCTGCAGTGTACTTCCTTTGCTTTGTTCTATCCTCTTTGAAGTATCTTTCTTGGGGTGTGAAAGGAATGTGCCTCTGGCCATCTGCCTTATCTCCAGTTATCAGTTCTTTCCCACAACAACTTAGCACTTATGGATTGGTTTAATTCAAAATGGCCAGATGGACATTTAGGGTGAGGTTTGAAAGGGTTGTTTTAATGTAACATTTTGCATGGGAAATCCTCAGATCTTGCCTTACTATCCTATTATCAATACTTTCCAATAAAAGTTCCTGTTGAGACCATGCAAGTTTCAAGAGTTCTGCTTTCTTGGGAGGTTTAACTGAGGCAGGTCTTTACATTAGGCAGGATTTGCAAAGTGGTCAACCCAGAGGGAGAAAGATCCCTACCGCATGGACTGTGCACACAATGTCTAACCATGGAAGTGAAAGAGAAGAGAGCTAGTGCTGGATAGAGGCCTCCCTGAAGGCTTGCCCCGGCGACAGCTCCCTCAATTCCACGGACTCAGGAGATGAGGCTGCAGCTGGGGAAGACCTCTCAAGCCTGAGGTGGTCGATCGGTGTCAGGAAGGACTGGGAGGGAAGGTCCTGGAAAGTGACCTATGACCATGGCAGCTGCAAGCTGGGCTGTAAACATGACATGGAGCATTCGCTCAACCTTAGCAAAGAAGAGGACGAAAGGCCGACCTGATTGCTTCCTTAAGCAAACCATACACCTGATGGTGGAGGCTTTTAAAAACCTTAAGGAGGAAGAGACAGACACCTGCCAAGACAAGATCAAGGAGAGGCTGGAGAAGGAAGTTGGAAGGGGGGAGAATGGACCCTCTAACCCAGGTATTTCCACCAGCACCGCAGACACTACGGGAGTCGCAACTGCAGTGACCCCAGCCACATCCACACCAGCTGGCAGTGATAGGCACAGAGCCAGAAGGAGGGGGGCCACCATCCTGAGTGTAAGACTCCCCCCTTGGCATGAAATATGATGGGGACCCCCAGCAACTGGGATTCTTCCTGGTCTATGTCCTTACCTACATGCAGCAGTATGGGTGAGAGCTCCCTAGTGAGGGCGCCTGGATCAGGGTCATCACCCTGGCCCTGGAAGGCAAAGCAGCTTGGTGGATGGTGACCCTGTACAACGCTGAGGCACCCGAGCTCTGAAACTTCAACTGATTCATGGCAGCGCTGAGGTAGCAATTTGAAAATCCCTTGGCTGACCAAAAAGCCAGGGATCACATTTAGACTGTTAGACAAGACCGACACCCCATGGCTGAGTACACTGAAGAATTCCGAGATCTGGCTTGCTGTCTCAACTGGCCAGAGGACATCCTAGTGAGCTGTTTCAAGTACAGGCTGAATGATTACTTCTACCATGCTTGTATTGCCTGAGGAGCCCCTGCCTGCCTTCACGACTAGTGCATCCTGGCCAAGGAAGCAGAGATTGACCAAGCCCCAAATCAACACCATTTTGGTTGTGCTTGGAAATGTTCCCCACTGGAGAGGAAGCGAAAGGTGACAAAAAACCCCACAGTGACCCTGCACTCAACTGCCTACTTTAAATGTGGCAGAGGGCCATTGAGCTGTAGAGTGTCATTCAAAGACTCCAGTGAGAAAAGGAGATCAGCCTGGGGGGGGAACCATTCAAACCCCTGAGCACCCCAGAGAGACAACGATGAAAAGTGCTGAGGTCGTGGAGTGCTGAGGTTGTGAGAAATCAGGAGGGGGAACTTCAACCTCACCGGAGAAGGGTCAAGAGACGTCCGACAGTGACTCTGATGATGAACCCTTGGTAACTGGACCCATTGTACCAATTACCAAGCCCATAGAACTGTTAATCCCAGGTATGGAGAAGAAAGTGGTCCTGAAGGCTTTACTGGACTCGGGCTATACAAGATGTTTAATAAGCCCAACCCTAGTGGGAAATCTGGGGATTCCTGTAAGGAGACTAAAGAAGCCAATTTTGTTTGGTCAATTCGATGGGTCTATCACGGGGAGTCCCAGCCACCTTTGCCATGATGCCCATAAAATTAGCCATAGGGGACCACACTGAGACTTTGGCTTTTATAGTGACCCCCGGTATGGAATGGCCTTTAATCCTAGGTCTGGAATGTTTAAAAAAATGGAACCTGCAGGTAAACTGGAGAATGGAGGACTTGAGATTCCCAAAAAGGAAACCCCACTCACCCGATAGTCACCAAAGTGAAGCCTGAGCATGAAGTGGTGGCAGCAATCAATGATTGGGAATTAGAAGGCATATCCAGGGAGTACTGGGACCTGGCTGAGGTCTTTAGCGAGAAGGGCTCTGATGAATTGCCTCTCCACCGTCCCATAGACTGTGCCATTGAGATTGTTCCCAGAGTTAAGTTGCCAAAACCCAAGATCTATTCAATGACCCCCCTGAGAATTAGAGGAACTGTGCAAATTCATAGATAAGAATTTGGCACACAGTTTCATTCAACTGGCTAGACCGAAAATGGCTGCCTGCTGCTATTTCAAGAAAAAAAAGGGTCTCTTTGTCTCTGCATGTATTATAGATGTTTGAATGCTGTGTGTGGACAATGTCTACTCCTTGCTGCTCATGAAAGACATGCTAGCCCACCTCTCAAAAGGAAAGACTTTCTCCAAATTAGATCTGGGAGAAGCGTATTACCGGATTAGAATCAAGGGGGGTGATGAGTGGAAAACTGCTTTCAACTGCCCCCTAGGGTGCTTCCAATTCTGTTTGGGCTACAGGGAGCACCTGCAGTATTCATGCAACTAATTAATGAGGTTCTCCATGAGCATTTGTACGAGCGAATTTTGGTGTACCTGGAAGACATATTAATCTACACCAAAACAAAAGCCGAGCATGTGAAATTACTCAGAGCAGTCCTCAGTAAGCTCTGTGCAGCCAAATTGTATGCCAAACGTTTGAAATGTGAATTCCACAAAGAAAAAAATTGACTATTTAGCCTACCTGATTTCTCGTGAAGGGGTAGAAATGGACCTAAAAAATATGAGTAGTCTTGGAGTGGCCCCCCTCATGCTCCCAGAAACAACTGCAAAGTTTTCTGGGCTTTGCAAAATTTTATGGGCAATTCATCCTCTCCTTTGCCTAGATTGCACTCCCCATTATTAACTTACTAACAACCAAGGGGGGAAAGAAACTAAAACCTAGCCAGCTGCTAAAATGTATTATGGAATGCCAGGCGACATTTGAGAAATTAAAGACTTTTTTCCACTGAGCCAGTGCTAAAACACCCAGATCTGGAAAAAGTATTTGTCATCCAAGTAGATGTGAGCAATGTAGCAGTGAGTGCTCTACTACTCCAGGAAAACTAGGAAGACCAGTTGCAACTTTGCATCTACACCTCAAAGAAACTCACAGAAACTGAGCAATTGGGAGAAGGAAGCTTAAGCTGTACACTGGGCCCTCCTCACCTGGAGGCACTTCCTGGAAGGGAACAAGATCCCTTTCCAAGTATGGACTGATCATAAAACCCTTGAGCATTAAAAAATACCCAGGAAACTGCCCTCTAAGGAGGCTTGATGGGCCCAGCACTTCCACTGGTTCAATTTTACCCTCCGATACTTATCTGGGGGAAAAAACGTTTTGGCAGACACCCTATCACAGATGCCATAATACAACAGCATGAAACCTGAAATAGTCAAACCACTGTTGCGTGCAAAGCAATTAACTGCCCCAGTCACCACAAGGGTGCAAACCAAATGTGTTCCACCACTGGACAGTACAGCAGCCATTGATTACAAGCAAGCCCTGGAGAAGGATGAGTGGTTCCTCAGCCACAAAAACCTCTGTTCAATGCAAGAAGAATTACCTTGAGTAGGTGGGTATTATACATCCTCACAACCCAGAGATTAAAGTTCATGCATCTTTGCCACAATTTGAAACTGGTGGGACACTTTGGGTTCATGAAAACCCTCCACATAATAAAGAGACAGTTTTGGTGGCCATCTTTAAAAAAGGATATTGAGAGCTGTGAACCAGTTGCCCCAGGGGAAAATGCCTGGCCTCCTGCAGGCAGTTGCAAAACCTTCAGCACCCTGGAGAGATATCTCTATGGACTTTATCATAGAGATGCCAGAAAGCATAGGAAACACTGCCATTTGGGTAGTAACAGATTTATTCTCCAAACAAGTTCATTTCATCCCTTGCCAGAAAATTTCAAACACTAAAGCCTTGGCTAAAATGTTTGTGCAACACATCTATCAGCTACCTGGGGCCCCACAATGCATCATCTCAGATAAGGGGTTCCAATTCACCTCTAAGTTCTGGAGAGCCTTTTTGGACCGACTGGGTACTGACCAGGGCTTGTCATCTAGTCATCATCCTCAAACAAATGGGGGGACAGAACAAATTAACATCAGTACTTGATGTGCTTCATAATTTACCAACAGGACAATTGGAGTCACTTGCTACCGTTCCCTGAAGTGGCCTATAACAGTGATGGCAAACCTTTTAGAGGCCGAGTGCCAAAAAAATGGTCCTGCCCCCACTCCACCCCCTGTCCCACCCCCGCTCTGCCCCCCATCCCCTGTCCCGCCTGCCCGCAGGGCCACTCACTGCCTCCAGGGCCCACCGCAGATTGCCCAGACAGCCCAGCAGCACTATGGCAGCCACGCCCTCTGCCCATGCCCTGCAGCATCAACTATGCACAATGGGGTATGAGGGTAGAGTCTTGTCTATGCTGCCTGGCTATCATGTCCTTGGCTGTGCTGCTCTGTGTGGGTGACTCTCCTTCAGGGGGGCTGCTGGAGAGGATGGGGTCATGGGGGGAGGCGAGGCTGGGGCAATGGCACATGTGCCCACAGAGAGGGCTCTGAATGCCGCCTCTGGTACCCGTGCCATAGGTTCGCCACCACTGGCCTATAACAATGCAGTGCATTGCAGCACTGGTTATACACCTTTCCAAGTGGCTACAGGACAGAGTTTCAACTTGATGCCTGAATTACCCATCAATGAACCTACCATCCCCTCCCTTAAGGAGTGGATCACGCAATTGCAAAATACATGTCCAGTTGTTAGAAAAGCCTTAGATGAAGCTAGAGAAGCCTATAAACCCCAGACAGACAAAAAAGGTGGAGCCTAAACCTTTTAGGGTGGGGCACAGGGTATATCTTTCCATTAGGTTTCTGCAGTCCCTGCAACCCTCAAAGAAGTTACAGCCAAAATTTGTGGGACCTTTCCTTATTAAATGCATCATCAACCCAGTCACAGAAGAGCTTGAACTCCCTAAAACATTAAGACAGGTCCATCCAGTATTCCACTGTAGTTTGCTAAAACCTGAAATGAGTTCGCCCTTAAGGCCAGCTGTAGCCCCTCCACCACAACCAATTATAGTGGAAGGGGAACAGTATTTTGAAATCAGGGAAATCTTAGACTCCAGAAAGCACCATGGATCCACCCAATACTGAGTGGCATGGTAGGACCTCCCAGCCTCCCAGAATGAGTGGGTACACAAGAAGCATGTGAGGGCCCCTCGACTGCTCAAATGTTTTCATACTCGTTACCTGGATAAACCTGACTAGCCGCTATGTTTCATTTTCTCTCCCTGTTATTATTTTCTCTTCTCCAGGTGGATCTCTCTTTTTTTATAGAGGAACCACTAGAGAGAGGAAATATTTTAATGAATGAAATAGAAAAATATGGAATAGTGGCAGGATTAAAAATTAATAGAGAAAAGACCAAAATGTTAGTGGAGGAAAGGGAACCCCCCCAATATACTTTTTTTCGACTCCGCATAAATTTTGGTCTTGAATAGACATGGCATGGATGAATGAAGAGGTAGGGCAAGACATAGAGATAATAGAAATAATGCCAAATATATGGGCCGACCATAACCCTCTGAAAATAGTTTGGAAAGGGAAAGAAAAAAGTAAGAAGAAGATGGATATTGAACTCTCACATATTGAAAGAAAAAGAATTTATTGTAAGGATTAGAAGAGAAATGGATTTTTAAACAAAAGAGAATATAAAACAACAAACATCATTACAAATTATTTGGGACACTGCGAAAGCCTATTTGAGAGGTATAGCAATAGTCTATACAGCAAAAAAAAAAAAACCCAAGGTGAAAATGCAAATGCAAAATATACTCCAGGAGGAGATTAAAAAATTGGAATCTAAATTACAAAGAGAGCCCCAGGATGAATCGATTAAAACGGAAATGGTTTTGGCTAAACATAAACTAAATATGATAGATCAAGAGGAAAGGACAAAGGAATTGAAAATAGCAAAACAAAAGTTTTTTGAACATGCAAATAAGCCTGGGAGGTGGCTTTCTTATAAATTAAAAAAGAGAAGGAGAAAAGATTTATTCAGGAATTACAGGATGGAAATGGAGAGTTGCAATATAAAATGGATAAAAAGAAAGAAATAATTCAGAATTATTTCAAGTTACTATATAAAAAAGAGGAAATAGACGTGGAGAATATAAAACAATACTTAAAGGTTAACGGCTTGCCAGAATTAAAAGAAGGACAGAGAGAAATATTGAATAAGGAAATAACAGCCTTGGAATTAAAAACCGCGGTGCAAAAACAAAAAAATAATAAAACCCTGGGGCCAGATGGCCTTCCAGGGGAAGTATATAAGACTCTTTATGAGGATTTTGAAAAGATACTATTAGATATGTACAATGATGTGTTGGAGAAAGCCAAATTTCCAGACTCCTGGATAGAAGCCAGTATATATCCCTTATCCCAAAAGAAGGCACAGACCCTAAACAGATCAAAAATTATAGGCCAATCTCGTTGTTGAACACAGATTATAAAATTTTTACCACCATAATTGCAGAAAGATTGAAACTAATATTAAATGATATAATACATTCAGATCAAAATGGTTTTTTACCCACAAGACAAATTAGGAATAACATGAGAACCATGTTAAATGTCTTAGAATATTATGAAGCACACCCTGGAAAACAGGTGGCACTAATTTTTTTAGATGCCCAGAAAGCATTTGACAATCTTAGTTGGCAGTTTATGTTCCAACACAGACATGTCAAACACAAGGCCTGGGGACCGGATGCGGCCCGCAAAGTGGTTTCATGTGGCCCGCGAAGCCATCCTGGAAACAGTGAGGGGATGGCCCCCACTGCCTTGGCCCTGGCCCAGATCAGCCGGGAGCCAATGTACAATTTTGTGGTGGCCATCTATGCTGACATGCATTCAGTCTTAGCTCCACAAGGCCGTCTAGAAACAGCGAGGAACCAGCCCCTGCTGCGTCGGCCCCGCCCCCTGGGTGCATGCTGGGGAGGTGTCACCCTTTGTGAGGAATGAAGAAATGCACCATCGCCTGGAAGTGGCCAGCAAATGGCCCTCGCCTACTTCATATATCCGGCTTGATGGGCTCCGGCGGAGGAGTTTCAGCAGGCAGTGAGGCTCCTCCAGTGGACCATGCCTTGGCACTTGCCCTGGTCCCACCCTCTTCTGCCAGAGACCCTCAGATCTGTCCCGCTCCTGCCTAGGCACCCTTGACGTGAACGATGTAGAGCTGGCCATGCCCACCCTATAGGCCACACACCCACCCAGTAGGCCACACCCACCCAGCCTCCCGAGGGCAACCACAATGCTGATGTGGCCCTCAATGAAATTGAGTTTGAACCCGTGTTCCAACAGATCGAGGATATTAAATTTGGAGGGAAATTTGAGAACATGATAAAGGCAATATATAAAATACAAAAGCCCAGCATGATAATTAATGAAGATAATACAAAAAGCTTTGAAATAAACAAAGGAGTAAGACAGGGATGTCCAATGTCACCTCTACTTTTTATTTTGACTTTAGAAGTGCTATTAACCCAAATTAGAACTAACAAAGAGATAAAAGGGTAACAGGTTAAGACAGAAGAATATAAGACACAGGCATTTGCGGATGATTTGGTTTTTTTTAATAGAGGAATCACTAGAGAGAGGAAATATTTTAATGAATGAAATAGAAAAATATGGAATAGTGGCAGGATTAAAAATTAATAGAGAAAAGACCAAAATGTTAGTAAAAAACCTAACTGAAAAACAGAAAAGGAAATTAGAAGAGGACTTGGGATTGCAAATTGTAAAAAAAGATTAAATACCTAGGAATTTCACTTACTACAAGATGTTCCTCAATAAAAGAGGATAACTGTAAAAAATTAATATTACAAATGAAAAAAGATTTCGAGGTTTGGGGGAAATTGCAATTATCATTATTAGGTAGGATTGTGCTGATTAAAATGAATATATTACCAAAACTATTATATTTATTTCAAACAGTCCCAATAAAATTAGAGAAATTTTTTTTTAAGAATTGGACAAAATAATAAACAAATTTATTTGGTTGGGCAAAAAAGCACGAATAAACATGAAAATGTTACAAGATAGTAGAAGTAGAGGTGGACTTGGCTCCCCAAATAGGAAATTTACTACCAAGCAGCTGGATTACTTTGGATCAAGGATTGGATAAACCTAGACAATAAAAGGGTTTTAATGATCGAAGGGCATGACCTGCAGGCTGGCTGGCATGCCTTTTTATGGGGAAAATACAAGAAAACAGACACATATTTCTATCAGCATCAGATAAGAGATGTGCTGATTCGGACGTGGGAAAAAGTTAAAAAGAGACACTATATGAAAATCCCAAATTGGACCTCACCGATGGAGGCAATGATTCACCCCAACACATTGGATAAAAAAAGATTATTAGATATAAAGAATTATTAGATAACCAAGGAAACCTCAAATCAAGCGAAGAATTAGAAGAATAGGGAATAATTATAGATTGGTGGCCATACTTACAGATTCAATCTAAACATAGTAAAGATATGGAAGAACACGGAATAAATCAGACACCACCAAAATTTTGATAGGTAAGGAAGGAAAATTTCTAACAAAAACTTATAAATATTTACTAGAGGTAGATTTGGAGGAAGAAATAGTAAAAGGGCCAATGATAGCATGGGCACGAAATGTGAGCCGAAATATAGAATTGGAAGAATGGGAAAGAGTATGGAACAAAAATTGTAAAGTAACATTGTCAACTGCATATAAGGAAAATCAATATAAAATGTTCTATAGATGGCATTTAACACCAGCGAGATTGGCTAAAATGTACAAAAATATGAATCTGGAATGCTGGAAATACAAAAATAAGGAGGGAACATTCTATCATATGTAGTGGCTGTTGGGAACGGATAAGGAGTAGGATACAGGAGATAACAAAGGTGCAAACTGAACTTAAACCTGAATTATTTCTTTTGGGTATAATAAATTTAAAGATGGAAAAACAACTTCAATATATCATTGTACACATATTAACAGCGGCTCGCATAGTATATGCCCAGTGTTGGAAAGAAGAAAATATACCTACTAACGATATGATTATCTACTTTAGAACTAAAAGACAAGGAAGCAACAGAATTTTATGAGATATGGAACAAATGTTATGATTGGCTGAAACAGAGAAATAAAAAGATATGATTACTAATGTAAATAATTATAAATAACATATATGAGATGTAAAATTATTATATGAGATGTATAACACAGCACTGTTAAGGAAAAGAATGTATTTTGTTTTTGTTGTATAGTGAAAAAGGAATAAATAAAATTAAAAAAAATATATTGCCCTTCCTTGTTAATAAGCAATAGACTAGTTGCACCAGATGATGTGGGTCCCCTTTGCACATATACACCCTATTTATCAACTTGGAAGAGAACAATTGCTTTGAAAGATAATTTCCCAAATACAGAGAAACAATAAGGAGATATCAAGACTGCAAGTCCCTATTTACAAAATCATGATTAGTGGGGGTTCATTCTGCACCAAGATTTAGACTGACAGTTTTTATCTGCAAGTATTCTTATACCAGTTTCTTAAAGCTGGTATAATGAGCTGGTATAACTGGTATTATGTAAAAGCTCCCTCTAAGTTATGTATTGAATCTGTCAATGTCAAAGCAAGATATTCTAGCAAAGATACAGTCTACAATAATATATTACTTTTGGAACAGAGTCAGAATCACACAGTTTGGAAGGCACCTTGTAGGTCATCTAATCCAACCCCCCCCGCCGCCCAAGCAGAAGACCTTACACCATTTCTGACAGATGGCAGTCCAGTCTCTTATAACTAGTTATAACTAGTAGCCAGCACAGGTTTATTAAAAACAGATCATGCCAAACCAATCTTATTTCATTCTTCAACAAAGTGACTAAACTAATAGACCAGCGAAATATTGTGGACGTAGTATACTTAGACTTCAGTAAGGCATTTGATAAAGTAGACCACAACCTACTCCTTGGTAAGCTAGAAAAAGCTGGAGTAGACAACATCACCACCAGATGGATCTGTAGCTGGCTGGCAAACTGTACTCAAAGAGTAGTCCTCAATGGCACTACCTCCACATGGAGAGAAGTAAGCAGTGGGGTACCACAAGGTTCCGTCTTAGGCCCAGCACTCTTCAATATCTTCATCAATGATTCAGATGAGGGAATTGAAGGGGAACTCATCAAATTTGCAGATGACACCAAACTGGCAGGAGTAGCCAACACCCCAGAAGACAAACTCAGGATCCAAAAAGATCTTGACAAACTTGAACAATGGGCCCTACCCAACAAAATTAGTTTCAAGGTAGAGAAAAGCAAAGTTTTACATTTAAGCAGGAAAAATCAAAGGTACAAGTACAAACTGGGTGAGACCTGGCTTAAAAACAGTAACTGTGAGAGGGACCTTGGAGTCCTGATGGACAATCACTTAACCATGAGCCAGCAATGTGCAGCAGCAGCCAAAAAAGTCAATACAATCCTGAGTTGTATAAACAGAGGCATAGAATCAAGATCACGCGAGTTATTAGTACCGCTTTATAAAACCCTAGTAAGACCACACCTGGAATACTGCAGCCAATTTTGGTCACCATATCACAAAAAAGATGTTGAGACTTTGGAAAAAGTTCAGAGAAGAGCAACTAAAATGATCAAAGGCCTGGAGACTAAAACATATGAAGAATGGCTGCAGGACTTCGGTTTGCCTAGTCTAAAGAAAAGAAGAAACAGAGGCAACATGATGGCAGTATTGCAGTATTTGAGGGGTTGTCACAAAGAAGAGGGGTTCACATTATTCACGAAAGCACCAGAGGGCAGGACAAGAAACAATGGTTGGAAACTGATCAAAGAGAGAAGCAACCTGGATTTAAAGAGAAACTTCCTTACAGTGAGGACAATTAACCAGTGGAACAGCTTGCCTCCAGAAATCATGGGCGCTCCATCACTGGAGATTTTTAAGAAGAGGCTAGACAGTCACTTATCTGAGATGGTATAGGTTCTTCTGCTTGAGCAGGAGGCTGGACTAGAAGGCCTCCAAGGTCCTTTCCAGATTCTATTCTATTCTATTCTATTCTATTCTATTCTATTCTATTCTATTCTATTCTATTCTATTCTATTCTATTCTATTCTATTCTATTCTATTCTATTCTATTCTATTCTATTCTATTCTATTCTATTCTATTCTTCTTGAAAGTTTCCAGTGATGAAACTCCCACAACATCTGAAGGCAAACTGTTCCGCTGGTTGATTGTTCTCACTGTCAGAAAATTTCTCCTTATCTCTAGGTTGAATCTCTCCTTGATCAGCTTCCATCTGTTATTCCTTGTCTGGGCCTTTAGGTGCTTTGGAAAACAGGCTGATCCCCTCCTCTCTGTGACAGCCTCTCAAATATTGGAATACTGCTATCACGTCTCCTCTGGTCCTTCTCTTCACTAGACTAGCCATGCTCAGTTCCTGTAGCTGTTCTTCATATGCTTTAGTTTCTAGTCCCCTAATCATCTTTGTTGCTCTTCTCTGCACATATTTCTAGACTCTAGAGTCTCAACATCTTTTTTATAGTGTGGAGACCAGAATTGGTTGCAGTATTCTAGGTGTGATCTTACTAAGGCTTTATAGAGTGGTATTAGTACTCATGTGATCTTGATTGAATCCCCCTGTTAATTCAATTTAGGATTGCACTGAGTTTTTTAGCTGCCGCAGCACACTATTGGCTCATATTTAATTGATTGTCCACTAAGACTCCAAGACCCCTTCACAGTTACTGCTATTAAACTTGGTTTCACCCAATCTATATGTGTACTTTTGGTACTCATATAAGACTTTACTTTTCTCTACAGTGAATTTCATTTTGTTAAATAGGGCCCAGTGTTCAAGTCTGTAGAGATCCATTTGGATCCTGAGCCTATCATCTAGGTGTTGGCTATTCCAGCCAGCTTAGTGTCATCTGCAAATTTGATAAGTTCCCCTTCTATTCCTTCATCTAAGTCATTTATAAAGATGTTGAAGAGTACTTGGCCTAGGACAGAACCTTGTGGTACCCCACTGCTTACTTCCCTCCATGTAGACATAGTACTATTAAGGACTACTCGTTGAGTACAGTTTGTCAGCCAGTTAAAAATCCATCTGATGGTGATACTGTCTATCCCATTTTGTTTTAGTTTTCCAAGAAGTAAGTTGTGGTCTACTTTGTCGAATACCTTGCTGAAGTCTAAGTATACTATGTCCACAGCATTTCGCTGGTCTACTAATTTAGTTATTTGGTCAAAGAATGAAATAAAATTGGTTTGGCATGATCTGTTTTTAACAAACCCATGCTGGTTTCTAGTTATAACATTGTTTGCTTCTAGATGTTCGCAGATGTGTTTTTTGATTATCTTTTCCAGTATCTTCCCAGGTATTGATGTTAGACTGATTGGCCTGTAGTTTCCTGTGTCTGTTCCCCCCCCCTTTTTTTTTCAAGCTGGGAACCCCATCAACTCTTTTCCCATCCTCTGGTAGTTCCCCGGTGCTCCAGGATTTTTGAAAGATATAGTACAGTGGTTCTGAGATGACCTCTGCCAGCTCCTTCAAAACTCTGGGATGTAAACCATCAGGTACCAGTGATTTATGTTCATCAAGATCAGATAGGTGTTCTCTTACCATTTTTTTTCTTTATGTTGACTTTTATTTCTAGTCTGTCTTTTTCAATTATGTTTTTGGTAGGTTGAGCTATAGTTTATTTTTGTGTAAGACTGATGCAAAGAATGAGTTAAGCAGCTCTACTTTCTTTCTTCTACCTGATATTTCCTTCCATCTTCTCTCTTAATGGACTGACTGTTTCCTTGACTTTTTTCTTGTCATTTATATGTTGAAAAAAACTTTTTTAATTATTATCTTTGACTTTTGTTGCAAGTCTTTGTTCATTCTGAGCGTTTGCTTTCCTGACTTCTTCTTTGCAGATTCAGGCTATCTGCCAATTTTCTGCCTTAGTTATGTGTTCCTCTTTCCATTTTTTGTACTTGTACTTTTTGTCTTTCAGTTTATCAGAGAGATCTTTGTGCAGCCATGCTGGTTTCTTGTTAAATTTCTTGGGTTTTTTTTTCCAGTGGTATTATGCTGGATTGGGCTTTTGTGATCATATTTTTCATTGTCTCCCAAGTTTCTTGAGTTGTTTTCCCTTTTAGGATTTTCATCCAAGGAATTTTTCCTAGGTCCTCTTGGAGTTTGTTAAAATCAGGTCTTTTAAAATCTAAGACTCTGATATCATTATGTTCTATTGCTTTTGTTTGTGTTATATTGAATTCCAGTATGACATGGTCACTCTCACTCTCACCCAAGGTTCCTGCAGTTTCAGCTCTCTTTATCTCAGTTCGTGAGATTTAAATCCAGTATGGCTGTTCCTCTAGTTCCCTCCTGTATCTTTTGGACAACAAAATTGTCAGCTAGGTTGGTCAGGAATAAATTTGATTTCTCACTTAGTGCAGAATTAGTCTTCTAGTTGATGTCAGGGTAATTGAAGTCTCCCATTACTATTGTAGTGTGTTTCCTACATATATTATTTAATTGGTTAGCAAAAAGTACATCTATTTTTTCTGCTTGGTTTGGTGGCCTGCAGTATACACCTATGGCAATGTCATTCTTTTTTTCCTTTTATATTAACCCATATGCATTCTAGGAGGTTTTCGTCTTTGGTCTCATGCATTTCTGTAGCAATATAGTGGTCTTTTACATATATTGCAACTCCACCTCATCTTTTATGGGGTCTGTTTTTGTTTTTTTTGAACAGTTTGTATCCTTGTATCAGTATGTTCCACTCATGGGTTACATCCCACCAAGTTTCTGTAATTCCAGTTATATCTACCTTCATGTATTAATAATTCCAGTTCACCTTGTTTGTTCCCCAAACTTTGTGCATTTGCATATAGGCATTGAGATCTTTATGTCTGACTCTGGGTATGCTTCCTATGTCTCCTATTTGGTGTTTGAGTTTATCTTTCTTCCCATCCCTCATTACCTCATTATTTGATTTGTTTTCTAGGGGTTTTTGCTTGTAATTAGGTCCTGGAGAGCCTAAAGATTGGTCACTCTCCTCTCCTCAGTTTTATTTTAAAGCCCTCCTGATAAGTTGAGCCAGGCATTTCCCCAAAACATTCTTTCCAGTTTTTGTGAGGTGCAGCCAAAAGTCCATCATGGAGGTAGTGCAAACCATGGTCCAGGAATCCAAAGTTCATTTGATGACACCAATCCTTTAGCCAGTGGTTTACTTCCAGAATCCCTTGTTCTCTTAATGGATGTTGTCCTTTTATTGGTGGTACAGATGAAAAATCTACTTGTGCACATAACTCCTTGACCTTCCTGCCTAGCTGTTTGTAATCACTCGATATTGTTTTCAGGTCCATTTTTGTGTCATTTGTTCCTATGTGTAGTAGTAGAAAAGGTAGTAATTTGTGGGTTTTTAAAATTTTGGTTGGGTTCTCAACCACATCTTTAATTTTTGCTCCAGGGAGGCAACATACCTCTCAGAATTGATTGTCCGGTCTACAGATGGCTGATTTTGTTCCCTTGAGAATAGAATCTCCTATCACCAACACTCGCCTTTTTCCCCCCAGGGAGTTTTGGGGTATTTTTCTATCTATCACAGAAGCATTTGATGTTGCTACTATTTTAGGGACATTTGATGATACTTCTTTTCTAGGTGTCTGCACGTTTTCTTCCAGGGACAGTCTATGAAGTCAATTGCTCAGCACCAGTGGGGCTGCATCAGAGTGAGTTGGGTTGGACAGGGGTTTTATTTCTAGGTTTGTGTTTTTTTCTATGAGTGACATGTTTCCATCTTTCTCCTTCTTCTAAGGCAGTGTTTCTCAACCTTGACAATTTTAAGGCATGTGGACTTCTGGGAGTTGAAGTCCACATGCCTTAAAATTGTCAAGGTTGAGAAACACTGTTCTAAGGGATCAATTCTTTTAGAACTTTGATCATAATTATGTTCAATTTGGGCACATTCTTCTTGCAAGATTTGGGGTTACTCATTTTGTAGGTTGAATTTCAAAGTGGTTAGAGTTTCCTCTAGATCTTTTACTTTTTCCTCTAATAACACAATTAGTTTACATTTGGTACATTTATAGTTTGGATCTTCCATGGACATAAGCGAATACATGGAACATGTTTTGCAGATCACAATAGCATCAGTTTCTTTTTCCATGAGTGGATTAAAAAAAATTGAAAAATAAGAAAAATGAAAATGAGAAAAGATGAAAATGAGAGTGTAGAAGGTTTTACCATAGATTTTTAAATGGGAAATGTCCAATTTAGAAATTTGATAGTCTAACAGATCATTTAAAAATTTCAAAAGTTGGGGAAAATGTCTAGTTTAAAAATTTAAAGTTCTAGCATTTCATTTAAAATGTTGAATTTTAAAATTTTCAGTGTTGAGTGGGGCTTAGATGCACGGTTCTTTCTTATCCTGTCCTGGAATGTTCTATAATTATCCCTTTCCTTCCTGCCTTCTTGTGAGCGTATTTATCCCTTTCTTCTCTACCTTTATATGTTCTGTACTTGCTATGTCCACTCAGCTTTTATTGTTTGCCTTGTGTTCTGTAATTATTATTATTTTTTTAGCCTCTCTTCCTAATTGTTTTCATCTGCTACCACTGGCTATTCAGCTCTCCCTACTTTCCTACCAGCTATTCAACTCTCTGCTTTTCTACCAGCTATTCAGCTCTCCCTGCTTTTCTCAGTGCTGCTCCCCCGACTGTTGGTCTGCCAAGCTGTTCTGTTGCCATTCGCAGTCACCACTCCACTGGTCTGCTGTGCTGCAATGCTCCACCACCAATGACAGCCTCCAATTCCCCCGTTGCTCCCCCATCACTGCTCTCAGGCTGTAACTTGCTGTGCTGTCCCTGGCTACTGGCTCTCCTCCCTCTGCATTGCTGTTGTTGCTGCTGTTGCTCTTTGCTCCACAACCATGTGGCTCCCAATTGGTGGTCCATCATGCTGGTGTGCTACTTCCTCCAGCAAACAGGACTGCCTAGATCAGTGGTTCTCAACCTTTTTAATGCCGCGACCCCCAACCAGTCGTAAATTGAGGACTTCCCAACTGGTCATAAGTCGAGGACTTCCCAACCGGTCATAAGTCGAGGACTTCCCAACCAGTCGTAAGTTGAGGACTTCCCAACCAGTCATAAGTCGAGGACTTTCCCTGCCCGGGAGCGCCGTGCATGCGTGGTCCACCCCCTGTGCCGGCCGAGGCATAGCTGGCAAGGGGCAGTGACAGCGCAGGGTGACCACCAGCTGGCCCAGCCCAAGGGAGGTAAGGTACCCGCCGCGCCCCACGCGCGCCAGCACCCCCTCCCTGCGCCCGCCGACCTCCCACCCCTGGTCCTCTTTTACTTACATTTTTAGTAGTTGCTCAGCAAGGAGGAGTGGAAACTTCTACACAGCTTGCCTTCTCTGCAGACAACTTGCAGCACCGTTTGCAGACTGGGACTTTTGGCGGGCTCAGCAGGGCAGAGATAGCCTGGACAATTCCTATTGGCTTTTGAAAGCCAATAGAATTAGACTCTATTCAAGAGAGTCTATTCTATTGGCTTTCAAAAGCCAATAGAATAAGAGGGAGTAGCACAGCTAAGGAAAAGGGGGAAAAATGGCGGACTGCATTGTTTGGCGACCCCCGTGAAATGGTCGTTCGACCCCAAATGGGGTCACGACCCACAGGTTGAGAACCGCTGGCCTAGATGGTGCACAGTAAGCTTGACTTTCCTCTCCACAGCTGGGTCTCCTCCCTGCTCTGCTATTTCACCAGCTGGCCTCTTTCTCCTCTCTGCTGGCCATTGCACTGCCCTCAGTTGGCTCTCCTCTCCTCTCCAACCAACAGCCTGATTCTCCTCTCAACTCTGCAGCTGGCCCCAATCACTCACCAGCTTGCCTCTTTATTCTCCACCAGTTCGTTTTGCTGCCACAGTCAATTTACCTCTTTGCAAACTTCACTCACTTCAATGGGCCTCCAGTCTCTTGGTTAGGCCTCTCTGGTGCAGCTGGGCCTCTCTCAGCAGGCAAGTTCACAGTAGGTTGCTGTCCTTGTGGTATTTTCCTCCTAATTTCTCCAGTCTTTCCTCTCCTTTTCCCTTCTCCAGTCTTTTATCTTTTTCTATGACTTATCTTTACTTCTCCACCTTTTCTCCTATTGTTTTGTCTTAGTTTAATATCAACTTTGCTCCCTGTGATTTAACCATTGTTGGAAGAAAAGTCTTCATCCTGATTCATCCAAGCTGGGAATAAACATGGCAACTGCTTTAGGAAGAAGGTTGTAGTTTATTGAAGAGGAGAGCCAGACTGGAAGATGGTTCTGGCAGCAAGAGA
This sequence comes from Bothrops alternatus, assembly GCA_034064705.1. Taxonomy (NCBI): domain Eukaryota; kingdom Metazoa; phylum Chordata; class Lepidosauria; order Squamata; family Viperidae; genus Bothrops; species Bothrops alternatus. The sequence continues at coordinate 37,869,191 of JARGCV010000112.1, forward strand.
AGTGAAAAAAGGGCTAAACACATGTAGGGAGTAGGTTTTTATACCCTCTGAAGCCTTTTGTTTGGAGTTATTCTAAGTTCTAAGATGGCGGCACCTGGATCGGCTGCGGCTGCATTGGCTCTTGAAGGTGAAAAGTTTTGGGAGGAATATTAAGGGATATGAGCCACATGATCAGGAAGGTTTTGATATGTTTGAGTAATGTGGTGGAGCTAAGATAACATACAACTGACAATCTTTGCTGCTATGGCGAGTTTCTAGTTGTTTCGGAACTGTTGGTGAGACCATTAAAAGTTGTTGGCGCTGTTTGAAATTGTTCTGCCAGCAGCAAGATCTGACTGCTGGCCCAGCAATGGATTCTATTGCAAATCAGGGCTGTTTCCAAAGGAGGCAGAGGAGGAGAGGTCCCGGGGCTTATGGGGCAAAGGACCTGGATGAGGCTGTCAGCAGGCCCAGAGGAATAGAGAGAGGCTTTTGGAGGAGTTGGTGGCGGTGGCAGCATGCTCCAGGGGCAAAAAGAAGCAAGGCCTCTTTAAGGAAAAGGTGGAAGAGTCAGGATCAGAAAAAGGAAAGGAGGCAAGATTGTTGTGCAGGAATACAAGCTAATTTGAGGGCTAATCCACATAGCACTCCATTTCCATCTGTCCTGTTTGCCATAATTTGCTCCATAGAGACTAAAAACTTGAGCTGGCCATGAACAAGGAGTGTATATTGGAGGTGGTGGCCCTTTGAGAGCTGTATGCAACAAAATTTCATTTTGATATATACCGATTCAAAGTGACAATAAAGTTGTTGTTGTTGTTGTTGTTATTATTATTATTATTATTATTATTATTATTATTATTATTACTAAGATTGAAAAAATGCTTATATGTTCCAGGATTAGCTTTATAGTATTTTCACCAATTAGTGATAGGATAAGAAAAGTAACTTAAGAAGATTATTTCCCCACACAAGCAAACTTGAGCTCCAGGAGGTTTTTGTAGCTAGACACACATTTTTCAGGAAAAGGATAGATAGATGAAACACATACAGCAAGTGAAACTTTTCCAACAGATAAACTTAAAACATTCCCTCCTGGTAACTTTGGGCTGTTTTTATGAGTACAGAATGAGATAGAAATAAGAAAAAACAAACAAACAAACAGATTTTTCTTCACTCTGTTTGTTGGCCAGACAGAGAGAGGGTATTTCCTTTTTGATGGCTTAATTTAAGCAAAATTTCTAGCAGAATTTTAAAATTCTTTTCTCTTTGTATTAGAAACACTTAACAGTTACATTTACCTCACACGCATATATACACAAAGACAAGGAAAAGAGAACAGAAAAGGAAACAGAACTTTTAGTTCTATACATCCTACTCCTTCCCACCACAAATCTCAGTTAACTCAAGTTAGGGAAGGCACAGATCTTAAGCATACCACGTGGTTGCATAGAGAGAGAGAGAGAGAGAGAAAGAAAGAGAGAGAGAGAGAATCACTATTTCTTATTTTCCCTTTTAAGTACCTTTATTTAGCCAAATTGGTGTCCCAGCAAAACCCTGAGCACAGACCATTTCTTACATATTTTTCTTGCTCTTTGCCTCGAGCAAACCTCCTAGGGGAGTCCTAATTGTCACCTTTGAACTGCTGCTTCCCAGGTACAAAAGGAAAAAAAAATTTCTGGGATTTTTGGAAAAAATAAAACCTCCAGGAGGACTTCGGTTCCCTGTCAAAGTACCCTCACCTTCTTCCCTGGGAACTCTGGATTTTTGGACAAAAAAAAAAGGTGTCCAGGAGGACTCCAGTTCCCAGATGGAATACCTTCACCTCCTTGTTTTGGGAACGTTTCCCGCACTCTTTGTTAGTCCTCTCCTCCCCGGTGTCTATGCAGGGAATATAGGCACTCCTCCCTGCTGCCTTACAGGAATTACAGGCACTTTCCAGGCACTTTCCTGAGCTAGGTTTTGCTTATAGGGCCTTACCAGCTGGTTGCCCAAATCCAATTCTCTTATTCACTCATTCCATTCCATTTTCACACAGCCTCTCACTTTTCCCTAACAAAAGGCCCTGCGCTCTGGCCAACCCCCCATGTTTCCAGGGTCTGCCACTTGAACAGATCCTTTCTGTGGTTAGGAAAGACCAGAGGGAGCAAAATCCAACTGTGATTGGGAAAAAAGGGTCTTCTCACTCACACACACACAGACATACACACATTTCCTTTGTTTCCCTGGGCTTTAAGGTACTCACCTTCACCTTCTTTCCAAAGCAGCCCTTGAGCTCAAACCCAAAACTCCCTTTACTACCCTGTCTCCACATGGGCAGGGCCTGGGAAACCCATCCACAGACACAAGGGGTCTGCTGCCAGCAAGATGGGGCTTACCAGTCTCAATCCATTGGAGAGGTTAGCTTGGAGTCCCATCCTGGGTGCCAATTTGTTGGAAGAAAAGTCTTCATCCTGGTTCATCCAAGCTGGGAATAAACAAGGCAACTGCTTTGGGAAGAAGGTTGTAGTTTGTTGGAGAGGAGACTCAGACAGGAAGATGGTTCTGGCAGTAAGAGAAGTGATAAAAGGGCTGAACACATGTAGGGAGTAGTTTTTTATACCCTCTGAAGCCTTTTGTTTGGAGTTATTTCCTGTTCCTGTTTTGAGGCTATTTCCTGTGTCTTGTATTCTGACCTGAGTTTGGGTGTGCCCTTTGGCCTTTGTGAATTAATCCTACCACGTCCTGTCTCAGGTGGAGTATGCAGATTTTAGGTCTTTGTCTTCCTAATCTCCTAGCTCCAACTTTCCTGATGGTTTACATCTGCATTTGTACAGAGCTGGCTTCTGCTTGGGGGAGGGAGACCTGGGGCTATCGAGAAAAACTGGGCATGCTTTTCTGTCTCTTTAAGGTCCTTTGAGGAAATATATTTTTCTGCCCTTTTAATATTTTCTTCTTTGGGGGGCTGACTTCCCACACCATGCTTCCTCTATTGCTGCCATGATCAACAACAAATAATTAAATTGAATTGTTGAATTGTCCCACAGCAAGCTGGCCCACAGCAAGTTGGCTGTGGTGAGTTGACTGTGGTGAGTTGACTATACTGAGTTGGCCATGGTGAGTTGGCTGCAGCAGTTTCTATGTGCTCTTACAGATGGGTTAGAAATCACCTAGATCTGGCAGAACTACAGTGCTTGCAATGCAAATATGCAATAAACCAATGGATGCTTATTCTGTTTTGCAGGTTGATACATTCCATTTAAGAAGCTAGAAAGATATTTCATCAGAAGACAGTTTCCACTTTGGTTGCTACATATCAAACAATCAGAATAGAACTGGAAGGGACCTTGGAGATCTTCTAGTCTAACCCCCTGCTCAATCAGGATACCATTTCAAATAGGTAGCTGTCAGGTCTTTTCTTATAAAACTTCGAGTGATGAAGCACCAACAACTTCTGAAGGCCAGCTGTTCCACTGGTTAATTGTCCTCACTGTTAGGAAGTTTCTCCTTAATTCTGGGTTGCTTCTTTCCTTGATTAGTTTCCATTTGTTGAAAGAAAAATCTTCATCAGGGCCCAGTCCAAGCTGGGAATAAACAAAATGGAGACTGCTTTAGAAAGAAGGTTGTAATTTATTCAAGAGCAGAGCCAGACAGAAATGTGGTTCTGGGAAAGGTGACCACATGTTGCTGGGAGTGATGGGTTTTTATATCTTCTTGGGCTTTTGTGTTTGGAGTTGTTTCCTGTGGCATGAGTGTTTCATTTTTGGTATTCTGATGTTGGTGGTTTAATCCTATTATGTCCTAAAGGTCATATATCCTGCTTCCCTGGGGCTGTGGCTGATGGCTATGTCCTGTGTTAGATTTTTTGGGTGAGGGGTTGTTAGTTCTAGGGATCTTTGTCTTTCTAATCCCATCCACTCCAAGCTTACTGGTGCCAGTCTTTCTGAAAGGATTATTAGATCTGCATTTCTACAGACCTGGTTTCTGCTTGGGGCAGAAAGACTTTGGGGGGGGGATTCTGCCTTTAAGATCCTTTGGGAAAATATAATATTCTGCCTTTTTAATATTTCCCAAAATATTTCCTTCTCTGGGAAGGGGGTTGCAGTCTTCCCACAACCCCCTCCCCTTTTGTGCCATATAAGTGTGGGTGACACACTTTTACTGGCACAAGATTAAAAATTGATCTGATCAGGGAGACTTAATAAAAAACTTGTAAACTGTTAATTCAAAAAGGGGAAGACACTAATAGAGCAGAAAAAGATCCCTGCAGTGGCTCCCAAAAGGAGAAGCCTTTCAACCATGAAGGTCTAAAAGTCAGGGCAAAAGTTCTGTTAGGTGGAAAGGAAATTTATAGTGTCCAATGTTCTGTGCCAATTATTTTCAAATGTTGGATGTCACTTTCTGTGAGCTTTCCAGTCAGGTTTTTTGAAGCACATGCCTCTCAAAATTATTCACAGCCATGTTTTGCCTTAGTACATAATCACTAGCTGCCCATTTTCAAGAGTTGCTTCCTAAGCCTGCCTTAGCTCTTAGTTTAGTGCAGCGGTTCTTAACCTGGGCAATATTGCCCCCCAGTGGGTGATTTCATTTTTCAGGGGGGCGATGGAATGAAAAGGGGCAATGCAGGGGCGAAAGAACGAAAAGGGGGTGATATGGGAGCGATGGAGTGAGAAGTTTGGGGGACACTTTTGAGACTTTTTCGTATAGTGAATCGCTGTATATCTGTCGTACAAAAAATCAGATCACTCGCTATTAGTGGATTGAATTGTTTTCAAATGTTCCTCTAGCTTCAGTACAGAATGCTGTACATATGTGAATACACATCACTTATGTTCATGCGCGTTGCGCAGCAGCTTCTACCCATACAGTGGTGCGCCATTGGCCAGAATCGGCAGTGATGGAGGGGGGAGCCCTTTTATATCTATTTTCAAAATATTTAAACATCATGCCAGCATTTTGCCCAGCACAATTTAGATAAAAAGATCACATTAGAGATTGAAAATAAATGCTTATGTGTTCCAGGATTAGTTCCATAGTAGTTTCACTGATTAGTGATAGGATAAGAAAACTAACTTAATAAGAAGATTGTTTCCCTACACAAGCAAACTTGAGCTCATGAGGCTCCTGTGGGTAGACACACATCATGTTTCAGAAGAAGGATCACCAGATAAAACCCATTTTCAACACATACAGAACATGCACAAATAAAACAAGCAAACAAACAAAATTTTCCTTCTAAATGAGCTTAAAACATTCCATCCTAACAAGGTAAGGAAAAAGGGAACTTGTGGCTCAATAGGTTAAAGCATCTGCTTAGCATGCAGACTGCCCAGGTTCGAATCCCAGAAGGGTGAGTTCTGACTGAAGAGAGTTAAGAAACTCGAAATAGCTATATCAGAAATCCCTTATTTCTTTGTCAACAATTTTAAACAACATATATATATTTGTGCTTGCAAGATGGCTCTGGGTTGAGCTGAAACAAGCAAAAGGAAAGAAAGATTCCTTCCTCCCATATTTGGGTTTACAGGGTGCAATCTAAAAAATAAACACTTGACACATATCCTTACTCCCTGACTACTGACAAAGCGGGAGAGAACTTGTGGCTCAATAGGTTAAAGCATCTGCTTAGCATGCAGACTGCCCAGGTTCGAATCCCAGAAGGGTGAGTTCTGACTGAAGAGAGTTAAGAAACTCGAAATAGCTATATCAGAAATCCCTTATTTCTTTGTCAACAATTTTAAACAACATATATATATTTGTGCTTGCAAGATGGCTCTGGGTTGAGCTGAAACAAGCAAAAGGAAAGAATGATTCCTTCCTCCCATTTCAGGGGTGTCAAACACAATTTTATTGAGGGCCACATCAGCACTGCAGTTGCCCTTGGGCCGGGTGGGTGTAGCCAGGGTGGGTGCAGCCTACTGGGTGGGTGTGGATAGAGTGGGTGTGGCCTATTGGGTGGGCATGGCCAGCTCTACATCGTTTGCATCAATGGTGCCTGTGGGGGCCTGGGCAGGAGTGGGACAGATCTGAGGTCTCCGCCAGAAGGGGGTGGGACCAGGGCAAGTGCCAAGGCATGGTCCACTGGAGGAGCCTCACTGTTCTTCTCAGGCCATGTGGGGGGAGGGCTGGATGGTGGTGCAGGCTGCCTGGAGCCTTGGGCAGCAGAGGTCAGACATCCAGCCTGGCCCTCGAGCACCCGCGGCACCAAGCCCAACCCCACTTCCCCAAGGGGTTGCCCAGCTGCATTTATCTCCTCCTCAAGGCTGCTACTGCTGTGCTTGCTCTCCTTAGCCAGGTTGCTCATGATGGGCACGAGGGCAAAGTCAGAGGGAAGCCCATTCCCTCTCCATGTGTATCCAAAGCTACCTTAGCAATAGGATGGGAGACCTCCAGAATAGGCCAGGAGGAGGGGGCAAGGGGATGGTGAAAGGGTAGCAGGGCAGGACTAAGGCAGGACTTCCCTCAGACCCTCCCTCTCCTTCTTTCCTTCTTTCCTTCTAACCTTCCTAAGTACAGAGTGGTGGGAAAATATTTAAGATGAAGGAGGGAGAAAAACAGGCAAGAAACGCAGCTGGGGAGGTGTCATGCTTTTTGAAAAATGCACCATCACCTGGAAGTAGCCAGCACATGGCCCTCCCCTACTTCACATATCTGGCTTGGTGGGCTCTGGGAGAGGGGATGCCATGAGCAGCGTGAGAGTCAACATTACCTGCGCAATGCCACCCAACCCCCAGCCTGCCCAGTCTCGGCAGGCAGAGGGGTGCTCTCCTCATAGTGCTGAGAGGTTAGCCGGGCGGTGCGAAGCTTGTCAGCTTTGCATCTTGCTGCCTGCTGAAACTGGGCAGACTGGGGGCTAGGCAGCATTGCACTTCTCATCAGATTTGTGCCACCTGGCTCAGCTCTTGGCACTTTGAGGAGAGCGCCCCGCTGCCTGCCGAAACCCCTCCCCCGGAGCCCATCAAGCCAGATAGGTGAAGTAGGTGAGGGCCATTTGCTGGCCACTTCCAGGCAATGGTACATTTCTTCATTTGTCACAAAGGGTGACACCTCCCCAGCATGCACCCAGGGGGCAGGGCTGACGTGGCAGGGGCTGGTTCCTTACTGTTTGCAGACGGCCTTGTGAAGCTAAGACTGAATGCGTTTCAGCATAGATAGCCACCACAAAATTGTACATTGGCTCTTGGCTGGCCTGGGCCAGGGCCAAGGCAGAAGGGGCCATTCCCTCACTGTTTCCAGGATGACTAAATGATGATAAAACCACTACATGGGCTGCATCCAGCCCCTGGGCCTTGTATTTGACATGTCTGCTATAGGGCCTAAACCCCCCACTGATTCAACAGATGTTGCAGGACACTTTAAGCCACCTAATGAGTGAGTGCACATGGCTGCCTCACTGCCACCAGGAGAGCCACTCATCCCCAGCGACCTAGTGGAGGCATTTAGTGAGAAAAATGTGATGCCCTGCCCCCTCACAGACCCAATGATTGCTCTATTGAACTGGTGCTGGGAGCTAAACTCCCACGACTGAGAACGTACGCTATGTCCCCCCTCGAAATGGAGGAGATGCAGCAATATGTGAACAAAAACCTAGTGAAGGGGTTCATTGAATGGGCCAAGTCTGCCGTGGGAACCCCTGTGTTATTTAAAGAAAAAAAGATGGGTCTCTTCATCTTTGTGTGGATAATAAAGTTCTGAATGTGGTGAGTGTGGAAAATAAATACCCCCTCCCCCTCCTGAAGGACTTACCAACCCACCTGGCTAAGGGGAGTATCTTCACTAAATTAGACCTGAGAGAGGCATATTACCGGGTGAGAATAAAGGAGAGAGATAAGTGGAAAACTGCCTTCAACTGCCCCATGGGGAGCTATCAGTTCAAAGTCATGCCATTTGGGCTACAGGGGGCCCCAGCCGTATTCATGCAGTTGATTAATGAGGTACTACATGATCATTTATACAAAGGGCTTCTGGTGTATCTCGATGATATCCTGATATACAGCACGAATATGACTGATCATATAAACCTGGTGAGAGAAGTGTTAAAGAAGCTTTATGTCAAACTGTCAAAATGTGAATTTTACCAGACCCGATTAGATTATCTTGGCTATAGAATTTCCAATGAAGGCATTGAAATGGATCCAGCCAAAGTGAAAGCTGTAATTGAATGGCACCCCCAAAGAAAGACTCACAAACAGCTCCAGAGCTTCCTAGGTTTTGCCAACTTTTACCATCAATTCATCCCCTCCTTTGATGAGATTGCCCTACCCCTTACAGAACTACTCAAAACAGGCAAAGGAGGAGGGAAACCGCAACCGGGCCAACCACTAGCATGGACTATGGGCTGTCAAACTACTTTTGAGAAGCTAAAAAGACTATTTGCTTTGAGCCGGTTTTAAAGCACCCCTGCCTAGGGGAGCCCTTTGTAATTCAAGCCGACGCCAGCGACATGGCCATCAGAGGTGTATTTCTGCAAAAGAACCAAAGTGGAGCCTTGCAACCCTGCATCTACATCTCGAAAAAAATTTACTGAGAGGAGGTGGGCAATCTGAGAAAAGGAGGGTTTCGCAATCAGATGGGCTCTATTAAACTGGAGATACTATCTAGAAGGGAGCAAGGTGCCTTTTGAAGTATGGACAGATCACAAAAATCTAGAAGCACTGAAAACTCCCCACAAATTGTCCCTGAAACAGGTGCACTGGGCACAATACTTTAATCATTTTAACTTCATTTAAAGTACATTCCGGGAGGGAAAAACTTCCTAGCTGATGCTCTATCCAGACTGCTCCAGTACAAAAGCCAGCACATAGAGATTAATGAGGCAATTATCTCCAATCCACAAACTGCTGCTCAACTCACGCCTCGCAGGGCCCCTAATCCTGATGATCCTGGGATAAAGAAAATAAAACAAGAGCTCCTCACCGATCAATGGTTCAAGGACAATCAAACCACCCTAACATATAGGGATGATTTAGCTTGGAAGGGGGGGGAAATTGTACTTGCCAGAAGCCCTCCATCTTAATGCTCTCAAACACAGCCATGACGTAAAATAGGCTGGACACTTTGGATATTTAAAAACTCTACATCTCATCCGATGGCAGTTCTGGTGGCAGGGTTAAACGGCACGTGGAAAATTGTGTCAGGAGTTGTACTTTATTTGCTGCCATGAAAAGAATTCCTGGGTTACTGCAGCCAGTGGCAGATCCTTCTCAACCATGGGAAGAAATAACTATGGACTTTATAGTAGACCTACCTGAAAGTAGAGAAAATACTGTTATTTGGACTGTGATAGACCTATTTTCAAAGCAGGCCCAATTCATCGCCTGCAAAGGACTCCCGTCTGTCCAACAACTAACTAAACTGTTCTTGAAACACATCTACCAGCTACATGGAGCCCTAAACAAATAATTTCGGACGGGGATGCAGTTCACAGCTAAGTCTTGGAGGAGCTTTCTTAAACTAATTGGATTATCTCAAGGTCTATCATCTGCTTTTCACCCATCTACTAATGGGGCCGTGGAAGCCACTAACAAGATGGTGGAGCAATATCTCAGATGTTATATTTCCTACCAACAAACCAACTGGACCGACCTCCTCCCTTTTGCAGAGGTGGCTTACAACAACTCTGTTCACAGCAGCACTGGCTTCACGCCTTTTAGAGTAGCTACAGGAAAAGAGTTCAGCCCAATACCTGAATACCCTCAAGCTCCCTCTGCTTCTCAGACACTTGATCAATGGGTGAGGGGGTGGGAAGAGGTTTGGAAAGCCATGAAAGCTGCTTTAAAAAAGACTTCTGAGACTTATAAAAAGCAGGCAGACAGAAAGAGAGCACCTCAAAGAACATTCCAAGTTGGAGAAAAGGTCTGTTGACCAAATATTTATGCCTTAAATTACCCAGTAAGAAATTAGGACTGAAATTTTTGGGGCCTTTCCCCATTGTAAGAATCATCAACCTGGTCACAGTAGAATTAAAACTCCCTAGGCTTTTAGGGAGAATTCACCCTATCTTCCATTGCAGCTTGTTGCAATTGCAAGAATCCACTTTAAGACCTCCCCCTAGGAAGGCACCCGGACCCCTCGTAGTGGCGGATCAAACTCACTATAAAGTAAAGCATATTCTTGATTCTAGAATTTTTAAAGGGAAATTGCAGTACCTAGTGCAATGGAAGGGATACTCGCTGTCTGAAGCCACTTGGGTGAAATCTAGCGATGTGAAAGCTGACAGACTCATCAAATGGTTCTATAAGAAACACTCTGAGGAGTTCCGGTTCCGGTCACGCGGACCGGAGCCATCCTTCGAAAGCTCCGGGATGGCGCGCTTTTTAAAATTAAATCAACGGGCCGTCGGGGGAGTGAATCACCGTAGGAGAAGAAAAGACCGAAGAGGACCCCCGGCCCGATCCGGCAAGGTGAAAATCGCCGCTGAGGGGTCCGGGAGAGCCGCGGAAGGAGCCGAGGAAGCCGGCGGTGGCCGGCCGGCCGGCCAGCAAGCAGGCCCGAAGACACCATGCTGCCGCGCTGCCGTGCTGCCGTGCTGCCGGGGAGAACCGGCACGAACGGGGACAACAAGAAGAAGGAGGAAAGGGCCGAGGAGGCCAGCGGTGGCCGGCCGGCCGGCAGGTCCGAAAAAGCCGAGAAGCCGAGAGCCCATGCAGCCGCAGCCGAGGACAGCAGAGGAAAGCAGGCTGGAGCGGGGAGAAGACGGAGGAAGGCACCGGTAAGACCAGCGGGGGCCGATTAGAGCGCCGAGGGACAGTAGACGCAGGGGGAGCCCAGCAGCAGGGGGAGGACCCTCACAAGACCCCCAGAAGACCCCCCCAGACCCTGAAAAGTCTAGTTATACCGCACCTGGAGAAGAGGGACATCTGCGCAGGCCCCAAGCCACAGAAACTCTCATCTTGCATCATCTCGGCCAGCACAGTGAAGCTTACTTGAAAGCAAATAGCACCCCCTAGTGGACTAATATATATATATTTTTCCCTGTGCTGTCAAAATATAAACTGTGGGGGGGGGGAAACAAAAAAAAGAATTTGATCCAACCTATCCTAGCAGCTTGATAACCTTGCACAGGAACAATCCCCCCACAATTCTTTGCATCAAGGGGGGGCTTTAAGGGTGGACAGGCCAACAGGAGGAGAAGCTCAAAATGGCTGCCAGACGGACAAAACAAACCAAACTGCTAGACCTGAAGGGAGCTGCACCCTCCCCGGCCCAGCCCTCCAATCTGCCAGGGAACACCCCACCCAACCACACACACCCACATCCAATTGCAGGCCCTCAGACCCAAACGCCAACCCATGACTCCATACCAGCACGCATGATCCAAGAACTAAAAGAGACGATTGAGACACTAAACGAGATGATAGCGACGATGGTGGTAAGGATGGACGGCATGGATAGAAAATTGGCAGAAATGGGCACGAAGACGGAGAAAGGACGCATAGAAACAGACCGGAAGACGGAGGAAAGATACAAAGATATGAAGAGGATGCTGGCGGACCAAGGTAGAGACCTGGAGAGAAAGTGGGAAGAACAGCGCAAAGTGACGGCCACCGACTTGGAACAAATGAAGGAGGCATTGCAGATACATTACAAAAACCTCCAAGAAACAAGGGAGAATACGGAAAAGATGATGAAGGAAGTGGAAAACCGCGTAGAGGGACAGATTGCAGAGGTGAAAAGAGAGGTTCAAGACCAGTCCACCATGATACAATTCTGGCAAATGGCATTTGCAATCAGGTTCAGAGGGTGGACAGAGACAACACACGAAACCCAGAGAAGACTGCGCAGGACTTTTGTAGAGGCCCTGGCAACATTCCTGGGCATGAGCGCCAATGAGATTGAGTGGCATGTCGAAAAAATCTACAGAGTGGGCACCTGGGGGGAAGTGAACAAGCACCAACCAAGGGATGTGGTCATCCACTTCACAACACAGAGGTTCCGGAACCAGATCTCTGCCACTTCCTATAACAAGGCATTCTACATAGAGGAGCAGGAGGTGAAGGTTCTGAAAGAGATCCCCCAGGCGATGCTGAGAGACAGAAAGAACTACAAATTCCTGACCACAGAACTGAGATCGCGTGCACTGCGATACCGGTGGGAAACCCCATCAGGAGTGTCACTTTCCTATAAAAACAAGAGACATTACTTGACCTCGGTCCAGAAAGCCAAAGACTTCCTCGAAAAGGAACTGAAGTCAGGAGGCCCTCAACCCACCGCGAGAGAAGATACAGATAGACCACTGGAAAGCGGGAGGGATCGAGGCCAACGAGCAAGCCGCGCAGAAGCACAGATCGGGGCAGTGGCAGAGGAAATGAATGGACTACCTCCAGGGGCGAGGGCGCAGAGAGCAGAGAGCAACAAAAACAAGGAGGCAGGAAAGTCTACAGAGGACAGGCTACCAGGCTTCACTACCAAACACACAGACCAGCAAGGCAAGACCTCACAAACCAATATGAGCAACAATCCGGATATCGTGGGAACGGGACCAAAGAAGACAACAGGAGAAATAACAGAAATGGTCTCGCAAGAATATCCTGCAACAGATGATGGCAACTAATTATTTGACTTGGAATGTGAACGGACTGAACTCCCCCCAGAAAAGAAGGAAAATTCTCCACTACCTGAACCAAGGTAAAAGCGATATAATCTGCCTACAAGAAACACACATCAGATCAGCAGACCAGAAATATCTGATCAACTACAAACTAGGCGCACACTTTGTGGCAGTGGCGCCAAGAAAAAAGAATGGGATAGTTATATACGTAAAGAAACATGTAATGGCTAAGCTAATAGAATCCGACCCCCAAGGTAGATACCTGGCAATTGAAATAACACAAGAAGACAAGAAGATTCTAGTAATGGGCGTATATGCACCACATCAGCAACAAGGCAAATTCTACAAAAAGCTACACAAGAAAATAACACAACTTAACTACAGATCTTACATCATCATGGGAGACTGGAACGGGGTCATAGAGACTGCTCTAGACAAAAAAAGAACTGCACCGAACCCGCAAAAACACTCCAAGTTGCCTAAATCCTTCTTCGACATGAAGGAGGACCTCGAACTGACAGACGTATGGAGGAAAAGGCACGGCAAAGAACAAGAATTCACCTTCTTCTCTGGCAGACATCAATCCTTCTCCAGAATTGACTTTATATTAACTTCTAGTGACTTGCTAACCTGTCTAAACGCGGTGAAAATCCTACCCAAGGCACTGACAGACCACAACCCTGTGAGGATGGAATTAAGACACGGCCCAAAACAGAGGAGGTCCTGGAGAATCAATGAAAACCTGTTTAGACACGAAGACAAGGTGGCGGAATGCAAAAAAGCTATGAAGGAATTCTTCGACACAAATATGAACAACGAAACACCGATAGAAACGATCTGGGAAGGCAGCAAGGTGTACATGCGCGGGATCCTCATAGCCATGAATAGCAGGCACCGTCGCAAACAAGAACAAAAAAGAAAAGAGTTAGAAAATGAGATAAGTAAAAGGGAGCGGCTACTAATAAAAAGGCCAGAGGACAAAGTCACCAAAGAAGGACTCAAGATCTTAAGAAAGCAATTTGACATGTTGATGGCTGACCAAGTTGCAAGGAATATACAATATGCAAAACATAAGACATTCTGCAAGGCCAACAAACCGGGCCGCTGGCTAGCCTACATTATAAGAAAGAAACAGAAATCCCGCATAATTGAAAAGATAGAATACAAAGGCAAGGAAGAATTCCGACAAAAAACCATCAAGAAAGCCTTCACGGAGTTCTACTTGAAACTATACGCCGAGGATAAGATACAAGACAAAGAGATAGATGAGTTCCTACAAAACGAAAAGATACAGGCGATTACCGACACACAAAGAGAAGCCCTGAATGCCTTAATCACAAAAGAGGAAATACACTCAGCGATCACACAACTGAAAGCAGGAAAATCGCCCGGGACGGATGGGATAACAGCGACCTACTACAAACACCTCCAAGAGGAGATGCTAGAACCCCTCAGAAAACTATTTGCCAACATTCAAGAAGGAGGCCAGGTCCCACCATCCTGGAAAACAGCCTACATCTCATTAATCCCAAAGGAGGGGAAAGACAACACACAGCCCGCAAACTACAGGCCCATCTCACTACTAAACACAGACTACAAAATCTTCACAAAAATTTTGGCCAATAGACTAATGACTGTATTACAAAAAACAATACACCCGGACCAAAGGGGATTTATACAAGGACGCCAGATGAAAACCAACGTCAGACAGCTGCTGAACATAATAGAATACCTGCAAAAGCACAACCAGATACCCGCCGCTCTTATGTTTGTGGATGCAGAAAAAGCTTTTGACAGACTGCACTGGCCGTTCCTGATGAACGTGGTCTGGAAGATGAAAATGGGAGTACAGTTTCTCAACTCCATAACGGCAATTTACCAGAAACAAACAGGTCAGGATCATTGTCAATGGAGACTTAACGGACTCATTTAATATAGAGAGAGGCACGAGACAGGGCTGCCCGCTGTCCCCCCTGCTATTTGTCCTAACACTGGAAATTTTACTGAACAGAATAAGAGCGGCAGAGGATGTACAGGGCATACAGATTAAACAGCAAGACTACAAACTATGTGCCTTTGCGGATGACCTGCTGGTGACAATGTCGCAACCAGCACAGTCAGCAAGGAAATTGATGGAGATAATGGAGGACTATGGTAGGGTGTCAGGCTTCAAAGTAAATATACCAAAAACAAAGATGCTAGTCAAAAACCTAGACAACAAAGCAAGACGGAACTTGGAAAGAATAACGGGTTGTGAAATAGTCAAGAAAGTCAAATACTTAGGAGTGGAGATAGAATCAACAAATGCGAAAGTATACAAGAATAATTACGAGGTCCTGTGGAATAAGATACAAGCAGACCTGGAAAGGTGGAAATCACTACGTCTGTCCCTGCTCGGCAGGATAGCGACAGTAAAGATGAATGTATTACCCAGATTTTTATTTCTCTTTCAAATGCTACCCATACTCAAGAAGGATGCGGACCTGGACAACTGGCAGAAGGGCATCAACAGATTTATTTGGGACGACAAGAGACCGAGGGTGAAACTAAAAATCATCCAAGACGCGAGGAAGAGAGGGGGACTCAAAATGCCTAATCTAAAGCTATATTACTATGCAGCAATGTTGGTGGCGGTTAGTGACTGGATCAACATGACAAATGATAGAATTCTGAATGTTGAGGGGCATGGTCTACTATTCGGCTGGCACGCATACTTAGTATACGACAAAAAGGCAGATAGGAACTTCAAGGAGAACCCACTACGAATCCCATTGTTATGGGTCTGGAAGAAATATAAGCACCTCCTACACGACAAGATTCCCACCTGGACGATCCCTGGACACACAATAGGGGATGTAAACACAACCCAAGGGCAAGAAGTGGTGCCCTACAGTAAACTGGTACTGGGAGAAGAAAATGGGTTCCAATTGGTACACCAAGCAATGCTAGCAAACAGAGGAATAGGAGGTACCTGGCTATCATATGTACAACTGCAATCAAGGTGGCGTAAAGATAAGAAGAAGGGCTTCTCCCAGACCGACGAGAAGCTAATTGCACAGATTAGAGATCAGGGGGCCATGCACATCAAACGAGTGTACAGCATTCTGATAGAAATGGACTCTGAAACCGAACTAGTCAAGAACTGTATGGTAAGGTGGGCACAAGACTTTGGACACTCTATCACCATGGACACGTGGGAGAAAATCTGGGTGAGGAACGTAGAATACACGAAATCGCAACAACTAAGGGAAAACTTCTACAAGATGTTCTATAGATGGCACCTAGACCCGAAAAAAATATCACTCATTTACCCGGGCTCCCAGCCCAAATGCTGGAGGTGTGGGGATGGGGAGGCTACCTACTTTCACATATGGTGGACATGCAGAAAAATCAAAGCATTCTGGAGGAAGATATGGTGGACACTTCAAACCATTTTTAAAAAGCGTATAGAATTTCTACCTCAGGTTTTTTTGTTAGGGATTACAAAGGACATCACTACCTCAGAGACAAACTTATTTCTGAACTTGATTACAGCAGCGAGATTGTTGGTGGGACAATATTGGAAGAACCCAGAAATACCGCCTACGGAAGAATGGACTGTGAAAGTAACAAACCTGGCGGAGATGGCGAAAATATCAGCATACTTGAAGGGTCGTTCCAATGAACAATTTCTGACGGACTGGAAACAGTGGATAGACTATATCCAAGAGAGACACCAATCAAACAGAATGCAGCTGGCGTTTAGCTGAGGCTCGATGGGAGGAGGGAAGAAGGGTTAACAAATCAAATGTTTACATAAACTAACACCCAATGTTGAATGTATATGTTCTATAACTAATGCCTCTTAACATAATCTTAGGACTAATGTTGTTTGCTTTAATACTGTTAAAGCGGACTGAATCTCTACCTCAGGATATGAAACTTTTACCTCAGGATCTCTGGTTAGGGACTATAAAAGATTGCACTAGTAATGGGATGAAGTCAATTCAGAAGCGCAAACGAACAATATGCAATAGACTAGATACAGCAGATAGACCATATATAAGAGAAACACCAACCAAACAAAAGGTACTCGGAGTATACTTGAAGAGGGAAGGGAGGAGGGAAGAACGTTTACTAAAACAGATGTTTACAAAGATTAATACCTAATGTTGTATGCTAAGTTCTAGGATGATTGTTTAGCAATAGGATCCTTGGTTTAATGTTGATCACATTAATATGGAACCAGATAAGAGAAACACCAATCAAACAAAGTGTAACAGGAGTATAGTTGAGGCTAGACGCGAGGGGTGGAAAAAGGCTTACTAATTCAGATGTTTTCAATGACTAATACTTAGTATTGTATATCAGGTGCCATGATGATTGCTGCACAATATGTTTTTATGTTCAATGTTGATTGTTTTAATAAAAGAATTTTTATTAAAAAAAAAGAAACACTCTAACAAACCCTAACATATGCTTTTGTTTATGCTACATGATCTGTCCTTTTTGTAAGGGTGGTGGTGGATGTCAACACTGCTAACATTGGATGTTCTTGCTTTGACAACATATGGAGATGAAGCCTTTTTCTTTCTTATGCTTTACTCTTAGAATTAGATGACACTAGGGGAAGGGGAGGAATGTGATGGGATGGAGTGATGGCTTACCTAAACACCTCTTCTCAGCATGATGATGAAGAATCCACCAATGGGTTATTTCAGTCCTCCTGCCCAATCAGACTAAGTTGTCAAAGTTGTCACACCCGTCCTTGCCTGGTACCTCCCAGTTTCAATGACGATGGAGCCAATAACGATAGTCTGACGTGATGACCCCCAAGAGAAGGAAAAAGAAGCAACCCCCTGACACGTGGCCTAACTGACATCTAGAGGGGTGGGCATGGATTCTTCATCATCATGCTGAGAAGAGGCATTCAGGTAAGCCAACGCTCCTTCTCCAGCATGATGGATGAAGAATCCACCAATGGGACTTACCAAAGCCCCCACTGTCCCTATGGGAGGAAGTCAGTTGGGACCTGTGTCCCTGGTCCTGGAACTACCTGTTGCAGTATTCGTCGACCAAAGGAAGCCTCAGCAGATGCAAATTTGTCCAGTCGGTAATGCTTAATAAAAGGGGAAGGCGAAGACCATGTCGCCGCCCTACAAATATCCTCTATAGATGCTTGTGTTACCCACGCCGCAGATGTGGCAGCACTGCAAGTGGAATGTGCTGTCACATGACTTGGAACTGGTAGGGAAAGCGACACATACGCCCCTGCTATGCATGCCCTGATCCACCTGCCTATGGTAGAGGTGGATACCTTCTGCCCCATGGAAGAAGGTTGAAATGAGACAAACAGGGCTTCTGATTTACGAAAGGCCGCCGTGCGCTTGATGTAACAGCGCAAGGCCCTGTGTACGTCCAATGTGTGCCATTGCTATTCCAGGTCATGTGATGGACGGGGGCAAAAGTTTGGGAGAATAACCTCCTGTGCCCTATGAAGCACTGTGTTTATCTTAGGGATAAAGGAAGGATCCAACCTGAGCACCACCCTGTCCTCGTGAAATGTGCACAGGTCTTTCCTGATAGACAAAGCAGCCAGCTCTGAGATGTGTCTGGCAGAGGTAACGGCAATCAGGAAAGCAAACTTGAGTGACAAAGATCGCAAGGAACAGGTTCTAATGGGTTCAAAGGTTGAGGCAGTTAGGGCCTGCAGAACCCAGGGTAGCTCCCAGGAGGGATACTTGTGGACCATGGGCAGTCTGCTATTCGTAACTCCTTTGAGAAAGGAGCGGGCCATGGGGTACTGAGACAAGGATTCTGATCTGTCCCAGGAGAGCACCGTGGAAAGGGCCGCTACCTGCCTTCGAATGGTGTTGGGTGACAACCCCTTATTGATGCCCTCCAAAGTAGTCTAAGACCTTTGGGATGGTCACTTTGGAGAGACTCAAGTGGTTCTTGTCACACCATTGACAGAAATTCCGCCAAGTGAGATCGTAAATGCAGTTAGTCACTGGTCTCCTGGCAGCCTGAATCATGTCAATCACTCCTGACGAGTATGACTCCTGAGTCAGGGTGCGGCTTTCAAGCGCCAGGCGGCCAATTGGAGCCATTGGGGTTCTGGATGTTGTAGAGCCCCCTGCATTAAACGTATGCAACTGTTGGGAATCCGCAACGGAGAAGTTGTGGAAAGGCTCACTAGGGCTGTGAACCATGGTCGTCTCGACCAGTGAGGTGCAATAAATATTAGCTCTGCCTGTTCCTCTAGGATCTTCCTGACAACTGCTGGAAGCAGAGGGAGAGGAGGAAAGGCATACAATAGGCCCTGTGGCCATGGGCTGCATAGTGCATCCGTCCCCTCTGCCCCCCGAGAGGGGAAGCATGAAAAGAATCTGGGAAGTTGAGCGTTCTCTGGCGAGGCAAAAAGGTCTACAATCGGATGGCCAAACCTGTCTGTGATCTCTGTGAAGAGATCCGGGTGCAACCGCCATTCCGAATGGTCCACTATTGACCTGCTGAGGAAGTCCACCTGCCGGTTCGCCTCTCCTGAGATGTGCTTGGCCCTGATGGAAAGCAGGCTGGTCTCTGCCCAGGAGCCCAACGCCTGAGCCTCCATCATGAGGGACCTGGAATGAGTGCCCCCTTGCCGGTTCATGTGAGCCTTTGCAGCTACATTGTCCGTGAGGACCAGCACATGTTGCCCCCCAATCTCAATGCAGAAGTGTTGGAGAGCCAGATGGATCACCCTGAGCTCCAACCAATTGATGTTGTGCTTCAGGTCCAACCACGACCATTGACCCTGAGCCATCTGAGATTGGAGGTATGCACCCCAGCCAAAGAGATTTGCGTCCATGGTCAGAAGAATTCGGTGAGACTGTTTGAAGAGAGTCCCCTTGCGCATGACTGAGGATGTCCACCAGTCAAGGGAACGGAGGACCTGATGGGAAACCCTTACCAGTTGGTTGGAGGAACTGGTGTGCAGTCTCTGGAACAGGAGCAGGGACCATTGAAGGGTCCGGGCATGTAATCTGGCCCAAGGCACTATCGCTATGCAAGATATTAATTTCCCCAGTAGCTGGGAAAGCAGAGCTAGTGTCACTACCCGCTCCCTGTGGACCCTGAGGTCTTGGATGCTGTTTCGACGGTCTTCTGACAAGAACACGTGACAAGAGTCTGTGTCTATTACAGTGCCCAGGTATAAGAGGTGGGTTGAGGGGACCGTCTGGCTTTTCTGGAAATTTATCAAGAACCCGTGGTCCTGAAGAGTCCTGATCATAAGGGCCAGACCCGACTGGGCGGTTGAGATGGAGGTTGATTGGATCAGGATGTCGTCCAGGTAACACTGGACGCATACCAGGGCCAATCTTAAGTGTGCTGACAGAACCTCCAGGATCTTGGTGAAGACCCTGGGGGCAGAGGAGAGACTGAATGGTAGGGCCCTGTATTGGAAGTGACGGTTGAGATGACAAAACTGCAGAAATTGGTGATAATCCGGGAGAATGGGGATGTGTAGATACGCGTCTGTGAGATCGATTGAGGTCATGAAATCCCCCCGCCTGACGCTGCCCAAGATGGAATGGAACGTCTGCAACTTGAACTTCCGATACTGGAGATGGTAGTTCAGGCCCTTGAGGTCAAGGATTGCCCTCCACCCCCCTGAGGATTTTGGGACTACAAACAGGATGGAGTAATATCCCTTTCCTACCTGGTCCGCTGGGACCTCCTCTATGACCCTGATGCTTAATAAATGCCGAATGGCATCTGTCACGAGACCCCTTTTTATTGGGTTTCTCAAGGTTGGACAAGAGACAAAATGATCTATGGGTCTGGTTATGAACTCCAGGGACAGACCCTCCCTTATGGTTTGTAGTACCCAGGAGTCTGTGGTTGTGTTTTCCCATTGGCAGATGAAGAGAGCAAGTCTGCCACCAATGGGAGGGGTCCCCACTAAGTCACTTGGAGCGACAGAAGGGACGACCCCCTTTGCCTCGAAAGGAAGACTTATTCTGGGTCTGGTGTTGGGGCCGGCCCCTATAATTCATCCTGTCAAATGGATGGTCTGCCTTGGGAGTAGAGGGACGGTATGTTTGTCCAGCCTCTGCTGTTGCACCAGTCTGAAAGGACTGACGGCAGCCATAGGGAAAGAACTGCCTGTTCGCTCTCTTAGCCAAATGAGAGATAACCTTCTGTTTCTGTTTGTTCTCCACCAGGTAGGGTGTTAATGCCTCCCCAAATAGCCGGCCTCCCTTAAATGGAGCAGTGGCCACACGCCATTTGTGTTTACTCTCAGCGCTCCAGTTCTTAAGCCAAAGCAGCCTCCGTGTGATGATGCTGGAAGCCATTGCTCGGGGCGAGTGCCTGGCGGCGTATAAGGACACATCCGCCATGTACTCAGAGGTCGCTATAAGTTTGGTCAGATCCTGGTGGACTCTCACCTCCTCTAGGGGAATCCTCTCCGGAATCTGTCTAAGCCAAATGAGGGAAATTCTGGCAAAAAAGGAAGTGGAGGTTGCTGCCTTTGCTGCCCATGCAGATGCTTGGTGAGCTTTGCGAAATGCTAGCTCAGATTTCTTATCCTCCTCCCTAAGGGCATCAGAGACATCTGCTGGTAGCCTGGCAGCTGAGAATAGTGAGGCTAGGGATTAATCCACTTTAGGCACCTCCAATAGATCAGTTAAATTTGGGGCCAGATCTACTAGCTTGCGTTCAGCTCCCCCCTGGGAAGGTTGTGTGGCCAGGGATTCCCATTGTCCCTGAATATTTTTAAGGAATAAACGGGGACAGGGGATTTGCTGATGCCGGATTACCGGTTCCGAGAAGGGGCGTTGTCTTACCTGAACACCTTTTCTCAGCATGAGGAATGTAGAATCCACAAATGGGTTGTTATAGTCTTCTAGCCCAATCAGACCAAACAATCAAAGTTGCCACACCCCTACAGGGTCTGACCATGCCCCAGTTTTGAAAGGGCAAAGCTAATGATTGTGTGACATGATGGCTCCTGAATTGCTGACACTAACCTAACTGCTAATAATAATAATCAGGGAGTGGGTGGATTCTACATTCCTCATGCTGAGAAAAGGCGTTCAGGTAAGACAACGCCCCTTCTCCAGCATGTAGGGAATGTAGAATCCACGAATGGGACATACCAAAGCCCCTATGATCCCACGGGTGGGAAGCAGGTTGGTTAAGTGTCGGCGTTGAAATGGACCACTTATTGTAAAACCCGACGTCCAAAAGCAGCCTCTGCGGAAGCAAACCTGTCGAGCTTATAGTGGCAAATGAATGGTGAAGGAGACGACCACGTAGCTGCCTTACAGATGTCCTCTATGGATGCCTGAATTTGCCATGCCGCTGACGTGGAAGTGCTATGAGTAGAATGCGCTGTCAGGCGACTAGGGACAGGTAAAGAGTAAGCCTGGTAAGATTGAACGATACAGGCCTTGATCCACCTGGCTATAGTAGAGGAGGAAACCTTCTGTCCATTGGAAGCTGCATGGAAAGAGATAAATAATGCCTCCAATTTGCGAAAAGGAGCTGTCCTCTTAAGGTAATGATGCAGTGCCCTGCGTACGTCTAGGGAATGCCACTGCTTCTCTAATGTGTGAGAAGGATTGGGACAAAAGTTTGGTAGTACAATTTCCTGGACCCGGTGAAACAGTGTATTCACCTTGGGAATGAATGAGGGATCTAACCTCAACACCACTCTGTCCTGGTGAAAAGTACACAGGTCTTCCCTAACTGAAAGAGCAGCCAGCTCTGACATGTGCCTTGCCGACATGATAGCCACTAGGAAGGCCACCTTATGGGACAAAATGCGAAGAGGGCAAGACCTGATAGGTTCAAAGGGAGATCTTGTGAGCGCCTGTAGAACTCGAGGCAGTTCCCAAGAGGGATACCTGTGTACTACCGGAGGTCTAGAGTTGGAGACTCCTTTCATGAAGGACTGAATTCTGGGATGATGGGACAATGGAGTGGAGTTGACACAGGTGAACACTGTAGAAAGGGCGGCCACCTGCCTACGTAAGGTGTTGGGTGCTAACCCCTTATCCACTCCATCCATGAGGTATTCAAGAATCACTGGAATAGTGAAGGAAGATATAGACAAACCCTTACGGGTACTCCAGTCACAGAAGTTCCTCCAAGTGGCATCATAAATCCGGTTCATTGCTGGCCATCTAGAAGCTTGGATCATAGATATGACTCTTGAAGAGTAAGATCCCCGCATCAGGAACTGGCGTTCAGATGCCAGACGCCTAGTTGTAGCCACTGCAGATCCGGGTGACTTATGGCCCCTTGCGTTAGAATTATCCTCTCTGGAGGAATATGCCAAGAGGGAGCTACGGTGAGGTTCACGAGATCTGCAAACCATGGGCACTTTGGCCAATACAGGGCCACAAATATTAGCTCCGCTCATTCCTGTAACAACTTCCTGATGATGGCTGGAATCAAAGGAAGAGGTGGGAATGCATATAGAAGACCCGCCAGCCAAGGACTGCGTAGGGCGTCTGCTCCCTCCGAACCCTGAGATGGATACCGAGAGAGAAACTGGGGAAGCTGAGTGTTCGCCGGGGATGCAAACAGGTCGACGTTGGGCTGACCAAAATGGCGTGTAATCTCCTGGAAGAGATGGGGATGCAGATGCCACTCCGAATGATCTATTGTAGATCGACTCAGAAAATCTGCCTGGTGGTTCTCCACCCCTGATATGTGTTCCGCCTTTAGGGACAACAGGTTCCGTTCCACCCATGACCCCAGACGCTGGGCTTCAGACATTAAGGTCCGAGATCGAGTGCCACCCTGTCTGTTGATATGGGCCTTTGCTGCCACGTTGTCCGTCAGAACCAGCAGGTGGCGGCCTGCCACCTTCCTGTGGAAATGGCAAAGTGCCAGGTGTATGGCTCTGAGTTCTAACCAATTTATGTTTTTCTTGAGATCCCATTAAGACCACCACCCCTGGGCAAATTGCAGATGTAAATGTGCCCCCCATCCAAATAGACTGGCATCCGTGGTCAAGGTTACTTGAGTCGGTTCTCTGAACAGGGACTCCTTGGACAATGCCGGGGACAACCACCAGAGAAGGGACATGAGTGTCTGTGCTGGGACTCGCACCCTCTTTGGAAAACAGGCTACACCTCGTGTCTGGTAAGGGAGTAGGAACCACTATAGTTGTCTCGTGTGAAGCCTGGCCCAAGGCACTATGGCAATGCATGAGATCAGTTTTCCCAACAGCTGTGAGAGCAGAAGTAGGATCACTTGTCTTTCCTTGCGCACCTTGGTGACCATCGTGTGTATACTGACCTGACGCTCTTGAGACAGGAAAACTTGGCACTAGTTGGTATCTATTATTGCGCCCAGGTTTGTTGGGATCAAATGGCTCTTTTGAAAGTTGATCATAAAGCCATGATCCTGGAGCATCCTGATCATCAGTATCACGTCTGATCGAGCGTTCAGTGCCAAGGACAACTGAATTAGGATATCGTCCAAGTAGCACTGAACGCGGACTGGTACCAACCTGAGCTGGGTGGTGAGGACTGCCAGGATCTTGGTGAAAACCCGTGGAGCTGATGATAGGCCGAATGGCAAGGCCTTGTACTGATAGTGATGGTTGGAATACCTGAATCTGAGAAACCGTCTGTGACCCGGATGTATGGGAATATGCAGGTAAGCTTCTGTCAGATCAATGGATGTGAGAAAATCCCCTGGCTGAATGCTGCCTAAAATGGAATGAAGTGTTTGCATCTTGAATTTGTGGTACACTAGAAATGCATTTAGGGCCTTGAGATCAAGGATCGCCCTCCATCCTCCCGAGGCTTTTGGCACCACGAATAGGATGGAGTAAAAACCTAGTCCCCATTAATCTGGTGGTACCCGCTCTATTGCTTCTATGTTTAGCAGATGATGAATGGCCTCCTCCCTGAGACCTTGTTTCACGGGATTTTGCGATAGGGGGCAGGTGATGAAACGCCAGGGGGGAGGGTTAGAAACTCTAGAGACAGACCATCTCTGATGGTGGTGAGAACCCAGATGTCTGTGGTGGTGCTTTCCCATTTGTGGAAGTAAAGTGCCAGTCTTCCGCCTATGGGGGGAATCCCCCTCAAGTCACTTTGACTTTCAGAAAGGACGGCCTCCTCTGCCACAAAAGGGCCACTTAGCCTGGAATTGTGGCTTTGGCTTGTCTCTGTAGCCAGACCGGTAAACGACAGACGCCGATTGTATGGTGAAAAGCGTCTGCCCGTCTTTTTGGTAATGTGAGAGAGTACTTTCATCTTTTCTTTGTTTTCAATCAGGTAAGGAGTAAGAGCCTCCCCCAAAAGGCGACCCTTTTGATATGATGCTGCAGCCACTCTCTATTTGTGCCTGGTGTCAGCCTTCCAATTTTTAAGCCAGAAAAACCAACGTGCAACCACGTTGGAAACTATGGCTCGAGCCGAATACCTGGCCGATTGCAGAGAAAACATCTGCTATGTATTCCAGTGCGGCCCTCAACTTAGTGACGTCCTGGTGCACCCTTACCTCATCTGGGGATATCCTAGCCTGTAATTCCTGGAGCCAGATTAGTGAGATTCTGGCGAAGAAGGAGTTAGATGTTGAGGGTCTTATAGCCCATGCCGATGCCTGATGAGTCATGGGAGGACAAGGTATCTGTAGGTTCTTTGTGACTGGTTCTAAGAACAGTGGGTCAGAACTCTGTCCAGAGTCCTGATCGGCTGTTTGTGGCTTCACCAGTTCAATCTTTCCAGTGATGTAAGCCTTGCGCAAGAGAGAATGGAAGGAATTTGGGTTGAACACCGCTACCATAGGAGTGATCTCCGTCTGAATGTCTTCCTTGTCTGACCATATGCCTTCTTTGGGAACCTGTGCGGAATATTCCAATATCTTGCTCCCCTCAGATTGAGGTGGAGAACTGTGATCTGAGATCACATACTCCCTGGGATGCATAGTTTCTGTGGACGTAGGGGGGTTTGATGGCCCTGGGACCGGAATGGCCCTCCCTGAAGATGCCATTGCCTGTGCCACCGCTTGTGAGATCATGGCCTGGAGCTGGGCGGTGAATGAAGGATGTTCAGGGGCCCGAAGACCCGCCACCGTCGGAGTGAAAGATGCAGATGGAATTTGAGGAGGGGGAACTGTAATAACCACCACCCCTGAGACCCACATGACACTGAGGATGGGCCAGGCTCGGTAACCGTAATTGAATCTTGGATCTGCATTCTCAAACCTTGATCAAAGAGATCAAGCAAAGAACCCTGGTCCAGGGTCTTCTCGGGAGACCAAGCCCGTGGAAAAGGGGAAGGTTGATGGTCCCCTGATGTGGATGCAACAGGGGAAATGGAGACAGGTTGTGTCTCCACTGCCTGTTGCTGGGCTTTAGAAAATTGTCGTTCCAGTGCCTTATGTCTGCTATCTGCTTGCTTGTCAGCTTCCTTAGAGGTCTGTTTGACCTTGGCCTTGATCTTTGCGGGTGCAACCTGACTGGGTGACTTGCGTTTTGCATTTCCACTGGAGGTGGAAGCCTGTGGAATGGTGTTAGCTGCCATATTGAAAAACCGGTGGCAGGTTTTCACCAGGAGATCCCTGGATCCATCCTGGTCTGCAGGAGACAAGGCTACGGCCTACCTGGGTGGTACAGGCCTACACGAGGGTCTGTGAAGTCCGGCTCGCCATTAAGTGTAGAGTCACACTGCGCGATATAAGCCACGCTGCACTCAGGGAGCTGTCCTCTCCCTTTCAATCGTTCAGGCTCGTTTGTGAGACTTAGACAACTGTGTCAGTGTCAATTAATGAAGAATCTTATTTATTTATTTATTTATTTTGACCCTCGTGTCTCACTTAGTGGCAGCTAGGACAGTAACTGGCAGTCCACTAGATGCAGACAGTGGAAAACAGGCAAGGCAAGCAGCAGTTCAATCTATGACACTGGATGTTTGAGGGACAGGTAAGTAGGACTGTATAGGATCTGTACTATAAATCAAGAAAAGGGTGAGACTCAAAGATAAAGACTTCCCACTATAGAAGTTGATTGAGGATAAATAACTCAAGATATTCTCCCTGTTAACCACGAGGTGCTTAAAATGGCGTCTTGCCAGGAAGATGGGGGAAAGGAGGTATAAGATAAAAAAGGAAGAGGGTCCTAACACAAAAGTGGGGGGAAATAGGAGCCCCTATTCCCCCCCATGCAAAGCTATCCCTTGATATATCAGATTGTGCTTAGATGTTACACAAATGAAGAGCTGTGAATGAGTCAGTCAATCTAAATAATAGGGTGCAATCGCGCGGAAGCTCAAAATGGCGGCCACAATGATCCGACCAAGCAAAAATAAACTGAGATGAAGGGGTTCTCTTCTGTGAGGAACCCAGCAGAGTGAAGCTAGACAGGCTACCTTGTGAAATTTATCCAATTGAAGGTTGAATAGTAACTGGCAAGAATCAAGAAAAAGTAAATAGTATGAAACTCGATCATGCAGAGCAGCTCAAAATGGCACCCACGACTATCTGAGTAATCGATCAATTCAGAAAAGCCAATATCAAGTTACCTTGAAGAAAACAAGCAATATTGGGGATCTGATCAATTGGTTTTAACAGCAATGACCATGGGGGGGGGTGTTCGCTGCATTGCGCAGAAGGCAGCGATCACGATGATCAGCTGGCTGTCGGCTAAAAGCCTTATGAGTGAAGGGAATAAGGTTAGAATAGGAAGATCTAGTGCAGCACTGAACCCAGAGCTGAACTATTTCCCCCCCCCATGGGTAAAGAATTCACGAATGGAAATTACTACCTTCTCAAATCTAATCGGGAGCCAAATTCTCACATCTCTCCAGGGCTGAGACCAAACAAAACTGGGGCATTGTCAGGCCCTGTAGGGGCGTGGCAGCTTTGATTGTTTGGTCTGATTGGGCTAGAAGATTATAACAACCCATTCGTGGATTCTACATTCCCTACATGCTGTAGAATAGCGGATTCGTGTCCTGGGTAATGGAAGTTTCCGGGGTGGGAATAGGGTCAGAAGCGATCTTACCTGTTGCACATGCCCTGCGAAGTAAAGATGGAAAAAGCGAAGCATTAAAGAGCTCTGCCATGGGATAAGAATCTTGTGGAGGTTCCTCACAATCTGACCACTGGTCTGCAGTGCAGTCATAATCAGAGGAGCTGGAAGAGTCGGATCCTGGTGAATGGAGGGGGGGCGAGATAGAACTAGGGTGGTTGAGCAGTGTGGGTCATGTTGAGACAGTTGGCACTAATGAAGATCTTGGCAGAGATGAAGGTTGTTGATGACCCAACGAGGCCATCACTTGAAGGACTGCCTGCAATATCATGGCCTGCAGCTGATCAACAAAGGTAGTATCCTGTGAAGAACGAAGCCCTGCTGCAGTCAGGGTAAATGTCGCTGTAGGTTCCGTGGAGGGGCCCTGTGTCATGAGTTCCTCCCCCAAAAGGGGTGGGCCTCCCTGACCAAAGGTCTGTACTGAGACCTGCTGAAGCTCTTGCTCTGGGGACCATGCCTGTGTTGAAGTAAGCAATTGCGAATCCATTGCGAGAGCTGTAGGCGGGGGAAGTGGTGATTTGCACCCTTCCCCAGCTGACAATCATTGGGCCCAAGAGAATTGCTTCTCCAGGGCCCAGTGCGAGTGAGTGGCCTGCTTGTCAGCTGACGTGCTTGACCTTTTGCCAGATTTAGACTTAGCTTTGACCTTTACTTTAGCTGCAACTTCTTGACAAGGAGATTTGCGACTGGGTTGTCTGATAGCAGCAGAAGCTGGTGGCTCAGTGTTGTCTGCCATGGTTAATCGAGAAGGATTCCTGATGCGGCACTGGAACGATCTCGATCTGCAAGAAACGTCAGTTACCATCGTGATGGGACTGACTTGCATGTGGATCAGCGTGGTCCGGCCCACCGGCCAAGCAGGACTCACGCTGGGTGCATTAAGGCGCTTGTCAGCAGGGGGAGAGGCAAAGTTAATGTGTCCATAATGCACAGTCCTGTGGCCCATGGGGTGACGAGATCTCATGTGTCTCACTTTAGTGGCGATGGTCAGGTCCTAGTGAGTAATCACTAGATGCAGAGTGGCAGATGCCTAAGGTGAAGGAGTGCTAAGTGGCAAAGGCCTGTGCAAAAATTGTCTGTGCAGTGGAGAATTGGTGTTGGAAGGAGCTGCCAAATATAGTGCAAGCAGGGAGTTAGAAAAGGGTCCTCTGAATTTAAGTTGTGAAAATAAATACCGAGTGGGATTGGAAGCTGTCAACTGTACGTTGGTCTAATTTATAAGGAGTGAGGCCAAGCCACTGTGTGAGGTGATCAAAATGGTGGCCACACGAGTGGGAAGGGAGCAGTTGGTGAGCGAATCCCAAATAGTGCTGGCAGCTGTAAGGCGAGGAAAGTGGCTGTGACTGACCAATATTGCTGGTGGCCGTCTAACAGGTGCTACGAGCAAGGGACTAATCCTTCTCCAAGGTTCAAGCCTTCAAAGGGATTGTCAATGCCAGCAAATGGTCACCTTGCGGCGCACCAAAATGGTGTCCGTGCAGCCGAGAATGGGAAAGGGCAAACCCTTGAAACCTGAGGAGCAAGAGCTTCAAATGGTCAATCGCTGCTCCAAAAACACTAGGAGACGCGCAGAGAGCAGTCTCCCTCTCCTCCTGATCTCTGTAGCTTGCCCAAAAGCATTTAGTGATCTGCATCGAACAGCTGAGAGGCGCAGCTGCCACAGCACCTCCCAGCAGTGGCAGAAAGTCCAGAGCTGAAAGCAGCTGAAACTGTCAGATCCGATGAGTGCTGGGGTAAACAGCAGCGAGATGTTAAGCCTCGCGCTGAAACTGGCTCTTCTAGCTGTGACCAAGTTGTTGTTAATGGCATCTGACAGATTAACAGCCACCAAAATGGTGGCCGCAGCTCAAACCTTCAGAGCTGACAACTAAGGAAGACTTCAGGGGACAGAAGCCTGTAGGTTCATAGCAGAGAGCCGAATAGAAGCTAGGTAGCTTCTGGCTGTCCTGTCAAAGCAGTCCCTAATGGATTCCTAAAACCTTGAAAATTTTTTGGTAGAACAGTGTTTCCAAAATGGAAGCTGCAGCCCACTGTGGGGCTAACAGTTAAGGGCGGGGGGGGGGGGGGGTTGATGACAGAAACCTAAGGATTTTAAGAGAAAAGTTGAACAGAAGCTGTGTGGCTTCTGTTTCTTTCCCCTAAAAGAAGAATCCACTAATGGGTTAGAAGGAAAAATATTTCCCCTGAATCAAACCTGTCAGAAGTCAGAATTTGGGAGTCAAAATTATCATGTCCTCATGGGTGAACAGACTAAGTTGAAACTGGGAGGTACCAGGCAAGGACAGGCATGACAACTTTGACAATTTAGTCTGATTGGGCAAGAGGACTGAAATAACCCATTGGTGGATTCTTCATCCATCATGCTGGAGAATTAGTTAGACATACAATATTGTAATAAGAAATGATAAAGCATGGCGGGATGAAGAACTGGGCGGAAAGCCAGCATTTCAAACTAATTGGAGAATATGATTTATGACTGTTAGTTGTAGGAGGGAATTGTGCTTTTATCTATGTGCTGAGGGGAGGGGAAGTCAGATTTTGGCTTTGACCATGTACGTGCCGATGCCATTTTATTTGAATAAAGATTCTTTAAGATAAACAATGCCTCAAAGTTCTTTGAAGAGTAACATCTGTCGGAACCATGACAGCGATTCTTTTGAATCACCCTTGCCCCTTTGTAAGGCAGTCTTTCAGCCTTTGCCCCTGTTTCCCAGTTTCAGACCACAAATGGATCTGGGAGGACTCTGTCTTCCTTTTCGCAGAGTATGTGTATCCCTCCTGGAAGAGTGAAACTTTGCCCAGTGATTTCAGCCAGTTGCCCAGGTTCGATTCTCTTCACTCATTCCATTTCATTTTCACACAGCCTCTCCTTTCTCCCTAACAGAAGATCCTGCACTCTGGCCAAATCCCTATCCTTTCCAGAGTCTGTTGGTTGAACAGATATTATGGAAGTTAGGAAAGGCCAGAGGAAGAAAGACCCAGCTGTGACTGGGAGAAGGGTCTTCTCACTCATACACACATTTCCCTTTATCCCCTGGGCTTTAAAAGTTGAAATTTAGAGGTATTCATCTTCTTTCCAAAACAGCCCTTGAGCTCAAACTCAAAACTCCCTTTACTACCCTCACTCCAAATGGGCAGGGTCTGGGAAATTCACCCACAGACACAAGGGGACTGTTGCCAGCAAGATGGAGGCTTACCCAGTCCCAGTCCATTGGTGAAGTTAGCTTAAAGTCCCATCTGGGATGCCAAATTGTTGAAAGAAAAATCTTCATTAGGATCCAATACAAGCCGTGAATAAACAAAATGGAGACTGCTTTAGAAAGAAGGTTGTAGTTTATTAAAGAGCAGAGCGAGACAGAAATGTGACTCTGGGAAAGGTGACCACATGTTGCTGGGAGTGATGGGTTTTTATACCTTCTTGGGCTTTTGTGTTTGGAGTTGTTTCCTGTTCCTGTGGCATGAACTTTGACCTGAGCTTTTGAGTGTGTCCTTTTTGATATTCTGATGGTGGTGGGGTAATCCTATTATGTCTTAACGGTCATATCTTGCTTCCCTGGGGCTGGGGCTGATGGCTATGTCCTGTGTTAGATTTTTTAGGTGAGGAGTTGTTGATTCTAGATAATGTTTTCTTTCTAATCCCATCAGCTCCAAGCTTCCTGGTGCTAGTCTTTCTGAAAGGATTATCAGATCTGCATTTCTACATACCTGGTTTCTGCTTGGGGCAGAGAGACTGGGGTGTGTGTGTGTTCTTTCTTAAGATCCTTTGAGGAAATATAATATTCTGCCTTTTTCATATTCCCCAAAATATTTTCTTCTCTGGGTGTGTGTGCGTGCTTTCTTTCCACACATTGTTTCTTGTCTTGCCTTCTGGTGCTTTGGAAAATAAGTTGACCCCCTCTTCTTTTTGGCAGTCCCTCAAATACTGGAATACTGCTATCATGTCATTCCTAGTCCTTCCTTTCTCTAGACTGGCCATATCTGATTCTTGCAACCATTCTTCATATGTTTTTGTCTCCAGGCTCTTAATCATCTTAGTTGTGCTTCATTGCACTTTTTCCAAAGTCTCAACATCATTTTTGTAATGTGGTGACTAAAACTGGATGTAGTATCCTAGGTGTGGTCTTACAATGGATTTATAAAGCAGTACTAATACTTTATGTGATTTTGATTATGTCTTTGTTTATACAACAAAAGATTGTATTAACTTTTTTGGCTGTTGCCACACACTTCTGACTCATGATTAAGTGATTGTCCAAGGTCCCTCTCACAGTTACTGTTTTTGAGCCAGGTTTCACCGAATCTGTACTTGTACCTTGGTTTTTTCCTGCCTAGGTGTAAAACTTTGCTTTTCTTCACATTAAATATCAGTTTGTTGGATAGGGCCCATTGTTCAAGTCTGTCAAGATCTTTTTGGATCTTGAGTTTGTCTTCTGGGATGTTGGCTATTACTGCCAGTTTAGTGTCATCTGCAAATTTGATAAGTTCTCCTTTTATTCCCTCATCTAAGTCATTTATGAAGATATTGAAGAGTACTGGGCCTAAGATAGAACCTTGTGGAACCCCAATGCTTCCTTTCTTCCATGTAGATGTAGTATCATTAAGGACTACTGTCTTGTGTTTGCATTATATTGAATTCCAAAATGATGTGATCACTCTCACCCAAGATTCCGCAACTTCAACTCCCTCTATCCCTTCTTCTCTATTAGTAAGAATTAGGTCCAGTATAGTTTTTCCTCTAGTTCCCTCCTCTACTTTTTGGATGACAAAGTTGTCAGCTAAGTTGGTTAGGAATCTGTTTTATCTCCCACTTACTGCAGAGTTTGTCTCCCAGTTGACATCAGGGTAGTTAAAGTTTCCCATTACTACTGTGGTATGTTTCCTGTATACTTTTGTTAATTGATTAGCAAAGAGATAATTTATTTCTTCTGCTTGGTTGGATGGCCTGTAGTATATGCCTATAGCAATGTCATTCTTTTTTCTTTTTATATTGACCCATATGGATTCTAGGAGGTTTTCATCCTTGGTTTTGTGTATTTCTGTAGAGATGTAGTGATCTTTTTTATATAATGCATTTCCATTTGCTCTTTTGTTAGGTCTGTTTCTTTTGAATAGTTTGTATCCTTCCATCAGTACATTCCACTCATGAGTTTCATCCCACCAAGTTTCAGTAATGGCAACTATATCATATATGCCTTCATATTCTAATGCTTCAAGTTCACCCTGTTTGTTTCCTAAACTTTGAGCATTAGTATAGGCATTGAGTCCTTTATAGGTCTTCGTATGTTTCTTATATCTCCTACCTTGTAACTGGGATTCCCATCCTTTCCATCACTCTCTACTTCATTAAGTTTTTCTTTTTTATTTCTTCTTTCTCTTATCTAGTGGTTGATTGGTTATCTAGTGATTTTTGTTTAGAATTAGGTTCTAAAGATCATGAAGATTGGTGCCCCTTCCCCATCAATTTTAGTTTAAAGCCCTTTTGATAAGATGAGCCAGTTGCTTTCTGAATATATTTTTTTCCAGTTCTTGTGAGATGCAGTCCATCCCTTCCAATAGCCATTCATGTTGGTAAGAAGCCAAAGTTCTGTTGACGACACCAATTTTTAAGCCAGTGGTTTGTTTCTAAAATCCTTTGCTCCCTCATTGGATCTTGGCCTTTTGTTGGAAGTATAGATAAACACACCACTTGTGTCCCTAATTCTTTAATTTTCTTCCCTAGCTGTTCGTAATCTCTTGTTAGTGTTTTCAGATTCATTTTGATGTCATTGGTGTAGGAGAAGAAAGGGGTAGTAACCCATGGGGTACATTATTTTAATAAGGTTCTTAATTACATCTTTGATTTTTGCTCCAGGAAGACAATATATCTTCCTAGATCAACTGTGTAAAGATCTGCCCCAGCTGATCCCTCAGGAAAGCAGAACTCTTGATTCCATTAAGATTAATCAAAAGAACTTTTACTGAGAGATAGTGGATAAAGAAAAGTCAGGCAGAATATGAAGGTCTTGCACAAAGTATAAAGCAATTCTTTCGATTTTTCCCAAACCCAACTCCCCTGACCAGTCCACTGTCAGCCAATATCATGCTGAAGAGATGTTATGAGAACACTGAGGTGCTGGGTAGATAACAGGTCACTCTTAGGGCATGAGCACCTTGGAACCAGACTGGAACTGGCTGAGAAGGAGTCTGCTTCTTCTCTGAAGACAGTCCCCCTCCCTAATTCCCAGCAGTTATAACAGAAGCATACAGTATTCTTCTGTATGCCAGAAGGAATACCAGAAGCTTTCCTTCCCCCCTTCCTCAAACAGAATGGCAAGGCACCTGTATGGTGGACCTGACATGCTGCCCCCCAAAAAGAATGACATCAGCAGAAGAAAATATAACAAACAAGAAGAGAAAGGAAATAAAGGATTATTATACACAATTATTTAGGTTTATCAAGGTATTGGTTATGGATACGTTTTATAAGTGTGGGAGCCCTCACATAACTGTGATTTAACCACTCATTTTCCACTTTAGGGAAATCCTTCCATGCAACTAAGTATTGGAGTTCCCCCCTGTGCCTGCTGGAATCTAAAATCTCATGAATTTCAAAATGCTGCTCGCCCTCTACCATTAACGGTGTAGGAGGGGTTGGAAGACTGGATCTGATAGGAGAAACAACCTCAGGCTTCAACAGACTACAATGAAATACCGGGGGGGGGGACCAGTGGTGGAATTCAGCTGGTTCGCACCACTTCAGCAGAACTGGTAGCTAATTTTTTGTTGCCCAGGCCCAGAATGGATTTCCAGAAGCAGCATCCACACAGAGAACCAGTTGTTCACATATTTGAATCCCACCATGGGATGGACCCTACATAGGGATTTTGGTAATTCTAGCTCAATAGTTGCAGGTTTGATGATTTGGGTCCCAACTTCTTCGATGGTTGCAGGGACTGCAGGTAGCATGTGGAGTGATAGACACAATCACCAATTTTGAATGGTTTCAGTTCAGTGCATTTCTTGTTAGCTTGCATCTTATAAGCTTCTCAGGCATCCACCAGAGATTTTATCATAACAGATATGTGTCAAGCCTCAAAGAATGCCTATGCTGTGTCAGCCATTATTGCTTCTTAGCTTGCCTATGAACTCGAGGGGAAGGGAGGGAAGAATGGAATTCAGACTTCAGATAGCGAGAGGCCAGTTCATGAGAACCAAGGACTTTTAAGATTTGTTTACTGAGAACTAAAGACATTTTCTCATAATAATTATCTGGCATAATTGGATAATGTGACCTGCATTAATAAGGGAAGGGAGGTTTCTATATTTTTAATATAGCAATTTAGGCATGAAATAACCAGAGCTGGTTTTCCTTTCATCTGTGCCGAAATGATGTGCTCAATAAAGTTTTGCATTAGAGATTGGATCGTCTCAGTTATGCTTACTTCATTGCGTTCATCAGTCAGAATCTTGACACTAAATCAGTTCTCTTTTGAAACTAAAATCAGTTGAGGAGTCCTGAGCTCCTACACCCTATCCAGCTAACTCTGAAGGGGTTGTGAAGACTCAGGGGAAGATGCCTGAATTGTAATAGGAGGGAGAGCAACCACCCAAAGCCAAGGTGGGGGCAATGAATGGCACTCCAGTTGGAACCCAAGGTGACACCGGTGCCCAACCGGCAGCAACTCACCTGAAAGTGAAGGTGGAGAGGATGGAGCTTCAGATGATGCTGGGCTGGACTGGGGTGATGGGTATCATTTGTCCCCCTTAAGTGGAGTGGTGGCGAGAGGTGGCATTGAAGCTGACTGAAGACAAGTTCCTGCTAGCCTACTTGGGAGTTGAGTTTGCCCGGGACCAGAGATGGCTGAGCAGCAGCCAGTCAGTCAAGCAACTGAGAGGTTCAGCCATCTGGAGGTACAAGAAGGAGAGCTGGTTTGAAGACTGTACCCAACTCCCGAGTGGGTTCCAATCAACTTGCAACAGCCACGCTGACCAGCCTCAAGCCGGATCAAGAAACGCTACTGCCACAACTGGGAGAACAGCCAGCCCCCAACTGACTACCTCTTCTTAACTTGGTTTGAGCCTAGGGATTGGGGCTGCTGGGTCCCAGCCAGCAGTGGCCCCACCACCCAAGGTAGCCGGCCAGCCATAGCTGAAATTTCCAATGTTAAGCGCCCAGCCGTGGATGTTCCCTTATGGAATGGAATGGGCATTGAGGTGCTCCAAAAGCGCAGCAGCCTCCACTGATCAAGGCCACTTTTGACAGTAACCCAGAGAAGCTGGTATTTTTCCTGAAACATGTGTGGTCACACCTGGATAGAGAGACAAAAAATAATAAAGAAAATCAAGAAAGAAAAAAAGGAAAAGATTTTCAATGAATACGAAGGGGCAAAATCTTCCTATAAAAATATCTTACCTGTTTTGCCTTTTGTACCTGCAACAAACTTTATAAGATTATGGAAAGATTCTTTGACTCAGCAAAGCATATTGAACTGGAAAGATGTTGGACAAAAAAAAGAGAGGCTAAAGTGAGAATTATGAAATGAGATGATGGGAATCATCAGAGGGAATATTTAAAAATTAAACATTTGTTTGAATATGGTTAAAGAAATAGAAATATTTTGAATATAAATGAAGATTAGTTTAAGAGGGATGAGCCCCTAAAGTAATATAATATGCCTTTTTTCTTTTGTGTTTGATTCTTTGACATGAGAAATATAAAAATGTTAGGATGGTTTATACAAAAGAAATATTTTCTGTTTTGTCTTTTTTCTTCTTATTTTTCTTTAAGATATGAGAAATGTAAAAATGTGGTGGCTTGTATGAGAAAAAAGACTTAAATACTTAAGTGTAACTAATTTTGAGAAAATCTTAACCAGTAAGAATGTTTTGAATATTGTGGGGAAAACAAATTTAAATAAGAATGTAAATAGGATTTATGACGAGGCAATCAAGATGATCAATGAAAAGAACCTTTATATTGATGTGGGTATTATTTCCAGAAACACGAGAAAAATGTCTATATTTAATTGTCATTTATTTAAATAAGAACTGTATTAATTTAAGGTTGGCAAAAGAGAATATTATTGGAAGAAGAGAAAATCAAGTAAAGCTATCAAATGAACTATAGAATTATAGAAATTAATTATTATTGATTGTTTTTAAACACTAACCCAGACAACACGCTGTTTACCAAATATTAAGGTGTATGTTAAAAAATCAATAAAATATATTTGAAAAAAAAGAGCAGACAGATAAAGAGAGGCGGAGAGGATACATTGTAGCAGCTATAGCTAAGAAAAAGAGGATACATTGTAGCGCCCACAGCTTCCCCCCCGCAGGAGTATGGCAGAACCCGCAGGAATAAAGAAGAAAGAAAACACCCCCCAAAGCCCAAACTTGGCTTCTGACAATGTCCCACAAAGCTAACAATTAATGGTTCTACAAAAAAGCTATGATTCAAAAGTGGTGGGGCATTTTGGCTTCGTAGAAACCCTGTATCTAATCAAGCAGCAATTTTGGTGGCCATCATCGAAAAGGACATATAAAGCTATGTGGCTAACTGTCCCATTTGTGCCTCTGCCAAGAGGCAACAAAGGAAAATACCCAGGCTTCTCCAGTCAGTAGCAGAGCCCAAAGCCCGATGGAAAGAGATATCAATTGACTTTATTGTAGAACTGCCCCAAAGCTTGGGAAATACAGTGATTTGGGCAGTGCTTTTTTTGTGTAAAAAAAAAAGGTGCCAGACCTCACACATGTCATACAACCCGCCTTGCCTACCCTACAAGGTTCCATCCACAAAAGGTTCCGGAACTCCCTTCTGGGCGTTCTATGACAAAAAAAGCCCTGGATTTGGGTGATTAACAAATTTGTTCTCCAAGCAAGTGCACTTTATATTCTGTCAAAATATCCCCTCAGGATGTCTATTGGCTACAAGGTGCTCCAGAAAGAATAATTTCAGATCATGGAGGCCAATTCACTTCATGGCTTTGGCAGAAGTTTCTAAAACCTTTGAGGCCCACTCAGGGTCTCAGCTCCTCACATCATCCAGCTACTAAGGGGGCTGTGAACAAACCAATGGCATCCTGGAGCAGTACTTCAGATGCTATATTAATTACCAGCAGGACAACTGGATGGACCTTCTCCCTTTAGCGGAACCTACAATAACTCAGTACACAGTAGCACTGGGTTCACTCCATTTAAAATGACCGCAGGACAAGACTTTGTATCTATCCCTGAATTACCTCAGACCATCCCATTAACTGCATTGCTGAAAGGTTAGGTTGCCCAGTTACAGAACACCTGGCCAATGATGAGAAAAGCTTTGGATGATGAAAAGTGCATTAAGCCAAAGAACTTTAAGGTGGGAATCAAGGTCTATCGTTCTACCAAATTATTACAATCTGGACAACTGTCAAAAAAATTGGGCCCAAAATACGTTGGACTTTTCCCCATCAAAAGGATTATTAACCCAGTAATGTAGAACTTGAGCTGCCAAAAATATTCAGACTTGTACACCAGTATTTCATTGTAGCCTACTGAAACTAGAAATCACATTTTCCTTGCATCCAGAATCGCAACCACCTCCTGACCCTATTATGATTGTTCTGGATCATATAGCTCTATGCAACCTCATATAGCTCTATATAACCCTAACTAGAGAGCATGTATCAGTATGTTAGAATATCTGGCAGTTATTGGGTTAAATGCTGGTTTTGTTGATGGGTCAGTGGGAGGAGTTTCTAAAGGGCATTGGGAGACTTCCTGGACACAAGCCACTTGGGAATACCTTTGTTCATCCAGCCTCATGGCCCCTAGCCACACGGCTTGGAGATCTTATGCTTATGCCAACATGTGATGCTTATGTATAAGAAGAGGGGAAAATCCATTATCAATTTACCTATGGAAATGAACAGAGAGATGTAATATACAGAAGTAACATCGTAAAAGCAAGTATCTACTCTGAATAAACATTTATCTGTTTTATAATTATTTCTATTGAGTTGTCTATCTGCCTTAGATTGAACATAGAAGCAAGTTGTTCTGTCTAGGCAGAATAGTAAATTGATAGGATTAATTCTTCTCTGATCTCCTGCAACAGTTTGAAGGAAGAAAGTAAAATCATTAGTCTTTCTCTACATCAGCCCTTAAGGAAGTAAAGTAAATATTTTCTTGCAAGTAAAAGAATGCTCAGAACTCATATCAGCTTTATAAAGGCAAATAGTAATTGGATGTGGCTAAATTCCTTCAATCGCCTGCAACAGTAATTGATGGGGCCAGTCTCCCACTAAATGCCTGCAAAGCAAAGTCAGTGTGTCTGTTTGGCAGACAGTGTTTCAAAGAAAGTGTGATTCAGATGCACTGTTTTGTTAATTCGCTGTTAACTCTGCAAGTAGCCACTGCATGACAAAGTTTATCTGCGTATCGACAAGCATCTGCTGGCAAGGATTCATTACTGGTCAAACTCTGCATGCTAGCCAACGTTTTAAAGAAAAGTAAAAGTTATAAAGTGCTTTGTGTTTTGTTTGGATGCTTCTGCTAAATTGTCTTAGGATCTGTTTACAAGCCAACGTTTAAGTCAAAGAGATATTGTGCTGTCTATCTCAGGAAAAGTTTAGCCTTCTTCAGCCACTTTCAAAACAGTTGCTAATGTCATTTGCATGTATCTCCGTTCAAGAGAAGAAAGCAGTTGTGTATTTCTATAGCTCTACTCTTTCTGTGGCTTTTCACATTTGAAAGGATCAAAGGAATTGTGAGCGGCAATCCCCTTCCCCCTTTCCATTGCGGGCAATTTGTCTTGAGACAATGAGGAAATGTTTCAAAGGATTGTCTGTGAACTCAACTCAGTATCCTTGTTCAAATAGTTTGCTGTCAGGAACATTGCTTCCTTGAATTCTGTGGGCAGCTAATTTGCCAAAGGAGATGTTATTCGGCCAATCTGCACATGACACCCTGTTAAATTTGAATTTGATTATTTTGGATTACAACAACTTGATAATTAATTTAGCACGTAGCAGGCTTATAGAAAATCACTGGTCTATGCATAGAAGTGATAGATGGAAGTTCACATTTCCAGTTACCATCAGTATTAGAATGGGAGACCTACCAGATGTTCGCAGCGAAATCTCAACACCAGAGGCGGCAAGAAAAATACTTCACTTAGTGCACATAGCTGATTTAATCCCTCCTCTAGATCCTAAAGCTGAAATCCTACTCATGGTGGGAAGAGATGCACCAGAGTCCATTGGCTCCGATGAAAGAATCAAAGGAGGGATGTTTTGTGTTGATCAATCGCAAACCCGAATCCAGGTGAGCATCTCAAAAATCTCCATTCCCAGTAATGGAACAGCACCTCACCTAAAACCACACCTAGAACACTGCACGCTTGTGACAACCAAACCTGTTTTGGAAGCAACAGTGTTCCAGACAAGCAAGAATTACAACAACTTAGCTTTGTCCATAGAAGACAAACAAGACAAACAACATCTCCAAGACTGGGAGTCA
Organism: Bothrops alternatus; assembly: GCA_034064705.1. Lineage (NCBI taxonomy): Eukaryota > Metazoa > Chordata > Lepidosauria > Squamata > Viperidae > Bothrops > Bothrops alternatus. The sequence continues at coordinate 37,909,198 of JARGCV010000112.1, forward strand.
TGGAGCGTACTCCCAAGATGTCTCCAAAGCATGCAAGTGCAGCACACATATGTCTCCTGCTCACCCACCACAGTGCAGAAGAAAGAATTGTACGCTTCCTTAGATGTGTCTACAAAGGTAAATGCAGCCTTAAGATACGTCTCACTCTACAGCGGGGAGAGCCACACTTACGTCGTCTTATTTGCAACCATAAGATACATCAGAGTCTACAGCAGGGAGTGCTGCAGTCTTGGTGTTTTCTTTGGAAAAGCAAGACTAACAATACAAGAAGGCCACACCGTACCAAGGTTAGAACGATGTGGTACCACTTTAGCTGTAAAACTGACCAACTTGACAGCAAAGACGTTGTGCCTTGAACTACATTCTACTACCTTCTACACAGACAGCAAGGTAATGTCAAGCTACATCTGCAAGCAAAGCAGACATTTCTATGTCTATGTAGGCAAGAGAGTGAAAAGGATTGAAACATCTTTAAGCCCTGAACCATGGCAACATGCGCCAACAGATAAGAACTTTGTGAACCAAGTTAAGTGGCTCACCCTTGCCACACCGTTAACAGAATTGATCTGGCTAGAAAGTCCTTAGTTCTTGGCCTGTCCAAACAGACAGATGCCACAGAGACCAAAACGTTATGCACTTCCAGCTTCACATCAATGTGCCAACCTTCAACCTCAGACACCCAGTAAACGTCAACCAATCTACTTCAAAACCCTGTCTAAGCAGAGACACCTGAAATTAGGCACAGTTTTGATCATCTTGATCACTTGTCTTAGTATCCCAAGAATTTACCTTATAGAAGCCTGCAAAGACCTACAGACTATTGGAGACATTTGTCAAGACCCAGTGATTGACAAATGTCTGAAAGCCAAAAATTGCCTTACCCATGCATCTCACATGGACGAAGCGTGCATAGGCGAAGCGTGGGAGCACATGTTTGGTGCACCCCGCAAAATCATGGACTCTATGTCGTTAAAGACATCCACACATGAAGTCCTCACTACCCTGATGACAACAGTAGCAGCCCTTTTCAATACTCCATCGGTGGTTCCAGACCCGTTGGTTCTTGAGTATCCTGAGTTTCCTGCAGCTGCTGTTGTTCCTGATTCTTCAATTCCAGCGGTTGTTCTTGATTCTTCAGTTCCAGCTGTTGTTCCTATTTCTTCACTTCCAGCTGTTCCTGAGTTTCCAGCTCCAACTGTTCCTGAGTTTCCAGATGTTCCTGATCCTGATTCTTCAGCCCCAGCTGTTCCTGTGTTTCCAGATCCAGCTGTTCATGTTTTTCCAGATTCTTCGGTTCCTGAGTATCCTGTGAATCCAGTTCCCCTTGTTCCTGTGAAACAGTTTTTCTGTTCCAGATTTGGTTCCAATTTCTTTTACAGGAAGAAGACCTTGTCTTGCTAAGAGACAAGTATGCATACCAGAACTATTGGCCCATGGGACTTACGCACCGGGCCCACCCAGTTGATGAACTACTTTGCCAAGCTGAGGTCCAGATCGTGAAGCCATGTGAGTCAGGTCGTGACTCAAAGACACTTGTATCAGGCCGATCACCGATTTGGTCCCATTGCTGATGAAGACTGAACCAGAAGATCAAACCTCAAATTATGTATTGTCTTATGCATTGTTTGATGTAACACTTGATTGTTTTTTTTGCATAATTGTGCATGTTTTATATTTACCAATAGTTATGCATGTTTGATACCAAGTTTTTACTTATTTAGTCACAAGTTAGTTAACAATGAGTATTGCATGCCTTAATGCTGTGTTTTTTTGCTATTTCAGTTAGTTAGTAGTGGAAATATAAATTTCCAAGCGGGGAGTGTTCTGGATCATTTATTTATTTATTTTTACGATTTTTATACCGCCCCCCTCCCGAAGGACTCGGGGCGGTGTACAGCCCAATTAAAAAACATCAACATACAAAAGTAAAATTATTAAAAATAGATTAAATAATTTGGCCCAATCATTTAAAAACCCAATACATAATCATATAGCTCTATGTAACCTCGTATAGCTCTATATAACCCTAACTAGAGAGCATGTTAGAATATTTGGCAGTTATTGGGTTAAATGCTGGTTTTGTTGATGGGTCAGTGGGAGGAGTTTCTAAAGGGCATTGGGAGACTTCCTGGACACAAGTCACTTGGGAATGCCTTTGTTCATCCAGCCTCATGGCCCCTAGCCACACGGCTTGGAGATCTTATGCTTATGCCAACATGTGATGCTTATGTAGAAGAAGAGGGGAAAATCCATTATCAATTTACCTATGGAAATGAACAGAGAGATGTAATATACAGAAGTAACATCGTAAAAGCAAGAATCTACTCTGAATAAACATTTATCTGTTTTATAATTATTTCTATTGAGTTGCCTATCTGCCTTAGACTGAACATAGAAGCAAGTTGTTCCGTCTAGGCAGAATAATGATCGAGGGAGAGAAGCATTTTGAAGTCAAAGACATTTTGGACTCTCATATACATTGGGGGGAAACCCAGTATTTGGTAGCCTGTAAAGACTCCCCCCACTCAGAAACTGAATGGGTTGACTCCCAACATAGTAAAGCCCCCAAACTGCTTACAAAATTCTTGACTGATACCCAGATAACCCGTACTGAACTGTTTTGCTAATTGAGAAATTTTGTGTATCTCTCCCTCTCCTCCCTCTTTTTTCTTTTGCAGAATGAATGTCTCTGTCAAGAGGACCACAACTTCAGCTCTGCCTGACTCAGCTTGCCACCTCACAGGCATCCTGTCATCAGAAGAAGGGGGAGGAAGGATGAAAGAGGGAAGAAGGAGAAGGAAAGATGAAAGGGGAAAAGATGAAAGGGCAATAAAGCTTTGTGTGTATGTGATAGGAAATTGGGAGGGGGGAGTGACAGATGATAAGGACCAGAGCAGCTGGATCCTATTTGTACCAGCATTCCATGGCCAGGCACCCCGAGAAGTATAAGGATTACCGCCAAACATCTCAGAGTTCTCAAAACAACTTGGTGAGCTCCAGTTGACTGGAAACAGACTGGTCAGGGGGGGGGATGGGCCAGTGGCAAACCTACACCTTTTTTTGTATCTAGTGAGTGTAGTAGATTTCAGAGCTGGCTTGACTTTACTGAAACCAATATACTTAGTAAAAGAATCCTTTGTTTTAACCCAATGGAGTTGAAGGCTTTTCTTTCCTAAGGGATCAGACTGGGGAAAGTCTGACATTAAGCCAGACCTGCCCCAGTCTGATCTCTCTGAAAAGGAACTGAAGAGTTTCAGCAATCTCTCTTTTTCTGAAGTGCCTGACATTGGGAAACCCTACCGGTAACTGGAAAGGGCTGGACTACAAACAGCACTGAGGTACACAAGAACAGGCACTAAGCACCAGATCCATAGAAGCAGAGGTATACCACACCAGACAGACTATATAGTGAGGTCTCCGAGATAGTCTAACACATAGTAACAGGGTATAAGATGCAGGCAGGAATAGCAGACAGTGACCAGTAGAATTAAGTAACTGGCATTGTGTATAGGAACACAATGTATGGGCTAGATCCTCCCACATCCAGATGGAAGATTTCACAGAATATTGTGGAGAATAACAGGGTTAAGAGCCTGTAGGACTTCCAGATACAGGTGGACAGGCAGGTGCTGGAAGTACAGGTATGATCAACCAGACATCATGGTAGTAGACAAGGATTAGAAGACTGCAGTAGTGATAGATGTAATAGCACCAAGTAACAGCAACAACAGGAAGAAAGAGAATGAGAAGCAGGAGAAGTACCAGGGCCTAAAGAAAGAACTGGAGAGGATATGGAAACTAAAGGCCAAGGTGGTTCCAGTGGTGCTGGGAGCATTCAGGTCTGGTCTGTGCCTCCTAAGCTGGAAGAGTGACTTCAACAGATGCCAGGAGCAACATCAGAGCTCTCTGTCCAGAACAGTGCAGTATAAGGAACAGTGTTCGTATGTGTGTGTAGAGAGAGTGTGTATGAGAAAGAAAGAGAGAAAGACACATAGACAGGGGGGGGGAGATATTCTTTGACCTTTGGCCAGCAAACTGGACACTGTTTTCACAGGCAAATTAACTTATGACATTTCTTTTCTGACAGTTTGTTTTTCATGAAAAATAGGATTGGTAAATAGATTAGATTTATGGAACATTTGCCTCTAGAACATATTGCATTGCATAGTCAATTAGGTTGCAAAGAGTCATCTCTAGGGTTCTGTTCAATTCATTAAAAAGAAAGTCACGCCTCCCTTCCCCTGCTGCCCCATCCCTTTTTCTTATAAGCAACTAAATCCTGGTAGTTCTCATAAGATCTCAAGACGAGGGTATCCAGCCAATTGGCTTTAAAGCAAACCATCAAATAAAAAAATAGGCATATGCAAATGAGGATCTTTAGGGAAGCAATGCTCTGCAGGAGGAAAAAGAAAAAAAAAGATAATTATTTACAGAAATGAGAAAGAAGGATGCAAGAAAAGAGAAACTAACAATGGGCAGGTCTTGCTAAAGAAACACATGTGTTCAAGCCCTTTCCCAATATTCTGTTCTCCCAGCCTCCCTCCTCCTCCCAAAGCAGTAAGTCTAAGATGATTTGAAACAGAAGGAGGAAATTTTGAAAACTGAGGAAAAGGAAGGAAAAGCTTTGGTTGCTCACTCTTGATTGCACTTCCTGTTATGACCTTGCAACAATATTTCAAAACCTCCTGAGGACTGCAAAGTCCTGAGCTATCAGGAGGAAAATAAGTTTGCTTGCTACCCACTACCTCTCTCAAAGTTAGCAGGTAATATTTCTGCTTTGACTAGTTCAGTTAAGAAATCTTCTGTTTCTTGTTTCCTACCATACTTAATTGTACATTCCCCCCCCCATCGGCAACCTGGGAAATCTACTCAAAGAATAATTCAAACTTGACAGGTGTCTTTTAAAGGTTGTTTATTTGTCTTAAAGTCACCTGAAGATGCCTGAAAATAAGGCTGATTCGCTTCCCTATTGGTTAAAAGTTCATTGGCAGGTTGACAGTTTCTAAGCAGAGCTCAGTTTAGTATCCAGTGAACAAGCAAAGATTATCTGTTGTAGCAAAAGTAACAAACACATTGGTGACTTCATGAAATTATCATAGGTTTCCTGGAATAATGCATAAAAGTTCAGACCATGGCAAATTTGTTCTTGAAGATACTAAAACAAGCCTCAATCCCCCCCCCCTTATCTTAGGCAGGAATTTCACTTTAAACTCTTAAGAGTGAACTAGATACTTGATGCAATGTTTACTTTCCTAATATAATTTTTATTTTAGCATTCATGGAAGCAGTGGAACATTGTGGCAGAAACCATCATGAATATTAGATCTAGATAAAAGCTGATACTAAGGTAAAATAACATAAAGGAAAGATCCCTGATTAATGATGTAGATTTGAAACCGAAGGAGCAAATCTTTCATAAAGGTCTGGTAAGTTTATTATTTTAATCCCATAACAAGATTTATTTTTAAGAGCACTCAGTATGATATGCCAACCAATCCACTCTAACTTGAATATATATTTTTCTTGTAGCATGGCTCACAAATCATAGTGAACTCAAAATAAATTACATTATTATATATAAGCTGTGTTTTATAGGCCTGTTATAATGTATAATTTATGGCTTGTGGGGGAAGCCATTTATTCAGCAATCTGTTCAATACTTGAAAGATATTGTACAAAAAAGTCATATGCTATTAGTAAAAGCAGACAAATTTATGACTTTGTTTCATGGTGAAAAATCATGAAGTTATATTGTGCATCCAAGCTGTAAAACACTTTGCAAGTAAGATAAGATAAAATAGATAAGATAGGATGATAAGGCAAGGCAAGGCAACCTTTATTGTCATTTTTTATTATGGGCACACTGGCCCACATTAAAAATGAAATTCTGTTGCCTGCTCTCAAAAGAAAATATATATTTACCCATACACATAACATACATATACACATGCTACATATACTGTATATTCACAAGGTTGATGCTATATAGAAATTATATATGCAATTATATATCTGATATATGAAATTATATTTAGAAAAGCATTCAAAAGCTTTTGGGAGAGAAGTCTTTTCTCTATCACACAATACCAGGACAAGGGGGCACTCCCTAAAGCTTATAGCTAAGAAAGTGAGGACAAATAAAGGGAAATATTTCTTCACCCAGAGGGTCGTTGATTTATGGAATTCACTTCCTGAAGGGGTCGTGACAGCTGTCAGCCTTGACAGCTTCAAGGCAGGGCTAGATAGATTCATGGATGCAAAGTGTATTGGTGGTTATTAAAACAGATGTCCATGTGCCGCCTCTATGTTGGTTGAGGCAGGCAGGATTCCCTTGAGTACCATTTGTTTGGGGGTCAAGGGAAAGGGAGGGTTTTGCCTTCTTTTTTTGCTCAAGATCCCCATGTACATTTGGTGGGCCACTGTGTGACACAGAATGCTGGACTCGATGGGCTTTGGCCTGATTCAGCATGGCTCTTCTTATGTTCTTAAGTCCCCAAAACTGATATTGACCAACTGGGATGCTGACAACTTGCTCTGAATTATTGGAGAAAGGGGGAGCAGAAATATGTTATACTTCCTTTCACTTGAATGTCCTGATTGTTTATTGACAGTCTTTGGTTCCAATCAGTTAGAACAGAATACAGCTGGAAGGAACCTTGGAGGTCTTCTTGTCCAGCCCCCTAGTCAAGCAGGAGAACCTATACCATCTCAGACAAGTGACTGTCCAGTCTCTTCTTAAAAACCTGACTAGACTAACCTTCCTGACCCTGTCATCATCTAGATGTGATAAGCTATACATACATTTCATCATCTTCAACTAATGGTCATAGATAAAGCTCAACCCATCCAGAGGAAATCAAATTGGCAAAGGCAGGAACAGAGTAAATAGTTATGGCCAGCTAGAAAGCCCTAAATTTATGCTTAAAATTGCAGCCAATGACATTTTATGAATAGGCCAGTTTGAGCTTTGGTTGCTTCGAATACTTGTGAAACTCTCTGGTATACTGAAGGAAATGACTGTAATTCTCCACAGACAAAAGCCCACAATCAGATGTTATATTTTCTTGCCTAATAGCAGTTTTGTGTGGTCGACCTGTGTTCTTGAAAGAGTAAATGGGGCTGTACCATATATGTTACAGGGAAAGCACTCCTCCCTTGGGCAGATTGCCAGTGCTTGCTGCAATTGCAGCTATCAGCTTCTGGCCTAAAGATGAGCACTAAATTGAATGAGACACAAGTCTGGCAAGAATATTCTTGAGGCTCCATGACTGTCATACAAAATAAGCGATCTCTGAAATGCTGAACAATTTCTAGTTATGACCAGTTCACTGAAATACTGAAGGGTAGGAGATGTTGGAAAAGTTCAACCTAGAAACAAACAGCTATTATGAAATATGCCATGAAAAAAAAAGGCAGTGAAAAGTTTCCTATATAATTTGATCATCTGAAATGCAGCAGTCATTTCAATTCACATAACCATGAATATTATCCTTTTAGGGGGCTGGCGTTATTCAGATGCTAGGATGAAACAGATGATTAATCTCTGAAGAGGAAGTTCATGTGTAGAGAAACATAGAGGAAGAAAGGGCTATACTGAGTTATAATCCCAGTTAAAAGTTCCTCTTTTCTTTTTAATTAAGCTTTTGATATACTTAAACATGATTTGGGTATAATTTAGTAACATTAAATGGAAAGTACCAACAACAATGAAAATCCTGGTGGATGAAGTGCCAGGAACACACTCCACCTAGCAAACATGATGTCAGAAAAGTAAAATAAAATACCCTACAATAATACTACAGCTAAAAGATAATAAAATACACAATGGGATAACAAGGATGCATTGCACATTTTTGTAGATTTGTTTAATTAGTGCCACAATAGTTAGAAACTCCCTTTTATCTCTGTTATATTCTTTTTATTCAAACTGTAGCAACATAAAACATAGTTATTGGTTTTTCTAGAATTACAGAGGCCATAAGATTTAAAAATAGTGCCTTTGTCTTCTGGTTTCAAGTGCATTGAAGTTTTACAGAGGAAGCAGAAACAAACGTTTCTTGAGACTTGTTCTCCCAATGCTTAACTTGTGAAATGTGTAACTGTTATAATTTTTTATTTTGAGATTATTTATATAACAACTACTGTACATGTTCAGAATGATCATTCACATGCCTCCAGCTACCTTTTTTCCATGTAAATCCTCATCCATGCAGTGATGTTTCAGAGAGCTATCTATGTAGGAATTTGCACTAAAATCAAGTAATTAAATATATTGATATTTATACGTTTTAAAATAACCTATGTACTTCTCACTGATCGCTGATTCCTCTTTTCTCAGTTCATTGCAAGGCTATTTCAGAATATAAAATTCTGCTCAGTTCCTTTTTATTTTGAGTCATTCTAGAAAATCATGATAATCCTATGACCCTGTCTATGTGACACATGAATGATGATAGGAAGAAGAGAATTCACAACTCTTGACTGAACACAATTTTGTGAATCATTTATCCTTACATGTCACTACAAAGCTAAGGATAAAACATGCCATTCTGACAGATTCATGATCTGAAACTGGATTTTATTTAATTCCATATTCTTAATAAAGCTATAACAACATAAACATGCTAGATTTATTGGGCAGGATTATTTAATGAATGAATTAGGTAACCCTAAAGTCAAGACCAACTGATCCCTTCCTTCTAGCTATTTATTCTGTTCTCAGATGGCAAAGAAATTTATAGGTTTTATTAGAATAAATATAATCCCTGTATCTTATTGGCTGGGACCAGGGACAGTGAGAAGTTGGGAGAAAAACACCCTATATTTTTCAGTATGCATCTTTATATTCACTTATGTAGGAGTGAATCTATTGAATCAATCTATTGAAATTTATTTTTAAACATGGCAGACTTTAAAACATATTTCAACTTTTCTTGAGTAAAAGCATTGGGAAAACACAAATGGATACACATGTTAAAAACACACATCACTATAATATTGTAGTTGAAATAAGATGTAGAAGCTTTGCCTGATGGGAAAATTAAGTGTTGAAATGAATTGCAGCAATAAAAAACTATCCTTAGCTGTAATTCTTGCTATGTGCTAGACCAGGGGTAGGCAACCCAAAACATTCAAAGAGCCACTTGGACCTGTTTCCCACTGAAAACAAAATGCTGGGAGCCACAAAACCCTTTTGATATCTAAAATGAAGATAATACTGCATATATCCTTTTTTTACCTTTATTATATGTATGCATGCATGTATGTATGTATGTATGTATGTGTGTGTGTATGTATATGTATGTATGTATGTATATGTATGTATGCATGCATGCATGCATGCATACATACATACATACATACATACATACATACATACATACATACATACATACATACATACATACATACATACATACATACATACATACATATATATATATATATATATATATATATATATATATATATATATATATATATATATATGTCTTTGGTTCTTCGGGTTTTCTCCCACGTAGAATTTGAAGTGTCTTGGCGACGTTTCGACGAAGTCCCATTCGTCATCTTCAGGCTGGTGCTTTCGGCTTCGTGCTTCTAGCAGCAATGTGTGATTGCAGCTGTTTCTTCCTTTTAACTGCCAGTAGGGGTTTGAACTGATTGGCTGGGAGCTCGGCTGTGTTCTGATTGGGTGGAGGTGTGTTCTGATTGGTTAGGGGCTTGGCTGTGCTCTGATTGGATGGGGGGTTGGCTGTGCTCTGATTGGATGGGGGAGTGTTCTGTTTGGGTGGGGGCTTTGTTGTGCTCAGGTTAGTCTGAGTTGCTTGGGGATTAGAGATGGTGAGCTACATAGCTGTTTGGCTTCGTGTTCGTGTTCGTGGTCGTGCCTCATCTTCATGGTGGGTGTCAGTTTGCTTCATGTATGGATTGGAGGGGTTTAAGGTGGCTAATGATGCAGCTGTGGTCTGGCTTCTGGTTTGTGGTTGTGCCTGATCATCGGTGTGGGTTTGGGTTTGCTTTTTGCGTAGATGTGTGGTGGTGACATCCTGTGTGGTTTTTGTGAGTGTAGGTCTGGTGTCATTCTTTGTGTTATGGACTCGTTTGTCAATTAGGGCGCGTTTCCAAATGGCTGGTAGGTGGGATGTATCATCTCGTTTGTTCATGCTGTGTGGGCGTTTTTCTATCTCGATGGCTTCTCTGATTATTCTGTTATTAAAGTGTTCAGTTTTGGTGATAGTTCTGGTCTTTTTGAAATCAATTTCATGTCCTGTGGCTTTAAGGTGTTGGACCAGGGAAGAAGTTGGTTCCTCTTTTTTGACTGAGTTTTTGTGTTCTTCAATGCATGCACTTATTCTTCTGTTGGTTTGTCCGATGTATGTGGTGGGGCAGGCAGTACATGGGATTTCATACACTCCTTGATTTTCTAATTCAATTTTGTCTTTAGGGTTTCTTAGGATGGTGGATATTTTTCTGTTTGTGCAGAATGCTCTTTTGATATTATGTTTGTGAAGGATCTTGCTGATCCTGTCTGTGGTGCCTTTTATGTATGGGAGGAGGGCTTTGCCGTTTTCTTGTTCTCTGTCTTGGATTTTAGTGGGAGTTTCTTTTTGGATTAAGTTGGAAATATTATTTCTTTGGAATCCGTTGGATGTTAGTACATTAATGAGAGTGTGTAGTTCGGTTTTTAGGTGTTGTTTGTCAGCTAGGCATTTGGTTCTTGAGATGAGTGTCTTGGCTACGGAGTTGATCTGTGCTGGGTGGTGGTGTGAGAGTGCGTGCAGATAGCGGTTTGTGTGTGTTTTCTTCTAGTAGATGGTGTGTCCTAGGGACCCATTGGATTTCTTGTAGACTAAGACATCCAGGAAGGGAAGTTGGTTATTAGTTTCAGAACACAGCCGAGCTCCCAGCCAATCAGTTCAAACCCCCACTGGCAGTTAAAAGGAAGAAACAGCTGCAATCACACATTGCTGCTAGAAGCACGAAGCCGAAAGCACCAGCCTGAAGATGGAAGATATATATGTAGGTCTTTGGTTCTTCGGGTTTTCTCCCACGTAGAATTTGAAGTGTCTGGGCGACGTTTCGACGAAGTCTCATTCGTCATCTTCAGGCTGGTGCTTTTGGCTTCTGCTTCTAGGAGCAGAAGCCAAAAGCACCAGCCTGAAGATGACGAATGAGACTTCGTCGAAACGTCGCCCAGACACTTCAAATTCTACGTGGGAGAAAACCCGAAGAACCAAAGACCTACATACAAACACCCGCGAAAACCTCAGAAAACATATATATATGCTATTGGCGTTCGAAAGCCAATAGAAGGAGTAGCACAGTTCATGCAAAAGTTGAAAAAAAATCATCAAAAAAAGGTGCCGGAATGTCATTCTGAGTGTTCTATGAGAAAAAAAAAGTCCTGCAGATTAGTCTTCAAATATTGAAAAGGAGGACATGTAGGAGGACACTTTTTGAGGGAGGACAGAACTTACAAAAGGAGGACTGTCCTCCCTAAAGGAGGACGGTTGGTCATTTTATTAGATGTCAAAAGGATCTCTCTCTCTCTCTCTCCCTCCCTCCCTCTTTCTCTCTCCCTCTTTCTGCCAGTCCTCTTCCCCTCTCTCTCTCCCCCCTCTATCCCATCTTCTGCTCACCTGGCAAGCTGGTTTCAAGCTGTTCTCCAACCAGTTCAGGGGTAGGTAACCTCAGCTCTTTTATGATTCATGGACTTCAACTCCCAGAATTCCTGAGTCAGCATAGCTGGGCTAGCTAGCTCTCTCCTGCCCTTCCTGCTTCCTGCAGAGACACAGCAAAGGGAGAAGCCCCACCCCAAAAGCTTTTCAGCTTGTCAGAGAACATCACGAGTCTACTCTCTTTTACACACACACACACACACACACACACACACACACACACAGAGAGAGAGAGAGAGAGAGAGAGAGAGAGAGAGAGAGAGAGAGGGAAGTGCAAGTGCCTCTCTCTGTCTCTCTGTCTCTCTGTCTCTCTGTCTCTCTCTCTCTCTGCAAATGGCAGAGGAGGCTGGGAGCCACAGGGGAAGGCTCAAAGAGCCGCATGTGGCTCTGGAGTAGCAGGTTGCCGACCTGGGTGCTAGACTGTCTGGCACAGAAATATTTTTACTCTTCATAGAATTGGCATCACAGTTGGAAGCATACAGTCCTCTGTGTGAACAGCATTCCCTAACTGCTGAAAAGGATCTTTTCAGTCATCATCTACCTTAATTTCACTAAGTTCAGAAAGGACCAATCTGAAAAAAACCTGATGCGACTAAGCACCATTGGGACATGTTCAGGATAGAAGATTATCATTTAAGGTTCCTAAAATGGACCAGAGGCTGGCTATTAATTATTGATAAAGTGTGTTAATTATTGCATTTCATGTAACAAATCCATTTAATAGCTGAACTGCCACATTTATTGCTAATGGAAATTTCCAAAAGTATTTCTGGGGAAAAAACTATGGAAAGAATTTTATTTAGACAACTGCAAATTGGAGGGTGTTTATAATATAACTGTATAGCTTTTTAAAAAGCTTTTTAAAGCTTTTTGTTTAAAAAAATAGTAATATGAAACTAAAGTCTGATTTTATTTTTCATAGTCTGTATTGTACATATGCACACATCGCTGATTTATTGTTTTCTAAATATGTTTATATGTACCATTTATTAAATGTAATCATTCCCAATGAAGTTTTGTATCTTTTCCCTTTTCCCCATCTTCTGAGGTCTACAAGGGCCAGCTCAGGGACAAGCAGTGTCTAATGTAGATGCTTGATGGTGGAGGTATAAAGGAGAAATTGGTGTATTCTAGGCTGCATCAACAGAGAAATAGTATCAAGATCATGTGAAGTATTAGTATTGCTATATATTGCTTTGGTAAGACTATCCTTGGAATACTGTGTCCAGTTCTGGTCACCACAACACCAAAAAGATGTTCAGACTTTAGAAAGAGTGCAAAGAAGACCAATAAAGATGATTAGGGGTCTGGAGGCTAAAACATACAATGAATGGTTCCAGGAATTGGGTATGTGTAGTCTAATGAAGAGAAAGACTAGGGGTGACATGGTAGCAGTCTTCCAATATTTGAGAGGTTGTCTTTGAAGAGAGGACAACCTATTCTCCAAAGTACCTGAGGACAAGACAAGAAGTAATGGATGGAAACTCATCAACGAGAGACCCAAATAGAACTAAGAAGAAATTTCATGGCAGTGAGAACAATTAATCAATGAATGGCTTGCCTTCAGAAGTTGTGGGTCCTCCATCACTGGAGGCTTTTAAGAAGCGATTGGACAATTTGTCCATAATAGTACAGAGTATCCTGCTTGGGCAGCGGGTTGGACTAGAAGATCTTCAAGATCCCTTCCAACTCACTCATTCACTCACTCACTCAAAGAGATAGAGTAATCTTACTGTTCTGTTTTCTGCTTGGGTTAGCATTGAAGAGGCAGCAGTATAATGCAAGTAATTCTTTATTGCAGGTCAAAACAGAAACTAACAAACCTGGCTCCGCCCCTATTTATACATTCAACTTTGGACAGCGTCAGCCAATAAATGCACCATATTCTCTGCTCAAATGCATACTAATCAACCTTGCAGACAGCAAGTCTGGCTAGCAGGCCACGTGGTCTGCTAATGGTCCTTGCACAGACCTCTGCAGCTTTTCCATAAGTTTAACACAATACATTACACTTACTGTCAAAAGGAAAATCTTCATCTGGGTCCAATCCAAGCCAGGAATAAACAAAATGAAGACTTCTTTAGAAAGGTTGAAGTTTATTGAAGAGTAGAGCCAGAAAAGTGGTTCTGGGAAAGCTGACCACATTTAGTAGGGAGTAGTGGGTTTTTATACCTTCTTGGGTTTTTGTGTTTGGAGTTGTTCTTCCTGTTCCAGTGGCATGAACTTTGACCTGAGCTTTTGAACATGTCCTTTTGGTATTTTGATGGTGGTGGGTTAATCTTATTATGTCCTAAAGGTCATGTCTTTAGAGTTTGGATGGGATATGTAGATTTTAGGGGTTTTTGTCTTTCTAATCTCATCAGCTTCAAGCTTCCTGGCCCCAACCTTTCTGAATAGGATTATTAAATCTGCATGTCTACAGACCTGGCCTCTGCATGGGCTGCTTTTCTGCCTTTAAGATCCTTTGGGAAAATATAATATTCTGCTTTTTAATATTCTCCAAAATATTTCTTTCTCTTGGGGTAGTGCTGTCCTCATACATTACTTAGAAGGGAACGTTAACTGTTACTGTATTATCTCTCTATTATATGCAATATAGTAAAATGGATGAGTGCAACTGTGAAGCTACTTACAGCAGTCCTCCATTTATATGGCCACTATTCAGACTAGAATTAACATTGTTAAGCAAGGTAGTTGTTAAGTGAGCCACACTTAATTCTATGAACTTTTTGCCATGGTTGTTAAGCAAATCACAGTAGTTGTTAAGTGAATCATGTGGAACTTTAAGCAAATCCAATTTTCCATATACTTTGCTTTCCAGAAGCTGTCTAGGAAGGTGGTAAATGATGATCACATGACCCCAGGACATTGCAATGATTTGCAAATATATGCTGGATGCCAAGCAACCAAATTTTGATGATGTATCCACAGGATGCTGGGTTGGTCATAAGTGTAAAAAACAATCATAACTCTAATTTTTCAGTGCTGTAACTTTGAATGGTCACTAAATGAATGGTTGTAAGTCAATGACTACCTGTACTTACCTGCCATTCATAAAATGGGATGGGATTGCAAGCCACATATATACCGTGGCCTTGCTAACAATATACTTCATGAGGCCTCTATGTAGAAGAGAGCTAAAAGTTTAGAGAAACTGATTTAAAAAAAGTGAAGGGAAAAATATCTCACTATCAAATGTTGAGCAGTTGGACTATGTTGACAAAGTTTTTTTCCTATGGAACCCCAAGTGCAAGGGACCTGCACAATAACATTACTCAGCAACAAAAATGGTCCTTAATTCCAGCAATAGATGCATTCTATTTAGTTCATCATCATGTACTAAGTTTCCTGAAAGTCAGTGGTGCACTCTTTCTATAAGTATACTTAAAATGGCAGTCTTTGCCCTATCTGGTTCAGTGGACATGTCTTTCTCTCTGTATATTCATTCACAGACCTATTCTATACATTTAAGGCCACAATAGAGATACAAGGCTCACATAACTCAGCCTTTTATTTCCCTAGCAGCTGACCACATGCTTGTAAAAGGAAAAACAAAATGTGTCAATGACACTCCTTTCTCCAACATTCAGCAACTTGCTGTCTCCAAAATTATAGCCTGATTATAGCTATTATATGACAAGCCATTGACTGTCTTATCCTCAGATAATTAATTACCTTTAAAGCCACTAACCCTAACCCTAACCCATTTGTTAAGCTAAAAGTCTTCAAAAATTGTACCCTAGCCCTAATCCTCTCTTTTATCAATTGTCCTGTTTTCATAATGTCATTTTGGTGTCCTTTTCTTTTATACCTCTTACTGTTAGAGTATCCAGAAAGGAGGCAAAGTCATATGTTCATTCAAGCTTGTATTTTACAGTCTAATCTAATGCACTGTGCTAAGGAATAAACTGGAAGGAAGCAAAACACAGGCCTTGCCCTGATCTTCTTGCAGGAAAGGTAGTATTACATCTTAATTAAACTCCCCAAAGCAAGATGACTGTATCATCTAATGATACTTCTTAAAGCCAAGGAACTTTATCCCCTCACAATGTTTTTTTTTTCACATTCAATGCAGCCTCTGCAATCTAAAAATGATTCTATCAGAACTTTCTCTTTTGAAATCAGAGTGTAAGCTGTATTCTGTGTTCTTGCTTGACAATGGTAGGTATTCATTTGCTTTGAAAAAAGAGAACACAATGGGTTAGTGGTTTTCTTCCCAGGCTGAGCCTGTCATATCTGGAATTAAAGCAAAAGGAAGCAGCTGGTCAGAAGTATTTGTAGCTACAAAGCAGGAAAAAACAGTTCCATTTTCCCTCTAGTTTTTCAGAATGCTGCTCCATGGTTGTATTCATTGTTATAAGCAATGGAATTCTCCAACTTTACCGTGATCTGCATTACAATTTGCCTGTCTCTTTTTTACAATCTCAAATTCTTGAGTAATGAGAACATTTTACCTACCTTCCAAAATAAAGTTTGAAATCTCTCTCCACCCCCTCCTGACTAAATGTTTTGATTTCTTTTGACCAGCATAGAGGGGAAATGAAACTGTGAGAGTGAAAATGGTTATTTGAAAAATGAAGGTTTTGCAGCCTCTGAATGAAGGGACTCAGATAAACCTGCAGCACAACTAAGCTGTTGCCAAATTATACAAAAGACCGTTTTCCTTCCCTTCTCTTCCCTTCCCATCCCCTGGAAAAAAAATCCCATTTACTGATGTAAAATGTATCATTTGTTAAAAACTAAATGCTAATTTAATTCCATTAATTCAAAGATAGGAAGTGTGAGAGATTATCTATATAATTTTACCACAGGTATGTTTACCAGCACATTTTCTGTTCTGGTTTACTTCCATAGCTTTCACATCTGTTCTTGATGCTTTGACATTTAGCAGAAACAGGAAATTGCTTGATATTGAGTCAGACCATTGATTTTGATCTAGCTCAGCATTGTTTTCATGAAAAGACAGCTTTTCTCCAGAATTTCAGCCAAGTCTTTTTCAAACTTATCAATGATAAAAGGGATTGAGAACCTTGACACACAAAGTTTGTGTTCTAGTTCTATCACTGAGTCATGACCATTCCCTCATTACTTATCCTTCTGCTGGTGTTGCAAGAGTTTTGCAATTTTTAACTTTCAGTTTCAACAAGCCTCTGTAAAATTAAATGTCTTTGGAATAAGGCACAGATTCTAACACAGTTTAATTTCATAAAGAATAAAGTGTAATTCCAAAATTATAAACCAATTTGGAAAACTTGGCTAGTCAAAATAGAGGTTTATTACTACTTCCCCTACATGTCAGCTGGCTACATTTTATGAAAGATGCAGTTGCAACTGGCTCAGGAAGTCTTGATATAATTAGGTTATATAAAAATTAATAAAGAGGTTTGTATTATTTGAGATATGTATCATCTAAACATTTTTATCCTGACTTTCATGTATGCTTTTGATTATTTTCTCTTGAAATTATATTTAGGATTTTGTGTTTTAGTGTGCAAATATAGTTGCAGCTGAAAGAGAGGAATACTTGAATACCATGATGTGTACTATTAATTAGTTAATCTTTATGATATTCATGATATTTCTAGGAACTTCTCCCTTCTAGGTGGCTAAAAAAGGTTGTGCTGAATGCATAATAAGTCATTCTTAAGATAGTTTGTTTAAAGAAATCTCCATACACAGGTAGTCCTACAGCATTGCCAGGAACATTCTTGCACTGAAAAAATCTATAGGTCAGGGGAGGAAAACTATGGCATCTTTATGGACTTCAACTATCATAATTCCTGAGCCAGCCATTCCTACTGGCTCAGGAATTCTGGGAGTTGAAGTCCACAAGTTGTAAAGATGCTATAGTTACCCTTTCATCAGTGTACATGCCATACACACACACACACACACACACACAAACACACACCGAGAGAAAAGACACCCACAGCCCAAATCCAATCAAAGACTATTATATAAAGAAAATAGAAGAAGGATGCCCCCCAACTCAATGAATCAATCTTGCTATTCTGGGGTTATACTAACATTCGTCTCAAACACTTGAATGAAGCAACTAGAATCTCCAGGTTGTAGTCAGAGTGTAATCTCTAATGTGGAAGAAGAAGAAAGTTGTTGCATATGTAGATACTAATTATTCCATGACTGTGTCCATGTAGTTACTAGAAACTGAGCTCAAGGAAGAAGATCTTTGTGTTTATTTTAATTATATTAATAGTATTTGTTATGATTATGATTATCTTTAAATGAAATTAATCAAAATGAATATTTATCCTTGCTCTACCTACTTTTTGGAATTGAAAGCAGAAAAACAGAATTGGAAGGGACTTTGGAGGTCTTCTAGTCCAACCCCCTGTTCAGGCAGGAAACCCTGTATCATTTCAGACAAATGGTTGACCAATCTCTTCTTTAAAACCTCTAGTATTGGAGCATCCACAACTTCTGGAGGCAAGTCATTCAACTGATAAATTATTCTAACTGTTTGTAAATTTCTCCTTAGTTTTAGGTTGCTTCTCTCCTTGATTAGTTTCCATCCATTGCTTTCTATTGATTGCTTTCCATGCATTCTGTCTTCAAAAATGAAACAACTGTTTTAGACATATTGATGATCAATGCATCATATTTTAGGAAGTGAGAATAGATGCAGACAATATCAGGGTATAAATGCAAATCTTTATAATCAACCATTGTGTTAAGATTCTTTATGAATTGGGCTCTAAAAATATTTCATGGGTCAATGTATGATTAATAGCATTGGAAATAGGCAAGTTGTTCAGCTTGCTCATAGAAATATAAATGGTTTAAAGTGTTTATACAGGCTTGCTTTCTCTATTCCTATCCATCCTTCATTGATGGAAAACTATGAGTCATCTTTTATTACTTGGATGCAGGTAGGAAAATCTATTATCATAAACCCAGAAAAACTGTTTTTCTAAGAAATGTATATGTCCACCTATTTACAGCAATGATAAAGCATTACTACTGATCACATATAAGCTTTTTCTTTCATCAAAAAAGTCATAAATAGAATTATTACCTAGACCAGCTGATTCTACAACGATACAATGGTAAAGGGATAGAAACTGTTCAAGAAAACCAGACCCCATAAAAAAAGGAGGTGGAGTTGCATTGTCAAGTGTCCAGCTAGCAAATTGCAAATTCAAGGAAGGAATTCTTGAGACATTGTTCTTCCCAAAATAACACTTTTATTGAATACACTACATTGGCACAAAAGAAGCAAAACCAGCTCTGGATTTCTCACTCAAAATCCATATAGTTAAACTTGAATTCCTCTTTGGCCATTCCCCTCAGTCCATTGTGTTGTCCAATTGAATATACTCATTTTGTTATGAGAACTGCCTGGATTGGTCAAACATCTGTGAAGCCTGACCTTGAAGGGAGAAGCAGGGTCTCATGGTCTACAGATGGAGTCTTGGTATTCTATTCCCACCCCAGACATTACAACCACCCCCTCCCAATTGTTGTCAAGTTGAGAGCGAGGAAGAAACTAGGTGAAAGAGTGAATCACTCTTTGACATGCCAATCTCCTGGAAAAATGACACATCTGGAATGAATATAAATACAAAATCATAAACAACTCACCACTTACAAACCACTGCTTCACTTTGGTCATTTAGGATACCTGGCATGAAACCTCTTCACTACTCTAGCTGCTCTATTTATTTATTATTATTATTTATTTAACTTCTATGCCGCCCTATTCCGGAGAACTCAGGGCGGCTCACAACATGATAGAAATCACAATAAAATACATAAATATAAAAACCCCTAAGTTAAAAAGAAAAACCAATCATTCCACAAACATACACACAAACATACACTGGCTAGGGGCAAGGTTTTAGCTGCCCCAGGCCTGCCGGCAAAGGTATGTTTTAAGCAATTTACGAAAGGCGGAGAGGGTGGGGACGACACGGATCTCCGGGGGAAGTTGGTTCCAGAGGGCCGGGGCCGCAACAGAGAAGGCTCTTCCCCTAGGCCCTGCCAGGCGACACTGTCTGGCTGACGGGACCTGGAGAAGGCCGACCCTGTGGGCCCTAACCGGTCGCTGGGTTTCATGCGGCAGCAGACGGTCCCGCAAGTAACCTGGTCCGATGCCATGTAGGGCTTTATAGGTCAGAGTGGAAGCGGCAAGTACCCAGAAGTTGTTTTTTTCTTTCTGTTGCTGCCGCCATTATGTCGGCGGGCTTTCCCTTCTCCATCGCTGCCACCATTATGTCAGCAGGCACCTTCTTTAGAGCCAGCTTGTTGGCTTTTACTACTACTTTTACTACGTTGGGTTTAACAGCTACAGCTATAGCTACAGCTACTGTTTTTACAACTACTGCTTTTACAACTACCTCTGCTTCTGCAATTGCTACTGCTTTTACAACTACTACTGTGTTTACAATTACTCCTATTGTGGGCTTTGGTTTTGGACCTTTTAGTTCAAAGCCTACTATACGTTCTATCTTAGGAGGGACTAATACGGGACCAGTTACAACTACTTCGGCAGGATTAACATCTGGTATGCCTATTTCCATTATTTCTTCTACTATGGGCCTTAGTTTGGGTTTTAGTAAACCTGCTGGATTAGCTATCCCAATTGTTCCAGCTTTTATTCCAGCTTTTTTATTCATACCTCTTCTGGACTTCCATTGTTTTTGATTTTATTTTTGTTTCAATAGCTGGTTTTTCTGGTTTATATTAAACCAGGTTTATATGAACTACGGCTCCAGCTATAACATTTATAACTGCATACATAGGACTTCTTTGAGGGAGCCTGGACTGGTTTAGGAGGGATATGTTTTTAATTTTATGTAAATTGGAATTATTAATGTTTTAATATTGTTATTAATGTTTTAATATTGTTATTAATGTTTTAATATTGTTATTTTAATAATGTTTAGTTTTTATCTTAACTTATAAATTAATGTGGGGGGGGAATGCCTGTGGAATGAATCGGGTTGAATGGATGGGTGGTTGTGGATTTGATGAATGGACAGGCCTGCCGGGCTTAAGGGAGGCCGGGGACTGGAGGGATGCGGACTCGGGAGTCACAGAGGGTTCGAGTATACTGGTCATTCAGGGAAGAGGCAGATATGGCGGGAGCAGGAGGGTAGGCCGCACTCGGGGAACTCGGTCCTGCTGTCTCATAGCAGTTCCTTGTTCTGGCCCTTCTGAAAAATCTAGCTCACCCCATGATTCTGGTGATGGGTGTAGCTTGGGCCCTTGGCTCAGGCTGTTGCTACTTAACGCCAGGTCGGTTAATAATAAGGCTCCCCTCATTCATGACCTTTTCATGGACAAGAAGACTGACTTGGCGTGTGTGACTGAGACCTGGTTGGGCCCTGAGGGGGGAGTTCTCCTCTCGGGTATGTGCCCACCAGGTTATCAGGTATGGCACCAGCTGCGACCCCAGGGAAGGGGGGAAGGAGTGGCTGTCTTGGCCCGGGAGAACCTCAGTCTATGCAGGCTCACTGTTTCCTAAATTCCGGGTTGCGAGTCCATCTTTATGACGCTGGACCTTGGGGTTCAGGTGGGTTTATTGCTTGCGTACCTGCCTCCCAGCTGCATGACATCAGCCCTGCCTGTGCTTCTCGAGGAGGTTGCTGGGCTGGCAGTGGAGTTCCCCAGGCTTATGGTCTTGGGGGACTTTAATCTGCCGTTGCTTGGCGAATTCTCGGGGTTGGCACAGGAGTTCATGGCCACCATGACATCCATGGACCTGACCCAAGTAGTATCGGGTCTGACGCATGAGGGTGGACATGCCCTGGATATGATTTTTCTTTCGGAACAGTTGGGTAATGATCTGGTTTTAAGGGGCTTAGATATTCTGCCTTTGTCATGGACCGATCATTTCCTGCTTTGACTGAATTTTACAGCCCCAATCCTTCCCCGCAGGGAGGTGGAACCGATTAGGTGGTTCCGCCCCAGACGCCTGATGGATCCAGTCAGTTTCCAGACGGCGCTTGGGGAATTACCGAGCTCTCTCATTCACAATTTGGCGGAGTCCCTGGTAGCGGCATGGAATATGGCCACGAAGGGGGCTATTGACCGGATTGCGCCTTTGTGACCTCTCCGTGGTGCTGGCCCCAGGAGGTCTCCTTGGTTTACCGAGGAGCTCAGGGGGATGAAGCACCATAAGAGACGTCTAGAGAAGCGATGGAGACAAAGTAAGTCCGGATCTGATCGAACCAGACTGAGCTCATTCATTAGAGCCTATCTGAAGGCGATTAAAGCAGCAAGATCTTCGTATCTTTCTGCTTTGATCGCATCTGTGGAATCTCGCCCGGCCGCCCTGTTTAGGGTGACCCGGTCCCTCCTTAACCCGAGGGGTCCGGGGCCTCCCTTGCAGGGTAGTGCCAAGGATTTTAACAACTGTTCACAGACAAAGTAGCTCAGATCCGGGCTGACCTAGACTCCAATTGTGAAGCAGAGTCGACTGATAATGATTCAGTCGAGGGGACAGGGCATGCTCTTGTCCGGTCATCTGGGGCGAGTTTGAGACTGTTACTCCTGATGAAGTGGACAGGGCCATTGGAGCTGTGAGTTCCGCCACCTGTTCGTTGGACCTGTGTCCCTCCTGGCTGGTTTTTGCCAGCAGGGAGGTGACACGTACCTGGATCCAGGAGATTGTCAACGCTTCTTTGAGGGAGGGGTCCTTTCCGGCTCCCTTAAAGGAGGCACTTGTGCACCCCCTCCTCAAGAAGCCTTCCCTGGATCCAGCAATTCTGACCAACTATCGTCCGGTCTCCAACCTCCCCTTTGTGGGGAAGGTTGTTGAGAAGGTGGTGGCACTCCAGCTCCAGCGGTCTCTGGAGGAAGCCGATTATCTGGGCCCTCTGCAGTCTGGGTTCAGGCCTGGCTACAGCACCGAAACTGCTTTGGTCGCTCTGATGGATGATCTCTGGCGGGCCCGGGATAGAGGCCAGTCCTCTGTCCTGGTGCTTCTTGACCTCTCAGCGGCATTCAATACCATCGACCATGGTATCCTTCTGCACCGGCTGGGGGGTTTGGGAGTGGGGGGCACCGTGTTGTGGTGGTTCTCCTCCTATCTCTCCAGTCGGTCGCAGTCGGTGTTTGTGGGGGGTCAGAGGTCCATCTCTAGGTTACTCCCGTGTGGGGTGCCTCAGGGGTCAGTTCTCTACCCCCTAATTTTTAACATCTACATGAAGCCACTGGGAGAGATCATCCACCGGCACGGAGTGAGATACCATCAGTATGCTGATAATACTCAGCTGTACATTTCCACTCCTGGCCATATCAGTGAAGTGGTTGAGGTGATGTGCCGGTGTCTGGAGGCTGTGAGGGTCTGGATGGGCACTAACAGATTAAGACTCAACCCTGACAAGACAGAGTGGCTGTGGGTGGTGCCTCCCAAGGACATTTCAATCTGTCCTTCCATTACTCTGGGGGGTGAATCTATAGTCCCCACGGAGAAGGTCCGCAACTTGGGAGTCCTCCTCAATCCACAGCTGACATTGGATCATCACTTGTTGGCTGTGGCAAGGGGGGCATTTGCCCAGATTCGCCTGGTGCACCAGTTGCACCCTTACATGGATCGGGAGTCTCTCCTCACAGTCACACATGCCCTTGTCACCTCGAGGATTGACTACTGCAACGCTCTCTACATGGGGCTACCCTTGAAGAGTGTTCAGAGACTACAATTAGTGCAGAATGCAGCTGTGCGAGCGGTTGTGGGCCTGCCCCGTTGTGCCCACATTTCGTCAACTCTCCGCATGCTGCATTGGCTGCCTATTGGTCTCCGAGCGCAATTCAAAGTGTTGGTTATTACCTATAAAGCCCTTTATGGCATGGAACCAGGATACCTACGGGACCGTCTTCTGCCACATACTTCCCTACGACCGGTGAGAGCACACAGGGTCGGCCTCCTCCGGGTCCCGTTAGCGAAACAATGTCGAGTGGCGGGCCCTAGGGTGAGGGCTTTCTCTGTTGTGGCGCCCGCCCTCTGGAACCAACTGCCTCCTGAAGTCCGCGTTTCTCCCATGCTCCTGGCCTTCCGTAAAAACCTTAAAACTTACCTCTGCCGGCAGGCCTGGGGATGATTGTGGATTGAATGGTGAAATGAGTGGGTGTTAGTTTGTTTTTAGATATTTTTGTTTGGACTTGTATTGAAATTTGATGTTTTATATACATGTTGTTAGCCGCTCCGAGTCTCCGGAGAGGAGCGGCATACAAGCCCAAATAAAATAAATAAATAAATAAAGTGCTTGTTTGTAATTTTGGCCTCGGCTGGTAGCAGCTTAGTGACGGGCCATGTTGATGGCTGATCTTTTCCCTGTCAGTTAGAAGAGCTGCCCTGGATCAAACAGGAGGGCTGCCACTCTTCCGTTGTCACTCAGAGGTCCTCTTCACACTCGTTGCCCCTACAGGGCGACTTCGAACTCTTTTCAGGTTCCCCCGTGGGAGAAAACCGGATGGTGGAGAGAGTGATTGCCCCGTATGTCCGCCTGCATCGCGATCGCAAACCGGAAGCCAGGGTACATGTTCTTGACACAAATGGCATTTATCCGTCTATAATTCACGCACATTCTCAGGGACCCATCTTTCTCCTTGAAGAGCCCTGGGGCTGCTATCCTTGACTTGGCTGGCTGTATGAAGCCCCTTGCTAGGTACTTGACTATGAACTTTCTAAGCTCCTCCATCTCACTGGGCATCATTGCATACATTTTTGGCTTTGGCAGCTTAGCCCCCAGTACAATTTCAACGGCGCAGTCCATTGGTTGGTAGGCCAAAGCACATCTGACTCCCTCTCACTGAACACCTCAGTGAGATTGTGGCATTCCCCTGGAATGGGCTGTCCAACCCCTCTCCCTCTGTTAGAGTGTTAGCCAAGTCCATTTTTGCCTCCCTAGCTGCAGGCTCATGGCTGGCAGCTGGTGCTTTCCTCAGTTCTTGCTGCTTAGCTGCTATCTTTCTTATGTCTCTGCTGCCTTCTTTATACTGCTTGCCCATTGCCCCTTTGGTCCAGAGTAAGGGGCTCCCAACGGTGCTGCTTCTTCACACATGGGTGGCTGCTCCAGCTTCCCAGCCCCCTGCATGGTGCGCATGCTGCTTGGCTGGTTGCCAGATTCCACTTGGGTGCTTCTTGGAGGCAGGTTTCTCCCAGCTTTGCACTGCCATCCTTCTTCTTGTTGGCTGCTGACATCCCTATATTGCATCTCTCCTGGAGGGGTCCAGATAGTCTGCAGAAAAGGATGGTGACATATTCATACCGAATCATGTCATACCGAGTCCAGATTAAGGAAGGGGATGAATGGAAAACTGCCTTCAATTGCCCTCTGGGAAGCTTCCAATTTAAAGTGATGCTTTTTGGACTACAAGGAGCCCATGCTGTATTTATGCAGTTAATCAACCAGGTGCTCCATGATCATTTGTACAAGGGTTTTTTAGTTTATCTTAATGACATTCTTATTTACACTGGACTATGGCAGAGCACATTAAATTGGCCCGCAAAGTGCTGAGGAAACTACTGAAGGCTAAACTGCATGCAAAGCTCAGAAACTGATCAAGATGTTTTTGAAGCACATCTATAGGCTCTACGGAGCTCCTAAGAGGATTATTTCCCACAGAGGGGTTCAATTCCCTGCAAAGTTCTGGAGGGAGTTTGTTAAGCTTATTTGGTCTACTCGGGGTCTCATCAGCTTTTCATCCGAGTATTAATGGGGTAGCTGAATGTGCAAACTCAATGATGGAACAGTACCTCAGATGCTATGTTAATTACCAACAGACTAATTGGGCCTATCTTCTGCCTTTCGCTGAAGTAGCATACAACAATACTGTGCACAGTAGCATTGATCTTACACCATTTAAGATAGTTACTGGGAGGGATTTTGTGCCTATGCCTGAGTATCCACAGGAGCCACCTAGCTCTCAAACTTTGGATCAGTGGATGATCTCCTTCCTTAACCCAATGTCACTGTGTAAGAAATTTTATGAACTGGAATAGCCATAGCAACAAACCAGCCAATGAGAACTGTTTTTGATTAAGATACAATATTGGCTGTGTGAGGCATGTGATCCAGCCTAGGTCTGGGTGTGTCTTAGTCTTCTCTGTATTGTAATTTTCTGATCTCCAAGTTAAGAGTTGTTGATGTTCCCCATCAACTGAATCAAACTGTATGTATCATGTTTATATATATTTTATAGATACAGTTTTTCTAAACTATGCCTCCTGCTCATTTTGAATGTGTGCTTATTTTGGGGGCTTATTTTTGTGCTGGAAAGCTGTAAATTCTAACACCCAAGATGGTAAAGTTTACAAGGAGCAGGCTGATAAGAAACAGTCCCCTCAAAGACCATTCTATGTTGGGGAAAGGGTTTATCATTCAACTAAGCATTTGAGGTTAACGTTGTGCAACAGAAAATTGGGGCCAAAGTTTCTGGGTTTTTTTCCCATCATCAAAATAATAAATCCTATTACTGTGAAGTTAAAGCTTCCACGGCTTTTGGGAAAAGTCCACTCTGTGTTCCATTGTAGTCTGTTGAAACCAGTTTCTGAATTCTCTTTAAGACCTATTCCAAAGAAACCGCTGGGTCACATAATTGTGCAGGGAAAAACACATTATGAGATGAAATGAATTGTTGATTCTAGGTTGTACAAGGGGAAGTTACAATGCCTCATTCAGTGGAAGTTTATCCATTGTCAGAAGTTATTGGGTGAAATGTACAGATGTGAAAGCATAAAGATTAATACAAAAATTTTACAACAAGCATCCTCACAAGCCTCGAGGAAATACTTAATGTGCTTTTTGTTTTCCGTACAGGAGATTCTTTCCTTTTAAGGGGGACCGACTGTCAGCTCTATGACCTGGCTGCAACCATTTTTCTCTTCATTCTAGGTTGCCACATAAAATGGAGGAAGGAGGGCTTACACAGGTGCTTCGCTAATCAAAATAATCTTTTCTCCCATAGAAATCAATGTCATCTACTTCTCCTGCAACCAGGGACTGGGCATTGTAATAAAAAACGCCTGCCAAATGAATAGATTGGAGAATGTAGTTGCTTGCATAGTTTTGTGGGTGGGACATTATACTTTGTAATTGGGTAATTGTTATTTGTGTATTCAGACTTGGTTTCACTTTTGATCGTGCCAATACTTTGTAACTAATAAACATGTTCTTTGAGGAATTTTCAAGCCTCAGAGTGCTACTTTATTTGTCTTTGTCTGTCGGAACTATGACAGTCAGTTTGCAGTTCTTGCTTCAGCTGTTGTGCAAATGCATCAGTGTGTGTGTGTGGGGGGGTGAGCTTTTCTGTTTCTCCTGCCATCGGGTTGTTGCTTGTGTCACTTGCTGTCTATCAGGAATGACAGAACTCACCATCTCCTGCCTGGTGCTTTTTTTTTTTAAAAAAAATTTTTTTCCACCATACACCATACACCAAAACAAATTAAACATACATAAACAAAAATCTTTTCTTTTAACAGAACCGTGCTATACATTCTAACCATTCTATTACATCTTATTTACATTTTATTTACATTCAATAATTATATCTTTTTCTTTCTATGTTCTAGCCAGTTATAACATTTATTCCAAATTTCATAAAATTCTGTCGCCTCCTTGTCTTTTAATTCTAGTGTGAGTTTATTCATTTCTGCACATTCCAAAAATTTGTAAATAACCATGTCGTCTGTGGGTATATTTTCATTCTTCCAACATTGGGCATATGCTATGCGAGCTGCAGTCAGTATATATATAATGATGTGTTGGAGTTGTTTCTCAATCTTTGAATTTATTATGCCCAATAAAAATAACTCAGGTTTAAAATCCATTTTTATCTCCGTTATCTCCTGTATCCAATCTCTTATTCGTTCCCAATAATTTTTTGTTTTGGGGCACAGCCACCACATGTGGTAGAATGTTCCTTCTCTGATTCTGCATTTCCAACACTTCAGGTCTATATTTTTATGCATTTTGGCCAATCTCGCCGGTGTTAAATGCCATCTATAAATCATTTTGTATTGATTCTCTCTATATGCAGTTGATAGCATCAATTTGCAATTTACGTTCCATAATCTTTCCCATTCCTCTAAATTTATATTTGTCCCCACATTTCGTGCCCACGCTAACATCGACCCCTTCACTATTTCTTCCTCTAATCTATTTCTAATAAATATTTATAAATTTTTGATAATAATTTTCCTTCCTTGCTTATTAGGGTTTTATCAAGTAAATGTGGGGTCTGGTTTATTCCATATTCTTGCCTGTCTCTATTATATCTAGATTGAATTTGTAGGTACGACCACCAATCTATGGGTATTCTTTGTTCCTCCAACTCTTCTCTTGACTTAAGGTTGCCTCGGTTATCCAGTAATTCTTTATATCTCATCATCTTTTTTTCTCTAGTGTATTAGGGTGAATTACTGCCTCCATTGGCGAAAACCAATTTGGGATTTTCCCATAATGTCTTTTTTTATTTTTTCCCATATCCCAATCAATGCTCCTCTTATCTGATGTTGTTGAAAGTATGTATGCATTTTCTTCTGTTTCCCCCACAGAAATGCATGCCAACCCATCTGTAAATCATGTCCTTCAATCGTTAATATCCTGTCATTATCCAAATTTATCCAGTCTTTAATCCATAATAACCCTGCTGCATAATAATAAATTTCCCATTTAGGGAGTCCAAGTCCACCTCTACTCTTACTGTCCTGTAACGTTTTCATATTTATCCTAGCTTTTTTGCCCGCCCAAATAAATTTGTTTATTATTTTATCCAATTCTTTAAAAAAAAGTTTTCTCTAATTTTATTGGAATTGTTTGAAATAGATACAATAGTCATTTTAGTCACTGCAATCCTACCTAATAATGATAATCGGAAATTTCCCCAGGTTTCAAGATCTTGTTTCATTTTTAATATCAATTTTGTATAATTGTCTTCTTTTATTGAGGAACACCTTGAAGTTATCCAAATTCCTAAATATTTAATCTTTTTTGCTACTTGTAGATCCAAATTCTCTTCCAATTTCCTTTTTTGTTTATCAGTTAAGTTTTTTTACTAACATTTTAGTCTTTTCTCTGTTAATTTTTAAACCTGCCACTATTCCATATTTTTCTATTTCACCCATAAGAATATTTCCTCTCTCTATCGGTTCCTCAATAAAGAAAACCAGGTCATCAGCAAATGCCTGTAACTTATATTCCTCTGCTTTGACCTGTACTCCTTTTATTTCTTCATTCGTTCTAATTTGGACTAATAATACTTCAAGAGACAAAATAAAGAGTAGAGGTGAAATTGGGCATCCCTGTCTTACCCCTTTCTTTATTTCAAAACTTTTTGTGTTCTCTCCATTAATTATCACACTGGCCCTCTGTGTTCTATATATTGCCTTTATTATATTACTAAATTTCTCACCAAATTTCATATCCTCGATTTGTTGGAACATAAATTGCCAATTGAGGCTATCAAATGCTTTCTGCGCGTCTATGAAGATCAACACTGCCTGTTTTCCTGGATGTATTTCATAGTGCTCAAGGACATTTAACACAGTTCTAATATTGTTTCTAATTTGTCTTTGGGGCAAAAAACCATTTTGGTCTGGATGTATTATATCCTGCCCGGTGCTTTTGTATTGGGGCATATGGGACAGAGCATTAGCTATGAAGTTCTTCCCTCCTGGGATGTATTTCAGTTCAAGTCAAACCTTTTGAAATATTGCACCTATCTGACTTGCTTAGGAGAAACTTTGAGTAGGTGTTTTTGGGCTTCTAAGTTCTTATGATCAGTTCCCACTTCAAAGGGGGCTTTGCTTCCCTCCAGGAGCTGCCCCCAAGTTAATAGCACCCAATGCAAAAGCCTCTTTCTCCCACACCACCCACTTCCATTCTGTCTCATTAGTTTGTGAGATATGTACGTGCATGGGTGTAAGTTCCCCTCCCCATTATGCTGGAGGGAGCCGCATCGCTGGCATCTGCTTGGATCATGAAAAGTTCTTTGGGGTTTGGGTGTTTTAACATGGGTTCAGCGGCAAATAGCCCCTTCAATTTTTTGAATGTCGCTTGGTATGCCAGAGTCCAGTTCAAGGGCTGATTCAGCCAGGGCTTATCCCCCATCTTTTCCAGTTTTCAACAACCCAGTGATTGTGGTGAAGGAGGGGATGAATTGCTGATAGAAATGTGCAAACCCAAGGAAACTCTGCAGCTGCTTGCAAGTGCAAGGGGCTAGCCATTCCAAGATGGACTTTACCTTCCCTGGGTCCATTTCTATCCCCTCACACGACACACAGTAACCTTAGTAGTCCATTCTAGATTAGTAAAACTCGCATTTTGACAGTTTAATATACAGCTTAGTGTCCAACAGTTTTTCAGTACCTGTTGTATGAGTTTCATGTGCTTATCCATGGTTTCCATGTAAATGAGGAGGTCATCAAGATACACTAGCACCCCCTTATAAAGATGCTCATGTAGTACCTCTTTTATGAGTTACATGAATACAGCAGGGGCTCCTTGTAGTCCAAATGGCATAACTTTAAATTGGTAGCTACCAAGGGGGCAGTTAAAGGCTGTCTTCCACTCATCACCTCACTCAATAGTACGCCTCCCTCAGTTCTAATTTTTCCTTTGACCAAATGGCCTAGCATATCCTTCATAAGAGGAAGGGGGCACATATTCTCCAAGCACATGCCATTAATTCCATGGAAATTCATGCATAATCTCAGCGACCCATCTTTCTTTTCCTTAAGTACGGGGACAGCTACTCAGGATTTTGTTGCTTGGATGAACCCCATTGCCAAATTCTTGTCAATGTACTCCCTCAACACCTTCAGCTCCTTCAGAGTCATGGAGTACATATTTGGCCTGGGAAGTTTTGCCCCTGGCAGGATCTCAATAGCACAGTCTGTGGGGCGGTGAGAGCGCAGGATATTCCACTCTTTCTCGCTACACACTTCCATGAGGTCTCAGTACTCTTTCCCTGCTCTCCCCAAAAGGGGAGCTTCCAACCCAGAAAGTTCTAAAAGTCAGGGCAAAAAAATTGTTAGGTGAAAAAGAAATTTATAGTTTCCAATATTCTGTGCCAATTATTTTCAAATGTTGGATGTCACTTTGAGCTTCCAGTCAGGTTTGCACATTCCTCCCAAAATTCTTCACAGCCATGTTTTGCCTTAGTACATAACCAATGGCTGCCCATTTTTAAGAGTTGTTTCCTGCCTTAGCTCTTAGTTCAGTGCATCCAGGTTTGTAATGTCCAATTGAGATTAACCAGTATGCAAGCCAGGCTATTAAAGTTTCTTAAATTGCACATAATGAGCCCTAGGACTCCCAATCTGAGTCCACCAGTGCAAAATATTCAGGACTTGGGTTTGGAGATCTCTTTCCTGCTACTTCCCTAATCAGGGCATATGAATTGCAAATTGCCTGAGGGGGCCTGGTTCCCTCCCTCTTGGAATTTTGCTGGGAGTTGTTCCTACAAAGTTTTAATGACACAGGGCAAGAATCAGGCTGGAGCTTTACTGAAGGTTGGTGAAAGAGATAGACTCAGTGTGATTATGAATGGTGTGTGTGCATGTGTATGTGCAGCTCCTTCTACAAAACAGGCAATACAACCATCCTGGATAAATTTTCCTCCCACCAGACAGAAATCCAAGGTGTTCAGGACTTGCTGTGCCAATTATTTCCAAATGCCATCACTCCATAAATACATTCAACTGGTTAATTACAACACAAATGGGGCAAGAAAGAAAAACTTACAGTGAGTTTCCACCTTCCCCCCATAGTCTTCTTATTTTCTTCTGAGGCTTCACGTGGGGACCAATAGCTCCAGACTCCTTCCTTCCTCTGCAGCTTTCACAGACATTTGGGGAAATGGTAGGACTTGGGAAGATCTATTCCACTCTGGTTGCATGGTGGCTTTTTAGTGGATGGCTGGATTCAAAACCCAATTCCATGGCTCAAATGGATGGAGGCAGTGTCTGGGTCAGTGTGCTCTGCTTCCAAAGGTTGGAGGGGGGTCATCTGTATAGGGCTGAAAGACATAAGAGCAAGATCTCCTCCCCCCTTTCTGGGTGGGCTCTCCCAGGAGAGGCAAACAAAAGGATGGAGAACAGAGAATAAGAAAAGGAGAAGTAGAATGGGGGGATGTAGCTTGCAGACAGAGTTTGAAAAGGCATTAATACTGCAGTGGTTAAAGCAGCGGTTCTCAACCTTTTTCAGGCCGTGACCCCGACCTGCGCCATGCATGTGCGGCGCGACCCCGGCCTACATCATGCATGCGTGGCGGCCCGCATCACGCATGCATGGTGCGATGGCCCACATCGTGCATGCTCGGTGCGCCGGCCTGCATTGCGCATGCGTGGTGCTGCCCCCTGCGCCGGCCGAGGCATAGGCCTCCACCTGTTCGAGGTGGCGGCAGGCAGGCCCAGGTGCTCAGGTGCTCCTGGGCAGCTGCAGCGGCGACGGTGAAGGGCGACCACGGGTTGGGCCACCAGCTGGCCCAGCCCAAGGGAGGTAAGCAACCCGCCGGGCCCCACACATGCCAAAAACTCTCCCTGTGCCCGCCGCTGCCCCGCTAGCCTTCCCTTTGCTGTCGCCCATTTGGGGCGGCAGCAGGCAGGCCCAGGCACTCCTGGGCGGCCGCGACAGTGACGGCGCAGGGTGACCACGGGCTGGGCCACCAGCTGGCCCAGCCCAAGGGAGGTAAGCAACCCGCCGGGCCCCACGCATGCCAAAAAACCTCCCTGTGCTCGCCGGCCTCCCACCTCCCACCCCTGGCCCTCTTTTACTTACAGTTTTAGTAGTTCTCAGCAGGGAGGGGTGGAAACTTCCGGAGAGCTTGCCTTCGCTGCAGACAACTTGCAGCACCATTTGCAGACTGTGACTTTTGGCAGGCTCAGCAGGGCGGAGACAGCCTGGACAATTCCTATTGGCTTTTGAAAGCCAATAGAATTAGACTATTCAAGAGAGTCTAATTCTATTGGCTTTCAAAAGCCAATAGAATAAGAGGGAGTAGCACAGCTAAGGAAAAGGGGGAAAAATGGCGGACTGCGTTGTTTGGCAAACCCCATGAAATGGTCGTTTGACCCCAAATTGGGTCGCGACCCACAGGTTGAGAACCGCTGGGTTAAAGAAACAGATAGGCAGACAAAATGAGGAAATCACAGATGAGGACAAAAGAAAGCTGGATTCTGGTAAGTGAACATAAATGAAAGGTCTCACTTCTGAACTGAACATTTGCATCGTGTTAGGACTTAAGGAGTTGCAACTTGAAAAATGCTGGTCATGTTTCAGGAAAAGGATAAACAGATAAAACCCATTTACAACACATACAGTAAATGCAAGAGTGAAACTTTTCCTGTAGTTGAACTTAAAACATTCCCTCCTGCTAACTTTGGGCTGTTCTTAAGAGTACAGAGAGAGAAAGGAAGAAGAAACAAACAAACAAACACATTTTTCTTCACTGTTTGTTGACCAGACAGAGTGAAGATATTTTGGTGGCTTAATTTAAGCAGAATTTCTAGCAGAATTTTAAAATTATTTTCTCTTTGGATTAGAAACAATTAACAGTCACATTTACCTCACACGCATATATACACAAAGACAAGGAAAAGAGAACAGAAAAGGAAATAGAAGTCTTAGTTTTACACATCCTGGTCATTCCCACCATAAATTTCACTTAACTCAAATTAGGGAAGGCACAAATCTTAAACATACCACATGGTTGCATAGAAGAAGAAGAAGAAGAAGAAGAAGAAGAAGAAGAAGAAGAAGAAGAAGAAGAAGAAGAAGAAGAAGAAGAAGAAGAAGAAGAAGAAGAAGAAGAAGAAGAAGAAGAAGAAGAAGAAGAAGAAGAAGAAGAAGAAGAAGAAGAAGAAGAAGAAGAAAGAATCACCATTTCTTATTTTCCCTTGAAGTACCTTTATTTAGCCAAATTGGTTTCCCAGCAAAGCCCTGAGCAAAGCCCTTTCTTCACAAATTTGTCTTGCTTTGCTTACAGGGCCTTACCAGCTGGTTGCCCAAATCCAATTCTCTTATTCACTCATTTTACACAGCCTCTCCCTTTTCCCTAACAAAAGGTCCTGCACTCTGGCCAAGCCCCCATGCTTTCCAGAGTCTGCCATTTGAACAGATCCTTTCTGCAGTAAGGAAAGACCAGAGGGAGCAAAATCCAACTGTGGTTGGGAAAAGGGTCTTCTCACTCACAGACACAGAGACATACACACATTTCTCTCACTCCCCTGGGTTTTAAAGTTAAAATTTAGAGGTACTCACCTTCACCTTCTTTCCAAAGCAGCCCTTGAGCTCAAATCCAAAGCTCCCTTTACTACCCTGTCTCCACATGGGCAGGGCCTGGGAAACCCATCCACAGACACAAGGGGTCTGCTGCCGGCAAGATGGGGCTTACTAGTCTCAGTCCATTGGAGAGGTTAGCTTGGAGTCCCATCCTGGGTGCCAAATTGTTGAAGGAAAAGTCTTCATCATGGTTCAGTCCAAGCCAGGAATAAACAACATGGCGACTGCTTTAGAAAGAAGGTTGCAGTTTATTGAAGAGAAGACAGAAAGATGGCTCTGGAAGAAAAAAATAAGCAAGCACATGTAGGGAGTGGTTTTTTATACCCTCTGGAGCCTTTTGTTTGGAGTTGTTCCTGTGGCATGAACTTTGACCTGAATCTGAGTGTGCCCTTTGGCATCTGTGGGTTAATCCTATTATGTCCTGTCTTAGAGTTTGGGTGAGGTATATAGATTTTAGGTATCTTTGTCTTCTTAATCTTCTAGCTTCAACCTTCCTGAATAGTTTACATCTGCATTTCTACAGAGCTGGTTTCTGCTTGGGGGAGGGAGACTTAGGGCTATTAAGAAAAACTGGGCATGCTTTTCTGTCTCTTTAAGATCCTTTTAGAAATATATTTTTCTGCCCTTTTAATATTTCCTTCTCTGTGGGGCTGACTTCCCACAATATGTAGTAAGAAACTTTTTTTATTGTCCTTGATTTCTGTTGCAAGTCTTTATTCATTCTAAGCCTTTCCTTTCCTGACTTCATCTTTGCATGTTCTGGCGATCTACTGATAATAAGCCTTAGTTATGTGTCCCTCTTTCCATTTTTTCATATAGCTTTTGGATGACAAAGTTGTCAGCTAGGTTGGTTAGGAATCTGTTTGATCTCCCACCCACTGCAGAGTTTATCTCCCAGTTGATATCTGGATAGTTGAAGTATCCCATTACTACTGTGGTATACTTCATGCATACATTTGTTAACTGGTTGGCAAAGAGTTCATCTATTTCTTCTGATAGGTTGGATAGCCCTAATATTCCTTAATGCATGGGTGTCAAACTCAATTTCATTGAGGGCCGCTGTCAACGTTCCAACTAATGGAACATTCCAGGCATATTTATTCTGAAAAAGTCTTTAATCATGGACACATTGTCGGCACCTATTGGATGGATGCCAGAATCTGAATTTCTCTTGCTTGCGTCTGGCTTTTCTTGCTAAACCCTTCCCTTACTTTGCAGTCATAAGTCACATCTTCCAATTAGCCCAGAGGGCAAATATTCATTTCCGTTCCTTTTCCCGTGCTTTCCTTATAAATCTCCTCCCTTTCTTTGTCATCTGAATTAACTCTAAAAATACCAGACAGTTCTGAATATCTTGTCAAAGCAATAATATCCTACATTAACAGCGTTGACAGCCGCATCAGCTTCGTGGTTGCCATTGGGGGGCTAGGTAGATGTGTCTGGCATGGGCATGGTCTACTGGGTGGGGTGTAGCTGGCACTAGCGTGGCCTACTGGTGGGTGTGGCCAGCTCAATGTCACTCACGTCAGGGGCACCTGTGTGGACCTGGGCAGGACTGGGGTGCATCCAAGGGTGAGAAAGGGTGGGTGGGACCAGGGCCAGTGCCAGGGCATGATACACTGGAGGACCCTCACTGAGCCTCAGGCTGTGCATGGGGCCCCTGGACAGTGGCATGGACTACCCAGAGCCCTGGGCAGCAGAAGTCAAGCACCCAGCCTGGCCCTTGAGCTCCCATGGCACCAGGACCCTGCCTAGCCTAGCCTCACTTCCCCAAGGGGGTGCCCAGCTGCACTTACCTCCTCCTGAATGCTGCTGCTGCTGTGCTCACTCTCCTTGGCCAGGTTGCTCATGGTGGGTGCAGGAGAACAAAGTGCATGGGTCAGAGGAAGACCCACTCCCTCTCCGTGCAAGGAAACCTGGCTTTGTAACCAAAGCATCCTCAGCAATAGGATGGGAGACCACCAGGGGATGGCAAAGGGGCAACAGGGCTGTTGGTGGCCAAGTGCTAAGGCAGGACTTCCCTCAGACCCTTCCTCCCTCCCTCTTATTCCAATCTCCTTCCTTCCTTCCTTCCTTTCTTCCTTCCTTCCTCCCTTCTCTCCTTTCTTTCTTTCTTTCTTTCTTTCTTTCCTTCTTCCTTTCCTTCCTTTCCTTCCTTCCATCTCTTTCTTTCTCTCCTTCCTTCCTCCCTCCCCTTCTTCCCTCCCTCCCTCCTTTTCATTCCCATCTCCTTCCTTCCTTCCCTTACTTTCTTCCTGTTTACCTCACCTCCTTCCCTCCCTCCTTCTCTCTGTGCCCAGGAAGGGACGAGGGGAGGGGGAGAGATTGGCAGCACTTCTCTCAAAGAATAAGCGTTGGAAGAGACCTTTGAGGCCTTTAGTCCAAGCTCCTGCTCAAGCAGGGGACATATACCATTCCAGACAATGGAATATCCAGTCTCTACTTAAAAGCTTCCAATGATGGAACATACACAACTTCTGAAGGCAAGCCTTTTCACTGGTTAGTTGTTTTCACAAGTCCTTAATTCTAGGCTGGTTTTCTTCTTGATTAGTTTCCATTAGATTGTGGTTTGTTGTGTGAACGATGAATGTATGTTGGGGTTTTTATTTTTAATGCCTTTTTTCATTTGGACTTAGATTGTTGAATATTTTTTTATATATGTTGTAAGCCGCTCCGAGTCTTCGGAGAGGAGCGGCATATAAGTCCAAATAAAATAAATAAATAAATAAATCTATTATTTGCCTTCTGATGCTTTGGAAAATAGGTTGACCCCTTCAAATATTGGAACACTGCTATCATGTCACCACCCCTAGTCCTTTTCACTAAGATAGACATACCCAATTCCCACAAACATTTGTCATATGTTTTAGCCTGCAGCCCCCTAATCATCTATGTTTACCATCCATTTAGACCAGATGGTCCCCCTGGTTTGGTTTATAGAACAGTGGCCACAAGCAGAGCCTTCTCAGAGACAGCACCCCCATTAAAGAACTTTCTCCCCAAAAAAATATGAACAGTGCAACCGTCACCCATTTAGAGGCAACTCCAAACACACTGTTCAGCCAGACATATGTAAAACAACACATTTTATGGTCAAACAGCACTAAGTAAATTACTACTAATATTCTTCTTTCTTAAAATACACACTTTTAATATTGTTTTAAGCAGTGCTAGTGATGCTTTACAATGGCTGTCTTTGCGAGTTTTCTTGTAAACCACCCTGGATTTCTCAGAAACTTTTAATTTCAAATTAGATGTTGATTTAATAAATTAGGCAGAAGAAACAAATGTTTAAATACATCTAAATCCCACAGACCTACTGCCTCCTAGGCACATGCTGCAGAGAAAATAAGGCATTGCATTTCTAGACAGCATAGCCACAGGATGATGGGAACTGTGGTTCGTGACACCCAAAATATATTAGTTTGGGTATGGCTGGATTAAATTATAAAAGAGCAGATGAAGGGAAGTATTTTTGTCTCTGACAAAATAATTGGGGTAGGGGGTAGTTGACTCGGCCTTTTAATTTCAACTCACACCAATTCCTCTTAACTTCCCATT
The DNA here is from genome assembly GCA_034064705.1 of Bothrops alternatus. Classification (NCBI taxonomy): domain Eukaryota; kingdom Metazoa; phylum Chordata; class Lepidosauria; order Squamata; family Viperidae; genus Bothrops; species Bothrops alternatus. The sequence goes on from JARGCV010000112.1 coordinate 37,946,687, forward strand.
CAATCCAAAGAGTTCTATTATTTCCTGGATTTTAGGGAGGGGAAGAGGCAAGAATAGATCACAAAGCTAATCTGCAAGTTTGCTCTCTCGCCTGCCTGCACACCATCTTCTTGTGTGTGTGTGTATATGTGTATGAACATGTGTGTGTATGTGTATGAGAGACACAGAGAGAGATCCCCTTTTTGTAAGTTTGCTTATTCTGCAATGCTCCCCGGTCTCCACACTTTCGCTTCCCTGCTCTCTCTCTCTCTCTCTCTCTCTCTCTCTCTCTCTCTCTCTCTCTCTCTCTCTCTCTCTCTCTCTCTCTCTCTCTCTCTCTCTCTCTCTCTCTCTCTCTCTCACACACACACACACACACACACACACACACACACAGAGAGAGAGAGAGAGAGAGAGAGAGGTTAATAAAAAGAGAAGGAGGGGGAGAAAGGTGGAAGCTCTCCTTTTTTGTAAAACCTTGGCTTCCTCCTCCTCTTCCCCTCCTGGCTCTCTCTCTGTCTCTCTGTCTCTCTCATACACACACACACACACACACACACACACACACACACTTCCTGTTTTCTCCTCCTCCTTTTCCTCCAGCTGCACCTGAACAGAGTGGGAGGAAGTTAAAAAAAAGAGAAGGGGTGGAAGAATGGGGGAAGCTCTCCTTTTTTGTAACATCTCAGCTTCCTCCTCCTCCTCTTCCACTCCTGTCTCTCTCTGTCTCTGTCTCTGTCTCTGTCTCTGTCTCTGTCTCTGTCTCTGTCTCTGTCTCTGTCTCTGTCTCTGTCTCTGTCTCTGTCTCTCTCTCTCTCTCACACACACACACACACACACACACAGAGAGAGAGAGAGAGAGAGAGAGAGAGAGAGAGAGAGAGAGAGAGAGAGAGAGAGAGAGAGAGAGAGAGAGAGAGAACCCTTCCTGCTTTCTCTTCCTTCTCACCCTTTCTGGCCTGGCAAAGCAGAGCCACACGAGGAGAAGTCTAGCAAAGTGGGCCATGGCTGGGTGTGACGGGGTTAAGCTGGGAGGAGTGGGGCGGGCTGAGGCAAATGAGCTGCAGCTGCTGCTGCACACCACCAGCCCCTGAGTGCTCGCTGTTTCCTGTGTGTGCACCAGGGCGCCCAGCTGGGGTGGGGTGGGCCAGGGCTGGGGCAGCAGGGGCCAGTCCCTTGCCAATTCTGGGATAGCCCTGGGGGGCCAAATCTGGCCCGCGGGCCTTGTGTTTGACATTTTTGCCTTAATGGTACTACATCTACATGGAGGGAGGTAAGCAATGGGGTATCACAAGGTTCTGTCTTAGGAACAGTACTCTTCAATATCTTCATAAATGACTTAGATGAGGTAATAGAAGGGGAACTCATTAAACAAACTGATATTTAATGTGAAGAAAAGCAAGGTTTTACACCTGGGCAGGAAAAACCAATGGTATAAGTACATATTAGGCAAAATCTGGCTCAAAAACAGTAACTGTGAGAGGGACCTTGGAGTCCTAGTGGATGATCACTTAAATGTGAGTTAGCAGAGTGCAGCAGCAGCCAAAAAAGCTAATGCAATCATTGGTTGTATAAACAGAGGCATAGAATTAAAATCACGTGAAGTATTAGTACCATTTTATAAAGCCAGTTTTGGTCACCACATTACAAAAAAGATATTGAGACTTTGGAAAAACTGGAAAGAGCAACTAAGATGATCAAAGGCCTGGAGACTAAAACATATGAAGAACGGTTGCAGGATTTGGGAATGTCCAGTCTAGAGAACAGAAGGACTAGGTGGGACATGATAGCAGTATTCCGATATTTGAGAGGCTGCCACAAGAAGGAGGGGTCAATTTATTTTCCAAAGCACCAGAAAGCAAGACAAGAAACAACGGGTGGAATCTAATGAAGGAGAGAAGTAACCTGGAAGTAAGAAAAAACTTCCTATAAGTGAGGACAATTAACCAGTGGAACAGCTTGCCTTCAGACATTGTGGTTGCTTCATCATTGGAGGTTTTTAAGAAGAGACTGGAGACCCACTTGTCTGAAATGATATAGAGTCTCCTGCTTGACCAGGGAGCTGGACTAGAAGACCTCCAAGGTCCCTTCCAGCTCTGTTCTGATTCTGATTCCTTATTTTGTCTCTCTCCTAAAAAAATCCTTTCCAATTAATCGCATAGTATTATTTATTCAGAATAAATAAAGGCTTTGCTTTCATCATTCTAATTAATCATCAATATTCTTGTGTAGCTTTTATAACTTCTGCCGCCAAAGAAAAAGTGTTCTTTCAGGCAGATTTTGCCTTAGAAAGCCTTTTACCATTTCCGGAAGAAGTGGTTCACAAGCTGTCTCTAAAAACTTGTCTCTCACCCACCCCCACATGATTATTGCTATTTTTTTCTGGACCATTTCCTGTGCTTGCAGCAGCAGAAATTACCCTTGTGTGTCTTAATAATATAGAGTTTAGCATTGCTTTAGTTATTTTAAGGAATTCAATTAGAAATTTGCTAATATTATTATTTTTCTTTCTCAAATAAAATTTCTTATCTCTAAGGATTTGGTCTCTTCAAAGGAATTTTGCTGCTCCAAATTTTATATTGTTTTTAATCATGAGGAGTTCAGCTGATACAAAATACTTTTCAGATGTTTCTATAAGGCTTATTAATGATACTATCTGCAAGGCATTACAACAGTTGGAGGAGCATCCCTTGCAACAAGCTAATTGTTAAAAAAGGACTGTTGCAACCTAAAAAGTATCCCACCTATTTCATAACATACTGTATGAGCCTAAGAAAAATTGTGTGCCATTCAAAGCAGACATTTTCTAGAATAACAGGGCTTATCATTTACTGATAAATGTAATAGTTGGGAGAGATTTCAAAAGAAATACAAGAAAACCCAATTGCCTTCTGAAAAACGCACCTTTGGATGACTAAGAATCTCCATAGTTGAACAAATAGGTCATTTGAACAATCAGCAGTGTAAGAAATTTAATAAATAAATCTATTGTTTTCAAATTCTTGAAGCAGCTTTTAAGCACAAACATTTTAGAAAAGTGCTTAGGATATCAACTAAACCAAAGAGATGACATGAGATACTATCTGGATCTACAGAGCAAATGCTCTGAGCTCAGCATCTTAAAGGACAATTTGTTCTACTGAGTACTAATTCAGACTCTTCTTTGTCTTCCTTCTTTCCTTGCCTGGTATGAATGAAAAGTAGTTTTAGTCCTTAGTCTTCATTTCCCATATCTGATACCTCCAACTTCTCCTTGATCATATCTTATGCTTCTGATCTTTGGGCCATCTGTCTTATTTCTGCACTGAGGAGAGGAGATTGAGATGCCGAGAGAAAACTGAAGCCCCAAGAATGGTGCCTGGGAACTGCGTTTATCAATTTGGTTCCCAAAACAACTTCACAACTGAAGATTGGATGAAAACAAACCATACTTTTGGCTGTTGGGGTGGGGTCTGCAAGGGACGCTTTAATGTAATATTTTGTGTGGTAAAATACTAGATCTTGCTTTGCTTTCTTGCTGTCACTGTCCCTCAATAAAAGTTCGTTTTGAAATAATGCCTGTCTCAAGAGCTCTGCTTTCTTGGGAGGACTAGCTGAGGCAAGACCTTACATTAAGCAAGATCTGCAAAAAGGTCAACCTGAAAAGGCAACTGCCCTACCATGAGGCCTGTGCACACCATGTCCCTCCAAGGTAGTGAACAAGATGAGACCAAATGCTGGGGAGAGCTCGCTGCGAAGAACCACCCAGAAAAAGTTCTTCTGGATGGATGGAGGAAATGGTCACAGCAGAAAATTCCATGAAACCAAGATGGTGTTAGAGTTTTACAGCTTTCCAGTGCAAAAATAAGCCCCCAAAATAAGCACACATTCAAAATGAGCAGGAGGCATAGTTTAGAAAAACTTTATCTATAAAATATATATAAACATGATACATACAGTTTCATTCACCTCTGGGGAATATCAACAACTCTTAACTTGGAGATCAGGAAAAAAAACCATAGAGAAGACCAAGACACGCCCACACCTAGGCTGGATCACATGCCTCACACAGCCAATATTGTGTCTTAATCAAAAACAGTTCTTATTGGCTGGTTTGTTGCTATGGCTATTCCAGTTTATAAAATTTCCTACACAGTGACAGATGGTTAATTGTAGTAGGAAAGAGAGAAGAATGAGAAGGAAAAACCCAGTGAATAACATTCACCCGAGGCAGCTGGAGAAAAGACTGGAAATGGGAGATGGAATGGCTCTCCAATGAGGAGGATGAGTCTGAAGGAGAGCAGGAATTGACTGACCAGATCCTGAAGCAAGCTGTGCAATACATGATGGAAGTCTTTCAGAATCTGAAGATGAAACCTTGAAGAAACCGAGGGTGGTGGGAGTGAGTTGGGGACACTTCATGAGAGCCCTGAGATGGAGGTTTGAGGACCACCTGGCTATTGAAAAGCACAGGATTGCATAAAGACTGTGAGGCAGGGATGCCGGCCAGTAGCTGAGTACACGGAAGAGTTCAAGGTCCTGGTATGCTGCCTCAACTGGCCTGAAGATATCTTGATCAGCTGTTTCCAGTATGGGCTGAATGATGACCTGTACAATGCATGCATGGCCAGGGATGCCCTGGTACAATTGCATGATTGGTGCCTCCTGGTCGAGGAGGTGAAGATCAACCAGAACTGTTTTGCTAATGCATTTATGTTGTATTTAATCTAAGTATGTAATGTCTAATATTTTAATTTCAACATATAACTTAGAAATCTTTATAAGATCTATCCTTATTTGAGAGCGCACAGGGTCGGCCTCCTCCAGGTCCCGTCAGCGAAACAATGTCGTCTGGCGGGCCCTAGGGGGAGGGCCTTCTCTGTTGTGGCGCCCACCCTCTGGAACCAACTACCTCCTGAAGTCTGCGTTTCCCCCACTCTCCCGGCTTTCCGAAAGAATTTAAAAACCTACCTCTGCCGGCAGGCCTGGGGATGATTGTTGATTGTGGTGTGACTGAGGAGTATGTGTGGGGTTTATTTTTTAATGTTTTTTTGGGGTTTATATTGAATTGTTTATTTGTATGTTGTGAGCCGCTCCGAGTCTGCGGAGAGGAGCGGCATACAAATCAGAAAAATAATAAATAAATAAATAAATAAATAAATAAATAAATAAACCTGTACTGCTCTGGTAAAGCATGGAAACAGTCTCTGCCAGAGAAGAAAAGTAAGCAGTTAAAGCCTCAGCTGTGACCCAATGCTCAATAGCATTTAAGTGTGGCAAGGAAGGCCATCATGTTGTAGAATGCCACAGCAAAACCCTGACCAAAAGAGGTGAACAGCAGCCTGGGGGTGGGGGAAGTTGATTAAGCCCAATCAACACCAGAAAAACATGACCCTGAGGAGCTCGGAGGTTGTGGAGTTCCTTCCAACCTCAAAGCCAGGGGGTGGAACTATGACCACACCAGAAGATGAACCGGGGGCATCAGAAAGTGACTACAACAATGACCCATTGATAAGTGGGCCAATCATGCCAATGACCACACCCATAGAACTGTTATTTCTGGGCAGAGAAGGAAAGGTGACTTTGAACACCCTCTTAGATTCAGGGTGCACCCGATGCCTGGTCAGCCCAGCCCTAGTCAGGAAGTGAGGGGTCTGGCTGAGAAGGTTAAAAAAATCCCATTTCATTTTGCCAATTTGACGGATCCATAACAGGGGGTGTCCCGGCCACGTTAACTATGGAACCCCTGGGATTAACCAGGGGAAGCCACTCAGAGATTCTAACCTTTATTGTGGCCCCTGGAATAGAATGGCCTCTAGTCCTGACTGAGAAAATGGAATCCATTATTACACTGGCAGATGGGATGTTTGAAATTCCCCAAAGAGAAAATCCCTTTGCTGAACAATAAATGCCAGTTGGGAAAGGGAAAAATTCGGGAAAAAGTGGCTACCTTATGTGGTGAAGTCCTGCAAACCATACCTAGAGAATATTGGGATTTTGCTGAGGTTTTCAGGGAAAGATGTTCAGACAAACTGCTCCCCTATTGACCCACAGATTGTGCAATTGAAATCATCCCAGGGGCTAAACTACCAAAACCAAAACTGTACTCTATGACCCCAAGGAAGTTGAATGAACTCCATCAGTTCATTGATAAAAACCTGGCTTGTGGGTTTACCCAGCTGGCCAGACCCTGGGTGACTGCGCCAGTGCTATTCAGAGAAAAGAAAGATGGCTCTCTTCATCTCTATGTGAACTATAGATCCACTGCCCCTCAATAAAGGTATAATGGCCCACCTATCCAAAGGAAAGATATTTTCCAAATTAGACCTGCGGGAGGGAGATAAGTGGAAGCCTGCTTTCAACTACCCCCTTGGCTGTTTCCAATTTAAAGTACTTCTTTTTGGCTTGCAAGGGGCCCCTGCAGTGTTTATGCAGCTGATTAATGAGGTGCTCCAAGAGCACCTGTTTAAGGGTTTTGGTGTACCTGGACAATATCTTAATCTACATTGAAATGAAGGCAGAACATGTAAAATTGGTCAGAGCAGTCCTGAATAAAATCCTAGCAGCCAAGCTTTATGCAAAATCATCAAAATGTGAGTTCCACAAAGAGAAAATTGACTACCTGGGCTATGGACCTCACATGAAGGGGTGGAGATGGACTTGGACCTGTTCTGGAATGGGCGGCTCCCCACACCAGAAAGCAGCTACAGAGCTTTTGTGAGTTTGTGAATTTCTATGGCAATTCATCCCTTCTTTCACCCAGATTATTTTACCTATCACAAACCTGTTAAAAACAAAAGGGGTGGATAAGCCGAAACCCAGCCAGCCCCTAAAAGGGACAAAGGAGTGCCAAGTGGTGTTTGAAAAGCTAAAAAGGCTTCAGGATTAGGAAAAGGGATTTGTAATTCAAGCTGACACCAGCGATGTAGCCATGGGAGCAGTGTTACTCCAAGAAAATGAGAAAGGCCAACTACAATCATGTGCCTACACCTCCCAAAAAACCAGAAACCAAACAATATTGGGCAGTTTGGGAGAAGGAAGCTTATGCAGTACACTGGGCCCTCCTTACTGGAGGCACTTCTTGGAAGGCAGCAAAATCTCTTTCCAAGTATGGACTGACCACAAAAACTTAGAAGCTCTCAGAATGCCCAGGAAGTTGTCACCTAAACAAGCACGGTGGGCTCATCACTTCCACTGATTCAATTTCACTCTCCACTACTTGCTGGGGGGGGATTTCTTAGCTGACGCCCTATCCAGGATGCCACAGTACAACAGCTCCAAAGCACAGCAACTAGCGGCCCCAGTGATCATGAGGTCACAGAAGAGAAGCCCCACGCCATTGGACAATGCTGCCTCAACTGGAGAAACACAAGTGGTTTTCAAAACATAAAAATCTCTGCTTGGTGCAGGATGGACTAGTATGGGTGAGGGAAAACTCTATGTCCTGCCATGCAAAGATTAAAAACTATGCAAGTTTCCCATGATTCAAAACTCGTGGGGCACTTCAGATTTGTGAAGACCTTACACCTGATTAAAAAGGTAATTCTGGTGGCCATCGTTGCAGTGAAACGAAGGCAAGGGAAAATACTTGGTCTTTTGCAGCCAGTAGCAAGCCCTTCAGCACCCTAGAGGGAGATTTCTATGGACTTTATTGAAATACAGCTATCTGGGTTGTAACTGACCTATTCTCAAAGCAAGTCCATTTCATTCCATGCCAAAAGATTCCAACTGCTAAGATCTTAGCTAAAATGTTCTTCCAACATATTTATTGGTTGCATGGAGCCCCTCAGGCATAATTTCAGACAGGAGTATACAATTTACTTCTAAATACTGGAAGGCCTTTTTGGACCTATTGGGCACAGAACAAGGCTTGAGTCATCAGCCTCAGATGAATGCCGGGGGGGGGGGGGCAGAATGAATGAACTCAGTTCTGGAGCAGTACCTTAGATGTTTCATCAGTTACCAGCAGGACAATTGGACTGATTTCCTGCCCTTTGCTGAAGTGGCATATAACAATGCTGTTCACTCCAGCACAGGGTACACCCCTTTCAAGTTGCCACGGGACAGGTGTTAAAACCTATGCCTGAATTACCACCCAGTGAGCCCACCATCCTTTCCCTTAAGGAATGGATGAATCAGTTGCAAAATACTGGCCAATAGTCAGAAAAACTCTAGATGAAGCCAAGAATACTTATAAAGCTCAAGCAGATAAAAAGAGAAGGGAACCCAAACCTATTCGCACTGGGGACAAAGTCTATTTATCCATTAGGTTTCTGCAATCACTGTAACCTTCCAAGAAGTTAGGACCCAAATTTGTAGGTCCCTTTCCAATCAAGTGCATCATAAATCCAATTACTGTGGAACTGGAACTCCCCAAGACTTTAAGACAGTTTCACCCTCTATTTTATTGTAGCTTTCTGAAACCAAAGATAACCTTGTCTTTAAGGCCAAAAGCGCCTCTTACACAACAGCCCATTATGGTGGAAGGTGAACAACACTTTGAGATTAAAGAAATCCTAGACTCAAGTAAGCACCATAGGGCTATCCAATATTTGATAGCCTGGAAAGATTTGCCAGCTTCCCAAAATGAATGAGTTCAGAAAAAGTATGTTAGGGCCCCAAAGCTACTTAAATGCTTCCATGAACGCTATCCTGATAAACCCTACTAACTGCCTATTTTTCTTTTCCCATTTTCTTATTTTCTCTCTCCTGCAAATGGATCTTCCATTTTTTTAGGGAGGCACCATGTCAGACCCTTATTTATTTTATAGCTTTTCTTTCTATGTTCAGGTTTGACAGTCAATTACACCTCTTTGCTGTTGCCAATCTTTTTTCACCAGTTTAGATATTTCATATGACACTTCCAGCTGAAATATCAAAATCTCACTCCATTGGAGACTTTATATCATAGTTCCACTTTCTGCTGTTTTCTTGGCTCTCTTGGTGGTCTACAATGTATCTAAACAAATATCCCAAGATCTTCCTGAAAAATAAAACAAAACTCATTTGTTTAAATACTGTTTTAAATCATTGAAACTGTTGACAGCAAAGTTCAAAGTCAACACATGTGCTGTACAGACCAACCTCTTCCTCTAATGATATCTGAGACTACTAAAAGGAAGAAGGGATAATTTGATAACTAGATTCAAATGCTCATTTTGAAAAATAAAACATTCTGTTTTCTCACATTGAATCAGCTCATTTTCAGTGTATTTGTATTTGCTGTAATTCTTTCTTACAGTTGGCCTGTACTTATGCTTGGCACAATGTGAGCCACAGCCAGAGCTTGCTTTACATATTTAGACACTAAGGGCAAGATTTAACAGCCTTCTGTTACTGGTGGATTCAACTATAATGAAAAGACTATTTGTCTTATGGGCTGACATCTGATGTTGGGGCACCATCTTGGTGTGTTGCCTTTGCTCTCTGCTTGGGGCAAACTTTAATTTTGCATGATGACAGGCTTCATTTTCCTATGACATATGGGATAATCTTTTTCAGAAGCACAGCTGCTTCCAGTTACTTGCATGTGTGTGAAAAGATTCCCCTTCCTTTACTGAGGATTCCATGATGGTTCTCCAAGTGGCTGACTACATGTATATGAGAAAACACCAAGACTGTCTGTTCAGATTCCAGGAAACTTCTTTTTTTTACTTACCTGCTTCCAGACCTACTTATTGTTTTTCATAATTGGCATCCATTGGTTTATGTGTTGCCTTGTCAAACAATTGAAAACAACTGCTCCTTCTTTTTGATAATCTTTAAGATTTCTGAAGTTAGCTTCCTCTCACAATCATCCTTTCTGTAATATTCCCTCACTCAAACTAACAGTTACCTAAAATTACCACCGAATTCCTCATATTAAAAGTTCTGATAGAAACTAGATACCAGTTGCAGTATTTTCTGGAAACCATCTTCCTTTGAGAAATGGTATTGTGTGTAGCACCTAATTGTGGAATGCTAATGATGGAATGGCTGCCTGCTTGTGTGCATAATGAAATGCTTGGCAATCAAAGTGATTATTGTCAGAAAATACTGTGAATTAGTGAACAATATAGTTTCACTTTCAGTCATTTTTACATTAGCCAGACTTCCTTATAAAAAGGCACAAAATGTACTCCTTGAAACCTGTGCAACTTGCAAGTTCTCCAGAACCAATCTACTAAAAGAAAACGGATAAATATCAGTATAAAAAGACCCTTAGATGAATGCTTAGATGAATAAATGCAGCTAGTGCAGTAGTTTTATAACTCCTTCTCAGCGCATTTCTGTTTTCAATCCAGCAATTATGTTCTGAGGGGAAACATTCTTCCACCCTTGTTAAGAAATCAAACAAAAACAAAATATAAATAAGCTCATTGTATTCTGTTGTAATAGAGTCCAAGACTATTCCAGTATGCCAATATTTGAGGAGCTGCCACAAAGAAGATGGTGTCAAAGTATTCTCCAAAGCACCAGAGGGCAGGACAAGAAACAATGGTTAGAAACTGACCAAACAGAGAAGCAACCTGGAATTAAGGAGAAACTTTCTAACAGTGAGGACAATTAACCAGTGGAACAGCTTGCCTTCAGAAATCGTGGGTCTCCATCACTGGAGGTTTTTAAGAAAAGACTAGACAGTGATTTGTCTGAAATGGTATAGGTTCACCGCTCGAGCAGGGGGCTGGATTAGAAGACCTCCAAGGCCCCTTCTAGCTCTATTCTATTCTACATTATCACAGAGATAAGTTAATCATATTGACAAAAGTTGTTTCAACAGAGTCCATAGAGCACGGGTCGGCAACCCGCAGCTCCGGAGCCGCATGTGGCTCTTTGAGCCACTTCCTATAGCTCCAGAGCTCCATTTTGAGAGAGAGAGAGAGAGAGAGAGAGAGAGAGAGAGAGAGAGAGAGAGAGAGAGAGAGAGAGAGAGAGAGAGAGAGAGAGAGAGAGAGAGAGACAGAGACAGAGACAGAGACAGAGACAGACAGACAGACAGACAGACAGACAGACAGACAGAGAGACACAGAGACACAGAGACACAGAGACACAGAGACACAGAGAGACACAGAGAGACACAGAGAGAGAAGCACTTGTGCTTCCCTTCTCTCTCTCTCTCTCTCTCTCTCTCTCTCTCTCTCTCATGCAGATTTGCCCCCTCGCAGAGCTCCTGATTGGCCCTGCAGCCGGGTGCCCTGCCCCCTGGGAGAAGGGTGGCCAGGAAGGGCCTTTCCGGGGCTGTCCCAGTCCGAGGTGAATGTGGCCGGAGAGCCATGCGAGGAAGCCCTGGGATCCATGCTGAGAGCAGCCCAGCAGAGCCTCCATTGAACAGGCCAGCCCTCCTGCAAGCTGCGGCCCTGGTTGGCCAAGCAGCAGCAGAACTGGAGATGGAGGGTGAGTGGGGGGAGGGAGGGGGCTTACCTGCACCAGGCAGAGGGGCAGCCGAGCCGGCCTCGTGTCTCCCCGGACTGGGCGGCAGGTCTGGTGGGGCCGGGGGCCTGCAGGGGCATCAGTTCCTGCCCCTCCCCGGGCCAGGCGGTAGGCCTGGTGGGGGTAGCGGCCAGTGGGGGCATCGGTTCCTGCCCCTCCCCAGGCCACTGAGCCAACCTACCGTCTCCCCAGACTGGGGGGCAGGTGGCGGGGACATTGGTTTCTGGCCATCCCCGGGCCGCTGAGCCAGCCTCGTGTTTTCCTGGGCCGGGTGGCAGGCGGTGGGGGCATTAGTTTCTAGCCATCCCCAGGCTGCTGAGCTGGCCTCATGTTTCCACAGGCTGGGCGGCGGGCAGCAGGAACATTAGTTTCTAGCCATCCCCGGGCCACTGAGCCGGTAAAATCAACTGATTTGGAGGTGCTGCGGCTGGCTTTTCGAGTCCCCACGGACCTCCATTGACTTCCATGGGGACTCTTGGCAATGAACGGGCTGATTGAAATCGCTTCAAGAATCGAGCTGCAGGGTGGCTTTGAGTGGCAGAGACACAGAGAGATGCAAACGCATCTCCACAGGAGATGCAGCAAGGGCAAGAGATGAGGATGTCTGTGTACAAGCCCCAAAAGCTTTCTTCCTCTCCCTGATCTTGCCTTTCTTGCTGGCCCTCTGATGTAAGCATCTGCTGGGTTTCCTCAACCTCCCCCCCATTTTATTTTAATCCCACCATCGCCTCCCTCTTTCGCAAAGTTGACATTCCGGGGACTCAGAGCTCGCTTCGCTCTTGGAGTCACTTGGCAAAGTTTGAAGGAGAGGCCGTTTGCTCCCACCTCCCACGAAGCAGAACTGCTGCTTGCTCGCCCTCCCAGTGAAAGAACCCCAGAGAGCTGGAAGACGTCCTTTCTCCCACTTTCCGCTTCCCATCCTCTCTTTTCCAAGCACCCCTCCCAGAGCGAGCCAGAAGCCTCAACTCCAGCCTCCAGCAGCAGGCTGAGATAGGCGAGCCTGAGCGGCCATCTGCTGCCACCTCGGAAGATTCACCGCAGCAGCTCTTTCTCCCCGTCGCCCTCCTCCTCCACTCCCTGGGAACCTTCGCGCCAAAAGGCAGAAAGAAGAAAGTCCCAGAGAGGGAGAGCATGGGGCGGGGGGAGAGCAGTCTTTTCGGAAGGGAGGAGAAGCCAGGATGGCAGAGCCGTTCATACCAGAGCTGGATGGGGGGCAGGGCTGGCGCACATCTCACCTTAAGCTCCACTCTTTAATCAAGCCCTGTGTTCTGTGTGCGTGCACGCACGCACACACATGCGTGCGCACATTTTGCGGCTCCCAGATTTTTCTTTTGCGAGGGAAATGGATCCAAGTGGCTCTTTCACTGTTGCAGGTTGCCGACCCCTGCCATAGAGTATGTTTAGAGTGAAGAGGAAACAAATGCATTTCAATTCCACCTTATCTTGACTTGTAATAAAACAATAGTTCTTCAGTTGATGTCTGTCAGGGTGAGGGTGAGGTTGTTAGAAAATCATCATTTCCAACTTTCTGTTTGGAAGAAGGATTTCATTTCAATCTGACTGCAATTTCTTCAAAGAATAAAACGATGCCTTTTATCATTAGGAAATCACCCAAACAGGTATTTTCTGGGTGATGTATGAAACTAGTAAGACTCATTGGCAACTGTTTCTTGAAACTGAACCCAAAATTTCTTGACTACTATAGGGGCTTTAGGCAGTGCTTTTTTTTGTACATATCGTACAACCTGCCTTGCCTACCCTACAAGGTTCCATCCAAAAAAGGTGCCAGAACTCAGTTCTGGGCGTTCTATGAGAAGAAAAAGCCATGGCATTTTTGTTCAGGTTTGAATTCTCTATAAATTATTTATTGTATATATTTTATATCTGGTGATTTGTATGCTTTGATTTTGTCACTAAAGGTTGTAATATCATGTTTAGTCACATTAAACGCCTTAGTGACTCTAGTCTTGAAAATAAAAATTCAGCATCCTGTATCTTCAACTCTGGAAACAGATATAAATAATTAATTGACATTAAACTTCCTTGCAACAGTCTTGTTTTTCTTTAGTATTCCTAGCATCATCACCCAACACTTCCTTCCTGTTTTTGTAATTTTTTTCTTTGTGCTTTCTTAGTTTCTTTTATGGAAGTTGAGAAAAACCTTCAGTTTTTGAAGGAAAACCTTTTATTACTAATTTTCTATTACTTTGCTAGTAATCTTTCAAATGTAATTGTACCTTTCTAAATCTTCAGGGTGATTCTGTAATTAGAATCTTTTGTAATTCAAACTCTTCTGATAAGCATCCAAATGTTTAAAGCAGACATGTCAAACACAAGGCCCGGGGGCCGGATGCGGCCCGCGAAGTGGTTTCATGTGGCCCGCGAAGCCATCCTGGAAACAGTGAGGCTGGCCGGGAGCCAATGAACAATTTTGTGATGGCCATCTATGCTGAAATGCATTCAATCTTAGCTCCACAAGGCTGTCCAGAAACAGCGAGGAACTAGCCCCTGCCACATTGGCTCTGCCCCCTGGATGCATGCTGGGGAGGTGTCACCCTTTGTGAGGAATGAAGAAATGCACCATACCTTGGTGCTTGCCCCAGTCCCACATCCTTCTGCCACAGACCCTCAGATCTGTCCCACTCCTGCCCAGACCCCCACAGGCACCCTTGATGCGTATGATGTAGAGCTGGCCATGCCCACCCAGTAGGCCACACCCACTCCATCCATGCCCACCCAGTAGGCTGCACCCACCCTAGCCACACCCACCTGGCCCCACAAGGGCAACCACAATGCTGATGCGGCCCTAAATGAAATTGAGTTTGACACCCCTGGTTTAAAGGCATCTTTCCAAAATGTTATAACATACAATTTGCATTTATTGTGTAAGTCTATAAGATATATAAATTAAGTTCTAATGACTTCCAGCATTTGACTATTCTAAATATGTTGTGGATAATGGTTACCCCTGAAAGCTGAGAAAGAACAGTGGAGAAAGCTTGATTACATGGCAGTTATTGACTAATCATATCTGTATTACACATAGGGCATTGTGCAGGCAATATTTTCAAGACTTTTCTTGTTTACACAAATGTAAGAATTTAAACCTATATACAGATAGTACTTGACTTACAACACTTTGTTTAGTAACTATTCGAAGTTACAATGGCACTGAACGTGACTTATGACCATTTTTCACATAAGCATTGCGGCACTCCCATTGCCACATGATTTCCATTTGAATGCTTGACAAGTGGTTCATATTTATGATAGTTATAGTTCCCAGAGTCATGTGATCCCCTTTTGCAACCTTCTGACAGGCAAAGTCAATGGGGAAGCCAGATTCACTTAATAACCATGTTACTAATTTAACAACTGAAGTGATTCACTTAACAAATATGGCAAGAAAAGTGGTAAAATGGGGTAAAACTCACTTTAAAAATTTCTCACACAAATTTTGGGCTCACTTGTGGTTTTAAGTCGAGGACTACCTGTATAAGCATTTCAAAAAGTTGCTTTTACAGCTAAATAAAAATAACAAGAGAACCATAGTGAACAGAACAGAATCAAACTCCTTTTCTGGGAGGGGGGGTGTTTCAGGTCAGTCTTGAGTCCAGGTGACTACATGGATAAGTCCTACATTTTGCAGAAGTTATTGCCAATGCCTTCTTAGCACTTTGAGAGTATGCCTGGCCCAAGGTCACCTAGCTGACTTTGTGCCTAAGAACACACAATCTCCTGATTTCTAGCTTAGTGCTTTTAATCACTATACCAAACTTACTCTCACAACATTTATTTATTTAATATCTAACCATTCTTCCAGGAGTTTAAGGCATACATAGAACTGCCTCTTCCTAGTCCCTCCCCCATCCAATAATCTTTCAAGGTGGAGGGGGTTAAAGGAGAGCAATTATCTCAGAGTCATCCCACACTTCTTCTAACAATTTAACCACTAAACCACATTAACTTTGAAGAGCAACGATGCTAGCAAAAAATGGATTTATCCACAATCACATTCATATGCACACATATGCAGTAGTGTGTATCTTTGGGTATGAACATTAATCTCATAGATACTTAAGCTATTGGCCCAACTCATCAGAAAGGCTTTAAACTAAAATTGATGGAGAAGGGTGACCAATCTTTAGAATTTCTAGAACACAAATCTAATCATAAATCCCAAGAAAGCAAATCAAACAATGATATAGAGGGTGATGAGAAAAAAAGAAAAACTCAAAGAACAATTAGGAGATACAGGAAACATATCCACGGACAGGCATAAATGTCTTAAATGCTTATATACAAATGCTCAAAGCTTGGGGAACAAACAGGGCAAACTAGAAGCAATAGTACATGAAGATAAGTATGACATAGTTGCCAGTACAGAAACCTGGTAGGATGATACCCATTACTAGAATATATGGATGGATGAAAACAAACTGTTCAAAATCTATAAAAAGAGGAGATAGAGTTGCACTATATGTAAGAGAACACTACATATCTACAGAAATGTACATGATCAAAGATAAAACCTCTCCAGAATGTGTATGGGTCAATATAAAAGGGGGGAAAGTGACATTGCCATAGGAGTATATTACAGACCACCCAATCAATCAGAAGAAATAGATAAACTTTTTGCCAACCAGTTAACAAATGTATGTAGGAAGCATACCACAGTAGTAATGGGAGACTTCAACTATCCAGATATCAACTGGGAGTCAAACTCTGCAGTGAGTGGGAGATCAAACAGATTCTTAATCAACCTCGCTGACAACTTTATCATCCAAAAGATAGAGGAGGGAACTAGAAGTAAAGCTATACTGGACCTAATTCTTACTAATAGAAAAGAAGTGATAGAGTGAGTTGAAGTTGCTGGAACCTTGGGTGAAAATGACCGCGTCATGCTGAAATTCAATATAATGCAAACACAAACAATAGAAAATAATCCAACCAGAGTCTTAAACTTCAAAAGAGCTGATTTTAACAAACTCAGAGAGAATGTAAGAAAGATTCCATGGAGAAAAATCCTAAAAGGGAAAACAGCTAAGAAGCATGGAAAACTCTGAAAAAATTATCATAAAAGCCCAGTCCAGCACAATACCACTAAAAAAGAAAAACAAGAAATTCAAGAAGAAGCCAACATGGCTGCACAAAGCTCTCTCTGACAACCTGAAAGACAAAAAGGACAAGTACAAAAAATGGAAAGTAGGACACATAACTAAAGCTGATTATCAGCAGACAGCCAGAACATGCAAAGACGAAGTCAGGAAAGCAAATACCTGGGACGATCCTGGAAAAGATCATCAAAAAATAGAACTGCCAACAACTAGAAGCAAACAAAGTTATAATCAGTAGCCAGCATGAGTTTATCAAAAAGAGATCATGCCAAACCAATCTTATTTCATTCTTTGATAAAGTGACTAAATTAGTAGACCAGTGAAATGTTGTGGACATAGTATACTTAGACTTCAGTAAGTCATTTGACAAAGTAGACCACAACCTGCTGCTTAGTAAACTAGAAAAAGTGGGATAGACAACAACACCATCAGATGGATCTGTAGCTGGCTGACAAACCATACTCAGTGAGTAGTCCTCAATGGTATTACATCCACATGGAGAGAAGTAAGCAGTGGGGTACCACAAGGCTCTGTCTTAGGCCCAATACTCTTCAATATCTTCATAAATGACTTAGATGAGGGAATAGATGGGGAACTCATCAAATTTGCAAATGACACTAAACTGGGAGAAATAGCCAACACCTCAGAAGACAAGCTCAGGATCCAAAAAGATCTTGACAAACTTGAACAATGGGCCCTATCCAACAAAATGAATTTTAACGGGAAGAAAAGCAAAGTTTTACATTTAGGCAGGAAAAATCAAAGATATAAGTACAGATTAGGAGAGACCTGACTTAAAAACAGTAACTGTGAGAGGGACCTTGGAGTCCTAGTGGACAATCGCTTGACTATGAGCCAGGAGTATGCAGCCGCCACCAAAAAAATCTAATACAATCCTGGGTTGTATAAACAGAGGCATAGAATCAAGATCACACAAAGTATTAGTACCACTTTATAAAACCCTAGTAAGACCACACCTGGAATACTGCAATCAATTTTGGTCACCATACTACAAAAAAGATGTTGAGACTTTGGAAAAAAATCAGAGAAGAGCAACTAAGATGATCAAAGGCCTGGAGAGTAAAACATATGAAGAACAGTTGCAGGACTTGGGATTGGCTGGTCTAAAGAAAAGAAGAAATAGGGGGGACATGATAGCAGTATTCCAGTATTTGAGGGGCTGCCACAAAGAAGAGGGGGTCAAATTATTCTCCAAAGCACCAGAGGGCAGGACAAGAAACAATGGCTGGAAACTAATCAGAGAGAGAAGCAACCTGGAATTAAGGAGAAACTTCCTAACAGCAAGGACAATTAACCAGTGGAACAGCTTGCCTTCAGAAATCATGGGCGCCCCATCACTGGAAGTTTTTAAGAAGAGGCTAGACAGTCACTTGTCTGAAATGCTTGAGCAGGGGGCTGGACTAGAAGACCTCCAAGGTCTCTTCCAGCTCTATTCTGTCCTGTCCTGTCCTGTCCTGTCCTGTCCTATCCTATTGGAAAGAAGATACTTAGTTTCTCCCACTTCAAAACCGCATCCCAAGAAAGCAGGACTCTTGGAACAGTTTCTTTCCAAAAGGAACTTTTATTAGGAGACGATGATAGCAGGCATAATAGGCAGGATCTGAGGGTTTCCTGCTCAGATCAATAGGTTAAAAGAGTCCCAAGTAAATCTCACCCCAATAACTCATCCAGTCAGTTTGAATGGGCCAATCCTCAGGTGTTAAGTCTACTATGGGAAAGGAGCTGATAACAGGGTCCATTCCCATGCTGTGATGATGTTGTTGGGTCTTTGTACCTTCCCTTCCACAGTGAGAGAAGGAGGTACATTCCTTTCTCACCCCAAGGTAACATTGTAGCAAAGCAGAGAAATGTACCACAGAGCCTTGCCCTCTCCCCCTCTGGAGAATGGCAGAACCCTCGGTAAGATAAAATAAAGAAATGAAATAGATTTTCCCCCTCTCAGGAAAAGAATGAGTTCTAACACTCATTCCTAATATTTGAAAATTGCTTCCCATTGCTGCAGAAAAACCAGGTCAAGGCAACATATGGCTCTAAGACTCAAAGGTGCTTTTTTCAAAAGGCAATTGGACTATGGCTTTTTCTTGAGGAAGACGTTTCGCTCTTCATCCAAGAAGCTTCTTCAGTTTCTTTGAGACAACAATGACCTGGATAACTGAGAATCTCCATAGACATATGGCTCTAAGACTGCAGGTTTTCCATCTCTCTATTTAATCAAGCCATCAATGGTCACTAAACATATATTTTGTCAAATTGCCAAACAATTTCATAAACAGCCTCTTTATTTCTGAGAATGAATCATTACAAAATCTTTGGGTCACTGAAATCACAAATAACACAGGCATTCTTGGAAACAGCTAAGTTCTTTAATGAAATGATTATTTTGAAGAAATAGCCATATAAACCCATGAAATAGTCAAGTAATTTACTCCTCGGGGACTAATAAATCAAATTTTGTCTCATTTTGATTCTATTAAATTATAATTTCCTGTATTTCAATTTTACATCAGTGCTATATATTCACATGAAACTATTTGAAAATGTTTTTTTTTCTTTTTGATTATTGCACATTCTAAATTGCTGTTTTGACCATGTCATCGTATATCTAACAAATACAAATGTAAGTTCTCCATTCAAAGGTTTGCTCCTAGGTGAATTTGCATAGTTTGCAATCTGACCTGATCTCGGCTCTGGGTTGTTGACAATTCATCTAAAGTAAATAGAAGAACAGCTAGGACTTGGAAGTTTCTGAAGTTGAATACCTGTAACTGAAAGAACTACAGTATGGAATTCTGCTTGTGGGTTGTACACACAAGGTATATTACAACAGAAATCATACAGTCCAGTAAAAGACAATGGCCAGCGTCCAGTTTTGATCTGATTGAATGTAGAGGAATTAACAAACTTTGTTGTTTTAAGAGCATTTGTGATCCTTTTGTAGCAAAAACAACATTGAGCAATTCTTTCCCAGGAATTCATCAGCTTTTCCAAGGTAATGAAATATGTTTTTGTTTACTCTTTCCTGGCTGCCCCCTTTTTTTTTACTGAATTGCTATGAATTTTTTTTGTTTTGGACAAAGATGTGCATTGGGAAAACAAGGCGGAGAGAATATTTGAGAAGACTGAGAGAAAATCACGATCAGACAAAATAAGATACAGTTTGAAATGTTTATTTAGGATTACAACCTATTCTCATTCAGATTTATGGGAGCCTTGCCATTTACAGTAGCAATATATGCATTGCATCACAAACTGCATAATATGATTATGCCCAGCCCATTTTCCTGAGAACAAGATGAGGAACTAGAGAAACATTACTTAAGTCCTGTGTAGTGCTAAAATATCTGAGAATATTTGCTAAATGAAAAGATTAATTACAGTATCTTACAAATAAATGTATGCAGCCACAGGCTATACAGGCTTTGTTAGCATAGCTGAAAGCCAGATTTTAGAAAGCCCATTCAATCTAATGTGAGCAGTGAGTTTAAATAACGCAGTGGGTCTTAATAGCTTAAAAGAAATCAAAATTGGGGCTCCTCCCAAAAAAGCTGCTGGGTTGCCTGTTGTCTGCAGTCTATACCTTTTCATTCAAGCTTTAAGTACTTGAATAGTCAGTACTATCACCCATGTTAGAAAGAAAAATCCCCCAAAATGGCTGCAGAGTCCAGCTCTCTCTGTGATAAGAGGTTTTCTTCTCCATTTTTAGATCATTTGATATGCTGAATGAATTGTTTTAGTTGAAGAAATGGATTAGTAAATTCTAGTTTGTATGAAACTAACGTGACATGATATGTTATGACTGCCAGAGATATTATGGAAACTCAACATTTTTATGTTTTTCAGTTTTTCAGTTCCCTGTTCCCATCATGGTTTCTCTTCTAAAGTTTTATTGAACCTGCATTCCTGATATGAGATGGTTTCCTAGGGAATATCAGTTGCTCAGTTGCTCTTCCCATTGTTGTTGTTCTTCTAGTGTTAATCTTTTTTTTAAAAGTCTCCCAGGCCCTTGAACATTATGTCCTGTTGTTAATGCAGATGCAACTAGGTTCTCCTGCTTGAGCATGGGCTGGACTAGAAGACCTCCAAGGTCTCTTCCAGCTGTATTCTATTCTATATGCTATTTCCACAATACTTTTCCCAGTTTTAAGATAATTCAAATATTTTTATTGTGAAATATAGCATCTCCCTTTAAACATTTTGAGTTGTATATCATTAGACAACCCCTCAGACTTTGCAAGTCATGGATTCTTCTCTTTCACTTCTGATTAATTCTGCTGCCATAGCTATGGAAAAGAAAGACAAGACAGAAAGATTAGCCACTGTTATTAGGCTAAGCCTATGTTTCAACTACCATGTGACTGATGGTTAAAAATAAAAAAACTACAGAAAAAGTCAATAAGCAAAATTTAAGTACAGGTAATCTTCAACCTATGACCACAATGGAGCCCAAAATGTCTGTTGCTAAGCAAGACAGTTGTTAATTGAGTTGTGCTCCATTTTATGACATTTTCTGCCACAGTTGTTATGTGGATCTGTTCCCCCCCCCCCATTGACTTTGCTTCTTGGAAGCTAGCTGCAAGGCTACAAATGGTGGTCACAGGACCCCAGGCAAGTGCAATTATAATAAATACATGCCAGTTGTCAAGTACCTGGATTTTTATTAAATGACCATGGGGATGCTGCAATTGTCATTGTTATGTCCTGGGCCTGCTGAGTCATTCAGATGATCAAGGGAGGCCGCGTTTTTGCCAACCTTGATTTGGCTCAGGCTTATCAACAATTACCACTTGATGAGGCAATGGCTGAGGCCCAAACAAGTGTAATGCACCGGGGAGCATTTAAAGTTAGAAGGCTGCAGTTTGGGGTTAATGTAGCCCCTGGCATCTTCCAGAGTGTGATGGAGCGAATGCTCCGCAATATTCCAGGCGTTTGCCCATACTTTGATGATGTCCTCATTGCTGGGGAATCATCTGAAAATCTGGCTGACAGGCTTAGAGCTGTCTTGCTGCATTTCCGCCAAGCGGGGCTGAAGCTAAAGCAAGACAAATGTAAAATTGGAGTCACTTCCACAGTGTTTCTGGGGTTCCGTATTGATGCTGAAGGCATCCATCCTGCTGAATCTAAGCTTAAAGCAATTCAGCAGGCCCCAAGTCCCAAGTCCAAAAGCGAACTTCAGGCTTTTCTGGGACTGTTAAACTTTTACCATTCATTCCTCCCTCACAAGGCTGCAGTGGCTGAGCCGTTACACTGGCTCTTGGATAAACAGGCACCATGGCTGTGGACAAAAGTCCACGAAAGGAGCTTTGCAAAGGTCAAGGCCTTGCTATCCTCAAATGCGGTTCTAGCGCATTTCAATGAGCATTTGCCTGTATGCATAGCCTGTGATGCATCCCCTTATGGGATTGGAGCTGTGTTGAGCCACTTGAAAGCTGATGGGACACAAGTCCCTATAGCCTACTATTCTAGGACCCTATCATCTGGTGAATGTAATTACGCGCAGATAGATAGGGAAGCCTTGGCCATAGTGACTGGCATAAAGAAATTCCATGACTTTTTTATGGCCACCATTTCACGGTCTTTACAGACCATAAGCCTCTGCTGGGGTTGTTCACAACCAACAAGCAAACCCCACACATCATCTCTCCTAGAATGCTGAGATGGTCAATTTTCCTGTCTGCATATGATTATACACTGGTTCACAAACCAGGCAAAGAAATGGGCCATGCAGATGGCCTCAGCAGATTACCTCTACAGTTAGTGGAGTCAGATCCTGCTCCAGCTCACCACATACTGTCCACTCAGGAGTTGCCTGAGTCTCCCCTCAATGCTAGGGACATGGCTGCTGAATCAGCCACTGATCACACACTTACATGTGTGCTGACATGGATGCTGTCAGGATGGCCTGACAAGTGTCCTGGCCAAGAGTTCCAGAGTTTCTGGAAGAGGAAGTCCGAGCTATCCACCTTCAAGGGGTGTATCCTATGAAGTAGCAGGGTAGTCATCCTGGCCTCATTGAGGACTAGAGTCTTGCTCTCTCTGCATGAGGGACATTCTGGAATAGTCAGGATGAAGGCACTTGTGCACAGCCATCTTTGGTGGCCTGGGCTCGATAAAGAGATTGAGGCCCAGGTCCACGGGTGCACAGTTTGCCAACAGTCCAGGCCTGAAATGCCTCAGGCCCCTGTACATAGGTGGGAGGAGACACAAGCTCCTTGGCTGAGGGCTCATATTGACTATGCTGGCCCTTTCAGGGGCAATTCTTCCTTCTCCTCATGGACAGCCATTCCAAGTGGCTAGAGGTCATTCCAGTCTCCTCCACTACTACTGCTAGGACCATCCAGGTGTTGAGAGGGATTTTCACCTCTCATGGACTTCTAAACTGGACAGATTGCACCCAGACCGGGTGGCGTCACAGGTGTCACATCCGCAGACACCTAGAAGACCAAAGGTGAGCAATCCGGTCTGGGCAAGGAACTATGGCCCTGGACATCTCTGGGTGACAGCAGTGGTCTGCAAGTTGTCTGGGCCACTCTCATATGAAGTGGCCTTGGACGATGGTTGGGTGATCTGGCACAAAATTGATCAACTGCACTGGAGGCTTTCCAGCACACTTCTGCTCCTGGCTCTGCTCTCAGGGGGGGGGAGGACCACAATTATGATTGTGGACCACAGTCTCTCCGCGAAAGCAGAATTTTCTAGGTGCCAATAGGGGGTTTTGCCATGGAGGTAGCTCCTGACTCTGGCACTCCTGACCCACTGGCACTGGGTCAATGGGACATTGCCCGCAATTGGTTTTTCAGGCCAATCCATCTGCTGGTCTTGGGCTCATGGGACAGTGCTCCCATGAGGGGTCCATTGTGGACTTGGGGAATTCCACTCCACCCATGGACTTGGGGAATTCTACCCCACCAAGGAACTCTGGTCTGGGTTTAGAGGATCCAGCCAGTCAGCAGCATGGAAGGTCGCCTGAGTCTAGAGGGCATCAAAGTCCTGGTCTGCGTAGCCTGGCAGGCGAGCTGGCAGACCAGGCCATCACAACCACTCCAAGAAGGTCAGGGTGAGCCAGAGGTCCACCCAAGCACTTACAGGAGTACATAAGACTCCTGTCAGTAGGTGGACAGGTGTAGAGTTACTTAGAAATCAGAACGCGCTCAGAAGGACAAGTGTTCAGTTATAGTCATGCACAATAATAAATACCCTTGTGGGAGAGATAAAGGATTGATAAGGTATTATCTGTGTAATGGTTAAGTATTATGTTTTGAAATAAGAGGGGATGGGTGTTATGTCCTGGGCCTGCTGAGTCATTCAGCAGGTGCAGGAGGCTGCAGAAATTCCTGGGCAGACATATGAATGCCCAGGACCAGACAGGCTGTCTCCTGCCTTTTGCGCATGCGCAAGGCAGGAGAAATGCCTTGCATTGATTGGCTGTGACTGTCCCTGCAAGGGGGTATAAGAACAATCCACGCCATTTTGTTTTGTTCTGTTGTGTATGTAATAAAGACAAGACCGTTTGTTACTCCTGCTCATCTCAATGCCTTTTACTTGGGAACAGAACAGTCATAGTTGTGAAAACTGGTCATAAGTAATTGTTTTCACTTTCCCGTTGTAACTTCAAATGGTCACTAAATGAATAGGTGATAGAACAAATTTATTATTGTGGGGCTAAGCTATTTCTTTGTATTCTTCTCTTTCCCCATCTGTTTTTTTCTTGAGATAAAAATAAGGACAATAACAAAAAGACTTTGATATTTATATCAATATTAACTATGGTTTCTAAAATGTCAATGCTGATAAGCATAAAAATAAGCTAAATGTGGCACTAATAAACAATCAAATTATTTGTTATATAATAAAGATTTCTGTCTTAAGTTCAATATTTAATACTAAAATCCTTCTTTATTGTTTCTTAGTAACTTATTACAAAACAAAACAAAATAAACCATCTGTTTTTCTTAGCATGACAAACTAGTCCTGAGATAAGCTTTGGAAGATGTGAAGAAATAAAAGATTTGAGGATTACTCCACAAACTTAATTTATTAGGATCAGAGAGAAATAGATTGTAACTCTCTGTTCTTATTAACGGTCTTTTTTATTCAGATATTTGTGCTTAATTGTATACAGATTCTTCTAGAAAAGAAGTTAAAGTCACATATTCATCTCTTTTTTGATGGGAAATTAAATATTTTTGAAGTACAACTGCTTCTATACAACTGCTTCATAATTACCAAACTAAGGAAAGCAAAGCAAATTGAAAGTAAAAAAAATCAGTATTCATAGATCTTGGACTGATCAATGAGTTGAAAATATGGGAAGCACTTCACAAGGCAAGGATGCATGGCACCATTTGTCACAAGATATTTTTCAAGCTTCTGGTCATGGAAGAAGAAACACTTGCTGCCTGATTCAAATAATTTGGACATACACTTGAAAAGAAAGGGGAACCCACTCATAACTAACAGTAAAAGTAAGTTAAAAGCTATTTATATTTCCTTTCCCAGATTGAGAGCATTTTAAAAGAAGCTTATGAGCTTTCTATTCTTTTATCTGCATGTATCTGTAGCTGTATGTATATATAGTCAGACTATATTTTCCCTTATTTTCTTATTATCCTAAGCAGTGAAAAACCAGCATATGAGTTATGGCTTTATCCATCACAAATTGTATTGTTCATGTCTTAAAACAGCTATATACAGCAACAATAGATTTGCAGAGTAGTTTGCTATTAAATTGTTATGCTGTTTTCTGCAGTATAAAGCACATAAATTATAGGCCTTCATTTGATAATGACAGGAAAATATTTTCCTCATTCTTTCCATATCAATAAGATGAGTACTATATACAGTTCAAGTGAGTCCATCTTAAAACCTGTTATGGTGGAAATGCATATTTGCTTACAGAGTTATTCAAACTTGGCATTCTTCAAAAGACTAACTTTAATCCTTCTGAGAAATATGGCTATATTATCATGGAATGGTGAAAATCAAAGTCTAGCCTATGTGGATGTCATTGGATTGAGATAATCTTAGAAACAATATGTGGAAAAAGCTATAAAAATATATTTTAGGCCTCAGAAAAGAAAAAAACATTAGAAATAGAAAACTTTAGAAAGAAAATCCAACTTGCTCCACCTAGACCAGCGGTTCTCAACCTGTGGGTCACGACCCCTTTGGGGGTCAAATGACCCTTTCACAGGGTTCACCTAAGACCATTGGAAAACACATATTTCCAATGGTCTTAGGAACTGAGACACCGCTCCGCATCCGTCTCTGCATGGCCTCCTCCGCCATTTGCAGAGAGAGAGACAGAGAGGCACTTTCGCTTCCCTTCTCTCTCTCTCTCTCTCAGGCGGACTTACCTCCTGCAGGGCTCCTGATTGGCCCTGCGCCCGGGTGCCCCACCCCCTGGGAGAAGTGCGGCCAGAGCCTCATGGCCTTGGAGCCGCCCGGGGAAGCCCCGGGATCCCTGCTGGGAATGGCCCGCTGGAGGTTCCGCTGAGTGGGCCAGCCTTCCTGCAAGCCACGGCCCAAGGGAGACCAGCCCCTGTGATCCCCAGCCAGCCCGACCATTGGCCCCGCTAGCCGGGAAGGCATGCCGGAGTCCAGGCTGCCAGGAAGAAAGGAGATGCAGCAATGGTAGGAGAGGAGAGCCTCTTCCTGGGGCCCGGTGCTGGTGGTGGCTTCCTTGCCCTCCTCTTCCTCCTCCCCTTCTTGCTCCTGCTGCCCCCCAGGCAGCTCGGGCATGCGCCAGGATAAGAGGGGTGCCTGGGGGAGCAGCCAGGCTGGTGGAGGGGCTGGCAGGCTGTGTGGCACCAGCTCCCACCATGGCTCCATCGATGGGCAGAGGGCAAGGCTGGGCAGCATGGAGTCCCAGCTGGGGTGGCTGCTTCCTCGCCCTCCTCCTCTCCTTCTTCCTCCTGCTGCCCCCCAGGTGGCTTGGGCAGGCGCTGTCCCCACTGCGGCTCCATCGATGGGCAGAGGGCGAGGCTGGGCAGCGCAGAGTCCCGGCGGGAGTGGTGGCCGGGCCAGGGGCAGCGGGTACCTGTGACGATGCAGCCATGCCACCGCCACCGGAGCTGCTGCCTCCCGTCCTGCTCCCCCTCCCCACCAGTTCGGCTGAGGACACGGCAGAGGCCAGGACGGGGGTGGCGGGGACCCCTGACGATGCTGCCGTAAGAGAGAGAGAGAGAGAGAGAGAGAAGAAAGAGAGAGAAACAGAGGAAAAGAGAGGAAAGAGAGAGGAAAAAGAGAAAAAGAAAGAGGGAGGAAACAGAGAAAGAGAGAGGAAAGAGAAAGAGAGGAGAGAGAGAGAGAAAAGAGAGAAAGAGAGAGAGAGTGAAAGAGAAAGGGGGAGAGGAAAGAGAAAAAGAGAGGAAAGAGGGAGAGAGAACAGAGGAAAGAGAAAGAGAAGAGAGGAAAGAGAAAGAGGAAAGAGGAAAGAGAAAGAGATGAAAGAGGAAAGAGAGAGAGAGGAAAGAGAAAGAGAGATGAAAGATGAAAGAGAAAGAGAGAGGAAAGAGAAACAGGAAAAGAGAGAGGAAAGAGAAAGAGGGAGGAAACAGAGAGAGAAAGAGAAAGAGGAAAGAGAGAGAGAAAACAGAGGAAAGAGAAAGAGAGGAAAGAGAGAGAGGAAAGAGAGAAAGAGGGAGAGGAATGGCGCTTCTCCAACCAGGCTGGGCGGAGCAGCCTTCCTGCCCCCCCTCCCCGGCCAGCTGGATGGCGGGTTGGGGGTCACCACAACATGAGGAACTGTATTAAAGGCATTAGAAAGGTTGAGAACCATTG
Organism: Bothrops alternatus; assembly: GCA_034064705.1. Lineage (NCBI taxonomy): Eukaryota > Metazoa > Chordata > Lepidosauria > Squamata > Viperidae > Bothrops > Bothrops alternatus. Next base: position 37,973,971 of record JARGCV010000112.1, read on the forward strand.
ACCTAGACTCTCTGGAGAATAAGAGAAGGGAAAACACAATCAGTCTTTCCCGTAGACTATCTTAATAAAGTTCCAATCTTTTTTTTTTTTTACCAAAGTTCCAGTCATGCTTGAGGACTCTGTTTTACAAACCTGGCTTTCCTTGTTGAAAGGCTGACAATTTTTTGACATTTTGTCCCCTCGTGTTTTCCAGTAACTTGAAGTTATGTTTAATTTCATCCATCCTCTCTTGGACAAATACCTATGTTCCTGTAAACATGAAAATATTTTTTTAAAACATATTTTATTAGTTTTTTAATTTCTTAAGAAAAAGTACTCAAGACCACCATGGGGTTTGGGTGGTCAAACATTCAAAAGTAAAGACATATATAAACAGCTCAGCACAATACATTTCACTATCCCCTCTCTATTTCCCTCGAATAACATAATACATTTAAAATATTCATTTCTATTTTAAATTTCTATAACTGCTCAACCTGTTTTATAGCTTTATCAGTTTACAATTACCATAGTTTAGCTTTAAAACAACAAATTATCAATTCTAATTCTTAATCTCTCACATCCCTCATTTTATCACCAATCTCATTTGTTTCTTCTTCCACAACACAGTAAATATCCTAATAGCAATAAAGTATTGATCAACCCTATACATATAAAATCCCACAGTCAATTCATCTCTTTAAAATAACAAAATAATATTAAACCTTAATTCATTCAAGTTCATTAAATAGAATTCAAATTTTCTCCAATTACTTATCATGCCTTATCATGTCTTTGTTGTCATACAAAAAGGTCATCTTACTAATTTAAAACACTCCATTGATTATTGAAACCATCCAATCTAAATAGTCATCATTTTTTCAATTCCAATACATAATGATTTTCATCAAATTGAGTCTATTATTCAGTACACGAATACACAGATCCAGTACATTCTTAATCTGTTTAAAATATCTATCAGCCTTGATCCTTAAAACAGTCTGTAAATCCAGCGTTGTCTTTTATTCCATTACACCAGTTTAAATTTCTCTTTTCAATCTAATTCTGGCTTTTTTCCTATGTCAGGCAGGTTTCCATAAAGACACTTCCCTTTCAGCCAGTAGATCTATTTTTGTTACTTGCAGTAAGCTTTGAAAGAATAAGAGTCCCATCCTCTGTGTCAGGTGTCTATTTCTCTCCTCCTTAAAATATCATTGCTTTGTAGTTTCAAATCTCAGTCTTTGCTTCTTCTGTTCCTCAAAGTTACAAATGAGAGATTTGTAAGGTATGATGAGTTCCTCTTTTATCTCTGTTAATTCCTCTTCTGGTGTGTTTTGATTTGTCAAATAGTCAGATGTAGTCTGAGCATCCATTTGAATGTTTGACGTGAGATTTCTGGATTTTAGTTCTGTAATAGGTTCTTTCAATATGGCACAAATTTCTGCAGTGGCCTCATATATCTTTTCCAGTATAAGATTATAGTTTAGTTGTGAATGCAATTCCTCCATTTTAATAGTAAGTAGAAAAAAAATCTCTTTTTTCTTTTTTGTGGGGACTGTATTTGATAAAGATTAGTCAGTGTCCACCCCCACACTTCCCAACAGCTGCACAGCTTATCTTTTTTCAAGAATAATTTGAAGGTCAAAACTTTTCAAACAATAACCAGAAATTACAATGTTAAATTTTCGCCACTAGATGTCCTCAGTAAAAAAAAGTCTTTTCCAGTCTTTAAAAGTATAGTGTGAAAGAAAAAATAATTTTCCAACACCAGATGATAGTACAATTCTTAGAAAAAGGGAGAGAGAATTTTCTGTATCGCAAAAAGTATGGAAATAAGATATAGTCTTAAAAAAAACACCTTCTTTCCCAAACACGTAAAAGCTGCCTTCTGAAGCCAGGGAAATAATTCCAACAAGGCTCTTACACGTTCCAAAAGCAAAGTAAAATAGAGAAAGTGACAAGAAAAAATCTCACCTGGATTCACCACAGGGGTTCTTACAGCTTAGATGTTCTTTGACTTGCGGTTTGAAGCAGCAGGGTGATTGGCCATTTTACTGGCCAATCTTCTTCTCCGTCAGCCCTCAGAGATTGCCCGGACAGCTGGAGGAGCAGCCGCTCCTCCGCAGCTGAGCTAAAGCCTCCTCGACAGAAGTCACACCCTCCAGGGTGACTTTCGACCCGTATAAGAGTCTCCCCGTGCGACTAGGAGTGCCGCGAACCGGAACTGGAAGTCAAAATATTTTGTTACCATATTGTTTTCATTTTAATTGCTAACTTTAATCTTCCTAGGTTCTGGTTTCATTAGACTGTCGATCCAGATCAAATTCTGGCTTTGTGTCAAAGTCAAAGAGATGAGTAGTAGATTTTAGGTAAATTCCTGACAAGATCAATATTCTTGAGTCATTTGTCTTTTATTTTAAAGATTACATAGTGCTGAGAGAGTTCTTCATTATTCAAAATATTCAACAATAAAGTACGGTGGAAATACTTTGGTACAGATTATTTCCTTGGTTACAGATTGCCATTTAATGATAACAATTTCTAATTCTTTCTCAAATAAACATGCTATCATTATAGAATAAATTAATCTTCATATAGTAAAATGCTTTCAAGAGGAGGCTTGAGAATCATATAATGAAATCTTGGTCTTGGAGTAATCTTAGTAACCATTTAAAGTTATGATGAGCCCTTTCTCAAAGGTATTTATGATCTGATTTAAAAATTCTGATGGCCCTGCAGTCATGTGATCACATTTTGAGGCTTGGCAACTGGCTCACATTTATGGCCATTTGCAGAGTCCCATGATCACATGACAGCGATTTTCAGTGGGTTTTTTTGCCAGTTTCCAGCATTTACTACTGTTTTCCTGAAAAAAAAATCCCTTTGGGTATAATGGATTTGTTTAATAACCATTGCATTCAGTTAATGACTGTGGTATTCATTTAATGACTGGTGTTCATTTAGTGACCATCCCAAAAAAGGTTGTACAATCAGGTATGGTCATGTGATGACCCACTTAACAATCACCATGACTTATAACAGTAATTCGAGGTTCAATTATGATTGAAAGTCAAGGACTAGCTGTACTAGGCAGGAGCTTGGTCAGTATTTGTGATGTCTTTGATGGCCTCAGAGCACGATTTCTCATACTGTGGTTGCAACTCCATGGAAATTTGTGAGCAATTTTGTATGCGTTCTGTAAGCATTCTGTAAGCTCAAGAACAAAATAGGAATTTAATAGTATAGAAACTTTAGTGAGATGAATGAATGAATGAATCTTGGTGACAGGATAAAAATTTAAAAATATGAATCAGGGATTATGGTCAAGCTCCAATATTTAAGTATTTTTTATAATATATTTTATAATTTTTTTAACATGGTCACCTTAATATTTGGTAAACAGTGTGTTGTCTGGGTTTATATTTAAAAAACATTCGCTAACAATTGGTTTCTATGATCTATAATCCACATAATAGATTTACTTAATTTCCTCTTCTTCCCATAATGTTCTCTTTTACCAACCTTAAGTTGGTAAATACAATTCTTATTGTTTTGATAGATAACAATTGAATATAAAATTTTTTCTAATATTTCTCTAAATAATAATCGCATCAATATAATATTTCTTTTCTATCTAATCATTCTGGTTGCCTCATCATAGAGCCTATTTACAGTTCTTGTTTACATCTGTTTTTCGCACAATATTCAAGACATTCTTACTGGTTAAGATTTTCTCAAAGTTAATTACATTTAGATATTTGATTCTATTTTTTCTCATGTAAACCATCCCATAACTTTTACCTTACTTAAGGAATAAATAAGACTAAAACAGAGGGGGGGGGAGAACAAGAGTAAAGAGGGATAAAAAATAGTATACTATTGAAAGTCCAGGTTTCCCCTAAGCAAATACATATTTATTTCCAAAAATTTTCCATTCTTTTTTACCATAATTAAGAATATATTTAATCTTTAAATATTCCATTTAATAAATCTAGTCATCTGGTCTTTTAACTCTTATTCAAAACATTTTTTTTCAATCCATTGTAATTTTCTTAAAATCAATCACATTAAAATATCTAAAATATGTTCTTATATATAAGCTATTCTCTTTTATATTACTCATATCAAGAAATAAGAAAAGAGAAGAAAGAGAGAGTACTGTGTTATTTGAGGGACTCCTCCCTCTTAATGTAAAATTCATATCCAAAATCTTTCTATTATTTTAACCATATTCAAACAGGTGTTTCTTTTTTTAAATATTCTCTCTGATAAATCCCATCATTTATTTTCTTAATTTTCACTTTGGCCTTCTCTTGCCCAATATCTTTAATCAATATATTCTGCTGAATCAAAGAGTCTTTCCATATTCTTGTAGGTGTCATTGTAGATATAAAAAATAAGTTAAGTACAATATCTTTGTAACAGGCATTTGCTCTTTCATGTTTGTTGAAAATCTTTTTCTTTCTTTATCTCTCTGTATCTCTTATCATTTTTTTGTCTCTCCAGTTCTAGTGGTGTTCCTGACATCTCTGCAATCCATTTTGACCAGTCTTTTTTCTTCTCAAATTTGTCTTGTGGTCTTAAAGTATAAGTTGCCTTTTCCAAAACCAATATTTCTTATAATTTTTTCCCACTTGGGTTAAATTATACTTCTTTGTTGTGTTAAGTTACATCTTTGAGTCTCTATCCTCGAATTTGTGTTCAATTATCTGTTTTATCTGCTCCTTACCTATTGTTATTTCCTGGGAATTTTTTTGGTTGTAAAGTTAAATTGGAGATGAATTGGTTTATGTTTTCAAAGTTATTTTGGATTTCTTTGTGGTTTGAAGTCATTGTTGTTTGAATTAGTTGCAGCATCTCATATGTCTCCTCTTGAAAGGTATTTATTTTTTCTTGATAAGTTCTTTCTGCAAGTCTCTGATCTTCCATAGTGGTCAAGAATCAAGGTTTTCTTAGTGAAAAAGGTCAAATATTTGGGCATATACCTATTGGCAAGATGTTCAACAATAAAAGAAGATAATTAGACACTTCCGGTTTGGCAGGGAATGAGATGGCCATGGGAGGCTGGGTCTCCAGCCTCTCAGTCCAGTTTCGCTTTGCCTAGCGTCTCTTAAAGGGACGGAAAGTTGTCCTGGAGGGGCAACGAAGAAAGATGGATATTTCAGGAGCTTGGATCTGGTGGCGACCAATCTGGGCGTACTGAAGCCCCCTCTAAAGGAGCGGAAGAAAGGCTGCCGGGAGAGCCGAGGCAGCCCAAGTTGTCTGCAGCCGGAAGGAAAGCTATGAAAAACAGCTGATTTCCAACAACATGTTATGTCTGGGTGAGCTGAAGTCTTTTCCTTCTCCTTGTGTTTGAAAATGTTGAGACCCTGAAAGGGAGAACTTGAAAGAGTAAAGACCCCCAGAGAGAATTTTGGAGCGGCAATTTAACATTAAGGGGAAATGTTAATGAATATCAAATTATCGGAGTACCCGAGTGTGGAGACTGATAAATAAGCCAACAAGGACACCTACTGGTGAAAAATAAGAATTAAAAAGAGAGTAACCTTGGAAAGCTTGAGAACAAAACAAAGCCTTGGTCTGAGATAACAAGTGAAAGACTGTTTATAGCTATGCTTGTTAACATTGGCTAAAAACTAAATAGACGTTATCCGGGGGGGGGGGAGAACATTTTAGATCCAAGAAGGGACTGGAGGAGGTAGGTTTGCCTCACAACAGCTGATTCCTGATTATGCTTTGGATATAAGTTTAAGACTGTGAGCCACAAAATGAGTACATCTAATATTTGCAGACTTGCAAAGAAAACCTCTTCGGCACCCTCTGTCAGACAAGCCAGTCCAACAACTCAGAGTTCTGTCGGTACATTGCTACAGTGTGACAAAGCAAGCACAGCTCAAGATGAAACACAGACCTCTTTAAAATTAATTCAAGAAATCTTGCAGAGGAACCATGAGGAAACACAAATTAAACTGGAGAGAAAATAAGCGAAGAAATTCTGGCTATAAAGGCACAATTTGAAGCTCAAAATCAAAAGATCATTAAAAATGAACAGAAAATCCAGGAAGTGGAAAATAAAACTGAAGACATTGACAAAAAGATGGAAATGTTATTGCAAAAGAATGAAGGACTGGAACAAACAAATCAAGAACTAGAATGGGCTATGGCAATAGTAGAAATGAGAGAAGCAGAACATTATTTGAGGTTTCAAAATATTCCTGAAGATAGTGAAGAAAATATAGAAATGGTGATTATTGAGTTGTTGGCAGAACTTTTAAATGCAGACTGAGCAGACATTGAGAATGAGATGGATCAAATATTCCGTATGAATTCAAGCTATGCAAGAAAAAACAGATTACCAAGAGAAGTGCATGTGAGGTTCATGAAGAAATCAACAAGAGATGAAGTACTGAGAAAAGTGAGAGAGGAACCCTTACAATATAAAAATAAAGAAATTGTGGTCCTAAAACAGATACCCAAGAGAGTAAGGGATACCCGGAGACACTACCATTTTCTAACTACAAAATTGATTGCCAAAAGCATAAATTTCAGATGGCTAATGCCAGAAGGCATTTTAATGATACAAGATATCAACTGGATTCAATATGGAAAGCAGAGGACTTTGAAGTAAGAAATAGAGTAATTTTGGATGAAGGATTGCATCAACAACAAGAGGATAAGCAAATGGGAGAGACATCCCAAGGAGCAACAGCACAAGCAGAACAACAGAAGGAGAAAGGTGAATAAACAGGTGAAGGAGAAGGAACTACCAGAGAACAAAGGACTAAAAGATCGACTAGACCAAAATATAAGTAATGAAAGAGGAAATGGAGAAAAAAAATGAATTTTTTTCAGTAAACGTAAATGGACTAAACTCCCCAATAAAAAGAAATAAAATTTTTAGGAAACTTCAGAAATTAAATATAGATATAATCTGTTTACAAGAGACACACATAAAAACAACAACATTATAAACTGTTGGAATACCCGAAAATGGGGAAGCTTCATTATACATCAGCACAACAAAAGAAACGAGGGGTGGCGGTATACGTTAAAGAGACAATAGATTCTAAATTAATATATTCAGATGAAGAAGGAAGAATTGTAATGGTTGAAATATATTTACATCAAAAACAAATACTGTTAGTGGCAATTTATGCCCCAAATGATAATCAAGAACAATTTTATCAAAGATTACACCAGAAATTAATAGAAATGAAATACCAAAATATTTGTTTAATAGGAGACTTTAATGCAATTGTAGATGGAACAATGGATTACAAAAGTAGCAAAACAGGAAAACCCATAAGAAGAAGACTACCCAAGACATTCTTTGATGTGGCAGAAGAAATTGGAATACAAGATGTCTGGAGAGAAACCAATCCTCAAAATCGACAATATACTTTTTACTCAAATAGCCATAAATCTTGGTCAAGAATTGACATGATTTGGATGACTCCTGAATTAAAGATGGATATACAGGAAATTGAGATAGAAATAGGCACATGAGCAGATCATAACCCTTTAAAAGTGACATGGAAAAGAATACAAAAAAAAAAAAAAACCAAGATGGATTTTAAATCAATCTATATTAAAAGACAAAGAATTCATAGAGTTGGCCAAAAGAGAAATGGAATTCTTCTTTAAAGAAAATAAAGAAGAAGATACATCACTACAAAACGTATGGGATACAGCTAAAGTGTATTTTAGAGGCATAGCTATAACATATATGGCAAAGAAAAATAAACAGATAAAACAGCAATATTTATTATTAAAAGAAAAATTTAGAAAGTTAGAGACAGAATTACAACAAAATCCACAGAAAAAAACTTTGAAAAGAGAAATGGAAATAATAAAACATAAGCTGAATTTGTTGTACTCAGAAAAATTGGCGGAACAAATAAAGAGAGCAAAACAAAAATTCTTCGAAAATGCCAATAAGCCAGGAAGATGGCTAGCCTATAAGCTCAAAAAAACAGAAAGAGAAGAAAATAATACATAATTTAGTAGATGAGAAAGGTTGTTTACAATTTAAAAAGGAAGAAATAAAAAAGATAATTAAGAAATATAAGGAATTGTATGGTAAAGAGGAGGCTGCAAGAGAGAGAATTGCTCAATATCTAGAAGAAGAAAGTAAATTGCCAAAAATTCCAGAGACATTCAAAACTATGTTAGAAGAAAGAATAACAATGATGGAGATATTAGAGGCTATAAAACAACAAAAAATGGGAAAACACTAGGACCAGATGGGCTACCAGCGGAACTTTATAAAAATCTACAACATACATTAAGCGAACCACTAAAAGATATTTGTAATGGACTATTGTTAGAGGCCAAACTTCCAAATACATGGACAGACTTGAACACTGGGCGCTATCTAACAAAATGAAATTCAATGGTGAAAAAGCAAGGTTCTACATTTAGGCAAGAAAAACCAAATGCACAGGTATAGTATAGGGAGTACCTTGCTCAATAGTAGTAACTGTGAGAGGGACCTTGGAGTCCTAGTGGACAATCACCTAAATATGAGCCAGCAGTGTGCTGCAGCTGCCAAAAAGGCCAACGCAGTGCTAGGCTGCATTAACAGAGGGATAGAATCAAGATCACGTGAAGTGTTAATACCACTTTACAATGCCTTGGTAAGGCCACACTTGGAATACTGCATCCAGTTTTGGTCACCGCGATGTAAAAAAGATGTTGAGATTCTAGAAAGAGTACAGAGAAGAGCAACAAAGATGATTAGGGGACTGGAGGCTAAAGCATATAAGGAACGGTTGCTTGAATTGGGTATGTCTAGTTTAATGAAGAGAAGGATGAGGGGGGACATAATAGCAGTGTTCCAATATCTCAGGGGCTGCCACAAAGAAGAGGGTGTCAAGCTATTTTCCAAGGCACCTGAAGGCAGACAAGAAGCAACGGGTGGAAACTAATCAAGGAGAGAAGCAACCTGGAACTAAGGAGAAACTTCCTGACAGTTAGAACAATTAACCAGTGGAACAACCTGCCTCCAGAAGCGGTGAATGCTCCAACACTGGAGGTTTTTAAGAAGCCATTTGTCTGAAATGCCTGAGCAGGGGGTTGGACTAGATGACCTCCAAGGTCCCTTCCAACTTTACTATTATTATTATTATTATTAAATATTACTTTGATACCAAAAGAAGATTCAGACTTGACGTATATTAAGAACTATAGACCAATTTCATTACTCAATGCGGATTACAAAATTTTTACTTCAATAATGGCAGAGAGATTGAAAAAATACTTAGTTGAATTTATGCATCCAGATCAAAATGGCTTTTTACCGAAGAGACAAATTAAAAACAATTTAAGTGTGATAATGGACGTATTAGAATATTATGAATTACATCCAGGGAAACAATTAGCATTAGTGTTTTTAGATGCCCAAAAGGCGTTTGATAATGTTTCCTGGAAATTTATGGTTCAGCAATTACAAATAATGGATTTTGGAAAGAATTTTATAAATATGATAAAAACAATATATAGCAACCAAACAGCAAAAGTGATAGTGAATGGAGATTATACTGAGAGCTTTGAGATAAGAAAAGGTACGAGACAAGGGTGTCCACTATCTCCATTATTATTTATCTTTTCTTTGGAAGTACTAAATAGAAGGATAAGACAGGACACAGAAATTAAAGGATTGAAAATAAAGAATGAAACATATAAGTTACAAGCATTTGCAGATGATTTAGTGTTTATCTTGGAAGAACCTTTAGAGATGATTCCTAAACTATGGGGAAAGATAGAAGAGTATGAAGAAATGGCAGGACTAAAAATAAATAAAGAAAAAACTAAAATAATAGTAAAGAACCTCACAGATAAACAAAAAAGGCAAATACTAGAGAAAACAGAGGTACAAATAGTGATTTAGGTATTCATCTTTTGCCTAAGTGTTCATCAATAAAAGAGGACAATTATACAAAATTATTGAAGCAAATAAAGCTAGACTTGGAAAGATGGAAAAATCTGCAGCTGTCAATATTAGGAAGAATTGCTACAGTAAAAATGAATGTGTTGCCGAAGATTTTATTTCTATTTCAAACGATTCTGATAAAACTTGAGAACAAATTCTTTCAAGATTTAAATTCATTGGTTTTGAACTTTATTTGGCAGGGGAAAAAAGATAGAATTAAGATGAAAACATTACAAGATGCTAAGGAAAATGGAGGTTTGGGGTTGCCGGAATGGACATTGTATTACCAAGCATCTGTGTTAACATGGGTGAAAGAGTGGATAACACTTAGAAATAAAAGGTTATTGTATCTACAGGGACATGACTTACAATTGGGGTGGCACGCTTTCTTATGGTACGGGAAAAACAGAGTCCATAAGTACTTTCAAAATCATTTTATAAGAAATGTCTTGTCAACAGTATGGGAAAAAAATAAAGCTAAAATATATTTAAAAATTACAGGGTGGTTATCAACGATGGAGGCATTTATACATCCAAACTTGGTAGACTTTGAAAAAATATGGACATATAAAGATATTCTAGATATTGATGGGAAATTAAAATCTAAACAAGAACTGGAAAATCAGATACAAAGTAGATATGAAAAAGATGTAAAAATGTATGGATTTTATAAGGATCAAACTGTGTTTGATAAGATTTTGTTAACCTCAGATGAGAAAGTAATTAAGAAAATGTATAACTTTTTGTTAATTTTGGATATGGAAAGTGAATAAGTGAAAGAAACAATGACAAGATGGGCAAAATTGTTTGGCTATAATATAGAATTAGAAAAATGGCAAATGTCCAGTTTATCCTCCAGTTTCTCCAACCTATCATTAACTGAAAATAATGCAACATTTACTGAAGATAATGCAACAGTTAATGCAGACTGTAAATCTTTCATTGTAAGCATTTCTGGAGGAGGCTGTATAGGCTCTTGAGATACTAAAGGAGCAGATTGTGATTTTACAAGCTGCCCTGGAGAGGGCATAGCCGCCTTCGCAATTGCTGCCTTTTGTCTCGTAGTCATAGTTAAAAAAAAAAAGGAAAGAATAAGAAAAATTTTTAAAAATTGCCAATTCCTCCCTTCTCAATTTCTTTTAAAATCCAATTTGCATTATAGTTTAGTAAATAATTCAAGTCTAAATAGTCTCTCAAGCATCACTTCAAAAAGAGAAGAGAAAATTCAGTTTCACTTTCCAGCGCTTTGATCACTTTCATTTTCTTCACTTTCACTGAGTACAAAGAACAATCGCCATTTTGAAGGGATTATGTTGATTCAAAAAAGTTATAAGTACAAAGGCAGAAACAAAGTAACAAAATACTTGCAATACTCAAAGGTCTCCTGTAATCACTCCGTCTGTATAAGATCCTTATTATTCTCTCTTAAAAACAGAGGCGGTCGCGACGTCTATTTCTGTCAGCCGACAGAAGCGTCGAAAAAGATGGCAGAACAGAAAAAAGATTTTAAAGCTATGTCAGAAGCTTGTAATTTAGAGATGAGAGAAGATATAGTTGAAGCCATGAAAGGAGTATGGAACTATACTATTGGAGCTGATGAAGAAGAAAAATTGGAAAATGTTGAGCAACAAAGTGAGGATGCACAGGACCAGGTTATTATGACACAATTTCACCAGATGCAGTTTGCTGTCAGAATTAGAGGATTTAAAGAGGAACTGCGTGCAGTACTGAAAGTATTTGCTACAGGAATATTAACCAGATTCTCTCCTCCAAATGAAAATGATTTGCAATTGACTGTTGAGTACTTTATAAAACAACCTATACAAGAAGAGGACAGTACTCAGAATAAAGAGGATAAAGGGAAATGGTTTGATTGTATTGGGGAGGAAGAGGATTTGTTTCAAGATAGGGAGCAGCAAGAAGATCAGGATAAACAAGGACAAAGATTTGAAATGTTATTGCAACGAAATTATATGGTCAAGAGAAATAGAGGATTAATGCCTAGGTTAAGATGATTTCTATGGATTCAAAAAATACTGCAAGGAAAAAAGAGAGACTTATTACTTGGAAGGGAGGCTCTGTTTTCGAGATTTGACTGGCAAAGGAGAAAACCCCGAATTCGACTGAAGGACAAGTTAAAAGTATGGATGGATTCAAGGTTCAAGATTCTGAACAAAGTGCAAGAGAAGATGAGTAATGGAAGAATGTATTTGGACTGAAATGATTTAAGGGTTGACAATACAGATTGGTGGATATGCATTATGTGATTTGATGGCTGAAGGAATGCAAGCTGGAAATGGTGTAATTAGTTTGTATCTGTTATGGGGTTTATTTGATAGATGGGAAAGCCCAGAAACCGCTTGAAAAGTGAAATTTAAATTATATGTAAGGTACTAAAGCAATCTAAGTTTATGGGTTGATTTTAATATTAAGTTTATGAGTAAAAGGTATGAAAGGAAGTTGAAGGGAAGATTTAAACGAAGAGAGGATGTTTATTGGATGATATATTAAATTGATTAAGAATATACTTTTTGAATTGAGGGGTTTACTGATATTACGTGTTTACGGTGACTCTATATAACCTCTTAATGAATTGAAGTGTTTTAAAAGTTTGACTTAGATTGATGGACTAGATACGTAAATGAAACTTGTTATTCTTAACAAGGTGATCTGTTTGGGATTAGATATGTATTAGAATTGAGAAATGTAAGGTAGAGATTGTATGTAGTATATTTTTTAATTCTTGTTAGGATTATATTATAATTTTGTTTGATGAAGCGGGTTTTCCTTTATTATACCCTGTATTCACTCTGGGAAGTCCGGGGGGGGGGGGTTAGGGAGGATTTATAAGTTTATATCTTATATTTTATGTTTTCTCAGCTGTAATTGGGGTGGAATAGTTAATTATTGTTATTAAGGGGTTGCTTGGGTGGCCTCTGGGCACCACATCTGATGGAAAGAGAAAGGAGGAGTGAGGGCTGATGTAAGTAGATAAGAAGGGGGAAAGGTAGGGATAGATGGGTGGATTAGTAGGACGGAGATAGAGAAGGGGGGAGAAGTACGTAGTTAGTTGGTAAGTGAGGGGAGGTTAGGGTTAGGGGGGATGTGGTGGTGGGGGTTCTGAGCAGCAATGTTAAATGTTTGGTAAAGCTGGTCTATGATTATTTTCAGTTGAGTTGTATTGAAATATGTACCTATGTTGTGTTGTGTTGATGGATGATTGTTTATTTTAATATTATGATTGATTTGAGTATCTTTTTTCTTTTTCTTTTTTGTCAAAAATTAATAAAAAATATTTTTTTTAAAAAAAAGAAAAATGGCAAATGTTATGGGAGAGAAACTACAAATTAACAATGTCAACTTCATACAAAGAAAATCTGTATACAATGTTTTATAGATGGCACCTGCCACCAGCAAGATTAGCAAAAATGTTTAAAAATATGTCAGATAGATGTTGGAAATGTAAACATAACATAGGCACGTATTATCACATTTGTGGACATGTGGTAAGGCAAAGGCCTATTGGAGAAAGATACATATGTGGTTAGAAAAAATATTGGGTGAACAAGTGGATTTTAAACCTGAACTTTTTTTTACTAGGTATTATGCCTGAAAAGACTAATAAGCAGAAATTATATTTAATCTTATACCTCACTACAGCAGCGAGAATAATTTTTGCACAATACTGGAAGAATGAAGGACTGCCATCAGAAGAAGAAATAATCAGGAAAATATTGGAATGTGCAGGGATGGACAGATTAACTATGAGGTTGAAAGATAAAGAAGATACGGACTACTATCAAATTTGGAACCTATTTTATTCTTGGCTAAGGAAAGAATAAAAGATTAGGAATTGAACATGTATTAGCATAGCAAACTCCAGACAACTTGTGGATTGGAAAAATTAACATGTTGATGAAAAAAAACCCAATAAAATCTTTATTAAAAAAAATAAAATAAAAGAAGATAATTATATAAAATTATTGAATCAAATAAAACTCAACTTGGAAAGATGGAGAAATTTGCAATTGTCAATATTAGGAAGAATTGCTACAGTGAAAATGAATGTACTGTTGAAAATTCTATTTTTATTTCAAACAATACTGATAAAACTTGAAAAAAATTCTTTCAAGATTTAAATTCATTAATTTTAAATTTTGTTTGGCAAGGAAAGAAAGCTAGAATTAAGATGAAAACATTACAAGATACTAAGGAAAATGGAGGTTTTGGGTTACCAGAATGGATTCTGTATTATCAAGCATCTGTTTCAACATAGGTGAAAGAATGGATAACTCTCAGAAAAAAAAGGTTGTTATATTTGAAGGGTCCTGATTTACAATTGGGGTGGCACGCTTTTTTATGGTATGGGAAAAATAGAGTTCATAAGTATTTCCAAAATCACTGTATAAGGAATGTATTGTTAACAGTATGGGAAAAAATTAAAAGTGAAATATACATGAAAATTCCAGAGTGGTTGTCAACCATGGAAGCATTTGTACATCCAAACTTGGTAGATTTTGAAAAGACTTGCACATATAGAGATATTCTAAATTCTGAAGGGAATTTAAAATCTAAACAAAAACTGGAAAATCAGGGTATCAACTGGTCATGTTAGGCACATTTACAAATGCAAAGTAGATATGAAAAAGACATTAAATTATTTGGCTTTGACAAAGAACAAACTGTATTTGATAAGATTTTGTTAACTTCAGATGAGAAACTAATTAAGAAAATGTGTAACTTTTTGTTAATTCTGGAAATGGAAAGCGAACAAGTTAAACAATGATAAGATGGGCGAAAATTTTTGGGTATAATATAGAACTAGAAAAATGACAAAAGTTATGGGACAGAAATTATAAATTGACAATGTCAACTTCATATAAGGAAAATTTATATAAAATGTTTTATAGATGGCACCTGCCACCAGCAAGACTAGCAAAAATGTTTAAAAATATGTCAGATAATTGTTGGAGATGTAAAAATAATTCAGGCACGTATTATCATGTTTGGTGGACATGTGATAAAGCAAAGAGCTGTTGGAAAATGATACATACTTGGTTAGAAAAGATATTGGGAAAACATGTAGATTTTAAACCTGAACTTTTTTTACTAAGTATAATGCCAGAAAAGGCTAACCAACAAACAAACCTATATTTGATTTAACACATCACAACAGCTGCAAGAATAATGTTTGCACAATATTGGAAAAATGAAAGAATACCACCAGAGGAAGAAATAATTAAAAAAATATTGGAATGCGCAGAGATGGACAGATTGACTATGAGATTGAAAGAAAAAGAAGAAACAGAATATTATCAAACTTGGGACTTATTTTATCAATGGCTAGAGGAAAGAATAAGAACATAAGAACATAAGAAGAGCCATGCTGAATCAGGCCAAAGCCCATCGAGTCCAGCATTCTGTGTCACACAGTGGCCCACCAAATGTACATGGGGATCTTGAGCAGAAAGAGAAGGCAAAACCCTCCCTTTCCCTTGACCCCCAAACAAATGGTACTCAAGGGAATCCTGCCTGCCTCATGAAGGATTAGGTATTAAATATGTATTACCGTTTTTTTAAACCCAGATAGCACATTGGTTGAAAAATTATTATATATGTAAGAAAAAAAAATCAATAAAATCTTTTAAAAAAAGAATTGAGGTTTTCTTTTCTCTGCAAATAGCTTTAGAGTTACAGTTTGGTAGATATTTATAATCCAAAAAGGTTCAAAAAGGTTTCCTGAAGTTTATAATCCTCTCTTTGTCTGCAACCCAAATTGTTTTCTTTTTTTGTCACAGCTGTTCTCTAGTGTTGTATCTTTGAAGGTCACAAGCACAGATTAGTTTTTTTCATATTTTGCCAAGTCCTGTATAAAAGCCATGGTCTTTTTGTCATAGTCTTTATCCACCACTAGATGTCAGCACCAGTTTATTTTTCAAATTATCAAAATAGAAAATTGCCTTTAAAATGAGAATCTTAACCATTCAACAATTCCAAACTTATCCAAATTTAGGTTTTATATTCATTTCATTTCTGTATGTTTTGGTCCTCCATAAAAGGTTTAATTCTCCGCTTCTGTTTACTGTTTACTCACGTTCGGAGGTTTTTTGCTTCTTGGGAATTTTTTCCCCAGGAAAGTTAATAAGTAGGATAGAGAAAATTGATAATCTTGCCCAGATTCAAATGTGCTGTTTACAATCAGCTTAAAATAGTGCTTTTTTTTACTTCGGTTGCTTGTAGCTTGGGCTAGACTCTGAAGTTAGACTAGTCTTTCTCCTGTTGGTTTCTGGAAGGCTTCTCCTGAATCAATTGGGTTGACCGCCATCTCTCTGTGGTCCGCGGGACTTCCTTCCTTCTTTTCTACCTCTTTGGGGCAGCTTCTGGTCCATTTAGGGTCCCCTAACAGGAAGAAATTCAGCCAAAGGGCACAGAGCCCCAAAATCCCTTGGCTGCTGCACTACTACGCAAGACCGAAAGTCTCCTTTTTTAAAGTATTATTAAAGTTACAAAGAGGTTTCAGCTGCGCCCTTTTGTTCTTGAACTGTCAACAATATTGTACTCTTCAAATGATTATTTACAGAACATTATTTTGAGAGATAAGCTGCATGCTAGAGATTTACAGGGCAGAGAAGTCATTTATGTCAACCAACAATTACTGGTGTCAAATATATAGATTATACTTAGAAAATTAAAGAGAATCAGTATACCCACCCATTTCAGTTTGTTGTTTCCATAATAAGACAAAATTCAGGTATGATTAGTTGAATCATCAGCCAGATTGTTCACTTTTTCTAGAGTGCTCATATGAGATCACCACAAAAAGATGATTCAGAACCTCTCTTTTATAGGGTACAGAGAAACCAGGCTTCTGTAACATGCAATAAATCTAAATGCCCTAATTTTTAAAAATTTTCTGCAAGGAATATTATAACATTAGAGTATGCATCACTTTATTGCAGTTTTAGTCAGTCAGAATTAAAAAAAACTTTAAAAACTCCTTCAAATATTTGCTTCATTCTACAAATCTGGTATAATAAATAAAATTACATACAATATTTCAGATCCTTTACAAAAAGTTTTGTCTCATAGAGTTGTTGATTTTGTTAAAGGTAGAGAGAAACTAACCACGACTGTTTTACAGTCTGAATTTTATATTTAGCTTCCCATTAATGTCAAACATAGTTTTAGGAACAGGAAAATAATGTATACAAAGAAAAATATAAACTTTTAATCACTGATTCACACAATTCAATTTTTAATTCATTTGCTAGCTTACATTTCAAG
This sequence comes from Bothrops alternatus, assembly GCA_034064705.1. NCBI lineage: Eukaryota > Metazoa > Chordata > Lepidosauria > Squamata > Viperidae > Bothrops > Bothrops alternatus. The sequence continues at coordinate 37,991,165 of JARGCV010000112.1, forward strand.
TTGCTCATTTTTTCATTTCCTCAATAGCCAGTTTTCCCTGATCACTGCATTTCCTCTGTAGTGCTAACCAATTTTTGCAACAGAAATTTTGGGCTCAATTGTGGTCATAAGTTGAGGACTACCTGTATATGTACATTATTTTATAGGAGCCAGCAAAACACAAGAATAAAATGCTACAGAAATATAATTCAGTTTATCATTGCTGGAATGAATGCCAGCCCTGTCATGACACAAACTGAAATATTTCAGATATTTCAGACAGCAGATGCTGAGAGGCAGAGAAAAATTTGGTCAAAGAAGGCATATTTCCATTCCACTTCACCAGATGGAGAATAGTCTGAAACAGAAATAAAAGGCAGCCAATTTTCAACAGGAAAGATAGCAATAGATACTGTAACCATCTCAAAACTGAGGCTTGAGCTCATGAATAGTTCTTCATCAAAATGGAAACAAAAATTGAATAGTATGTTCAATGTTCAGTTTGTGCTCCTCTACATTTTTATTAATGATCTGAGTGAGAAAATGGAAGAAATATTGAGTAATATTAAGAAATGGAGTAGGGAAAAGAGAAGAGTAGAAGAAAAAGCCCAGTGAGTGACATTCACCCGAGGCAGCCAGAAGAAGGGCTGGAAGCAGTAGATGGTCCTTTTTGGACCTTTTGGGCACAGAACAGGGCTTGAGTTCTAGTCATCATCCTCAAACAAATGGGGGGAACAGAACAAACAAACTCAGTTCTAGAACTATACCTTAGGTGTTTTATTAACTATCAACAGGACAATTGGACCAACCTCCTGTGATTTGCTGGAGGCATATAACAATGCTAGCCATTCTAGTACCAGATACACCCCCTTTCAAATGGCTACAGGGCAGGTATTTAAACTGATGCCAAAACTGTAATGTATTGAGTTAAATTGATGGAACAGGTTGCTGATATCTGTGCAGGAATGGTTAGCAGACCATGTGGCCTGCCAGCCAGACTTGCTGTCTACAAGACTGCATTTGAGCGGAAGAATACTGTGCTCTCATTAGCTGACGCTGCCCAGAGCTGAATGTATAAATAGGGGCAGAGCAATGCTTGTTAGTTTCTGTTTTGACCTTCAATAAAGAAGTAATTGTTTCTATTACTGCCTCTTCAATGCTGAACCAAGCAGAAAACAGAACATTGGCAATGAAGGTGGGATCCTGCTGCTGCAATTCGAAGAGCTAAGTCACTACGGGAGAAAGGTCTAGCAAGTGCTTGGTCGGAACGATGTTCTACTCTCCCTCACTCTATCCTGCCAGTACAGAAACACTGGAGGAGAGTGCTTCCAAGGATCTGCCCTGGAAGTCCCATGGAAGCCTGCGCAGCACGAGGCATTGAAAAGACTGCGAAAAAACTCACCATGGCGAAGATAGGAAAACTCTCAGAATTCGACATCACTCATCCAGAGAGGTGGAGGTCCTATGTCGCGAGGGTTGAAAACTACCTGCGAGTTAACCAAGTTTGAGACAATGGATTGAAAGCCGTGATGCTGCTGTGTGTTTGTGGTCAAGCAACATTCAACATCACAGAGAACTTGGTTACGCCAGCACTGGTTGAGTCCATTGCGTATGCAGAACTTAAAAAGATGCTCAAAGAACATTTTGAGCCCAAGCTTTCAGTCATTGCTTGGCGGCACACCTTCGAACAGTGAGACCAGTGTCCTGGCGAGTCCACCGCTGACTTCATTGCTACTCTTTGCCAAGCAGCACAGCAATGCAAATTCAAAGATCTTGAAGAAAGGCTCTGTGACCGCTTAGTTTGTGGTCTGAGGAGCCGAGAACTGCAATAGAAGATCTTTGCTAAAGAGACTATTTCTTTTCAAGATGTGTTGAGGGAGATAACAGCCGAAGAAGCAGCAGGCAGAGCTGTTAAGGCCTTGTGGCTCTCCAAGAACCCTCCTTGCATGAAGGCCGTCCACCAAGAGGATGCCGAGAGAGTTGAAGACTCCGAATCAGAACATGAAGTCAATCAGTTGCAGCAACCTCCAGAAAGAAGGCCTCAATGGCAACCTGACAAGGCAGTTTCTTTCTCTCATTGCATCGGGTTTGGAGGCCATCACAAATGGCCTGACTGCCAGTTCCACACAGCAACATGCCAGGCGTGTGGCAAGCAAGGCCACATCGCCACCGTTTGTTTGGGTCACAGGAAAGAACATTCATCAGAAGAGTTGCCTCGGAAAGGTACCGGGGCCCCCAGTCAAAACAGGGTGGGTTTTTGCGTGAGTAAAAGGAGCATGTTTAGAACAGGTGCCCATCGCCCACTCAAGGAGAAGTTACACCTCAAAGTCAAGTTGCAAGGGGTTCCTTCTGACATGGAGTTGAATACGGGTTCAGCTCTATCGATAATCTTCCAAAGGACACTTCAGCAGATTTGTAATCGAAGCAGCAAACGAATTAAGCTCAGGCCATCAAGCCTCGTAAATGTCAAGAGGGAGGCCACATTTGGGGTGCAGCTCAGGAATTTTGAGGGTCCCTTGGAAGTCGTTGTTGTTGAGGACAACCACACTAGCCTAATTGGACTCGATTGGTTTGATGCTTTGGGAATTCAAGTGACTGGGTTAAATAGTTTACAAATATCAAGCCACTCGGCAGTGTGTAAAGAGTTTGCTGATGTCTTCAGCTCAGAGTTAGGGGCATACAAAGGGCTTCCAATTGCACTACGGTTAGATCCTTCAATAGCACCGATAAGGATTAAGCCTCGTCGGGTGCCTTTTGCCCTAAAGCAGAGAATCAATGCAGAGCTGGACAAGTTGTTGCAACAAGGCATTTTAGAGCCGATAGATAGCAGTCCATGGGAAACTCCCATTGTCACGCCACTTAAGGCCAATGGAGAAGTCTGCATTTGTGCCAACTATAAATGCACGTTAAACAAAGCTCTCTAGCATCACTCCTATCCGGTGCCTGTAGTCAACCACATTTTGGCATCTCTACAGGGAGGTCACATTTTCACCAAATTAGATTTGGCCCAGGCCTATCAGCAGCTGCCAATGTGCGACGCTACAGCTGAGGCCCAAACCATTGTAATCCACCGGGGAGCCTTCAAGGTGCAAAGATTACAGTTTTGGATTTAATGTAGCCCCTGGCATTTTTCAGATGTAATGGAGTGCATGCTCCGCAACATTCCGGGTGTATGCCCATATTTCGATGATGTCCTCATAGCTGGGGAATCAGTTGAAAACCTCACTGACAGGCTCCAGGCCATTTTGCGATGTTTCTGAGAAGCAGGGCTAAAGCTCAAACAGGAGAAATGCAAAATTGGAGTCACTTCCACAGAATTCCTGGGGTTTCGTATAGATGCTAAAGGCATTCATCCTGCTGAATCCAAGCTCAAAGCAATTCAGCAGGCACCCAGTCCCAAGTTGCAGGAAGAACTTCAGGCCTTCCTGGGACTCCTTAATTTCTATCATGCTTTCCTCCCCCACAAGGCTGCAGTGGCAGAACCGTTACACCGGCTCTTGGACAAGAAGGCCCCATGGAAGTGGACGAGTATCCATGAGAGGAGTTTTGTAGCAGTTAAAGTGTTGTTGTCATCAAATGCGGTGTTGGCTCATTTCAATGAGCAGTTGCCAGTCAGCATCATGTGTGATGCATCCCTGTATGGGATCGGAGCTGTGTTAAGTCATCTCAGTGCTGATGGGACAAAAGTCCCTATAGCCTATTACTCCAGGACCCTTTCTGCTGCAGAATGCAATTACGCACAAATAGATAGGGAAGCATTGGCCATTGTGGCAGGCATAAAAAAGTTTTATGACTTTTTGTATGGCTGCCACTTCACGGTCTTCACTGACCATAACCCGCTTCTAGGGTTGTTCACTATGAACAAGCAAACACCCCAGATTATCTCTCCTAGAATGTTGAGGTGGTCAATATTCTTATCTGCTTATGATTATTGTCTGGTTCACAAACTGGGTAAAGAAATGGGCCACGCAGACGGCCTTAGTAGGTTGCCTCTACAGCTATTAGAATCAGATTCTGCTCCAGCTAACCACATTTTGGCTATCTAGGATTTGCCGGAGTCTTCCCTTAACGCAGGGGATGTTGCTGCTGAAACAGCTGCAGACAACACAATGACTGCGTGTTGAACTGTGTGCTCACAGGATGGCTGGAAATGTGTCCTGGCCCTAACTTTCAGAGTTTCTGGAGAAGGAAGCATGAGTTATTCAACTATAAACTGCTTTGGTCGCTCTGATGGATGATCTCTGGCGAGCCCGGGATAGTGGCCAGTCCTCTGTCCTGGTGCTTCTTGACCTCTCAGCGGCGTTCAATACCATTGACCATGGTATCCTTCTGCGCCACCTGGAGGGATTGGGAGTGGGGGACACCGTATTGCGGTGGTTCTCCTCCTATCTCACTGGTCGGTCGCAGTCGGTGTTTGTGGGGGGTCAGAGGTCCACCTCTAGGTTACTCCCATGTGGGGTGCCTCAGGGGTCGGTTCTCTCCCCCCTACTTTTTAACATTTACATGAAGCCACTGGGTGAGATCATCCACTGCCATGGAGTGAGATACCATCAGTACGCTGATGATACTCAGCTGTACATTTCCACTCCTGGCCATATCAGTGAAGCGGTTGAGGTGATGTGCCGGTGTCTGGAGGCTGTGAGGGTTTGGATGGGTGTTAACAGATTAAGGCTCAACCCCGATAAGACAGAGTGGCTGTGGGTGATGCCTCCCAAGGACACTTCTATCTGTCCCTTGATTACCCTGGGGGGTGAATCTATAAACCCCTCAGAGAAGGTTCGCAACTTGGGTGTCCTCCTTGATCCACAGCTGACATTGGATCATCATTTGTCGGCAGTGGCGAGGGGGGCATTTGCCCAGGTTCGCCTGGTGCACCAGTTGCATCCTTACTTGGATCGGGAGTCTCTCCTTACAGTCACACATGCCCTTGTCACCTCGAGGATCGACTACTGCAACGCTCTCTACATGGGGCTACCCTTGAAGAGTGTTCGGAGACTACAACTAGTGCAAAATGCAGCTGCACAAGCAGTTGTGGGCCTTCCTCGTTGTGCCCACATTTCATAAACTCTCCGCATGCTGCATTGGTTGCCTATTGGTCTCCAAGCCCAATTCAAGGTGTTGGTTATTACCTATAAAGCCCTTCATGGCATGGGACCAGGATACTTACGGGACCGCCTTCTGCCACATACTTCTCTACGACCGGTGAGAGCGCACAGGGTCGGCCTCCTCCGGCCCCGTCAGCGAAACAATGTCGTCTGGCGGGTCTTAGGGGGAGGGCTTTCTCTGTGTTGGCGCCCACCCTCTGGAACCAACTGCCTCCTGAAGTCCGCGTTTCCCTGACTCTCCCGGCCTTCCGAAAGAATTTAAAAACCTACCTCTGCCGGCAGGCCTGGGGATGATTGTTGATTGTGGTGTGACTGATGAGTATGTATGGGGTTTTATTTTTAAATGTTTTTTGTTCGGATTTAGTCGAAATTGTTTTATATATATGCTGTGAGCCGCTCCGAGTCCTCGGAGAGGAGCGGCATACAAATCCGAATAAAATAAAATAAAAAATAAATAAATAAGGGTTTTATCCTGTGGGGCAGTAGGGTAGTAATCCCAACCTCACTGAGGGCTAGAATCCTTGATTCTCTGCATGAGGGACATCCGGGAATAGTCCGGATGAAGGCACTTGCATGTAGCTACCTTTGGTGGCCTGGGCTTGATAAAGATATTGAGGCCCAAGACCACAGGTGCCTCATTTGCCAGCAGTCAAGGCCAAAAATGCCACATGCTCCTGTACATAGATGGGAGACTACACAAGCCCCTTGGTTGAGGATTCATATTGATTTTGCTGGCCCCTTTCAGGGGCAACTCTTCCTCATTGTTGTGGACAGTCACTCCAAGTGGCTAGATGTCGTTTCAATGTCCAGTATGACTACTGCCAGGACCATCCAGGTTTTGCACAGCATCTTTGCAATGCATGGGCTCCCAGATGTCATAGTCTCAGACAATGGGGCTCAATTTACTTCTGCAGAGTTTCAGTCCTTCTTAAGGGCGAATATGATTAGGCATTCCACTTTGGTTCTTTTTCATCTGGCCTCTAACGGCCAAGTGGAACACATGGTCAGAATGACCAAGGAATCCTTGAAGAGGATCACCAATGGCAATTGGCACCACAGGTTAGCAGATATCCTACTCTGCCAATGCACAATGCCCTGCACTTCTACAGGCAAGAGCCCAGCTGAATTAAGATGGGGGTGCCGTCTGATCACAAAGCTGGATCGCTTACATCCAGAAAGGATTGCTGGTTTGGGTGCGCAACTATGGACAAGGGGCACTGTGGGTTGTAGCTGTGGTTTGCAAGGTGTCAGGGCTGGTCTCATATGAAGTAGCCCTGGAAGATGGTTGTGTGCTCCGTAGGCACATTGACCAGCTGCGCTGGAGGTTACCATGCCACTTTTCCACTCCTGGCTCTGCTCTAGGGGTGGAGGAGGAACATGATTGCGATCGTGCATCTGAGTCTCTCAGTGAAAGCGGGACCTTGCGATCGCCGAACAGGGTTTTTGCCAACGAGGCTGCTCCTAACTCAGGCACTGTGCCCATGGGACATTGCTCTCAATCGGCTTTTCATGCCGCTCCTACCTCAGGCACTGCGCCCACGGGGCAGTGTTCTCAATCGGTTTTTCATGCTGATCCGGTGGATTCTATTCCACCATGGAACTCTGGCTCAGGCCTACCAGAACAGGCCAGCCAAAGGGAAATGGACACAGCTTGGGTCTACCGGAGCAGGCCAGCCTTCATGAATCGGCTCTACCCATGTCAGATGGATCACACAGCCCCGGTCTGCTGAGCCTGTCAGGCGAGCTTGCAGATTGGAAGCTAGCAGCAGCTCTGAGACGTTTGGAATGGGCGAAAGGCCCACCGAAATATTTAAAAGACTACGTAAGGTTTTTGTCATTGTAAACCTAAAATGTTTATGTATTTTTATTGCAAACCTAAATGCTTATGTATGCTTTGAAAGTTTGAATGCTTATGTGTTTTCTTACACACTGAAATGCTTAAGTATTCTTGATACTGAACAGTGTAATGTCAGGATTATGTACCATTGTGCCTTTTGAATGCGTGTAATCTTTGAACAACAAACAATGCTTTGTAAGTGTCAAAGAGCCAGGGGGAGGGGTGTAACGTATTGAGTTAAATTGATGGAACATGTTGCTGAGATCTGTGCACATGGCCTGCCAGCCAGACTTGCTGTCTACAAGACTGTTTATTATACATTTGAGCGGGATAATACTGTGCTCTCATTGGTTGACACTGCCCAGAGCCGAATGTATAAATAGGGGCAGAGCAATGCTTGTTAGTTTCTGTTTTGACCTTCAATAAAGAAGTACTTGTTTCTATTACTGCCTCTTCAATGCTGAACCAAGCAGAAAACAGAACAAGAACTGTCTACTATTGAACCCACCATCCCTTCCCTTAAGAAATAGATAAATCAGTTATATAATATCTGGCTGATAGTAAGGAATGCCTACAAAGCTCAAGCAGATAAAAAAAGAATAGAACCCAAACCTTTCTGCATCGGAGACAGGGTTTACCTATCCATTAGGTTTCTACAGTCACTTCAACCTTCAAAGAAACTAGGCCCCAAGTTTGTAGGATCCTTTCCCATCAAACATATTATAAACCCAGTTACTGTGGAGTTAGAGCTCCCAAAACCCTTAAGGAATATCCACCCCGTGTTCCATTGTAGTTTTCTAAAATCAGAAATAACTTTGTCTTTAAGGCCAAACGTTCCTCCTGCACCACAAATTATTATGATAGAGGGGGAGCAGCACTTTGAAATTAAGGGCATCTAGATTCCCGAAGGCACCATGGGGCTATCCAATATTTGGTGGCTTGAAAGGACCTTCCAGCCTCCCAGAATGAGTGGGTACATAAAAAGCATGTTAGAGCCCATAGATTACTTAAACGTTTTCATGCTCGTTACCCAGATAAACCCAATTAACCTATTGTTCTCTTTCTCTCCCTATTTTATTTTTTCCTATAGACAGATTTCTCCTTCTATTATAAGGGGGCAGCTCATGTCAGAAACCCCTTCAATCCTTCTTTCCAGAGCTCTGCAATTCTAGAGGGAAGGGGGAAATTTTCCTTTTGGTGGGAGGGGGATTGTGGCTTGTACTTCCTTTGCTTTGTTCCTCTACTTTGATGTATCTCTTTTGGTGTGAAGTGAAGAATGGAATGTGCCAAGGGCCATCTGCCTTATCTTCAGTCCATTTGCAAGATCTGGTGAAGCACCTGGGAACCGTCCCTTATCAGCTCCGATTCCCATAACAACTTCACATCTCTGGATTGGATGGACATGAAATGGACAGTTGGGCTCTGGGGTGGGGTTTTGAAATGAATGTTTTAATTTAGCAATTTGTGTCGGAAAACTTTAGATCTTGCTTTGCTCTCTTGCTATCACTATCTCTCAATAAAAGTTCCTTTTGAAACAATGCCTATTTCAAGAGTTCTGCTTTCTTGGGAGGAGTGTTTGAAGAAGGACCTTACAGCAATAGTAAGGAAGGAGATTATTTTTGACATTTTGAAAGAACATTATTACATAGTTAATTGCTGTATTTTTTCTGATACTCTACTGAAAATACTTCCCATTCATTATAGTGGGGGAAAAACTTGAGAAATGGAATTTATTTACTTGGTAGATTTATGTCCCATTGAGGAACTCAAGGGAGTGCACATAGCATTTCTTCTCCCATTTTTCTCCACCACAACCCTGCAAGGTCCGTTGGGCTGAAAGAGATAACTTCCAAGAAACGCAACAGCTGTGAGTGGAATAGCATAATGCTATTAAAATCATTGTAGGAGAAGAAATGTGTTATCTATGGAAGCCCTAAATCAGGAGGAACCTAGCAGCATATTTTCAGATTAACGTATTTATTAAAAGATACACATTTTATGGGCTACAGATCACTTCATCAATGTACAGAATGGCTAAACTGATGTAGGATTTAAATTAAATGGGAGAGGGGAAGAGAGAGTGGTTATATACAGTAGATGCAGGTTACATATGAAACAGATTAGAACTACTTTATCAATTAACAATTGTAATGTGTTAAAAACCTAATGTGTTTGTGGAAACTTTCTGAACATTTTGATTTATGTGCAACAGACAAATCAATAGAGCCAGATTAATTGAGCCAGGAAGTGGTATTTAGAAGACAAGAACAGAACACCTATAGTTTACATCTCAAACACATTAATAATATCAACCTTCAGCTCAAATATCCAAATAAAAGTCCAGGATTATTTTAATTTCTGAAAAAGCATACTGTTTATTGAATACATGGCCTGGTAAAGGCGAAGTAAAACTAACTCATGTAAACAAGTTCTCCTTGTTATGGGACCCATCTGCTATCTTCTTCACATCTGCTGACTCTCATCAAGCTTTCATAGAAGTGGAGAGGTTTCATTTCTCTAACTAACCCATTCAAAAGCAAAAACTGCCAAATTTTCATTCTTGACATTCTGCCTCCTCAACAGAAGAATGGATCTGGAAAAATAATGATAGATAGATAGATAGATAGATAGATAGATAGATAGATAGATAGATAGATAGATAGATAGATAGATAGATAACTATCTCATATCCATTTTCCCTTCCTTCACTGAGATTGGTTAGGGTATTTTGAATGGAAATTTCCTATTAGCCTATCTGCTCTAACATTTGTAGCTGCCACCCACTGTGCCTCCGCCAAGGGGTATCCTTTCCATTTTACTCAATACTGCAGATTCCCCCTGCAATATCTAGAATCTAGGATTTCTTTAATTTCATAATGCCTTTCCCCCTTAACTAAAATTGGAAGTGGAGGTGATTTCCAATTGGTCTCATTCTTGAATTCTGAAGAGGCTTCAGTAAGCTACAATGAAACACTGGGTATCCATTCAAACTCCTTTGGTAACTGCAACTTCACTGTAACTGGGTTGATGATGCCTATGATGGTAAAAGGACCTATATATTTTGGACCTAGTTGTTTACTAAGTATTCTTAGGCTCAGATATTTTCTGGACAAATATACTTTCTCTCCTACTTTAATCATGTTTTGGGTAGCTCGTTTCTTATCTGCCTGTCTTTTTTTTACATTTTTGCACCTGTTCCAGAGCTCTGTGCACCCCTGGCCATGTGCCTTTTATATTATTCATCCAAGTGTTTAAGATAGTGGAAGAGGGAATGTCTTGAGGGATCTCAGGCATAGCTATATATTCAATTCCCGAAGTTACTTTGAAAGGTGAAAAACCAGTACTGCTGTGTACTGCATTATTGTAGGCTACTTCAGCAAATGGCAATAAGTCTGCCCAATCATTTTGTTGATAATTTACATAGCATCTTATATTGTTCTATCTTTGCATTAGTTCTGTGATGGCAAACCTATGGTATGTATGCCACAGGTGGCATGCAGAGCTGTCCCTGTGGGCATGTGCGCCATCGCCCCAGAGGGATGTGGGACCGGGCTGCTCCCCTCCTCGTCTCCACGTGTGCCAGTTTTCTTGCTCTCTTTCTTTGCACCGGGAGTCAGGGAGCAGCTGCAAGAGCTGGGCAGGGAGAGGGGAAAAGCCAGAAGCAGCACAGAGAAAGAAGTGTCAAGACGAGCTCAAGGGCTGGGGATGGAATGGGGAAAAAGATCACTCTTGCCACGATCTCCCTTCTGCTCACCACTGGGAAGCCTGGTGGCACAGCTTGGCATGGCTACACTGGGAAACTCCAGTGCCCTGGACTTGAAAGTGAGTTTCAGCGCTCCCCAGGTTTTAGTGCGGCAATGGGATAAAACTCAGCAAAGTGCTGAGTTCTCTTCATGCGAGTTTGTGGTGCCTTCACGAGAATGGCTGCGCCCCTCCACCTTCCCATCTCCCCTTAGCTAAGGGGCGCTTTGGCATGGACAGCTGGGGAAGGGGAGGCCTGGCTTCTCTCAAGGGGCTGAATTAAACGCACATTGGAAGGGGAACCTCTGAGTTGGGGGCAGCCAAAGTTAGCCCTCCAGTTTGGGAGAGGAGCTCTTTCCTTTCTGCATGGAGCGACTCCCGCCTCCCGCAGCAAAACTCTGCAGGGGCGAGAATTGTGGAGTTTAAGTGATAAGTAAAATGTGCAAGATGATCGAAAGCCCTTCTTAAGATTTTAGGGGGGGCAGTAGAGGGGGAGAAGGTGGTGCGGAAAGTTTGGTGGATGTTAAGAAGTGAGTGAACGACTTCAATTCCAGAATCTCCAGAATCACATGAAAACATGTGCAATATTTGGAGTGTGGGTTGGAAAAGGGTGGGCTATTGTTTTATTCTTTTGTGAGTGGAGGAAATTGGGGGGAAAGGCAGGGGGAGAGGTTTAACCAGGGTAAAGGAATAATCTATATGTCGAGGAATTCGACTTTGGAAATGGTATTGAAATACACACCCTTGGATAGCAGAAAGCATTTCTGTCTCCCCCCCCCCAAACTGGGATAAGAATACTTGATAAAAGCAAATTTTGGCATTATTTTACTCCAGTGACCAATCAGATGTAGAGGGAAATTAAAACTGGACAAGAAACCAACAATAACTCTCCATTCTGTGTATAGAAGGTGTAGTTTTGTATAAGGAGAAGAAAGATAAAATTAATAATACATGCTGGATAAACCAGTACTGTAAACTCCAACTGTACTTGCAGTGTGACAGCAGTTAAATCAGTGGTGCCACATTTCAAAGTTACAGTTAGAGTACTCCGATTGCAGCTGCTTTCTTGCAGGAATGTGGGACCCACAGGTTTTGCAAAGTGAAGAGAGGAAGTTGTTACAGCTTATTAGGAAAGATAAAATAGACAACCAAGAATGCTTTACTGACCATTCTTCATCCAGATTTTATATCAGTTGCATCTGCTAATACAGGTGTTCTGAGACACTCTTCTGTTTTAACTTGTTTTCCTTGTTGCTTCTTGGAGTTTTCATCCTGCTTTCGTGAGAGGGCAGCATTTGGGAGGGGATGTAGTTGCCCCCTTCCCCCCAAGCCATCAGCTAAGCAAGACGCCCACCTGCCCGCACTTTTCCCCCTGCCCGAAGCTTTTGTTGTCATGAGCATTTCTGTTGAGGATGGGCGGGGGGCTGTTTGGTTTTTATTCCGCTCCCATCTGCTGGGAGGTTGCAGCAGGTTTTGGTCTCTTCTGTTGTGCTGTGAGGTTACCCACAAAGCATGTTTGTTTTGGAGGGGATCCCCACTCCGGTTGCTCAGCTTGCTTAAACCCTCTTCCTCCTCCTCCTCAGCGGAGCCCCCCTTTGTCTGCAACCAGCCCTGCCCTGCCTCACCTTGCCTTACTTTGCCTTGCCCTACGGCAATGGCAACCCCGCCCTGCCCCCTCCCTCACCTCGCCTCACCCTGCAGGACAAGCCTCCTGCCCACCATCCCACCGCCAGAGACCCCCCTGGATCTCCCCCAACCCTGCCCGGCCCCCACAGGCATCCCTCCCCAGGAGCAACATCGAAGTGGCCATGCCCACCCAGTCAGCCGTGACCACCATAGCCACACCCACCCCGTGGGCCACGCCCACCCTGTGGGCCATGCCCACCCAGCACCCGGTGATACATAAGTGGGTTTTGGGTTGCAGTTTGGGCACTTGGTCTCTAAAAGGTGAGCCATCACTGGACTAGACAGTCACTCTTTTTTAAAAAAAAAAAATCCTAAATGCTGCAGACTTTCTCACAGGAGAACTTCTCTAAACCACTTCTCTTTTTTGTATCTTTTCAACAAAATGCATGGAGAACAGTGTTATTCAAGTATTCATAGTACTCCAGGTGTTTGTTTGTTTTTATCATAGATGCATGATTATATTATTTTCTTTTCACTAGTTTTTGTAATGATCCCAGGGTAGGAGTGGCTTCTTTTTTCACATATATCAAACTATGGGGTGACACTTTCATTTTGTGGACCATTCAAACTTTAAGCTCATTACTGATTTTGCTGTTCCCAATTATTCTACTTTATAAATGATAGGCAGATGCTGCTTATTAGAGAATTATATGGCTATGGAAAAATCAAACTGAAAATCACTGGAATATACACAATCAGTTATCAGATGTGTCACAATTGTTTAGTTTGGCACAAAAGAAGCAATTGTTCTCACTGAGTGGAAACTTCTCTATGGAAAGCATGTCATAACTAATGTAAATACTAAAAATAATGGATCTAGGCAATTCTTTCTGGGGAAGAAGTGAAACTATTAAAAACTGATTCCGAGGTAGACAACCCAAAATTGGGGGGGGGGAAACAGTGGGAAGAACTCAGCAATTGTACTTCAATTTTTATTATCAAAAATGCTCAAAGCCTGGCCTGGTTTATTGCTGGTTTATTTTCATGTTTGGGCATGTATACCTGCTGGTTTCCAAGATAATATACCATGAGGCCATGTTGTGGGCTGTTTTCAGATTAGGAACCCTTGAAGAGAGGAGGAATAGAAGAGTATTGCAGAAAAGAACAGCAACCCTAAACCACTACTGGTTTCTTTTAAAAAATTAAAAAGCACAATAATAATGACACTATAAATGTTTTAACAGGTGAAAAAATACTTAGAAACTGAAATATATGTTTTGGCAAGACTATTTATTTACTTTTGCCACAATAATTTACTGCTTATAATACCTTCAGAAAGCATTTCTTATAGTAAATTTTAATATACACAATATACTTTAGACTTAAAAGTATGGAACATATGAGACATTTGAAAATAAAGTCCAAAAACATAGCTTAATCACCAATGCATTTTCCACTGCAGTGAGTTAACTTGAGCTCTGAATACTCCAAATAAACAGAAGACATGGACAATACTTGCTTTGAAGCTTCAGACATCCCTATCAGCCTCAAGCAATATTTTAGCTTCCCATTACTTATCAGTTGGGGCACAAAGACCCTTTTCAAGAAAATGTGTGACTCTGGACTTCTGTTCATTAAGATAAATAAGCATCTGGTTTAAAAATACAGCAGAAGAAAAAAATGGAAAACCTACACAGGAAAACAGTCTTTCCTGGTTAAACTATATGAAACAGCAGCATTGTTGATTTTGCATACTCAAGAGGCATGAATGAACTGAAAACAACTGAACTGAACTGAACTAAACTGAAAACAAAAATTCTCACAGATTATGTGTATGTGAATGGAAACTACTATATGATATTTCCACTTGTGGAATCTTCCTTGCAGACAGAAATATCACTCTCTGTGCTAGTTAAAATATTTGTTTGGGAATGCAATTCTAAGGCAACCAAATCCTAATAAAAATAATAACGAGGCTTTGAAAGAAATATTATAAAACTAGGATATGAAACTCAGTTCTCTTTCCAAATCAATAGATTGTGCATGGAAAAAAATTTGAATTTCTCCAATATGAATACTATTGGATAGTTTGATAAAATAAGCCTCCACTTCATCAAATGTAAGAAAAGTAAAATAAAATAAAATCTAGCAGTGACATCTGCAGGGAGCGGGCAAGAAGGGTCAGGGTGATTAGAGCATGGTGATGCAAGTTTCATTCTTTCTACCTGCATTATGTCATACACATGTCCAAAAGAGGCAGATGCTTCTAACAAATGCATCAAGTTCTTGTAGATACCACTGAAAACTAGCTTTATGTAAAACTAAGATAATGTACCTATTAACAAGAATGAAAATGAGTGCATAAATTCTTCCACTCATCATTGATACTAATATATTTTAAAGGTATACAAATCCTCTAGAAAACCAGCAGATTATATTTCCATTACTAACATTGAAACCTAAGTGTAGTGATACAAGTCTCTGGCTAGAACTTAGGATACTGAAATTCAAGTCCCCACTTGTCTACTGAGTTCATTAGATAACTTTGAGATGGTTCCTATTCTTCTTCAGTCCAATGTACAGTAGCTCTACAAGTTATGAAGATGAAATGAGAGATAATGCCATGTACACTGCCTAGAATTTCTAGAGCAAAAGTGGCTAAAAATACAAAGTTATTTAGAAAATACTACTAAGTAGAGTAAATATTGCAGATATCATAGTATTAATATTTCTACATGTAGGTAGCATTACATAAATGTAAGCATAATTGTCCAAAAATGAATTAAATTGAATGACAGTCCAGCTCTACATAAGAATAAAATATGTTGCATTCAAAATAGTTTCCAATATAATTTGCCATTTCCAATTCTAGAAATACTTTCTAGGCACCAGACTAGCCCAGCATGCAGAGCAATGCCTTTGCTGAATCATATAAACACTGGTTAGTATATGGCTTCTTCCACAAAACAGTGTTATAGGAATCTATTTGGAATCAGGCAAAATTAGATTGTCAACAGCATGAGGTAAAAGTATTCATAAACTGATTGCCATCCTAAACTTGTCTGTTTGCAAATTGCTGCCATTATTGGCATGAATGATCACAAATATTCATTACACAAAAGGTAAACTAGCTATCTTCTACATATTCAAACCACTTCAATGGGACTTTTCTAGGGTTCAAAGGTGTTCTGCAAATAATTATAGCACTTTGACCTGAGTATGCTGCCTTACTTATTTTTTTTCTAAAATACTATTGTACTATATGTAAGAGAATACTACATATCCACAGAAATACACATGATCAAAGATAAAAACCCTCCAGAATCTATATGGGTCAATATAAAAGGGGGAAAAAAGTGACATTGCCATAGGGGTATATTACAGGCCACCCAACCAATCAGGAGAAATAGATGAACTCTTTGCCAACCAGTTAACAAATGTATGTCAGAAGTATACCACAGTAGTAATTGCAAACTTCAACTACTCAGATAGCAGCTGGGAGACAAACTCTGCAGTGAGCAAGACATCAAACAGATTTCTAACCAATCTAACTGACAACTTTGTCATCCAAAAGGTAAAGGAGGGAACTAAAAGTAAAGCTATACTGGACCTAATTCTTACTAATAGAGAAGAAGTGATAGAGGGAGTTGAAGTTGCCAGAACCTTGGGGAAAAGTGACCACATCATACTGGAATTCAATATAATGCAAACACAAGCAACAGAAAATAAGTCAACCAGTGTCTTAAACTTTAAAAGAGCTGATTTTAACAAATTCAGAGAGAACCTAGGAAAGATTCCATGGATGAAAATCCTAAAGGGGAAAACAACTCAAGAAGCATGGGAAACTCTTAAAAATGTGATCATAAAAGCCCAATCCCACACAATACCACTGAAAAAGAAAAACAAGAAAGTAAAGAAAAAACCAGCACAGCTGCACAAAGATATCTCTGACAAACTGAAAGACAAAAAGGACAAATACAAAAAAATGGAAAGAGGGACACATAACTAAGGCTGATTATCAGCAGACAGCCAAAACATGCAAAGATGAAGTTAGGAAAGGAAAGGCTAGGCTCAGAATGAACAGACTTGCAACAGAAATAAGTATAATTAAAAAAAAGTTTCTTTCAACATATTAATAACAACAAAAAGTCAAGGAAACTGTAGGTCCACTAAAGAGAGAAGATGGCAAGGAAGTAACAAGCAATAGGGAGAAAACAGGGCTGCTTAACTCATTATTTGCATCAATCTTCACACAAAAAGAAATTATAGCCCAACATACCCAAAAAATTACTGCAAAAGACAAACAAGAAACAAAAATTAAAATAAGCAAGAAAATGGTAAGAGAACATCTAACCAAGCTTGACGAACGTAAATCATAAGGACCTGACAGATTACATCCCAAAATTCTGAAGGAGCTGGCAGATATTATCTCAGAACCATTGCACCATATCTTTAAAAAATCCTGGAGCACTGAGGAAGTACTGAGGATTGGAAAAGGACTGATGTGGTTCCACTTTCAAGAAAGGAAAAAAAAACAGACCTAGGAAACTGCAGACCAATCAGTCTAACATCAATACCTGGAAAGATCCTGGAAAAGATAATAAAAAAACAGATCTGCGAACAACTAGTAGCAAATAAGGTTATAACTAGTAGCCAGCATGGATTTGTTAAAAACAGATCATGCCAAAACAATCTTATTTCATTCTTTGATAAAGTGACCAAATTAGTAGACCAGCAAAACATTGTGGACATAGTATACTTAGATTTCAGTAAGGCATTAGACAAAGTAGACCACAATCTACTGCTTGGTAAGCTAGAAAAAGGTGGAATAGACAACATCAACCCCAGATAGACTTGTAGCTTGCTGATAAACTGTACTCAGTGAGTAGTCCTCAATGGTACTTCATCCACATGGAGAAAAGTAAGCAGTGGGGTACCACAAGGCTCCGTCTTAGGCCCAGTACTCTTCAATATCTTCATAAATGACTTAGATGAGGGAATAGAAGGGGAACTCATCAAATTTGTAGATGACACCAAACTGGCAGGAATAGCCAATACCCCAGAAGACAAGCTCAGGATTCAAGAGGATCCTGACAAACTGGAACAATGGGCCCTTTCCAA
This sequence comes from Bothrops alternatus, assembly GCA_034064705.1. NCBI lineage: Eukaryota > Metazoa > Chordata > Lepidosauria > Squamata > Viperidae > Bothrops > Bothrops alternatus. The sequence goes on from JARGCV010000112.1 coordinate 38,008,574, forward strand.
CAAAACAAGTTTTAATTTGGAGAAAAGCAAAGTTTTACATTTAGGCAGGAAAAATCAAATATTTAAGTACAAATTAGGTGAGACCTGGCTGAAAATCAGTAATTGTGAGAGGGATTTTGGAGTTGTAGTAGACAATCACTTGACTATGAGCCAGCAATGTGCAGCAGCAGCCAAAAAAGCTAAAACAATCCTGGGTTGTATAAACAGAGGCATAGAATCAAGATCACACAAATATTAGTACCGCTTTATAAAACCCTAGTGAGACCACACCTGGAATACTGCAACCAATTTTGGTCACCATACTACAAAAAAGATGTTGAGACCTTGGAGAAAGTTCAGAGAAAAGCAACTAAAATGATCAAAAGCCTGGAGACTAAAACATATGAAGAATGGCTGCAGGACTTGGGTTTGGCTAGTCTAAAGAAAAGAAGAAATAGGGGTGACGATAGCAGTATTCCAGTATTTGAGGGGCTGCCACAAAGAAGAGGGGATCAAATTATTCTCCAACACACCAGAGGGCAGGACAAGAAACAATGGTTGGAAACTGATCAAAAAGAGAAGCAACCTGGAATTAAGAAGAAACTTCCTAACAGTGAGAACAATTAACCAATGGAACAGCTTGCCTTCAGAAATTGTGGGCTGGAGGTTTTTAAGAAGAGATGGACAGTCACTTGTCTGAGATGGTATAGGACCGGTTCTCCTGCTTGAGCAGGAGACTGGACTAGAAGACCTCCAAGGTCCCTTTCATCTCTATTCTATTTTAAAAGTATGCCTGGTGCCAATTTACGTTGCCAAATCTTAGTATAAGAAATACCCTCCCTCCTTTTTGAACTAATTTTCTGCCTACCTGCTTTCACTGCACTTATGAAGCAGAGCTTGGGGGGGGGAGACTGTGTATTGAGCATTTTTTCCCATTTTGGATTATCAGTTCTATTTTTTTCTTTCCATTTAATTTTTTTTCTCCGACAGGCAATATGAATGGGAATGTTTATCCCCAAGATACCCCTCAAATATTTGCAAATATTGGGATCCTCAAAGCCTACCAATGTTCCAGAATTAAGATCCTGCATGATTATTCAATGTGGTTTTTAAATATCTCTGTTAATATCTCAATGTTTATTCTGCACACTGCCTTGAGGTACCTATACCCCCCAAAAGGTTTATAAAAATTATTAAAAATGGATGTACCCCCCCCCAAAAATCTTCTCACTTAATGCTATTTAAACTTAGTGAGGAAAGAAAATAAGCATTCTTTGTATAGAGTTCTGCTACCTTTGGTTCAGTCCACCTCAGGGGGAATTAACTGTTACCTAATGGTGCCCACATATGTGCTGAATTACAGTTTTGGCCATCACAGAAGAGCCAGTGGGAGTCATTGTTCACCACATCTAAAGAACACATAGTTGGAATATGCTCTTCTGGTACTCCTTGGTATGTATTAGATGAATTTCTACGACCTAATACTGATATATGTTAGACTACAATAAACTTCATTCTCAGAAAGCAAGGACATTGCTGGCTGGGCTTTATAGCCATTAGAGTCCATACAACTGGTAGACATTTGTTTAGGGAGATTCGTATTTTTGAAGGAAATCAGTATTCAGGAAAAGGAGGAGAGAAAAAATCTGTATAATCTAGAGTTCAAAAGTATAACTTCTTTTTAAAAACAAATTAGAAGAGTGAAAGGGGGGGCACACTTATGTAACTCTAATAATGCTCAAGTATTTGCTGAAATTGCTATCATGTAAGGATGTTAGAATCATGGGCAAATCATGATAAGCAACAAAAATTTAAAGTGATTAAAGCAAAGACAGTGATAGAATGGTAAGGTGTAAGTTGTAAAATAAATTAGTATTTATTTTTCTGAAAGATGCAGGAAGGAAGGATCTTGAGAGCCACTGTGTTTGTGTCTTGTATATGTACCCTGAGGTTGCTGTATTGATGTTTCAAAATATCCTCCCATTCTATTATTTATGCATGGCCCCATTATTTTTAATGGTGACTTCGGTTTGAATCAAACATTTCATTATTTTTCTAGAGTCTTAGAACAAATACAGCCTTTTAGCTATCCTGACCCTTTTTTTAACAAAAGAAGAGCCTCAGAAACTTTTTCTTCTGCCTCTCTGTACTGCTGTTCACAGTGAATAAATGGTTATTAACTTCCATTGAACCCTTTTGAACTGATGTTGTTAGAAAGTCTTTCTTTATAATATCAGTTAAAATCACATCTCTTTTTTCCTTTTTTTCTGTCTTGTGTATAATAAAATGATATTGTTGTGTCCTGAGCCTGCAAAAGGCAGGTTCAGGATGTTGCAACGGTCCCGGGCTTTGCAGAAGCTGCCCGGGACCAGACTGAGTGGCGCCGGCCTCGCATGCATGTGCGAGGCGCATAAGCCATCTGTTTTTGTTACTTTTCAGTCCGGGGAATCTGGGCAGATAAGAGAGGCCTGCATGCCTTTGGTTGTTGTTGGAGTTGTGGATGCAACGAATAAAGAGCTGTTAGAACAACAATGAGTCTTCATCATTCACAACCGCTCAAAGGACTTAACACTGGCGACGAAGGTGGGATGATTTACAAGCAGAAGAAAGTAAAGCTGTAGAGACTCACCCCAAGAAGTCCTGCTAAAGGGAAGAACGGTGTCAAAATCAGCGTTCCAGCCTGCCAGTACAGCGTCGCTGAAGGGTGAGTTCGGCTGAAAGACTCTTTCCCCTAAGAATAGAGTGGTGAAGTTGTGACTGTAGGATGGCGAAGATTGGATGTATTTCTGAATTTGATGTCTCTCACCCAGAAAGATGGGACTCATACGTTGCAAGGTTGGAGAATTATTTCAGGGTAAATCAGGCCAGAGAAGATGGCTTGAAAGCTGCAACCCTATTCTGTGTCTGTGGCCAGGAGGCATTCAAGATTGCAGAGAACCTGGCGGCCCCTGCACCTCTGGAGTCAGTAACATACACTGACTTGAAGAAACTACTCAAGGAACATTTCCAGCCCAAATTGTCTGTGATTGCATGGAGATACACGTTTGAGCAAAAGGACCAGAGGGCAGGTGAATCTGCTAAGGACTTTATTGCAGCCTTAAGGAGAGCAGCCAGACCGTGTGAGTTCAAGGATCTGGAAGAGAGGCTGCGAGACCGTTTTGCATGCGGATTAAAAACAGAGACTTGCAGCCAAAGATTTTTGCTAGAGAGGATGTCTCTTTCCAAGATGCACTGAGAGAGGTTACAGCTGAAGAAGCAGCAGGAGGGGCTGTGAAGACTCTTCGGCCCACCATGAGCCCTCCAGAGACAGCTATCGTCCATCAGGAGGACATCCAAGAAGGGGCAGACGCAGATCCTGAAGAAGAGGTGAATAGACTTTACCAGCCAGCTGGAAGGAGGCAGAAGGAGCGTCAGGACAAGGCTGCAGCATCCCTTATATGTTTTGGGTGCGGAGGAAGCCATAGAAGAGCTGACTGCAGGTTCCATTCTGCCACGTGCAGAGTGTGTGGAAAACAAGGCCACATTGCAGCTGTCTGTCTGGGCCAACAGAAGATTCAACCACGTGAAGAATTGCGTCTGAAAGGTACCAGGGTCCCCAGCCAAAATAGGGTGGTTTTTTGTGTATCACGTAGGAGTGAATTAAGGACAAGCACACACAAGCCACTAAAGAAGAAGCTGTCCCTTAAAGTAAGGTTGCAAGGGGTTCCTTTATCCATGGAGTTGGACACTGGGTCCGCTCTATCCATTATATCCATCAGTACATTTAAAAAGATTTGTAGTGGCAGTGGCATTTGAGCCAAGCTAAAGCCATCCAATATCGTCCTCATGGATTTTCAGAATTCTAAGGTGTGTGTTAAGGGGGAGGCCACCCTTAATCTACAGCACAAGGATTTTGATGGTCCCTTAGATGTGTTGGTTGTAGGGAGAGAACGCACGAGTCTTATTGGACTCAATTGGTTCGAGGCTCTGGGAATCCAGATCACAGGGCTGCACCATTTGCAAACGTTAAGCCTGGCAATAGTCTGCAAGGAGTTTGCAGATGTGTTCAGCTCAGAGCTGGGATCCTATAAGGGGCCTCCAGTTTCACTACAGCTAGACCCAACTATCATGCCCATCAGGGTTAAGCCTAGGAGGGTACCTTTCACCCTCAAAGGTAAGATTGATGCTGAGCTGGACAAATTGCTCTAGCAAGGCATTTTACAACCTGTAGATTCAAGCCCATGGGAAACCCCCATAGTAACGCCTCTAAAGGCTAATGGGGATATACGTATATGTGCAGACTACAAGTGCACAATAAACAAGGCCCTACAACAGCACACTTATCCAGTACCTGTGGTAAGCCACATTCTGGCATCCCTCAAGGGGGGGGCGCATATTTGCAAAGCTTGACCTGGCACAGGCCTATCAACAGCTACCTGTTGATGAGGCAGCTACAGAGGCACAAACCATTGTGACTCACAGAGGGCATTTAAAGTCAAGAGACTGCAATTTGGGGTAAACGTAGCCCCTGGTATATTCCAAAGTGTAATGGAAAGCACACTGCATGGCATTCCTGGGGTCTGCCCCTACTTTCATTGCTGGGGAGTCATCCTGAAATTTGGCTGAGAGTCTTGCTTCGTTTTCGAAAAGCAGGCCTTAAACTCAAGAAGGATAAATGCAAGATAGGAGTCAATTCCACTGACTTCTTAGGATTTAGGATAGATGCTCAAGAAATTCACCCTGCTGAAACAAAATTACAAGCCATTCAGAAGGCCCCAAGTCCTAAATCCAAGAGTGAACTGCAAGCATTTTTGGGCCTATTAAATTTTTATCATGCTTTCCTGCCTCACAAGGCTGCTGTGGCAGAGCCATTACACAGGCTCTTGGACAAACAGGCTCCTTGGCAGTGGACTAAAGTCCATGACAAGAGCTTCAATGAGGTTAAGGCCTTGCTCACATCTAATGCTGTTTTAGCTCATTTTAATGAGCAACTGCCTGTTTGCATCGCCTGCAATGCATCTCCTTATAGGGTACTCAGCCATCTGATGGCTGATGGGACTCAGGTCCCTGTGACCTACTATTCCCGGACTCTGTCTTCTGCAGAGCGGAATTACGCTCAGATTGACAGAGAGGCTTTGGCCGTAGTGGCTGGTATTAAGAAATTTCATGATTTCTTATACAGCTGCCAATTCACAGTCTATACAGACCATAAGCCTCTTCTGGGATTGTTTATTACCACCAAGCAGACTCCACACATCATGTCTCCTCATATGCTGAGATGGTCCATTTTTCTGTCAGCATATGACTTCATGCTAATTCACAAACCTGGAAAGGAAATGGGCCATGCAGATGGCCTGAGTAGATTGCCCCTACAGCAATTGGAGCCTGATCCTGCTCCAGCCATTCATATTCTGTCCATCCAGAAGTTACCAGAGTCTCCCCTCAATGCTAGGGATGTGGCTGCAGAAACTGCCACTGATCACACGCTTACACGCGTGCTGACATGGGTGTTGTCAGGATGGCCTGACAAGTGCCCAGATACTGAATTCCAAAGCTTGTGGAAAAAGAAACATGAGTTGTCTACTTTCAAAGGATGCCTGTTATGGGGTAGCAGGGTAGTGATCCCAGCCTCCCTGAGGTCTAGAATCTTGACCTCCTTACATGAGGGACATCCTGGTATTGCCAGAATGAAAGCACTTGCACGCAGCCATCTTTGGTGGCCTGGACTCGATAAGGCCATCGAGGCTCAGGTGCATGTGTGCCAAGCATGCCAACAGTCCTGCCCGGAAATGCCTCAGGCCCCAGTGCCTAGATGGGAAGAGACTCAATCCCCATGGTCTAGGGTGCATATAGATTATGCTGGGCCCTTTCAGGGGCAATTCTTCCTGGTTGTCATTGATAGCCATTCCAAATGGCTAGAGGTTGTTCCTGTTTCCTCCACTACCACTGCCAGAACCATCCAGGTATTGAGAGGAATTTTTGCTGCACACGGCCTTCCGGATGTTCTGGTTTCAGATAATGGTCCTCAATTTACATCTTCTGAGTTCCAGGTTTTCCTTCAAGCCAACATGATCCAGCATGCAACTTCAGCTCCTTTCCACCCTTCCTCCAACAGTATGGCTGAGAGAATGGTGCGCACCACCAAAGATGCCCTCAAGAGACTGACTTATGGTAAGTCAGGAAGTAGCCGGGTTGGCAGTTGAGTTCCCCAGACTTATAGTCTTGGGGGACTTCAATGTGCCGTCACTCGGTGAATCCTCTGGGTTAGCGCGGGAGTTCATGGCTACCATAGCAACCATGGACCTGACGCAAGTAATTGAGGGCCCAACCCATGCGAGGGGACACACACCTGACCTGGTTTTCCTCTCGGAGCAGTTGAGATATGATCTGGGTTTAAGGGGCTTAGAAGTGTTGCCTATGTCATGGACAGATCATTTTCTGCTGCGGCTTGAGTTTATGACACCTCTCCTCTCCCGCAGGGAGGTGGAACCGATTAAATGGTTCCGCCCCAGACACCTGATGGACCCTATGGGTTTTCAAAGGGTGCTTGGGGAATTGCCAGATTCGCTCATATACAGTTCGGCGGAGTCCCTAGTGACGGCCTGAAATATGGCCGCTACGGGGGCTCTAGACCGGACTGCACCGTTGTGACCTCTCTGTGGTAGCAGACCCAGGAGATCCCCTTGGTTTACCGAGGAACTCGGGGATGAAGCGCCAGAAGAGACGTCTAGAGAAGCAATGGAGGGTAAGCAGATCCGAATCTGATCGAACCAAATTGAGAGCTTATATTAAGACCTATTTGGAAGCGATCACTGCGGCAAGATCTCAGTATCTTTCCGCATTGATCGCATCTGCGGATTCTCGCCCGGCTGCCCTGTTTAAGGTGACTCGTTCTCTCCTTGATACGGAGAGGAGGGAGGAACCTTTGCAGGGCAACACTGAGGAATTTAACACCTTTTTCGCAGACAAGATCGCTCGGATCCGGGCTGACTTGGACTCCAATTGGAATGCAGTGTCAGCTGACAATGAGTCAGTCGAGATGACAGAGGCCCGTCTTAGTCTTGTTGAATGGGATGAGTTTGACCTGGCAACTCCTGATGATGTGGACAAGGCCATTGGAGCTGTGAGTTCTGCCACCTGTTTATTGGACCCATGTCCCTCCTGGCTGGTTTCGGCTAGCAGGGAGGTGACACGAAGCTGGGTCCAGGCTGTTATTAATGCTTCATTGAGGGAGGGGCCCTTTCCGGCTCCCTTAAAGGAGGCACTTGTGCGCCCCCTCCTCAAGAAGCCTTCCCTGGACCCGGCAGGTTTGAATAATTACCGGCCAGTCTCCAATCTCCCCTTTTTAGGGAAGGTTGTTGAGAAGGTGGTGGCACTCCAACTCCAATGGTCCTTGGAGGAAGCTGATTATCTGGACCCTTGGCAGTCTGGGTTCAGGTCCGGTTACAGCACGGAAACTGCTTTGGTCGCGCTGACCGATGATCTCTGGCGGGCCTGGGATGGAGGTTATTCCACTATCCTGGTGCTTCTTGACCTCTCAGCGGCATTCGATACCATCGACTGCCGGTTGGAGGGGTGTGGAGTGCGGGGCACCGTTTTACGGTGGTTCACCTCCTACCTCTCTGGCCGGTCGCAGTCGGTGTTCACAGGAGGTCAGAGATTGGCTCCGAGGCCTCTTCCGTGTGGAGTGCCTCAGGGGTCTGTTCTCTCACCTCTGCTTTTTAACATCTACATGAAGCCGTTGGGTGAGATCATCCGTCGACACGGGGTGAATTGTCATCAGTATGCTGATGATACTCAGCTTTATATCTCTACCCTGCGTCATTACAGTGAAGCAGTGGAAGTGATGAACTGGTGCCTGGAGGCTGTTAAGGTCTGGATGGGTGCCAACAGGCTCAGACTCAATCCCGACAAGACGCAGTGGCTATGGGTTTTTCCTCCCAAAGACGATTCTAACTATCCATCCATCACCCTGGGGGGAAAGGTTTTGTCCCCCTCAGAGAGGGTTCACAACTTGGGTGTTCTCCTCGTTCCACAGCTAAGCTTAGAACATCATGTTTCAGCTGTGGCGAGGGGAGCATTCCCCCAGGTTTGCCTGGTGCGCCAGTTGCGACCCTATTTGGATCGGGAGTCACTCCTAACAGTCACTCATGCCTTTGTCACCTCGAGATTTGACTACTATAATGCTCTCTACATGGGGCAACCCTTGAAGAATGTCCGGAGACTGCAGGTTGTCCAGAATGCAGCCACGCGAGCTGTCTTGGGTCTTCCAAGACATGCTCATATCACTCCAGCCCTTCGTGAGCTGCACTGGCTGCCAATTGGTCTCCAAACAGAATTCAAAGTGTTGGTTATGACCTATAAAGCCCTTTATGGCAATGGACCAGGTTACTTGCAGGACTGTCTTCAGCCTCATGCATCCTAGCGACTGGTTAGGGCGCATAGGGCTGGCCTTCTACGGGTCCCGTCCATCAGACAGTGTCATCTGACGGGTCCTAGGACAAGGGCCTTCTCCGTTGCTGCCCCAGCTGTCTGGAACCAGCTCCCCTCGGAGGTTCATACTGCCTCCTCCCTCCTAGCTTTCCGGAAGCTTTTGAAGACCCATTTGTGCTGGCAGGCTTGGGGGGTATGAACTGTGTTCTACCCCCAGGCCGAGGAATGTGCTTCCATCCTTGATTGTGTGTTTGAATGTTGTATGTATGGATCCTTGGTTTGTATGTTGTTATTATTATTAAAAAAATTTATGTGTACCCATATTGTTGTTGTGAGCCGCCCCGAGTCTCAGGAGAGAGGCAGCATACAAAATTGATTTAAAAATAAATAAAAAAAATTAAAAAACTGGCATCACAGGTTAGCAGATTTTCTTCTTGGACATCGCACCACACCATGCACTGCCACCGGGAAGAGTCCTGCTGAACTGCGCTGGGGTTGCCGCCTCATCACAAAACTGGACAGGCTGAACACTGACTGGGTGGCTTCACAGGTGTCACAACCAAGGGCACCAAGGAGACTGCAAGTGGGAGATCCAGTTTGGGCACGAAACTATGGGCCCGGTCATTTATGGGTAATAGCTGTGGTCCGTAAGGTCTCTGGACCATTGTCATATGAAATGACACTGGGCGACGGCTGCGTCATCCGCAGGCACATAGATCAGCTGCATGTGAGACTGGACTCGCATCCTTCTGCTCCTGGCTCTGCTCTGGGGGGAGGAGGAGGATCATAATGTGCCTTCTGAGGATCAATTTCAACAGTCAGCCCTGGGTTCCACAAGTTGCCAGGACAGGTATTCAGTGGATAGGGGGCTACCCCATACATCCACAATTACTCCAGACAGGGAGTCACACCGGGGGTATCAAATTCTTCACAAACAACAGATAGTGCTCCAGACAGGGAGACTGACCAGGGGTATCCAAATAACTCACAAAACACAAGAGAACAAGAATTCTGGCTGGGACAAAGGCCTAATTCTGCAATTGCTCCCAGAAGAAGATCAACTGGACAAGGGGTAGCCTGGGAGGCATCTCCTGACTCTGACACCTGGGGCACAGCCTTAGAGACTTCCGAGCACTGGGGCACTCCCACCACCCAGCACTCTTCAGCTGCTTCCCAGGGGTTTGAGGGACAGTGCTCCCAAGAAAGGTCCATTGTGAAATCAGGGAATACCACCCCTCCACGCATGCTGGCGGGGATGTACAGGGCCCAGCCACACAGCTGAGGGGTGGGTCAACCAGGTCTTGGGGGCAGCAACATCCTGGCCTGCCTAGCCTGGTGGGTGAGCAGGCGGCCCAGGCAAACTTACTGGGGTCTCCGGAAAACATAAGGCAGCAAGGCACTGGCCTGCCTCAAGTAGGAGGTGAGCAGAGGGGCCAGGTAAGTTCTCCTGGCCCCAGGAGGTTGCAGTGGGCCAAGTGCCAACCCAAAAACCTTAGGGATTTTGTGACGTTGCTGTCAAGTTCAAAGGGCACTTAACAAAAAGAGTGCTGTAGTATTTTTTTATTTCGGATACATTTATACCTAAAATAAGTAAAGGAGGGTGTCAGAAGACAACCTCAGGTATTCCACATTCCATGCATTTGAGTTTTGAAACCATAACACTTTTCAAGGGAACAAGGTGTGGGGTGTACAGGAGTACAATCTAGGAGGGAGGGGTGTTGTGTCCTGAGCCTGCAAAAGGCAGGCTCGGGACATTGCAACGGTCCCGAGCTTTGCAGAAGCTGCCCGGGACCAGACTGAGTGGCGCCGGCCTCGCATGCATGCGCGAGGCGTGAAAGCCATCTGTTTTTGTTACTTTTCAGTCCGGGGAATCTGGGCAGATAAGAGAGGCCTGTGTGCCTTTGGTTGTTGTTGGAGTTGTGGATGCAATGAATAAAGAGCCGTTAGAACAACAATGAGTCTTCATCATTCGCAACCGCTCAAAGGACTTAACAGATATGATCTCACAATAAGAGATGTACAATGCATTACGTATTTTTTTTACACAAATTTTATTAGTTTTTTTTAATTTTTACAACAAAATGCTCAAAGCACACCATTGTGTTAGGGTAAACAATTATCCAAAAGCAAAACATTTATGCATACTTCAATCAATATCTCTAGTATCCCTCTCTTTCCACTTAACTAACATAGTTTATTTAAAATAGTTCAATCTGGTTTAAATTTAGTCAACCTATACCTGTTTCTAACACTTTAAAAAAATTTATACAACCATAATCAAATTAGCTTTAAATACAAACTCTATCAGTTCGGGTATTCCTTCCAAATATGTTCTGGTACCTTAGTTTTCATTGCAAATCCCATTTAACTCTTCTTCCACCGATATCCCCCAATTAAACTAAAACATTAATCTATCCTATACATATCCAATCTATCAACTAATCACTCTCTTATAGCTAACAAGTAAAATCAAATCTTAATTTTTTTTCAATCCATTAAACATAATTCAGTTCATGTCCAATTAAATTGTCATAACCAATGACAGCAATCTTATCAAGCAAAAATCATCTTATTAGGTTAGTTCAAGATTACATAATAATTTTTTTACAAATAACTCTATTATCCTAAACAAAAAAAAGAAAGAAAAAAAGAACAAATATATTCTTAAAGGATTTAATATGTGTTTCATTAGTCACTCCTCAGCTATATAAACCATCAATCAACTTTAAACTAACAAGATAACATCAAACTTTAAAATATTTCAATTCATTAATCATCAAATAAGTAAGTCACTTATAATCTTTGTCCTTAAGTCATCCATAGTTCTAGATTGCCTTTAGTCCATTACTCAAAACTTTAAATTTCATTTTTTAAAAAATCTTATTCTAGTTTTTTTCAAATGCCAAGTAGGTTTCCATAGCAAAGCTTCCTTTCCAACTAATAGGTCTCTCTTTGTTGCTTGAAATATCTTTTGAATCAATGAGAAGCATCTTAACCTCTGAATTGGCCTTCTGGTTTTTTTTTTTTTTTTTTTTTTGCATAAAGTCTTGCTTTAGAGTTCCAAGTCCCAGTCTTTGCTTTTCCTGATTCTCGACGCCATAACTGAGTTGCATATAGGGCAGAGTCAATTTCTCTTTGTTCTCAGTTAGGTCTTCTTTTTGTAGAGTCTGTTTAATGGAAGAATCAGGTGCAATCTGAAAGTTAGTTTTAAAGTTTGAGGAAGAGATTCTGATTCTTAGTTCTGTAGTAAGCTCTTTCATTGTAGCACATATTTCCTCTTTAGTCTTATACATTTTCTCCAGAATAAGTTTGCAATTTAAATGTGAGTACAGCTCCATTTTAGAACAATTGCAATATTACTTTTTAACCAGTAGATGTCCTCAGCAAGCTAAAAAAGATAAATCAATCCATTCCCCCCCCAAAGTCATTTCACTTTTCATTCTTTTTTCTTTACTCAAAAGAAAACAACAGCATAGGCAAATAATAAAGTTCATAAAAAAATAAAAAAATAAAAAAAGTTTTTCCGATACCCCAAAGTACTTATATAAAAAAAACGTAATTTCTAAAACTTTACTTTGTTCCTTTGTTCGTCTTTCTTCCCCAAAGAGTGAAAGCTGCCTTTCCAAGCTAGGGAAATCTTTCCCACACAGCTCTTACAGGCAAAACACAAACAAGAAAAAACGAAGAGAGGGAAGAAAAAAAAGAAAGGTCTCACCCCGATTCACCACGGTGGGTCTGCAGCTTAGATGTTCTTTGGACTTGCGGTTTCTTGTGGCAAAGCGATCGGCCATTTTATTGGCCAATCTTCTTCTCCGTCGGCCCTCAGAGTTCCATCCGGACAGCTGGAGGAGCTGCTGCTCCTCCGCTGCTGGAACGCTGCCTCCTCGTAGGAAAGTCGCGCCCTCCAGGGCGACTTTGGACCCGCATAAGGGTCCGCCGACATAGGGAAAACTAGTCGGCGGGGAGAGAAATCTCCCCGCTCGACTAGAGAGGCCGCGACCGGAACCGGAAGTCCGTATTTTATTTATTAATTGATCACTTATATATGTCATATTTTCTGAAGATCTCCTTATCATGGTCCAACCCTTTGGCCATTACAACACACTGGCTCCGTGCATTTTCCTCAAGCAAGAAGCATGTTTTGTCAGTGATCTTCCTATGTCTTATTTAGGACACTTTTATTGAGGAGCGAGATAAATTCTTTGAGAATATATCAAATAGAATTAAATGACTCCTGAAATATAGTGGCAGACACTTCTGTGCAGATGTGCATATGTTCAAAATAGAAAACAAGTATCTTTTTAAGGGATAATTGAAAGATAAAAGTAGCCATATTGGCAAGTGGGAGAGAAAAATCTAAAACATATACTGAAGCAGTATCTTTATTTGGGCAATTCAGAGTTTACTAAAAATCTCAGGCTTTTATGCATTCAAGACATCTCTACATGGCAAAATTATTAAGGGGTGGGAGATGACTTTGACCTAGCATTTAATAAATCCGGAGCTAAAATCTTTTTCTTTTTCCAAACAGTTGAAATCCTCTGTAAAACTACTGATGATGGAATGCATAAGACAAATATTCTTGTGAAAAATTTGAAAGGTGTAATAGAGATACAAAGTATATATTTAAAATTTGTGTAATACTGATAGCAGTATGGGATCACTGTGATGATGTTTTCACATCGGCAACATACCTACAGTGCGTGCCTTAAATTTATGTACATAAACTTATATATGTGTTGTATCTGGCCCTTCTCAGCTTAGTAAAGTCCACAGGAATATTTCTTTAAGAGTTTTATTTAACAGGCTTCCGGTGGCTCCGCCGGCGCCGCAGGGTCTCCTTCGTGAGACTCCGTCATCTGGATGTGTAAAGCCGCGAAAAACAGCGCACATCAGCTGTTTTTTCGCGGTGAAAGATCCCCTCTCCGGGCAAAGGAGAGGTGAAGAGCATCGGGAGTAAGGTTGAGCCTTCTTAAATCCCTGGAAAAGAAGTTTTCAGGGATTAAGAGCGAGCTCCCTATAGCTCCGGAGGACGCTCCTATCCAGAGACGCTTCTGTCTTCGGGCAGAAAAAGATGCCGTGACCACCTCTGCTTTTTTTTTTTAAGATTTAACACTGAAGAGATTATAAGCAGGCTGAATGACTACAGGAGTCCAAATGGTTTGCAAGTATTTTTATTGTTTTTTTTCTTGGTTATACATTTCTAACGTTTTCAATCAACAATGTTTCAAGATGGCGTTTAGCTTTCACTGTTTTCACTGTTAGGGAAAGTGCTGGAAAGTGAAAGTGGAATCTGTTACTTTTCTCTCTCTTCTTGTTCTTTCAAGCGCAGCTAGAGAGACGGCTGTGATTTGAAATTTAAAATGGAGTGGAATATACAGCCAAATACTAAATCTAAGTTGGATTTTACTGATGAATTTTACGAAAAAAGGTCTGATACACAGAAGACTTTTGCGCAAGAGGTTAAAGAGTTTAAAGCATTTGTGAAAGAGGCTTTGACAGAAGTATTTTTGAAATTAGCTAAACTCCTTCCTCCAAATGAAATTGATGTACAACCTACTGTTGAACAATTTATTTCACAATCTGTATATGGAGATGATTACTACATAACACAAGAGAAAGAAGTTCAACAGGGAAGAGATGAGGAGGGTTTCGAGAATGAAGATGACAAATGGATTTTGCTAGATGAAAAGTTTGTTTATAGTGAGCAAGAGGTTTTGTTTCAAGAAGGGGAATTCTGTCTAGCTGGGCAGCAAGAAGATGATTTAATCGACAAAAGAGAGGCATTGTTCTACTTTATGAAGCAATTAGACTATAAAACGAAATGGATGTTGTTTGATGAACAGTTTATTTATGTAAAACAAGAGGATATGATTCAAGAAAGGAAGACTCAATTCAACAAGCAACTTAGCTACGGGGCTGAAGAAATACAGAAGAGAGACTTATTAGTCGGAAGGGTGGCCTTGTTATGGCCTTTTATTTGGTTGAAAAAGAAACCTAGAGTTCGCTTGAAGTAATGAAATTTAAAATTGTATGTAAGGAATTATTCTAGGTGTGATATTAGGTTGGAATGTAAGTTAGAAATGCTATAAATAATTTGTTTTTATTATGGAGGTTTATTTGTCAGGTGAGAGAGTCCAGAAGTTGATTGATTAAAAGAAATTTATAACTAAATGAGAGAATTAAGGTTAATCTAAGATAATGGGTTGATTTAAAGATTAAGATTTTAGGCAAGCTGTAAGATAGGATATTTAAATGATATTTTATGATATATTACTATAAATTAAATTTAGTAGATTTGATTTAGATTGATGGTCTAGACGTTAATGATAAATATTATTTTTAACAAGATGAGCTGATTGTTTATATTATAAGTAAGGTTTAGAAGAGGATGTTTATATGATGATATATTAAGATATATTATGATAAACTAAATTGAATAAGAATATAATTATTATTATTAATATAAGTTCATAGGTAAGCTGCAAACCAGGATGTTTAAATGATATTTTAAGATATATTATTATAAACTAAATTTAGTAGATTTGACTTAGATTGACGGTTTAGAAGTTAATGATAAATATTATTCTTAACAAGATGAGTTGATTGTTTATATTATAAGTAAGGTTTAGAAGAGGATGTTTATATGATGATATATACTAAGATATATTATGATAAACTAAATTGAATAAGAATATAATTATTATTATTAATATTATTATTATTATTTTGAATCGAGGGATTTATTGATATTGTCATGGTTAATATTATTTGTTTAATTTTAATAAGATGGGGTTTTTTTTCTCTTGTTTTTTTTGTTTTTTTTTCCTTTTTTTTCGTTTTTTTTTTTTGGGTGTTTTGAGTAAGAGATAGTATATAGTTTAAAATTCTTGTTAAGTTCATATAATAATTTTGTTTGATGTAGTGGGGCTTTCTTTTGTTATACCCTGTAATCATTCTGGGAAGCCGTATAATTTTAGGTAGGATGTTTTTTTTTAGCTGTAATTAGGGTTGGTGGAAGAATAATTAATTATTGTTACTAATGGGTTGTTTGGGTGGCCTTTGGTGGATTGAAGGATGAGCTAAGTGTGAGCTGATAAGAAGGGGGAAGAATGATGGTAAATTGTTTGAGATGCTTATTTTTAGTTGAGTTATTATTATCAGAAGTATTGGAAATTGTAATTATGTTTTGTTGTTGATTGTTTATTTGTATATTAAGATTTGATATGATTAGTTTTTTTTTCTGTTAAAATTGGGGGAAAAAAAGTCAATAAAAAATACTTTAAAAAAAAGAGTTTTATTTAACACAATTCAAGAGATTCACTTCAAAGCAAGCTGCTGGCATTTTGTTTGCGGAACGGCCAAATCTGATTTATTTACATTCAGCTTAAACATGCTCTCCCCCCTTCCAATAACTCACTCTTTATCTCTCAGGTTGTTCAAGACCTCATTAATCTTCCGTACATTCCAAAAACACCAGAAAACTGAGTTCAAACGAACTCCTCAAGGTATCAGGCTACTCCTTGATATTAACGTTGCTCGTGACAAAGAATTAGTCCCTCCTTCACCTTCTAATATAGTTTCCGATACGTCACTTCCCCCATGGCTTCCTTTTTCCACGTAACTGAGACCTCCGCCTATCAAACCTTCAGAATCTCGGATCAAGCCATATATTTTCCTGTTCCAAGTCTGACTCTCCGCTTTGAGAGTCTGACCCAGACTGCATGCAAATCTCCTCCCTGTCTGTCTCTGCTGCCGGGAGGGGAAAGCACCCAGAGGGGCCTGGTTGCTCCTCCTCATCCTCTGACATTTCCCAAGCTGGTCTAGAGACACCCACAACACTATCCCCCCCCCCGCAGGCCCCGTCCCTCGGGTCCGTCGTAGGGGATGTGGTTTGTAGGGAAACGCAGCATGAAAATCCCAAATTAACCCAGGAGCCTCAATAGCATGAGCATCGACCCAACAGCAAGTGTCTGACCCACCCCCTGTCCAATCAACCAAAAATTGGAAGCGGTCGTTGAGCCATCGGGAATCTCGGATGCCGGACACCTCCAACCGGGAAACAGGAACTTGAGCACGGCGAGCTGTCAGGCCCGGAGCAGGAGGTCGAAGCGGAGAATCAGGGTAGACAGGAACAAGCAAGGAGCGATGAAACACGGGATGTACACGAAGATACCTAGGCAAAGTCAAACGATAGGTCACCGGATTGATGACCGTCTCCACAGGAAAAGGACCCAGGAAACGTTGGTCAAGCTTGCGGTGAATTCTCCCTGGAAACAAATACTTGGTGGAGAGCCAAACCCGATCTCCAACAGCTAACGGCGGGGTGTCGCGATGAGAGCGGTCTGCAACCCTCTTGTAGTCTTCCTTGGCCTTAGTCAAGTGCTGCTTAACCATCTCTTGGACTGACTGGAGCTCGGATAAATAGTCCTCTGCAACTGGAACTGGAGAATCAAGAAGCGTGAGTGGGAAAAATCTGGGATGATAGCCGTAGTTGGCAAAAAACGGAGTGGTCTGAGTGGAAGTGTGCTGAGAGTTGTTGAAAGCGAATTCGGCCACGGAGAGATATTTGGACCAATCGTTCTGTTGGTCGTTGATGAAACAACGCAAATACTGCTCCAGGATGCCAATCACTTTCTCTGTACCCCCATCAGTCTCTGGGTGATGCGTGGAGGCTAGATTAACTTGGACTTGAAGCGCAGACATGAGTTCTCTCCAGAACGCTGAGGTGAACTGGGTCCCTCGGTCGGACACTATTTTGTCAGGTAAACCGTGTAGCCGAAAGATATGTTGAATGAACAGCTGAGCAGTGACCTTGGCTGTCGGTATTCTTCGGCAAGGAATGAAATGTGCCATCTTGGTCAACATGTCTACCACTACAAAGACAACGGTGTAGCCGGCAGAAACAGGTAGACAAGTCAAGAAGTCCATGGAAATAGCCCCCCAGGGTCTCTCCGGCGTGGGCAACGGCTGTAACAATCCCGGAGGGGCTCCTGTGGCATGTTTTGCCTGACGGCACCGTACACAGGAATTCACATAAGAATAAACATCATGGCGAAGTCTGGGCCACCAAAAAGTCCGAGACACTAAGTGGAGAGTCTTAAAGAGACCAAAATGACCCGCTGCAGGGTTATCATGGCATTGAATCAGAATGAGACCACGGAGTGGGTCTTTTGGAACATATAACAGGTCGCGGAAGCGTAATAGACCTTCGGACAAGGTCCAAGGTGAGCCGGGACCCACCTCTTGCTTCCTCTGTGTCACAAAGTCATCTAGTTGTTGCGCTTCCCGAATCTGTCGTCGTAGATCTACCAGATCGTGCACGGCTGCGATCGATTCGACAGGCAGAATGGTTCGAAGCGGCAAGGGGTCCTTGATCTGTAGATACTCTGGTTTACGGGACAAGGCATCTGCTCTTTTGTTGTACCCTTTCGGAATGTAGGTGACTTTGAAGTTGAATCGAGCAAAGAACAAAGACCAACGGATCTGACGTTGATTCAATTTCCTGGCAGATTGCAAAAATTCCAAGTTTTTATGGTCAGTCCGAACTTCAACTTGGTAGCGGGCTCCTTCCAGGTGGTGTCTCCAGGTCTCAAAAGCAGTTTTGATAGCCAATAGCTCCTTCTCCCAAATGGTATAATGGCGTTCGGAGGGACTCAGTTTCCTGGAGTAATAAGCACACGGGAACAGGGGGCCGCCATCTTGGCGTGTTTGAAGAAGCACGGCCCCTACAGCAACATCTGAGGCGTCAGCCTCCACTACAAAGGGACGACAAGGATCTGGATACTTGAGAATGGGTTCCTGAACAAAAGCCTTTTTGAGGGTCTGAAACGCCTGTTGCTCGGCATCACCCCACTGGAACTTAATGCCTTTCTGTAACAGTCGAGTAAGGGGTGCAGTCAAGGTAGAAAATCTCGGAATGAATGTCCGGTAATAGTTCGCAAATCCCAAAAGTCTTTGGACATCTTTTGCTTTACACGGTGGTTGCCAGGTTTGCAAGGCCTCAACCTTGCCAGGATCCATGGCGATGCCTTGTGGAGAAATCACATGTCCCAGAAACTCAATGGTGGTTTGATAGAATTGACATTTCTCTAACTTGGCGTAAAGGTGATGCTCTCTCAAGCGTTGCAGAACTTGCCAGAGATGCTGGAGATGAGTTGCTCGTGACGGGGAGTAGATCAGGATGTCATCGAGGTAAACCACCACGAATTGATCTAATAAATCCCGGAAGATGTCATTCATGAAATGTTGAAAGACGGCCGGAGCATTGGTGAGTCCAAAGGGCATGACTGTATACTCAAAATGACTATACCTGGTCCCAAACGCAGTCTTCCACTCGTCCCCCTCTCGGATGCGAACCAGTTTGTAAGCACCCCGTAGATCTATCTTGGTGAAGATGGCCGCTGATCGGAGACGGTCCATGAGGTCAGGAATCAAAGGCAGAGGGTACCGGTTACGCACCGTGATGGCATTGAGCTTGCGATAGTCACAGCATAGGCGTAAATCTCCGGTTTTCTTCTTCACGAATAACACAGGAGCTGACAGAGGCGAGGAAGAGGGACGAATGAAACCCCTGGCCAAGTTTTTATCCACAAAGTCTTTTAATGTGGCCAACTCGGGTTCTGACATGGAGTAAAGGCGTCCCCCTGGAAGCTTGGCATTTGGCAGCAAATCAATGGCACAGTCATATGGTCTATGCGGAGGCAATTGGTCTGACTCTTTCTCACTGAATATATCTGCAAAGTCCGCTAGGTCGGCCGGCAAGGTGATGTCAGGGTGGGATGGTAGCTGGGCTGCGCAAAATTGGCGTACGTGGTCTACGCATTGCAAACTGGGAAATGAAACAAAGTTCTGGGACCACACCACACAAGGATCATGGGTTCTCAACCAGGCTAGGCCGAGAACTAAGGGGAAATGAAGTCCCTTGGTAACATATAATTGGATGGCTTCTTCATGTTGTCCTATGACCAGGCGTATGGGCTGGGTCATAAACTTGATCGGTCCAGACAACAACTCATGACCATCGATTGTCTCAACCAACATAGGCGGCTTAACGGAGCACAAAGGTATGGCATGCTGACGAGCGAAAGCTTCATCCATGAAATTAGTGGTGGCTCCAGAATCCAACAAGGCGTGTGCCGGAATGCCCTGGGCATGGTTTCCCAGCAATATATTGGTTGCTAGGATCAAATGTCTCGGAGGACCGGGGTCTTCGTCTGCGGAACTGGAACTGGGTTTGGCGCCTGCCCGACCCAACGTTTCCATTAGGCCGGGCTCTGGCCGTTTCCCGGCAAGGTGGCTTGAAACTGCTGAGTGGGAGGCCGAGCTGGAACAGGAGTAGGACCTGCCGTACCACGTCGTTTCTGGGGGCAGGCCATGACGAAGTGACCCATCTCTCCACAGTACAGGCACAATCCCTCAGCTCTCCGTCTTGCCTTCTCAGCCTCGGTCAATCGAGATCTGGCTGCACCAAGATCCATGGGCTCATCTCTGGCCATGGGTACAGGACGCCTCTCAGTGTAAGCCGGCAGTGGTTGGAAAATACGTCTGGGTGCCGGGATGGGTGGAGTGATAGGTAGGGTCTGGAATCCTCTGCGTGGTGCAGGAACTGGCTTGGCACTTCCGGTGACTGGAATCATCTGTTTGACCAGGCGGGCATCTGTGGCTTGCGTTTGCGCCTCAATAGTCAAACAATGTTGATATAAGGCATCCAGGGTCGTGGGCATTACAGTATGTCTAAATTCATTCAAGATCTGGGAAGACAGGCCATCTTGAAAGATTTCCATGAGAGCCTCTTCATTCCAATTAATTTCTTGAGCTAGGCGGCAAAAATCTGATATATATTCCGCTACGCAGCGCGATCCTTGACGTAGCTCTCGTATCCGCCTGGTGGCATTTTGTCTACGAAGAGGGTCAGCAAATTCTCTTTCCATCAGCTGGCAGAATCCTGCATAATTGCGCAGGACAGGATCTTGTCCGTCTATCAGAGGAGATGACCAATCAGCAGCTGGACCAGAGAGCAAACTTAAAATAAAAGCCACTTTAGTCTCATCAAGCTGGAAATCTGCTGGAGTTGAAGCAATGAATGTTCTGCATTGGTTTAAAAAAGCTGGAAATTTACTACGCTCTCCAGTAAACTTATCAGGCAATGCTAAATAACACCTGCTTCTTCTGGGAGGGGGGGCTGGAGCTGGGGCTACTGCAGCTTGCTGAATCTGCTGCTGCAAATTGCCAATTTGTAGCTGGAGACCTTGAACTAGTTGATACAGAGCAGGATTATCAGCTAGAAGCTGCTCCATGACATCACTGGACTTGCGCAGTACTGAAAGCTCGGACTAATTTTCTTTTTGGTCACGAGCAATCTGTTGTATCTGGCCCTTCTCAGCTTAGTAAAGTCCACAGGAATAGTTTTATTTAACACAATTCAAGAGATTCACTTCAAAGCAAGCTGCTGGCATTTTGTTTGCGGAACGGCCAAATCTGATTTATTTACATTCAGCTTAAACATGCTCTCCCCCCTTCCAATAACTCACTCTTTATCTCTCAGGTTGTTCAAGACCTCATTAATCTTCCGTACATTCCAAAAACACCAGAAAACTGAGTTCAAACGAACTCCTCAAGGTATCAGGCTACTCCTTGATATTAACGTTGCTCGTGACAAAGAATTAGTCCCTCCTTCACCTTCTAATATAGTTTCTGATACGTCACTTCCCCCATGGCTTCCTTTTTCCACGTAACTGAGACCTCCGCCTATCAAACCTTCGGAATCTCGGATCAAGCCATATATTTTCCTGTTCCAAGTCTGACTCTCCGCTTTGAGAGTCTGACCCAGACTGCATGCAAATCTCCTCCCTGTCTGTCTCTGCTGCCGGGAGGGGAAAGCACCCAGAGGGGCCTGGTTGCTCCTCCTCATCCTCTGACATTTCCCAAGCTGGTCTAGAGACACCCACAACAATATGCATCCAGGGATTATGCCTGTGCATATCACTCTCCTCAAGCACCTGAAAACAGCTGTAGATATAGTAACTGCTAATATCTGTTTAAAAAACTATTATTTACCTAACTTAATCAAATACAAGTGGAGACAGGTCTATGTATACATAGCTCTTGCTTTATAAGGAGCCAGAAAAATTTACAGACACTCCTAATTTCACATTTTTTCAGTGGGAGAGGGATAAGAAGATAGGAAGAATAAAGTTTTCTATTTCATAAACCTAGTCTGCATTATTCAAAGAAGCAGACTCAGCAGTCCTGGATTAAAGTGAAACGTAACATGCAGCTGAACATTGGCCATATATAATAGTTAAGAAGGTTTGAGAATTTAAGCAAGTTTTACTTCAAAGTCTATGTTTCACAGAGGCCTCTGGAGGCAGTTATATTCCATGTTCTGGTATGACAGCTTTATTATTCAAATTAACTATTTTAATGCTTTTGCACTAGACCAACAAGACTTTTATGCCATGCAGACAAACCATTCTGGGAATACAGTTATGTCAATATGAATTTACCAGTTGTTGTAAACTTTACACACAGTTCAATGAGGTGGAATGGCTGAAACAGGAACAAATTAACAGTTATGAAGGTATTTTTAATCAGTCTTAATAAGAATGGATATCAACTCTTTAATATTTCATTTTTTTACCACAGGTGAAGAATCACTCACAAGATTTTGTGATTGTTCTACTCTGTCTTTTATTGGCCATTTGCCTCCTGAGAATTTTCTCTTTTGATTTAGCATCCTGAAAAGTAGTATGACGTTGAATTTATATGTGCAGAGAAAGGAAAGGCAAAGCAATAGATATATTTGCATGGACAAAGCTGGCAACAAATTCATAAAACATCTTTAGTAGAATTTTGGTAGAAGCATATTGCTGTATCATCTGAGCCACCAAGAATTCCTTCTGCTCTAACTTAATTTAATGATACTTTTGCATTCTGGAAGTGGCAACTGATGTGTGTCATGGGGGAAAATGTCAGAGAATACTGTGGGATCAGCAAAAAAGTTTTACAATATTTAGCAAAGTAGTTATTTCAAATGTTTCTTCATCAGTTTCAGGTGGTATTCATTTTTCCCAACTTGATTCTTTGGCTGTTTTCTCCAACCCAACTTGCTGCAATACAAAGTATTTATCCAAGTGACAACATTGGGTTTTTTTCTTCAAGAAAACAAAATACCATGCTGCCCAAGGTCTGTATGTCTCATCTTGGCCAGCTAACAAAATGGAAGATTGTTTTCACATATAACTGTGGAAGAGATTTGGTCTAAGTGAGAATGAAACATCAGTTAGCTACAATAGGAGACTGTGGATCTTCAGACCACAGCCACATTTCCTCCTGGCCTTCCAACCCAATCTGCTGCAATACAAAGTATTCCTGCAAACTAGGCTGGGAAAATTTACTTTTCCCTTCCTCTCTGAGCCAGGGCTGAGTAATACATTTTAGGTCCACACTTTTATCCAAGATTAAACCTTGTTTTTTAAATAGCAATTAACCTTGCATTACAAAACAGCATCTTTGAGACTGAAGGTCCATTACTGCTCTCACCAACTTTTCCAATCAGAAGGGAAATAAGCCATTAGCCTATTATTAATGCTCTGTAATGACCAGTTTGCAGTCTTCTATTGTATCTTCCATGAGATAGATAGGCATCTGATACAAACCACAATGATGAAAAAGTAATGAAATGTGCAATATCACAATACAATACAGAGGGGTTTCACACATATTTTGATCAGGATGCTGCAATGAACGTTTTGTTTGTTGTTGTTCTTTGCTCAATGTTCACTCTGTGGATACTTATGTAATTTCACTGAAGTTTTTCCCCAGGACAGATTCTACTTACTGCTGGTCTTCCATCTTCCTAAAAATACCATAATGCTTAGACATAACAACAAACAGGGTGCACTTTAAAGTCATCCATTTGGCACAGCCAGAGCACTGTTTGTTTTAAACTCAGGAGCAGCTGCTGCAACCTTTCTGGCAGTTAGGTTTCATCTTAAGGAGATGAGTTAAGGAGACGCTGAATAATTAATCAATACCCAATTATACATCTTGAGATTGGGCCAACCAAGGGATGCTATCTGTCTCAGTGTTAAGAGGTCATGTGAGCCTGGATGGGCAGGTTCAATCCTGAGAAAACACTGTGGCTATAGATTTTTGAATCACCTGAGTCTGGGAATTTTCCATCTTTGTTCTTAGATGGGTGTACTCCATCTGTGGATTTTCTTGGACTCACATTTTCTGCTCAAATAGCAATGTGGCCAAGAGAGCTTTTTATAGGTTCATCTAGTGTATCAGTTGGGCTTTTCCTGGACCAGAAGGCCCATTAGAGGTGTCACTCATGCCTTAGTCTCTTCACAAATGAATTGTAACACGATCTACATGGGATCAGAAAAAGAAAAGGAGGCTAGGTTGTCGTGCAGGAATACAAACTAATTTGAGGGATAATCCACATGGAGCTCCATTTCCATCTGTCCTGTTTGCCATCCTTCGCTCCCTAGAGACTAAAATGGAAGATCTGTAACTTGAGTTGGCCACGAACAAGGAGTGTATATCGGAGGTGATGACCCTTTGAGAGCTGTATGCAACGAAATTTCATTTTGATGTATGCTGATTGGTGTACTTTCAAAGTGACAATAAAGTTATTATTATGATTATTATGATTATTATGATTATTATTATTGCCTTGAAAGTTGCCCAGAAGCTACAATTGGTACAGAATGCAGTGATACATGCAGTAATGATCATGCCTGGATCCACTGTTCCATGAGCTGCAGTTGCTACTGGTTGGTTTCTGAATGCCATTCAAGGTACTACTTATCACCTATAAAGCCCCTTATGGCTTTGTGTGTGTGTGTGTGTGTGTGTGTGTGTGTGTGTTTGTGTGTGTGTATGTGCCTTCGTGTGCCTTTAGCACGCTGGCCGAGGAATTCTGGGAGTTGAAGTCCACAAGTCATAAAAGGGCCAAGTTTGAAGATCTCTGATGTACACGAATCATCTGTAACATTTCTGATGTGTTGTGAATTTAGACTTGGAATAAACAAGTTAGATATAAAAGGAGAAATAAAATGCAATGGACTTCAGAAGCGTGAGACCTCCATGTGGAGTGGGGGATGCCCTGAAGTCTAATTCACAAGTCACTCTGACACAGTCTGGCCAACTGTTCAGTGTTTATAAGTATTGATTGTGTGAATGAGTAGCCTAGTTGGGCAGCAATACTTACAGCAACTTGAGTAGCCTAGCTGGGCAGGTGCTTATTGATTCTTTGTTTAGCCTAGTTGGGCAAAAAGTAATGTTGCTTAACCTAGTTGGGTAATTAAGCTATGGTAACAAACTATATAAGATAACAAGTAACAAATAATATGTATTCGTCAACTATGATTGAGCACTTGCCTTGTTTTCTGTCCAAATAACACAAGAATAAAAGAACTATTATTAAACCTTATCTTGAGTGAGTTTTATAACATATTTGGCGTCATGAACAGGATTCTTGGTTTGTATTTGGGCAAAATACAATGGCAAACTAAAATACGTAGGAATGATTTCCCTGATCTGTGTCCCCTGTTACCCTAACAAGCAAGACTGTGTGCACTGGTCTTTAGACCAGAGTCTTGGCTTTATGGGGAGCAGGAGCACAGGCTGGGGACATAAAGATAAAAGAGAATAATATTGAACTGAGTAACACTGAAGTGAATTGAATATTGAATTGAATTGAATTGAATTGAATTGAATAATATTGAAAGCCGGGTTGTGAAAGATGTGAAAGGTGAGAGTGAATAATATTGAATGTGTGAACCCCTGTCTTATTATATCTGGCCGTGACCAGGATTGTGCACTTGACACTATTCAAAATGCCCCCAATCCCTTGCTAGACTTTGGCCATTAACCAAGGACAGTGGAAAGCCAGTGGGACAGTGAAGGCATGCGTGCCCCATGGTGCAGCATTAGAAAATTTGTCTGTAATATTTGAAAGCTTGAGATTGTGTGTTAAATTTACTGCTTGTGGGAATAAGCTTGGTTGAAAGAGTGTGGGTGCTTTCCTTTCCCCCTCCCCACTCCTCCCCCAGCCACTCAGATTCTTGTGCCCTGCCAGGAAGGGAGGGAGAGAGTGTTTGTCTATGAGCCAAGCCTTTTGAATGTGTAAAGGCTTTAACTGTTTTGTGGCTGCTATTGTAGTTGTTATAATTGTGATTATTTCTGTTGGTGGAGTACTGTACATATTTGGCCTGATAGTGTTGTCCTTTGGCTTGACAACCAGGAAAAGGGACAGTTAGAAAATTCTCATTGTATAATAAGGGGGATCTCTGATATTTTACAGTGTCTTTTGTAAAATGGCAAGTGGATTTTTGTTGGGCAAAAAGAAGGACAAAGAAAAGTGAAGGAAAAAGAGGAGACAGACTATTTGTGTCTTACCTTCTGATGATGAGGGACAAGCTGGTTGTTACAATGGTATGTTGCGTAGTGATCAATAGGGTTAAACTGGAACCCTGGAGGCAACAGAGGTATTAGAGAGAGAGGTAAATCTTCTGAGTCCAACGATATTCTAATGAATGAAGTAAGGTTCATTAGTTGATCCTGGAGAGATGGAAATCTCCTGGATCATCAAACAATTTGACCCACTTGGCATGGAAAGCCATAAAGAAAGAAAAATGTTGTTGTTCTTCCCACCTGGGATTCAGCAGGTAATTTTAGCCTGTCTGAATGGGAAGTTAGAATATCAAATACGCAGATAATTTGGATGCGACCTGTTGTGTTGATGTGTCTGTATAATATTTTTTTTGAAGCTAGCAGGATTGGAATTGAATTAAATTGAATTGAATAGAAAAGGAGATAGAGCTCGTTTTAATTGTGTACGCATGTATGGTTATCTGAAGGTACCTTTGAATATGTTTACATTAAAAAAAATCTTTACCCATGAATAATCCCAATTGGGCAGCTGCAACTCAAAACAAAACAAAAATGAAAGAAAAGAAAAAATGTTGACATGTTTGGCCAGCCAACAAATTAAAAATTGGGCTTCTCAGCTTGGCTTAAAGCAGTAGAGAAGAGGTGGGTAATGGTCAGGGCTCCCGATCACATATTTATCGGAACCACGCCTTGCATTTTCCCCACTGGAGAACAAGTCACAAGTTGCCCCAGAAGGGGAAAAAAGGTAGAAATTTAAAGGGACAAAACCTTCACAGGTCTGGAAAGAATTTTAAATGGTCTCTATGTGTATGTTTTTGTTAGGTCATTTCTAAGACCTGAGAGGGGGACAGACCCTTTAATAATAATAATATACAAAACAACAAGGCCTTATTCAAAATAATAATAAATAAAATTGGAAAATGGAGCTTATTGGCTTGTGAAAAAGCTCCCTAAAATAATAATGATTGTTTTGCCTGGAGAAAAGGTTGGATGAAGTATTTGGAAATTATTTATGTCTGGTGTGGATGCAAGTGTAATACAAGAGAGAGTGATTGAAAGACAAAGTATGGGGTTTTATGCATGGTCAGGATGAAAGGGGAGAAATTTGAAGTTTTATTTTGTGTGAAAAACTTAATGAGTTAAGTTGATAGTTGATCTATAGAAACTCATAGAAAGCTATGTATTTCTTTAGGTTCCTATAGTTTGGAGGGTGACAAGAGAGGGAAGTCCTCTTTTAAACATTACCAGGAAGAAGAAAAAAATGCATTCCTTGCCCCCAAACCTTTCTGACCAGAATATATGATAGGAAGAGGGAGGAATGAAAGTGAATGTAAGAAACCTGTTAGTGCAAAAAATTATTTTGAAATTTTTGTGTGTGTCTGTCTGTAATTTTATTATTATTGTTATTATTTTGCTAATTCCCTGGTTATATAATATTTGAGTACTTTTTTGAAGAAATTTTCTATTCTCCCTTTCTTAAATTAAGAAACATCTGCATTATGTTTGCAGGTGATTGTTTTGGAGATTTTTTTCCTACACCTTGATAACGTCTGAGAGTGATTTCTTTCTTTCAGCAAAAAAGCCCAAGGGATATAGTTAAGATTAACTGTTTGGCAGAATATCTAAGCTAATGCAAATCTCATTCTGCCTTTGAAATTGTATCTAAATAGGAAAGGGGGTTGTGGGGTTGGTTTTTTTTTACTGTTCCTTTTAACCATTTTTTTTCTGTTTACAACTTTTGCCTGAGAAGGGGGAGGTTATCTCTTCTTCCCAGCTATCCTCTTGCTTTCTTGCTATGCTGCCCCCAAAAGTAATTGGTATATCATCTGCCTGAGACAAAAGGCATTCCAGAAATGTTGGCTCATTGCTGGTCAGTAAAGCCTGTGTGCTTTATCTTTTAAAATCCTAAATGTATCATTTACAACAATTTTATTGAATTGCATTAGATGCCTTAACATGGCATCTAATCAGGGTGAAAGAGGGGAGGAGAAAGTAAAATTTAACAATCTTTGATAGAGCCTTCATGGGCAAGAATAGTCTATCTGATACAGGACAAATGATTTCTTTTTTTCCTCCACCTTTACCTGAAGAAGCAATCCAGAAAATGATAAATACATTCACATGTAGCTTCCCAGCTTTGAAGGATCTCATTCTGGGAATTATTAAGAAATTGGAAAGAATTAAATACTTTTACAGCTCAAGTAATGGTGGGTCCCAGTCTTGCCTTAGCTATAAGTGGCTGTATATAGTCCCATCACAGTATGGGAGCATGCTCTGTAATTATGCTGATATGCTCATCTCTCCTGATTTATCTTCCTAAGAGGAGAGGAAAAGTCTGCCAAGCAGATTTATCTTACATTGCATGATTATGTATTTAAATCTAACAAGATTCAAGGGCCAAATATGGATAGTTAAATTCAATCAAGTTTGGGGTGTTTTTTTCCATCCCTAACATTGTGAATTAATTTGTTTGGATTTTGATATTAAACCATTTATAGGTATTTTACCAACAAGGTACAAGAAATATGTGAAATCATGACAAAAAGAAGGTGGACAGTTCAGGTTCTGGTGAGTTGTAGCTTGCACTCACTGTACCTGTGACTTCTCTGGCACCTGTGGCAATAGGCTGATGTCTAGGTGTCTTATCAGATTCTGAGGCTGAAAACAGCCCAATACAGTTATGGCATTTATAATTTTTTGTAACTTTTTATAAACAGTTTATTTGTTTCCTGTCTGACCACAGGTCAGTCAAGTAAGGGAAGTCAACATCTCACCTAGTCTATGCAAGAGAAACCCTCAGAGGAGAGGGTTTGCATATCGTATGTGTGGAAGGAAGAGCCAATTTTCCTGCTGGTGGACACAACTGAGAGTTATAGCAACAGAACAGAAAATGTCTGGTAACATCAATATGGAATCTGAGTTGAAATACCAATAAGTGGGTGGTGAGTGCTAATAGAACCCTGGCTCTCTGGAACTAATGACTAATGATTGTGTTTTGATTCAGTAGATTTTATTAGAAACGTGTGTGGAGAAACTACAGCCACTTTGGGAAGAGTTCTCCACACTACTGAAATCTGTACAACAATGGACTTGGTTACACTTTTCCTGCTAAGCATTACAGATGCTGAACAGACTGATCACCATTTCAACAATTGGCATTACTGCATTACCATATAACCGATTGACTTTGGCCTGGGATTGATGCTATATTAGCTTAATGGAACACTGGGATGGTGAACATTTGTATATTGGTTTGTATGTATGTAATTATTTGTATGCTTTCATTTATTATGTGTATTTCCTTTGATGTTCCATGTATTTGAAATGTATTTACAGGCTAATTACGCTTTAGAAAAACCCCATCAAGCGAACCTCCAGGAAATACTTGCAGAAGCTCAGGTGGAAGAGATTGTGAGGGTAGTAACTTGTGGTGTTAATTGGCCTTGTATTTATATTTTCTTTCTACACAATAATTTTTTTTTGCTCCATAGCATAGATTGACTGACTAGCATGGATGGTGAATTTTATTATTGTTGAAAACTGTACATTCTAAATTTGTTTCCCCCTCTTTGAGGTATAAATGATCTTGGTCTGATGTGGGTAATTTCATAGCCCATATGGTTCTGCCAGGCTGTCAATATGCACAGCAAATTAATACTCATTTTGAGTATTTTGTTCATAACTGGTCTATGCTTTTAGAAGCAGATCTGAATACTACTGGAAAAGCTATTATTGATCTGCAGAAGAAATTGAAGCTTTAGTATGAATTGTTATGGACAATTGAACTGTACTTGATAGCATGTTGGCCAAACAAGGGGGAGTCTGCATTGTGCTGAATCATTCCTTCTGCATGTATGTTAATAATTCTGGAATAATTGAGGAAGATGTCCATAAAATGTACCATATTGCCAGTCTTACAGCTGATGCCAGACACTCTTGGGAGAAGATACATAACCTATTCATGACTATTTGGGACACATTGATAAGTTGGATCCCTTTTGGATGGTTAAAATCTGTATTTGTTGGGATTGTTTTCATTGTATTTTCCATTTTTGTATTTTGTTGTTGTAGCCAGTGTTTTCCATATTGTTTAAATGCCTGTTCATAGTTCAAATTTACTAGAGTTGATGATCAAGATCTTAAGTAATGAACTATTACTCATTGTAGTTCACAATAGTTCAAGAGAGGGAATATGCAATAAATTCTATCTATCTATCCAAATATCATCTATCTCTGTCTATATATCTATATAGAATATAGTTTCTAATGTACAAAAATATAACTTATTAAATATATAAAACCATGTCTATAACAGAACCAAAGAATAGCTATGTTTATCCTATTTGTGAACCCTTCAGGAAACTCATGTTACTGGAATGCATGGCATGGCAAGGTATGGGGTGTGTGTGTGTGTGTGTGTGTGTGTGTGTGTGTGTGTGTGTGAGCAACAGATAATGGCTGGCACATCAAGTGTAATATGCTTATGCTGCACTTTTCAAGAAGTAACAGAACAAGGAGTGGACATACATGAATTATCTGTAACATTTCTGACGTGTTGTGAATTTAGACTTGGAATAAACAAGTTGGATGTAAAACGAGAAATAAAATGCAATGGACTTCAGAAGCATGAGACCTCCATGTGAGTGGGGGAGGCCCCGAAGTCTAATTCCCAATTTACTCTGACACAGTCTGGTCAACTGTTCAATGTTTGTAAGTATTGATTGTTTGAATGAGTTGGGCAGCAATACTTACAGCAACATATTTGCCAACATACGCTGAATCATGGAGAAAGCTAGGGAGTTCCAGAAAAACATCTACTTCTGCTTCATTGACTATACTAAAGCCTTTGATTGTGTGGATTACAACAAATTGTAGCAAGTTCTTAAAGAGATGGGAGTACCAGATCATCTTATTTGTCTCTTGAGAATTCTATATGCGGGTCAAGAAGCAACAGTGAGAACTGGACATGGAACCACTGATTGGTTCAAAATTGAGAAAGGAGTCTGGCAAGGCTATATTCTGTCACCCTACCTATTTAACTTATATGCAGAGAACATCATGAGAAAGGTAGGGCTATATGAATCAAAAGTTGGAATTAAGATTGCTGGGAGAAATATCAACAACCTAAGATATGCAGATGATACCACTTTAATGGCAGAAAGTGAAGAGGAACTAAAGAGCCTCTTGATGCAGGTGAAGAAGGAGAGTGCAAAAGTTGGCTTGAAACTCAACATTAAGAAAACCAAGATCATGGCATCCGGCCCTCTCAATTCCTGGCAAATAGATGGGGAAGAAATGGAGCTAGTGACAGATTTTATCTTTCTGGGCTCCAAGGTCACCACAGATGGGGACTGCAGCCAAGAAATTAAAAGACACTTGCTCCTGGGGAGGAAAGCTATGGCAAATCTAGACAGCATACTAAAAAGCAAAGACATCACCCTGCCAACAAAAGTACGTATAGTCAAGGCCATGGTTTTCCCAGTTGCAATGTATGGCTGTGAAAGTTGGACCATAAGAAAGGCTGAGTGCAAAAGAATTGAGGCCTTTGAACTATGGTGCTTGAGAAGACTCCTGCAAGTCCCCTGGACTGCAAGGTGATCAAACTGGTCAGTCCTAGAGGAGATCAACCCTGACTGCTCTTTAGAAGGCCAGATCCTGAAGTTGAAACTCAAGTACTTTGGCCACCTAATGAGAAGGAAGGACTCACTGGAGAAGAGCCTAATGCTTGGAAAGATTGAGGGCAATAGAAGAAAGGGACAAGAGAGAATGAGGTGGCTGGATGGAGTCACTGAAGCAGTAGGTGTGAGCTTAAATGGACTCCAGAAGATAGTAGAGGACAGGAAGCCCTGGAGGAAAGTTGTCCATGGGGTCGCAATGGGTCGGACACGACTTTGCAACTAACAACAACAACTTACAGCAACTTGAGTAGCCTTGTTGGGCACAGTTATTGATTAGCCTTGTTGGGAACAATTATTTGTTTAGCCTAGTTGGGCACAATCTTTGACAATAACTTGGGTAACCTAGTTGGGCAGTTGCTTATTGATTCTTTGTTTAGCCTAGTCAGGCAAAAAGTAATGTTGCTTAACCTAGTTGGGTAACTAAGCTATTGTAACAAACTGTATAAGATAACAAGTAACAAGTAACATGTATTAGTCAACTATCTTGAGTGAGTTTGACTCATTCATTTTATAACAGTCTCAACATCTTTTTTATGGTGTGGTGACCAAAACTCATTGCAATATTCTAGGTGTGGTCTTACTAAGGCTTTATAGAGTGGTATTAGTACCTCATGTGATCTTGATTGAATCCCTCTGTTAATGCAACTTAGGATTGCATTGGCTTTTTTGATTGCCGCCATACATTGTTGGTTATTATTTAATTGATTGTCCACAAAGACTCCAAGATCCCTCTTACAGTTACTGCTATTAGGCCTGGTTTCACCCAATCTATATGTGTAGTTTTTGTTTTTCTTGCTTAAGTGTAAGACTTTACTTTTCTCTACATTGAATTTCATTTTGTTAGATAGGGCCCAGTGTTCAAGTCTGTCAAGATCCATATGGATCTTGAGCCTATC
Source organism: Bothrops alternatus (assembly GCA_034064705.1). NCBI lineage: Eukaryota > Metazoa > Chordata > Lepidosauria > Squamata > Viperidae > Bothrops > Bothrops alternatus. The sequence continues at coordinate 38,040,945 of JARGCV010000112.1, forward strand.
ATCTATTGGCTATTCCTGCCAGCTTAGTATCATCTGCAAATCTGATAAGTTCCCCTTCTCTTCCCTCATCTAAGTCATTTCTGAAGATATTGAAGAGTACTGGGCCTAGGACAGAACCTTGTGGTACCCCACTGCTTATTTCTCTCCATATAGATGTAGTGCCATTAAGGACTATTTTTTTAGTATGGTTTGTCAGCCAGTTACAAATTCATCTGATGGTGATGTTATCTATCCCACTTTTTTCTAGCTTACCAAGAAGTAGATTGTGATCTACTTTGTCGAATGCTTTGCTGAAGTCTAAGTATACTATGTCCACAGCATTTTGCTGGTCTACTAATTTACTTTGTCAAAGAATGAAATAAGATTAGTTTGGCATGATCTGTTTTTAAGAAAACCATGCTGGCTACCAGTTATAACTTTGTTTGCTTCTAGTTATTTGCTGATCTTTTTTTTATTATCTTTTCCAGGATTTCCCCCGGTATTGAAGTTAGACTGATTGGTCTGTAGTTTCCTGAGTCTGTCTCCCCCCTCTTTTTTTTTTTTTGAAGATGGGAACCACATCATCCCCTTTCCATTCATCTGGTACTTCCTCAGTGCTCCAGGATTTTTGAAAGATATGGTACAATGGTTCTGAGATGACATCTGCTAGCTCCTTTAGAACTCTGGGATGTAATCTATCAGGTCCAAGTGATTTATATTCATGAAGATCAGACAGGTGTCCTCTTACCATTTTTTTTGCTTATTTTAACTTTTATTTCTAGTCTATCTTTTACAGTTATATTTTTGTAGGTTGGGCTATAATTTCTTTTTGCATGGAAACTGATACAAAGAATGCATTAAGCAGCTCTGCTTTCTCTCTGCTGCCTTTTACTTCCTTGCTGTCTTCTCTCTTTAGTAGAGCATTTCCTTGATTTTTTTTCTTGTTATTTATATGTTGAAAGAAACTTTATTATCTTTGACTTTTGTTGCAAGCATTCATTCTGAGCCTTTCCTTTCCTGACTTCATCTTTGCATGTTCTTGCTGTCTGCTAATAATCAGCCTTAGTTATGTGTCCCTCTTTCCATTTTTTGTACTTGTTTTCTTTGTCTTTCAGTTTATCAGAGAGATCTTTGTGCAACCATGCTGAATTTTTCTTAGATTTCTTGTTTTTCTTTTTCAGTGGTATTGTGCTGGACTGGACTTTTATGATCATATATTTCAGAGTTTCCCAAGCTTCTTGAGTTGTTTTCCCATTTAGGATTTTCATCCAAGGAATCTTTCCCAAGCTCTCTCTGAGTTCATTAAAATCAACTCTTTTAAAATCTAAGACTCTAATATCATTATGTTCTATTGCTTGTGTTTCCATTATATTGAATTCCAGTATGATATGGTCACTCTCACCCAAGGTTCCTGCAGTTTCAATGCCCTCTATCACTTCTTCTCTGTTTGTGAGAATTAAGTCTTGGTGACCTTCAGAAAACTAATAAAGACTTGGCTGTTTCTCCAGGCTGTGGGGCAGGGTGAGGTTTACATCTGTATGGTTTATATCTTTATGTTTGCTTGTGGTTTCTTTTATGTTTTTATATATTGTTCTTACCTTCTGAAATTGTAAACTATCCAGCATCTTTAGGAGATGGCCAGCCTTTAAGCTGTGTAAATATATATATATACCTTTTTTTTCCTTATAAGCTTAAAAAAAATGATAGCCCCTGGATAAGACTGTTCATGCTGAAGTTGTATTGTGTACCTACCTGGTGCTCTAGTAATATAAAAAGCAAAAAAGAAAAATTGACCAAACCCAATCTGTTTTCTCAGATATGGTGCTTGAAATTTGCCCAATCCTTACCCAGCATAACCCCACAGTCCCGGCATAGGTTATACTCCAACACATCTGATGCATACCATATTGAGGAAGTCTGCTAGAAAAAAAATATTAGGGCTTTTCTTAGCAATATATTTCCCTTTTCTATTGCTAGTTATTTTATTATTTTATTATTTTATTTTATTTTAACTCCAGCAGTTTTTCAAAGGAAGTCTGTTTCTAAGAAAAGAGGAGATATGATGTTTTGCATACTCATTTCTTGGCATGATCCAAAAGAATCCAAAATAGATTCCCAGCCTGGAGAAAAACCTGTCTATCACTGATAGTAATGTTGTATTTCAGCTCAAGCAGGGAGCCAAGATTTGATCGTTTCATTCTAGGCCATTGGTTGATGACAATTACCTGGTGGGACGTTTATTAATGACTTACAACAACATAAAATTAAGTAGTGCCTGAGAAAAGGGTGCTTTCAATGCAGATTTCACAAATAAGTAAACTCTTGTGGCTTGCTATGCCCACTCAGTAAAAAATACATTTCCAATTTAAATCTGAGATAAGACACAGTTTTATACTTTTTATGGAATGAAGCTTTCACATCGCCTGGTATAGAAAATATCAAGATTTCATCCTTAATAATAATTGAAAATAAGGAACTGGGACAATCATTGCTCCTCATGTCTTTATTCAGATAGGTCATGCAATGTGTAACTCATCAAGTCTGAAGTAGGATATATATGTGACACAATTAGACTGCTAAAAATGAGAGTTAGCAAGCATCAGTTTAAGCACATCACTCAGATGTTGTGGGTGCTCCATCACTGGAGGCTTCCAAGAAGAGACTGAACAGCCACTTGTCAGAAATGGAATAGGGTCTCCTGCTTGAGCAGGGGTTTGGACTAGATGACCTATAAGATCCCTTCCAACTCTGTTATTCTGTAAGAATTTCTGTAAGGCCATCATGACATCCAAGAACTAATTATCAAGCTGAGAAAAAGAATAGAGTTCAGGTTTCCATGGATTGCAGAAATTTCATCAAGGAAGTGTGTACCACCAATCTATTTTGATTGCATTATAGTACTGCTGGACTATTGACCTTTTAAAGCAGATCAATATTGTTCCAGGAAGACAGAAGCAAATAGAGAAGAATTTGCCAAAGACTACTTACTTCACGAATGAGGGAAGTTATGATTGCAAAGAGATGAAATGAAATGTGCAATCCAGGCAAGGATTTTTTTTTATAAAAACATTCTTTTATTAAAACAATCAACATTGAGCATAAAAACCTATTATGCAGCAATCATCATGACACCTGGTATACAATACTAAGTATTAGTCTTTGAAAACGTCTGAGTTAGTAAGCCTTTTTCCCCACTCCTCGCGTCTAGCCTCAACTATACTCCTGTTACGTTTTATTTTGATTGGTGTTTCCCCTATCCGTTTCAATATTAATGTGATCAACATTAAACATAAGATCCTATTGCTAAGCAATCATCCTAGAACATAGCATACAACATTAGGTATTAATCTTTGTAAACATCTGTTTTAGTAAACGTTCTTCCCTCCTCCCTTACATCTTCAAGTATTGATACCACCAGTGGTTATCCAATAATCCTTACTACCCTCATATTTCTCATATATTTCCTTCTCTCTTGGACTCTTCTTTTGGGAAAAACAAACTTAGTTTTCTACAGTGAACTTTTCTTAATTGCATGCTGATATGCAATCAGTAAGGTATTCAGCCTTACCACTAATGAATCAATCAAATTTATATACATTTTTAAGCAATATAGAATAAAACAATTAAAACAATTAATAAAACATGAATGAGATCACCACAGAATGTGGCAAAATCTCATATGTAATGCAACCATCTCACATACATCTACTAATATATATTTTAATATTGAAAAATCATAGCCCTTTAATAATCATAAAGGTACATTATTTTGGTTTCATATTTTAATAAAATGTAATCATTATATTAGGACACCCCAAGGACCAATTCCCAGGGACATTTTCCTGATCTAAATCCTTGGAGAGAATTAAGGAAAGTGGATGCATAAAATGAAATAATGTTGCAGGATGAGTAGCTCACAGATGTATACTGTATCTGTTCACATATTCTTCTTTTTGTCATACTTCAGCTTATTTTATTTCATTTATTTTATTTGTTACTGTATTTTTAACATATATTTATTTTTGGCATTTCTGCTGTGGCTTGTGGCCAGGATGAAAATAAACTTCTACCGGTAGTTTTCCTCTATAAATTTTAGCATCTCATTATTGACTCAAAAATACATAAATAAAGAATTTACACCCTGTGTAGAAACAACTGTGTGTGTATATACACACCAAATAATTTGGGTGCCATTAAAGCAAAAAGCAGAGGAAAGGGAATAAGAGAGAACTTGACATTGTGTTGGATTTAATTCACTTCCAAAAGAAAAACATTGGAACAAATTTAACAATTATCTATAGTCTGTTTCCTTCTTTTTTGTTTGGCCTTTTCATTGCATTTTACTTGGCAATAAAATTTTAGAATAGTGGAAGGCTTTGGGAAAGCAAACAGCTAACACAATCTGGACTACAGAGAAGGCTTCTGTAAATAAAGTATTAAGAAAATATTAAGAAATAGAAAATATTTCCATAATGAAGGGATAGACTAATGGCAATTGAGATGCGGAAGTGTGAGATGGTCTGTTGAACCCAAGCAATTCACCCTTTTCATTGCTGTAAACTTTCAGAAAAAGGTACCAGATATAATACCACTGCTGGCAATCAGAAAAGAATGTGATATGAGGCCTAGGCTATACCAGTTTCATGGGCAATGTTGCCTAACTAGTCCAGATGTGCTAATCTAAACGTGCTAGTGCAGATATGCTTCTAAGATTAAAAAAGCAAGCAGAATAAAGATGATTAATTCCCCAATCTGACATTTGGTGCAGAATAATTTTTTACTAAGCCAGTCCCCTCTTTGCTTCCACATTTCTTCCTTTTAAATACATGCAATCATCAGTGTCCTCTTCTTCCTATCACTGACATTTATAATAGCGTAAGCATATTATGTATAATTTTGTTTATTGAATAGTTTTTCCTGACAGCTTCCCTCCTTTGAAATATTTGTCTCCATGGTTACCTCCTCCATAAACAGTTCTTCACTCTTATAGGTACAATACAGCCTCAAAACTGCTGAAATCTAACTCCAGGAAACACTGTGATCTAGATTGTGTGGTTTTAAGTATGTGCTTCTTAGAAAACACTTGTGTTGAAAGATCTTACATATAGGTATTTTGATTAATCTGTCACTGAATTGTATTAGTAATGGTTACTTTGAGATCTGTCATGGAGGATCCTGGGAAACTGAAATGTTCTGAGGTTAGATTGCCTTTGTTTTGAATCCTTATATCAATTTCTGTCCATTAGTTATTTTACACAAAGTTTGCCCTGTTTGTCTTACATAGAATCCAGAGGGACATATGAATTGTCTCTAATCTTATGTGAAAAGCTGTGAGGGCCAGTAATGGTGTTATTTTTGCAAATATAGGGGCAAAGTAGACCCCAGGGTTTGTTGCAGTTTCTATTGTTTCAGGTTATCTATATATGAGGGTAATTCAAAAATAAACCTCTGTTTGGTTATCAATGACAGACACTCACAGATACAGAATTTTAATTATACACATTAGAAAACTACAACATTACATTACTTATCGCCATAATCACCATTCAAATTGAGACATTTGTCATAACATCTTACAAGGTTTGAAATTCCTTAGTAGTAGTCACTCAGTGCCAAATCTGGGCTATAAGGGAGTGATCAAAAACATCCCAAAGGAACTGCTTCAAAAATTCTTGGGTACATCTAGCGATGTATGGGCGAGCATTATTGTGAACCAACACCACACTGGAAGTCAGCATGCCCTGATGCTTGTTATGGATGGCTTTTGTAACATTTCACAGTAGACTTCTGAACTGATGGTCGAGCCACATTCCATAAACTTCACTAGCAGTACTCCTTTGGCATCTTCACATCTGGCAGGATTTTCTATGGCAGGGTTCATTTTCAATTGATCTAGCAGACAAGTCAACTGCAACACAACCTTCTCCTTCCACTCCTCACTGCGTACTGAACAACTGTGCAGGACACCATAGGACGGGCATCACTATGCCCACCTATTTCTTGCACATGCTCAAATGGAGGTTTATTTCCGAATTGCCCTCATAGTATAATTGTCCTGTTGTTTCTTGTTCTCTGTGAGAATATACTTCAGGTTGGATGGTTGTCAGTATGCAAATATGTGACTACAGAGCCTACACAAGTGCAGTGTCATTGCTCAGTATGGACTATAGCTTATTTGTCAAGGGTGAAAAATTGGCAGCTACATGCCTCTTTGTTTTCATCTTGCCATTAGAGTAAGGGAGGGAAGGTGTTGCTTTCAAATGGGTTAGATAAAGAAACAAAAACTCTCCAGTTCTATGTGAGCTTGATGAGAGTCGGCAGTATGAAAACTTTTCAAAGACATTCTAGCAGGTGTGAAGAAGATAGTATAACAAAGAGAAATGGTTTACATGAGCTACATGGACATCTGGGGGAGGGATGGCTGGGAAAGTCATTATTATATTCTATGTTCTGATGCTTTGAGATTTTAGAATTAGTTTTACCTCACCTTTACCAGGCCATGTATTCAATAAACAGTAAGCTTTTCAGAAATGAAAATAACCCTGGACTTTTATTTGGATAACTGAGCTGGAGGTTGATATTAAACTAACTCTCATATGCTTTGCAGCCTACCTGGGTTTATCTCCCAGGAGTGCTGGTATATTGTGAATTCTGCAATGGACAAGAAGAACTATGGAGGGTTGCCACATGGAGAAGCTCCTCTCCTGAGGACAGTGCCTACAATCCAGACAGGAGAGACTCACTTGTCAGGGTGGGCTCACCTGAAGCAGAACACTGGATCATTAGAGCCAATTCAAACTGCTGGAGAAGGAAGAGATACAGAAGTTCCTTGTCTGGCACCATTAACTACATAGGTGAGTTGCCTCAGGGAGGCAACAGAAGCTGAGTTTCCTTTGGCTGTATCTGAGGCTTGGCCAATGAAGGTGTCCAAGAGGGCTGCAGAATAGGGAGAGCCAGTGGATTGGAGACTCCCTACGCCAGCTCACAGCCTTTCTGTGGAACAATTGAGAGAGATGTTTAGGGGATTAAAAATTCAAGGAGCTGCCTCACTGAAGTGGTTAGTAGTGGGTTTTGCTCACTACCCTATCCCATCTCCATCTTTTCAATAGCCAGTAGCTTCCCCCTGGTCCAGGATGGCAAGAGTTGCCCAGAGGGGGGGGACCAGAGGGACTGTATTCCAGCTACTACTGTCCCAACAAAAGTTGGGACACCATCTGACCCTTGGCCAACTGATCAGAGAGGGGCTTAGGCAGTGTTACTAGGAGCAGGTCTACCACCTGGCTATGTAATGGTGAGGGAAGATCCCAAGCCTTTTAAAATCATGTTTGACAGAAAATCAGAGAAGCTGGCTTATTTCCTGACCCAGGTGTAAAATTATTTAGAAAGGTATGGAGACAGATACCCCAATGATGGAATGCGGATGAATGTTATTTAAGCGAATCTGGAAGGGGAAGTAGCAGAGTGGTTGGTGTCACTCTATGATGAGGCAGCCCAAGGGCTCCATGTTGTGTATGCCTTTATGCAAAAGCTATGGAACCTGTTTGAAGATCCCACCAAAGCAAGAAAGGCCAATGCAAGAGTCCGGACAATCAAGCAAGGGAAGAGACCAGTGGCTGAATATATTTGGAAATTTTGTAGCTTGGTCACTCATGTTAGAGGTTGGCCAGAGCACACGTTATCTACCAATTCTGAGATGGGTTAAACAAGGAACTGTGTTACAACTGTCTACCCAGAGGGGCTTTAGGATAAAGCCTCGTCTGTGACTGGTACCAATTAAGAGTACCAGTCTTAGAGTTAGATTTAATGGATTACTGACAGCATACTGGTAGAGTTCTTCAACCTCATCCTGCAGGTGAGAAATGGCCAGCCAGTTGAGGAAGTAAGTGTGTTACTGGGACCAGGAGAGAGATGTGAGCATGTTTCAGGGATGTGAGCATGTTTCTGATGTGTTAAGAAGGGACACTGAGCCACAGATTGCCCTGCCTCACATCCAATGTCAGCCCGTTGCCCTCCAACTAAGCCAAAGCCAAAGAAACCAGAATTGAAAACCAAGGAAGAACCAAAGGGGCTCAACAGGTCTTCCCCTTGGTGAAGGAGAGAGAACTCCGATCTCTGAGACACCTTAACAGATTTTTCTATGAGAGTGATAGTGAAAGGGAGGATGACCCTATGGTAAGTGGTTCTATTTCTCAGATGGCTAACAAAGTAGAACTGTTTGTACTTTCCTCAGGAGTAAAGGAGACCCTTACCGTCTCATTGGACTCACAGTAAAAAAAGTTAGACTGCAGCATAGTAAGTTGAGGCTACCCATGGGGCTTGAGCAGTTAAATAGGTCTCTCATGGGGGGAGAACCTGCAACTTAACTCACCAAACCAGTGACTATAAAGTTGGGCAAGCATACTGAAATCATTCATTCTATAGTAGCCCCTGGAATGACTGAAAAGATTATTTTAGGGCTAGCCTGGCTGAAGAAAAGGAATCCTCTAATAGATTGGAATAACAACAAATGGCAATTAGGGAGCTGAGCAGTCAATCAACAAAAGCTGCAGGAGGCGCTGGCTAGTTACTGCTTGCCGGTGGTTGAGAAATTGAAAGTGGCAGAAGGGAATACAAAAAAAGCAACCCAGCGGTTAGAGTACACAGTGCCTGCCGCATACAGATATTTAATGGAAGTATTTACTGAAAAGCAATTTGATATACTCCCACCTCATCGGCCATCAGGCTGTACCATTGAGATAATTCCAGGGGCCAAGTTTCCTAAACAAAAATGTATGCTATGATGCCTAAAGAGATGGAAGAGCTCAGATGATTTTTAGATAAAAACCTGGCTTGAGGATTCATCCAACCTGTAAAATAAAAAATGGCTACCCCTATTTTATTCAGGGAGAAGGATGGGGGTCTTAAAATGTGTATTGATTATAAAAATCTCAACTGTCACGGTTCCGACTAATGAAACACTTCAAAGAACTTCCAGGCATGTTTATCCTAAAGCCTTTATTAACAGTGTTACAAATTGACGGCACATCATGGAGGTTTGTGCCAGAATCTGAATTCCTCTTGCTGGCTTCTAACTTTTCTTGCTAAATCCCTCCCTTATCTTGCAGTCACAAATCACATCTTCAAATTAGCCCATAGGGCAGAGATTCACTTCCGTTTCCTGGGCTTTTGTTATTTCCCCTCCCTTTTCTCTGTCATCTAAATTAACTCTAAAAATACCAGACAGTTCTGCATATTGTCAAAGCAAGAATATACAGTATTTGCAGCGTTGACACTCAACACTATATCAGCGGAAAACATATACGCCCTTCCCCATATGAAAGATATGTTAGGATATTTGTCTAAAAGGGACATTTTTACAAAATTAGACCTAAGAGAAGCTTATTATCAGTACAAATTAAAGATAGGGACAAGTGAAAAATGTTTTTTAATTGCCCTTTAGACGGTTATCAATTCAAAGTGATGCCATTTAGACTACAAGAGCCCCAGCAGTGTTCATGCAGTTAATAAATGAGGTGCTACAAGGGGTGCTGGTATATTTAGATAATATTTTGATTTATACTGAAACTATGAAAGAACTTGTACAATTAGTAAGGGCAATGTCAACAAAATTATATTGTATGCCAAATTATCAAAATGCAATTTTCACAAAACTAGTTTAGATTACATGGGGTATTGTGTTTCTGCTGGAGGCATAGAAATGGATTCAGGAAAAGTAAAGGGCATTTTGGAACGGGAAGCTCCCTGGACACAAAGGCACTTGCAAAGTTTCCTGGTGTTTGCCAATTTCTACACAAGGTTTATACCCATTTTTGCACAGATTGCTTTGCTTATAACCAATTTATTAAAAATGGGAAAAGGGAATAAACCTAAATCCTGTCAGCCATTGAGCTGGACCCTTGAATGTCAAGTGGTGTTTGAAACCCTAAAAAGATTTTTTTTTTTGAGAAACCCCTGTTAAGGCACCCAAATCCAGAAAAGTCTTTCATAATACAAGCAGATGCTAGTGATGATGCCATGGGGGCAGTATTGCAACAAACAAATGAGAAAGGGTGGACTACAAAATATTTACAGCAATAATAGCGGAAAGAATGAAGAAATTTTTGAATGAATTTATTCATTCAGATCAAAATGGCTTTTTGCCTAAAAGACAGATAAAGAATAACGTAAGAATTATTTTAAATGTGTTAGAATACTATAAAAAACATCCGGGAAAACAAATGGCATTGATATTTTTGGATGCACAAAAAGCTTTTGATAATCTTAACTGGCAATTTATGTTTCATCAATTGCGAGTGATGGACTTCAGTGAAAATTTTATAAATGCAATTCAAGCAATCTACAATGAACAATCAGCAAAGATACTTATAAATGGAGACTATACAGATAATTTTGAGATTAGGAAGGGTACAAGACAGGGATGTCCACTGTCTCCCTTGTTATTTATTCTTACACTGGAAGAGTTGGCCAGGAATATTAGACAAGACTGGAGATAAAAGACCAGAAATATAAATTACAAGCTTTTGCAGATGATTTGGCTTTTATCTTGGAGGAGCCTTTGGAAACAGCCCTCTGTGTCAAGTGTTTATTTTTTTTTTAGATTGCACCCTGTAAACCCAAATATGGGAGGAAGGAATCATTCTTTCCTTTTGCTTGTTTCAGCTCAACCCAGAGCCATCTTGCAAGCACAAATATATATATGTTGTTTAAAATTGTTGACAAAGAAATAAGGGATTTCTGATATAGCTATTTCGAGTTTCTTAACTCTCTTCAGTCAGAACTCACCCTTCCGGGATTCGAACCTGGGCAGTCTGCATGCTAAGCAGATGCTTTAACCTATTGAGCCACAAAATAAACACTTGACACATATCCTTACTCCCTGACTACTGACAAAGTGGGAGAGAACCTGTGGCTCTCTCCATATATATATATATATGTATACACATATATATATATATGTGTGTGTGTGTGTTTTTAAAATTGTTAACAAAGAAATAAGGGATTTCTGAGATAGCTATTTCGAGTTATTTAACTCTCTTCAGTCAGAACTCACCCTTCCGGGATTCGAACCTGGGCAGTCTGCACACTAGGCAGATGCTTAAACCTCTAAGCCACAGGCTCTCTCCCGCTTTGTCAGTAATCAGGGAGGGAAGATGTGTATATAGTGTTTCTTTTTTAGATAGCACCCTGTAAACCCAAATATGGGAGGCAGAAATCATTCTTTCCTTTGCTTGTTTCAGCTCAACCCAGAGCCATCTGCAAGCACAAATATATATATGTTTTTAAAATTGTTAACAAAGAAATAAGGGATTTCTGAGATAGCTATTTCGAGTTATTTAACTCTCTTCAGTCAGAACTCACCCTTCCGGGATTCGAACCTGGGCAGTCTGCACACTAGGCAGATGCTTAAACCTCTAAGCCACAGGCTCTCTCCGCTTTGTCAGTAATCAGGGAGGGAAGATGTGTATATAGTGTTTCTTTTTTAGATAGCACCCTGTAAACCCAAATATGGGAGGCAGAAATCATTCTTTCCTTTGCTTGTTTCAGCTCAACCCAGAGCCATCTGCAAGCACAAATATATATATATGTTTTTAAAATTGTTAACAAAGAAATAAGGGATTTCTGAGATAGCTATTTCGAGTTATTTAACTCTCTTCAGTCAGAACTCACCCTTCCGGGATTCGAACCTGGGCAGTCTGCACACTAGGCAGATGCTTAAACCTCTAAGCCACAGGCTCTCTCCCGCTTTGTCAGTAATCAGGGAGGGAAGATGTGTATATAGTGTTTCTTTTTTAGATAGCACCCTGTAAACCCAAATATGGGAGGCAGAAATCATTCTTTCCTTTGCTTGTTTCAGCTCAACCCAGAGCCATCTGCAAGCACAAATATATATATATATATATATATGTTTTTAAAATTGTTAACAAAGAAATAAGGGATTTCTGAGATAGCTATTTCGAGTTATTTAACTCTCTTCAGTCAGAACTCACCCTTTCTGGGATATATATATATATATTAAAAAAAACAAATGAGAAAGGGGAGTTACAACCATGTGCGTATGCTTCTTGAAAAATATCGGATACTGAGAGATTATGGGCTGTGTGGTCTTCATTCCTGGAGAGTAACAAAATCCCATCTGAAGGAAACTGTCTCCTAATTAAATCAGGTGGGCTCAATATTTAATCAGTTTAATTTCAGTCTCTGATACATACCTGGTGCCCTTTCACAAATGCTTCAATACAAAAGTACCAAAGAAGAAGTGATAAATTCTATAATCCCTTCCAGCCAGCTTGCTGCACCAGTGTGAGGACTTCAGCACAGGGGAAACTTACCCTCATTAACCTTGGGTCCCCTGAGGTAAAAATTTAAGAAGGCCATGGAACAAGATAGTTGGTTTCAAACCCATAAAAATGATTTCATGTTAAAAAATGGTCTAGCATGGAAAAGGTCCAAAGTCTACATCCCAGATAGCCAAAGGACATTGTTGTTAAGCTGAGCACATGATGCAAAATCTGCCGGGCATTTTGGGTTTGTAAAAACTCTTCATCTTGTGAAAAGATAATTTTGGTGGCCAAAATTACGGGACTGTCTGCTGCCTCATGAAACTCAGTGACCGGTTAGGGCCCACAGAGTTGGCCTTCTCCAGGTCCCGTCAGCCAGACAGTGTCGCCTGGCGGGGCCTAGGGGAAGAGCCTTCTCTGTTGCAGCCCCGGCCCTCTGGAATCAACTCCCCCTGGAGATCCGTGTCGCCCCCACCCTCTCCGCCTTTCGTAAACTGCTCAAGACACATCTTTGCCGACAGGCCTGGGGCAGTTAACATCTTGCCCCTAGCCAGTGTATGTTTGTGTGCATGTTTGTTGGATGATTGGTTTTTTTTTAATTCAGGGGTTCTTTTTATATGTATTTTAATGTTGATTTCTATTATGCTGTGAGCCGCCCTGAGTTCCCGGAATAGGGCGGCATAGAAATCCAATAAATAAATAATAAATAAATAAATAAATAATAAAAATGAAAAAGAATATAAAAGACTATGTGGCTAGTTTCTCGGTTTGTGCATCCATGAAGTAGTTGCCTGAGAAACCCCTATATTTATTACAACCAGTGGCCGACCCTAGAAGACCCTGGGAAGAAATAGTAATGGATTTAATAGTGGAATTACTGGAGAGTGGCAAAAATACTGTAATGTGGACATTGATTTATTTTCAAACAAGCACACTTTGTAGCTTGTCCAAAGCTTCTCTCAGCTAGGAAGTTAGCCAAGATGTTTGTGCAGCATATTTACAGGCTGCATGGAGTGCCTAACCAATCATATCAGACCGAGGATTACAATTCACCACAAGATTTTGGAGAGAGTCTATCCAATCAATAGGATCATCACAAGGTCTCAGTTCCAGTTTTCATCCATGTACCAATGGTGCGGCTGAACTAATGCAGTGATGGTGAACCTTTTAGAGACCGAGTGCCCAAACTGCAACCCAAAACCCACTTATGTATTGATGGGTGCTGAGTGAGTATGACCCATGGGGTGGGTGTGCCTATAGTAGTCATGGCTGACTGGTGGGCAAGACCAGGGTGGGCATGGCCACCTCGATGTTGCTCCTGGGGAGGGATGCCTGTGGAGGCCAGGCAGGGTTGGGGGAGATCCAGGAGGTCTCTGGTGGTGGGATGGTGGGCAGGAGGCTTGTCCTGCAGGGTGAGGCGAGGTGAGGGAGGGGGCAGGGCAGGGTTGCCATTGCCGTAGGGCAAGGCAAGGTAAGGCAAGGCAAGGCAGGGGAGGGCTGGTTGCAGACAAAGGGGGGCTCCGCTGAGGAGGAGGAGGAAGAGGGTTTAAGCAAGCTGAGCAACCGGAGTGGGGATCCCCCCCAAAACAAACATGCTTTGTGGGTAACCTCGCAGCACAACAGAAGAGACCAAAACCTGCTGCAACCACCCAGGAGATCGGAGCAGAATAAAAACCAAACAGCCCCCCGCCCATCCTTAACAGAAATGCTCATGACAACAAAAGCTTCAGGCAGGGGGAAGAGTGCGGGCAAGTGGGCGTCTTCCTTAGCTGATGGCTTGGGGGGGAAGGGGGCAGCTACACCCCCTCCCAAATGCTGCCCTCTCATGAAAGCAGGATGAAAACTCCAAGAAGCAGCAAGGAAAACAAGTTAAAACAGAAGAGTGTCACAGAACACCTGTATTAGCAGATGCAACTGATATAAAATCTGGATGAAGAATGGTCAATAAAGCATTCTTGGTTGTCTATTTTATCTTTCCTAATAAGCTGTAACCAACTTCCTCTCTTCCCTTTGCAAAACCTGTGGGTCCCACGCCATTCCACATACCTGCAAGAAAGTAGCTGCAATCTACTCTAACTGCACTAAAACCTGGAGAGCGCTGAAACTCACTTTCAAGTCCAGGGCACTGGAGTTTCCCAGTGTAGCCGCGCCAAGCTGTGTCACCAGGCTTCCCAGTGGCGAGCAGAAGGGAGATCGTGGCAAGTTTTGGTAAACTTGCTTGATTAGCTACCTCATTTGCTCCAGCTTTTATTTATACTTCTTCTGGACTTCAATTATCTTCTGCCCTTACTTCTGCTTCAGAAGTTGGCTCTTCTGGTTTTATATTAAATTTGGGAGGTACTACAGCTCCAACTATAACTGTATTCATAGGACTTTCCCTGAGGGGAGCCCTGACTGGTTTAGGAGGAACACTGTTCCCAAATGCAAGCACAATTACAACAGGGCTTGGACAAAAAAATGCTTTTTATTTATTTTATCTGTTTAAATTTTAAATAATTCAATGTGTTTAATACTGTTTTAATTTTATTTTTTCTTGATGTTATGAATGATGTGGGGGGATTGATTGATTGATTGTGGAGTGAATCGGATTGAATGGATGGGTGGTTGTGTGGGTTGGAGGGATTGTAGATTTATGATAAATGGAAGGGCCGACCTGTCTGCATTTGCGGAAGCTAGAGAAGTGGAGGAGCCTTGCTCTGAGGGATCAGAGGGCCAGTCTATACCAGTCTTATGGGGAAGAGGCAGATATGACAGGAGGCTTGGGGTAGGCCGCTCTCTGGGAACAAGGCCTCGCTGCCTGAAAGCGATCTCTTGTTCCGGCCCCTTGAACCTCTCCTGGGGTACTGGTAATGAGCGAAATCCGGACCCTGGACTCATTGAGCTGCTGCTCAATGCCAGGTCGGTGGTAAATAAAGCTCTCCTCATCCGGGACTTGATTCTAGAGGAGGAGGCCGACCTGGCATGTGTGACTGAGACCTGGCTGACCCCAGAGGGAGGAGTTCCCCTCTCTGAGATGTGCCCAGCTGGGTTTCAGGTATGGCATCAGCCGCAACCACAGGGAAGGGGGGAGGAGTGGCGATTATAGCTAAGGAGACACTCGGGCTGCGCAGACTCGCTGCTACTGAGATATCAGGTTGTGAGTCCCTACTTATGAGGTTGGACCTAGGTGTACAGGTGGGTCTGTTGCTTACGTACCTGCCTCCCAGCTGTGTTTCTACAGCCCTGCCCATGCTACTCGAGGAGGTAGCCGGGTTGGCGGTTGAGTTCCCCAGACTTATTGTCTTGGGGGACTTCAATGTGCCGTCACTCAGTGAGTCCTCTGGGTTGGCGCGGGAGTTCATGGCCTCCATGGCAACCATGGACCTGACACAAGTAATCGAGGGCCCAACCCATGAGGGGGGACACACACCTGACCTGGTTTTTCTCTCGGAACAGTTGAGGTATGATCTGAAATTAAGGGGCTTAGAAGTGTTGCCCATGTCATGGACAGATCATTTTCTGCTGCGGCTTGAGTTTACGACACCAATCCTCTCTCACAGGGAGCCGGAACCGATTAAATGGTTCCGCCCCAGATGCCTGATGGACCCTATTGGCTTTCAAAGGGCGCTTGGGGAATTGCCGGATTCGCTCGTACACAGTTTGGAGGAGTCCCTAGTGACAGCCTGGAATACAGCCACTACGGGGGCTCTAGACCGGATTGCACCGTTGCGACCTCTCTGAGGTAGCAGACCCAGGAGATCTCCTTGGTTTACCGAAGAACTCAGGGGGATGAAGCACCAGAAGAGACGTTTAGGGAAGCAATGGAGGGAAAGCAGATCCGAATCTGATCAAACCAAATTGAGAGCTTATATTAAGACCTATTTGGAAGCAATCACTACGGCAAGATCTCAGTATCTTTCCGCATTGATCGCGTCTGCAGAATCTTGTCCGGCTGCCCTGTTTAGAGTGACTCGCTCTCTCCTTGATACGGGGAGGAGGGAGGAACCTTTGCAGGACAATGCTGAAGAATTTAACATCTTTTTCGCAGACAAGGTCACTCAGATCTGGGCTGACTTGGACTCCAATTGGAATACAGTGTCGGCTGACAATGAGGCAGTCGAGATGACAGAGGCCCGTCTTAGTCCTGTTGAATGGGAGGAGTTTGACCTGGTAACTCCTGATGATGTGGATAAGGCCATTGGAGCTGTGAGTTCTGCCACCTGTTTACTGGACCCGTGCCCCTCCTGGCTGGTCTTGGCTATCAGGGTGGTGACACGGAGCTGGGTCCAGGCTGTTGCTAACGCTTCACTGAGGGAGGGGTCCTTTCTGGCTCCCTTAAAGGAGGCACTCGTGCGCCCCCTCCTTAAGAAGCCTTCCCTGGACCCGGCAGTTTTAAATAATTATCGTCCAGTCTCCAACCTTCCCTTTTTAGGGAAGGTTGTTGAGAAGATGGTGGCACTCCAACTCCAATGGTCCTTGAATGAAACTGATTATCTGGGCCCTCAGCAGTCTGGGTTCAGGTCCAGTTACAGCATGGAAACTGCTTTGGTCGTGCTGACCGATGATCTCTGGCGGGCCCAGGATAGAGGCTACTCCACTATCCTGGTGCTTCTTGACCTCTCAGCGGCATTCGATACCATTGACCATGGTATCCTGCACTGGTTGGAAGGGCTTGGAGTGCGGGGCACTGTTTTACGGTGGTTCACCTCCTACCTCTCTGGCCGGTCGCAGTCGGTGTTTGCAGGAGGTCAGAGATCGGCTGCGAGGCCTCTTCCATGTGGAGTCCCTCAGGGGTCTGTTCTCTCACCTCTGCTTTTTAACATCTACATGAAGCCGTTGGGTGAGATCATCCGTCGACACGGGGTGAGTTATCATCAATATGCTGATGATACTCAGCTTTATATCTCTACCCCGCGTCATTACAGCAAAGCAGTGGAAGTGATGAACCGGTGCCTGGAGGCTGTTGAGGTCTGGATGGGTGCCAACAGGCTCAGACTCAATCCCGACAAGACGGAGTGGCTATGGGTTCTGCCTCCCAAGGACAATTCCAAGTCCATTACCCTGGGGGGAGAAGTTTTGTCCCCCTCGGACAGGGTTTGCAACTTGAGTGTCCTCCTCGATCCACAGCTAAGTTTAGAACACCATCTTTCGGCTGTGGCGAGAGGGGCATTCGCCCAGGTTCGCCTGGTGCGTCAGTTGCGGCCCTATTTGGACCGGGAGTCACTCCTCACAGTCACCCATGCCCTTGTCACCTCGAGATTCGACTACTGTAATGCTCTCTACATGGGGCAACCTTTGAAGAATGTCCGGAGACTGCAAGTAGTCCAGAATGCGGCCACGCGAGCCGTCTTGAGTCTCCCAAGACATGCTCATTTTCACTCCAGCCCTCCATGAGCTGCACTGGCTACTAATTGGTCTCCGAACAGAATTCAAAGTGTTGGTTATGACCTATAAGGGTCCTGGCCCTTTATGGCAATGGGCCAGGATACTTGCGGGACCGTCTTCTGCCTCATGAATCCCAGCGACCGGTTAGGGCACATAGGGTTGGCCTCCTACGGGTCCCGTCTGTTAGACAATGTCATCTGGTGGGGCCTAGGGCTAGGGCCTTCTCAGTTGCTGCCCCAGCCCTCTGGAACCAGCTTCCCATAGAGGTTCATACTGCTTCCTCCCTGATAATGAAGGAGATTCCTCCGAAGATGTTAAGAGCAAGAAAAGATTATGCATTTTTGGTGGATGAACTTAAAAAACGTGGTTTACAATACAGGTGGGAGGCCCCAGCTGGGCTATCATTACTTTATCAGGGTGAAAGATATTGCTTGAATTCTATTTCGAAAGCAAAAGATTTTTTTATGAATGTGATGAAGGCTGGTAAACCCCCATCTCCAACACCAAAAAGTATAGAACCACTTAAAGAAGTAAATAAAGAGCAAAAAGAACAATTACAACCTGAAGATTTACAACCTCATGGAGCAATAGGATTTGATAAACGAGTCTTACTGGATTTGCCTGAGCAGAGCCTTGATATATTTCAGCCCTTGGAAGTAGAGATGCCCAGAGATCAAAGGCAAACTCGGGCAACCACCAAACGTAAGGAACAAAAAAAAAAAGAAACAACAAGACCTGACCACAATTCATGAAGCTGTATCTACAAGTGTGGAAGCCATGGGAGCTCGACCAAAGAAGAAAAATGATGAAATTTTTGAATTGGTCTTGCAAAGGCTTTCTGGAATTGGTCATGTCAAATAAATTTTTGACATGGAATGTCAATGGTTTAAATTCTCCACAGAAGAGAAAGAAGATATTTCATTATTTGAACCAATGTAAAAATGATGTAACTTGTTTGCAAGAAACACATATTAGAACTATTGATCAGAAATATTTGATAAATAATAAATTAGGTACACGCTATGTTTCAGCGGCTGCTGAGAAGAAGAATGGAATTGTTATTTATGTTAAAAATCATATAAGAACCAAATTAATAGAATCAGATACACAAGGTAGATACTTAGCAATTGAAATATTAAAAGAAGGGGAAAAATACTTTTGATGGGAATATATGCACCAAATCAACAAGAAAAATTCTACAAGTTAATATATAAAAAGTTAATACAATTTGATTATAGGTCTTGCATAATAATGGGAGATTGGAATGGTGTGATAGATATTAATTTAGATAAAAAGAAGATATCACCAATTCCTCAAACACGTGCTAAGCTGCCTAAATCTTTTTTTGACATAAAGGATGACTTTGACTTGATAGATATATGGAGAGAAAGAAATGGCAAAGAGCAAGAATTTACTTTCTTTTCTGACAGGCACCAGTCATTCTCTAGAATTGATTTTATATTAACCTCAAGTGATTTTCTCTTTAGTTTAAAGAGGTGAAGATTTTACCTAAAGCTTTAACAGATCATAATCCGGTTTGGATGGAACTAACGGAAGGACAAAGACCTAAAAGATCTTGGAGATTAAATGAAAATTTGTTTAAATATGACATAAATGTGAATGAATGTAAAAACTTAATGAAGGAATTCTTTAGGTTAAATATGCATAAGGGCACAACTATAGAAATGGTATGGGATGCAAGTAAAGCATATATGCGTGGGATTTTATTAGATTTGAATAAAAGGTATAGAGCTAAACAAGAGAAAAAACGGAAGGAGTTAGAAGAGGAAATAAAAAAGAAGGAACAGTTGTTAATAAAGAGACCAGATGATAAAAGTATTAAAGAGGGGATTAAGGTCCTACAGAAACAATTTGATTTGTTGATGGCAGACCAAGTTGCCAGGAATATACAATATGCCCTCTGTTTTATTGTAGCTTACTGAAACTGGCAGATGGCTGGCCTACATATTAAGGGGGGAAAAATCTCGAATAATTGAAAAAATAGAGTATAAAGGGAAAGAGGTGTTCCAAAAAGAAATTATTAAGAAAGCTTTTTTAGAATTTTATTCTAGGTTATATGCTGAGGAGAAGATACAAGAGAATGATATAGATAATTTTTTGCAAAATGAAAATGTATCAGCAATTAACAATGATCAAAGAGAAAGATTAAATATATTGATTACCTCAGAAGAAATAATTTCTGTGATTAAACAATTGAAATTGGGAAAATCTCCTGGGACTGATGGGTTAACGGCAGTTTATTATAAGCACCTTCAGATGGAAATGGTGGAACCTCTTAGAGAGTTATTTGTTAATATACAAAAAGGGGGTCAGGTTCCACCCTCATGGAAAACAGCCTATGTTTCTTTAATTCCCAAAGAGGGACGAGACAATCTTCAACCAGAAAATTTTAGACCTATTTCATTGTTGAATACGGATTATAAGATTTTTGCAAAAGTGATGGCCAATAGATTAATGACAGTTTTACAACAAACAATTCATACTGATCAAACTGTTTTTTTTACAAGGGAGGCAAATGAAAACTAATGTTAGACAACTTATTAATATAATAGAATATTTGGAGAAGAATACTCAGGTGCCTGCAGTTCTTATGTTTTTGGATGCGGAAAAAGCATTTGACAGATTGAATTGGTTGTTTTTGAAAAAACTGATTGTTAGGATGCAAATGGGGGACCAGTTTATTAATTCAATATTGGCGATTTATCAGAAACAAACAGCGCAGGTTATTGTGAATGGGGAGTTAACAGATTTATTTAATATAGAGAAAGGTACTAAACAGGGATGTCCCTTATCCCCTTTGTTTTTTCTTTTAACTTTAGAGGTTTTATTGAATAGGATAAGAGGAGCAGAAGATTTAAAAGGTATAGAGATTAGACAACAAGACTATAGATTACGTGCCTTTGCAGATGATTTGGTTGTGACACTGACTCAACCAATACAGTCTGCCAAGAGATTGATGGAGATAATTGAAATTTATGGTAAGGTATATGGATTTAAATTAAATATAGCTAAAACAAAGATGTTAGTTAAAAATTTAAATATTAATTTAAAACAGGATTTGGAAAGAATAACGGGATGTGAGATAGTTAAGAAAATTAAATATTTAGGAATTGATATTGAAGCTTCTAATGGGAAGTTATATAAAAATAATTATGAAGTTTTGTGGAGTAAGGTACAAATAGAATTGGAAAAATGGAAGAAACTACAATTATCTTTGCTGGGAAAGATAGCTGCAGTTAAAATGAATGTATTACCCAAATTCTTATTTCTTTTTCAAATGATACCTATACTTAAAAAGGATGCGAATTTGGAGGAGTGGCAGAAGGGCATTAATAGATTTATTTGGAATGGGAAGAAACCGAGGGTTAAATTAAAAATAATCCAGGATACAAGGGAAAGAGGTGGTTTGAAAATGCCTAACTTGAGGTTATATTATGATGCAGCTGTTCTAGTAGCAATAAGTGATTGGGTTAATTTAACTAATGATAGAGTATTGAATATTGAAGGGTATGATTTATTATATGGTTGGCATGCATATTTAGTTTATGATAAGAAGGTGGACAGGCGTTTCAAAGAGCACCTACTGAGAAATGCTCTGTTGTGTGTCTGGAAAAAATACCAGCATAAATTAAATGATAAGATTCCTGTATGGACAGTTCCCAGACACGTAATAGAGAATATAAATAGAGAGCAATTACATGATGTGGTGCTATATGAGAAACTCCTGTTTAAAGAAGGGAATGTCTTACAATTGAAGTCCCTGAACACGTTAAGGGAGGAAGGAATAATTCTTACTTGGTTTCAATATTTACAACTGCAGACCAGATGGAAAAAAGATCAGAAGATTGGCTTATCTCAAATAGATGAAAATTTAATTAAGCAAATTAGAGATCAAAGGTTAATGCATATTAAAAGATTGTATAATGTATTGATAGAAATTGATTCGGAAACTGAATTAGTTAAGGATTATATGATAAAGTGGGCTCAAAATTTTGGACAACCAATAATGATGGAAACTTGGGAGAGAATTTGGGTGAAAAATGTAAAATTTACACAAGCGCAACATTTAAGAGAAAATTTTTATAAAATGTTTTACAGATGGCATTTGGATTCGAAAAAATTATCATGTATGTACCCTAATTTACAATCTAAATGTTGGAGATGTGATTGTATGGATGCTACTTATTTTCATGTATGGTGGACTTGTAAAAAAATGAAAGCTTTTTGGATAAAAATTTGGTGGATACTTCAAAATATTTTAAAAAAAACGTATTGAATTTTCACCACGGTTGTTTTTATTAGGTATTATAAAAGATTGTACTACCATAGAGATGAACTTGATTTTGAATTTGATTACAGCAGTGAGACTGTTGGTGGGTCAATATTGGAAGAAGGCAGAATTACCATCTACTGCAGAATGGACTTTGAAAGTTATAAATTTGGTGGAAATGGCCAAAGTATCTGCATATTTGAAAGATCATTCAAATGAAAAATATATGTTGGAATGGAAAAAATGGATAGAGTATATTCAAGGGAAATATCAATCCAAGAAATTGTATTTAGCATATAGTTAAATTTTTATTAGGATTTATATAATAATTTTGTTTAATATAGTGGTTTTTTTTCTTTTTGAACTACCCTGTTTTCACTCTGGGAAGGTGGGGGGGTGTTAGATGGTTTTGTACTCAATTGTAATACCTGTAATATATAATAATAAAAAATATTTACTGAGAAATTTAGAGAGGGGTGTTGCTCGGACACCACCTCTACACTACATCTGAAGGGTGGAGGGAAGAGTGAAAGAGGGGAGAAGGAAGTAGGAAGGTTGGAGGAGAAGAGGAAGTGGAGAGAGCGGGAAGGAGAGAGGTGGAGGAAGAGGGAAGTAGGATGAGAAAACAGGGAGGAAGAGAGAGGGTGGATGTGGTGGGGGGGTGAGGTCCGAGCAACACCTATAGTCAAGTGTAGGTATTTGTTTTATTTCATTTAAAATATTGTATATATGAATCTAAATGAATGTATGTTGTTTTTTGTTTTGTGTGGGAGAGGGTAATAGAAAGATGAACAAGAATGTATTAAGTAGAGTTGTATAGGTATGTTTTTATTCTGGAATTTTTTTGTTTATCTAATCATTAAGCATTTATTGTTAAAAATTATAAAATTAATAAAATATATTTATTAAAAAAAATCATCAAATAGATCTCCCTCTATTATTATATATATTATTTGAAATAAGAGAGAACATTTAGTTGTCATTTTTTTGGAAGGGCTAGCCCATTTGTATTCATTAGATCATCTCCCTATTATTCCAATTCCCCATGATTGTCCTGATACATTTATTTTCCATTCAATCTGTTCTTCTTTTTTCTCCTCAAATTTCTTCTGATTTATATAGAAAGTCTTTTCTATTTTCAGTGTTGTCACTCCCTTTTCTGGATTTTCCATTAACTGTATTTGTTGGTCAGTTGAGTCATCTGTCTTAGTATTTGATTATTCCACTTCTTCTGTTATTTTCTGCGTTTAGTTCTTTGGTTGTAGTCAAAATTTGGGTTTGTATATCTAAGCTGGCATCTTGTTATTTTATGTTGCATCTTATTTTGTCACAAGCTGAAAGAATGATTCCATGTATTGCTTTCAACATGGAAAGGATCTTCATCCATATTCTCTTAATACTGTGTCAAGTTGAAGACTTTAAAATTAGAGGTTAAAAATAATTTTATAACTAAGTATGGGATCTCTCTTTCACGTATTATAGGTGGTCTTTATAGTAGAAGTCATTTGTCAAGTAAGATTTTATAGTCCAAGGTAATTCATCATCTCATGTAATAACCAATGTTCCTCAGATAAAGAAATAGGAAAGCAATTCCCCACATATAGCCCTGAAAGTCAGTAAAGGTTTACATTCATAATTCAAGCAGGCCAGTTATGCCACCCAGAAATTCTTTTTACAGCTGAGTTTCTCACAGGTGGTATTTATCAAGGTTGAAAGAGTTTTATCTGAAGTCTGGGCTTCAAGTCAAGTCTCTTTTAGGCAATAACAAGTTGTAATACCAAACTTCACCATAAGATGTCACCGATGTCATTTAAAAAATTTTAAGTCCAAAATTTTTATAATCCTTTTTCCAATTTTATTTCTTTTTTGTAGATAAAAACAAAAGTCTCCAATAAAAATAAGAAAACTTTTGGTCCCCAAGTTTCAGAAACATATAATTCCAATTAGATTAAAATTGTTCTTTTAGTGCTTTAACTCCCCTGGGTAGTCAGTCACCACTGTTCTTAGAGGGTGGGGG
Organism: Bothrops alternatus; assembly: GCA_034064705.1. Classification (NCBI taxonomy): domain Eukaryota; kingdom Metazoa; phylum Chordata; class Lepidosauria; order Squamata; family Viperidae; genus Bothrops; species Bothrops alternatus. The sequence goes on from JARGCV010000112.1 coordinate 38,064,874, forward strand.
AATAATAATAATAATAATAATAATAATAATAATAATGATGATGATGATGATGATGATGATGATGATGATGATGATGATGATGATGGAAGGGACCTTGGAGGTCATCTAGTCCAGCCCTCTGCTTGGGCAGAAAACCCTATAACATTTCAGACAAATGGCTGTCCAGTCTCTTCTTAAAAACTTCCAGGGTTGGAGCATTCACCACTTCTGGAGGCAGGTTGTTCCACTAGTTAATTCTTCTAACTATCAGGAAGTTTCTCCTCAGTTCAAGGTTGCTTCTCTCCTTGGAGAATAGCTTGACTCCCTCTTCTTTGTGGCAGCCCCTGAGATATTGGAATTCCCTCTCTCCTCACAGGGGGAAAAGATACTTTGGGCAGCTTTTACAGGAAAAGAAAATACTTAAGATCTTAAAGAGAAGATCAGATCTCACCCAGTTTCATCCGTGTTGCTTTAGAAGTGCTTAGTGATAAGTTTGACTTCAGCTGTCTGCATATTACTATGGCTGGTCTTTCCTCCCCCGATTTGAAGGGCTGCCCTGGGTCAAGCAGAAGGTCTGCAGCCCCCCTGCAATCAAGCAGGGGTCCCCTCCTTGCTTGTCCCTCCAATAGGGTGACTTTCGACCCTTTCCAGAGTCCCCCAGTGGAACGAAATTGAACGCAGAAGACGGAGCTCGCCTTCCAACAGCCGTGGCAGCCACGATGGCAAACCAGAAGTCTCCTCAAAGAAGAGGTCCAGCCTCCTCAAAGAAGTGGTCCAGCCCACCAAACATTAAGGCTGCTTGACCTTAGTTCCCACAAGAAAGTTATTGTTTTGACTAAATTATAAGAATGCATCTTCCCCCCTCCCATCACTGTGGCAACCAAAAAATGAAGAAACATGGCTGATTTCAGAGCATTTGAAGGTTTGACAGTCTGCTTTTGGGGGAAAAGCTAAATACTTTTTTGGAGGAGAGAGTATCTGTCTTAATTTTTTATAATTCATTTTATATTTTATTATTATTTTTTATTATTTAACTCTGAGACTCCTATGATTGCAGTAGCATACAAATTTCATTATATATGGATAAATCAATAAATTAGATATAATGTTGACAGTGAGAAAAAAACATTGTGAATCCAGCATTTCACAATACAAGCAGGTATCTACTAGCCATCACACAACATAAGTCATACGACAAGTGCGTGGATATGCATACATAAGTATACAAACATTCATGGAGGAGAATTAGGGGAAGTGATGAAATATGTGTTACAATTATCATGATGCAAATCCCACCTCTTATATTGTTTTATAGTGATTTTAGTGCTATCATGGTTAGTATACACAAATGCATTCCCCAGTAATAACAATGCAGACACACATTTCTATTCCACGTGCATTTGTATTGTGTATTGTGTGTAATACACATGCTCCATGATAATCTCTTTTTCTTGCCATGCTAATCTTCAGCATGCCAACAATATTTAACCTTTTGCTATAAGGCCAATCACTAGACAGTTCAGACAAATGTTTGCCCTTTTGTCTTCTGTTTGTTGGCTTCCACTTTCACAAGTAATTTGTTTCACAGAATTCAATAACAAATGCTGTTTAATTGAGGTCAAGTAAGAATGCAGGTCACATTCTTAGTGTTCTGCATGGATGTGTATATAAGAGAGGAGAACAAGAGGCAGTTTGTATTTTTCCAGAAGAAAGGATTTTCATAGCTGGCTGGTGGAGGCAACTGTTATGGCTTTTACATGCTGTGAATATTTTAGGATATGTGTGTATGACTCTTATTTCTTCTACTACTTTGGTATGTGTACATAAGCATAGCTTGACACATAGCTTACTCACTCCAGCCTGCAAATGAAACAAATTCCATACATCTCTCTTTGGGATTCTCTACTCCCTGGGCAATAGTTTCTAATGGATGCCCTGGAACTCCCTATCACAAATAACTTCAGCTTGTTGTGATACTTCTGAAGTTAAGCAAGCCATCCATTTGCCAATGGCATATAATAACTTGCTCATCTTGATTTATGTTTCTTTTTTTCTGCATTTTCCCTTAATGAAAGTACTGTTGAAGAAGAATAGGTACAGTATATTCTTGGTGGGGGAAAAGAGGGGAGGGTATAAGTACAAGGGCTTCTCTGCTGTTGACTAGGGGATCCACATGACCCCAGTTCATTACAACATTTGGTGACCCTGGGATGCCTCCTCCAGAGTTATCTGTATTAAATCTCTTTGATATTCAATAGCCTCACAGTCTTCTTGATGAGCCTGACTTTTGCTCTTTCAAAAAGAAAAACTTTGTAGTCTTTTAAGTTTAAGTTTGCTTTGCTATATAGTACACCTTTTGAGGACAAAATTGTTGTCTAAACCATCAGGCCCTCAACCTAATATATAAGATCCCCTATAAACACTCCCCCCCTTGCAGATGGCCTTAAGTCTGAAATTTCACTGAATAACAACAGTATGCATATTATTAACTTCAGCTGGATTTACAAAGAAAAATTCAAATACACAGTTAAAAAAAAGATAAACATGTATTAAAATAATTATAGCAAGGAAAGGCAGCAATTTAGTAGATAAACTCAAATAGTTGTGCACTTAAAATAGGCTGAGCTTTAGATATTAAATGTACTCTTTGTTTTTAATGAAAATAATATCAGTGCAAATAACAGCAGACAAAAACACTGCCAATTTGTAATTAGCAGGACAGCAGCAATGGGAAGTAAAATTTTAATCATGAAAGTTCATCATTTAAATCTGCTATCTGCAACAAGCAAAACTTTCATTTTCTCAATGGTAAGTAATAAGTAAGTTTTAGAAGAGCATTTTTCATTTAGATTACAAAATAATCACTCCCACTTGCTCTGACCTTGATACTAATTAAATTCCCTAATGATTGCTCTTTGTATTAAGACATATACTTGTAAAAAAAGCACTGAATGTCTTTTTTCACTTTCTTTGTCATTATTCATTTTTTCTATACTTTTCTTAATCTTTAGTATTTTCCATTACTAACTCTACTCTGTGCCAATTATTGAATCTACAACAAGCCATGGCTTGTGCTCCCACTTTATATTAGGTTCCATAATTCCAGCAGGAAACTATGGAGACTTGAGATTCATATATTGTAAGAAACTAACTTTTAACTAAACCTTTCATTCATATTAAATATGAACCCAGAACATGTTATGCTTTCTTATACCAAAAATGTACATCAGTGCAGTCTTTTCTCTAAATATTAAATAGATGTTTCTAATAGGATGTACCCACTGCCCAATCCTACATATGTTCATTCAGTAATTACTATTATGTTGAAAGATGTCATTCTCAGATTTTATTTATTAGATTTAATATCTAACCTTTCATTCAGATGTCAGAGAAGCAGTAATAATGTTTCTTCCTCCTGTTTTTCCCTTTGGTAATAACTGTATGTGGTGTTGTGTCCTGAGCCTGCAAGATCTGAAAGCAGGCTCAGAATATTGCAAATGGTCCCAGGCATTCCAAAAGCTGCCCGGGACCAGACAGGGTGGCGCCAGCCTTGTGCGCATGCGCAAGGCGCAAAAATGCTTAATTCCTATTGGTTCAAACTGTCTGGTTCTGGCCCTATAAAAGGCCTGCGTGCCTTTTGCTGCTTGCTTGGTTGTAGGAAAGTGAAATAAAGAGCTTGTTGTTTCCACCATGTGTCTTCATCAATTGCCAACGAACCGAAAACACAACAACTGGCGACGAAGGTGGGATCCCTGCAAGCAATAAAAAAGAATTAAGGACTCACCCAGGAAGTTCTGACGATTGGGAAGACTGTGTCTGCATTCACGACTCAGCCTGCCAGTACAGCGTCGCTGGAGGTGAGCTCGACAAAAGGAACCTTTCTCAAACAGCAGCTTGCAGAGGAGGCAATTAGTGACGGTCGTAAAATTTACGATGTCGAAGATCGGTCACTTGACTGATTTTTATGTCTCCCACCCAGAGAGATTGAATTCCTACGTAGCACGGGTGGAGAACTACTTTAGAGTAAATCAGATAAGAGAAGATGGCCTGAAGGCAGCAACTCTTTTGTGTGCCTGAGGACAAGAAGCTTTTGACATCACAGAAAATTTGGTGGCCCCTGCACTTCTGGAGTCAGTAACATTTGCTGACTTGAAGAAGATGTTGAAGGAACACTTCCAGCTGAAGTTATCAGTCATCGCTTAGAGGCATGCGTTTGAGCAGAAAGACCAGAGGCCGGGTGAATCTGCTGCAGATTTTATTTCAGCCTTAAGGCAGGCGGCCAGGCCTTGTGAGTTCAAGGATCTGGAAGAGAGGCTGAGAGATCGCTTTGTATGTGTCTTAAGAAGCAGAGACTTACAACAGAAGATCTTTGCAGAAGAAGATGTCTCCCTCCAAGACGCGTTACGAGAGGTGGCAGCTGAGGAAGCAGCTGGCAGGGCTGTGAAGGCTTTGCGGCTCGCCAGGAACCCTCCAGCCACAGCTACCATCCATCAAGAGGATGCTCGTGAAGAATCAGAAGCGGATCCTGAAGTGGACACACTTCACCAGCCAGCTGAGAGGAGGCCGAAGGGGTGTCCGGACAAGGCCCTAGCAGCTCTTCAGTGCTTCGGGTACAGAGGATGCCTGTATTGCTTCAGAAAGGTACCAGGATCCCCAGCCAAAACAGGGTGGGCTTCTGCGCATCGCGCAGGAGTATTCTGAGAACAGGGACACACAAGCCCCTTAAGAAGAAACTTTGCATTAACATGAGGTTGCAAGAGGTTCCCTTATTGATGGAGTTGGCCACAGGGTCCGCTCTTTTAATTATTTCAATTAACACCTTCAAAAGGATTTGCAGCAGTAGTGGCCTTTGAGTTAAGCTCAGGCCATCAAACTTAATACTCACTGATGTTCAAAATTCTAAGGTCTGTGTGAAGGGAGAGGCCACCCTCAAGGTACAGCGTAAGGATTTTGAAGGTTTCCTAGATGTGGTGGTCATTGGGGGTGAACGTAAGAGTCTTATTGGACTCAATTGGTTTGAGGCCCTGGGAATCCAAGTAACTGGGCTGCACAACTTGCAAACGCTGGGCCTTGCAGAGGTTTGCAAGGAGTTTGCAGATGTGTTCAGTTCAGAGCTAGGATCCTACAAGGGGCCTTCCATTGTGCTACGTTTAGACCCAACCATCACACCCATCTGGGTCAAGCCTAGGAGGGTACCTTTTGCTCTCAAGGGAAAGATAGATGCTGAGCTGAAGAAATTACTCCAGCAGGGCATTTTAGAACCTGTGGATTCTAGTCCATGAGAAACCTCCATAATAACACCTTTAAAGGCTAATGGGGAAATACGTATATGTGCAGACTACAAGTGTACACTGAATAAAGCGTTGCAACAGCATGCTTATCCAGTGCCTGTTGTAAGCCACATTCTGGCCTCCCTCAAGGAGGGGGGCGGATTTTTGCAAAACTTGACCTGGCACAGGCCTATCAACACCTATCTGTTGACGAGGCATCTGCAGAGGCTCAGACTATTGTAACTCACAGGGGGGCCTTCAAGGTCAAAAGGCTGCAATTTGGGGTAAATGTAGCCCCTGGCATATTCCAAAGTGTCATGGAGAGCACACTTCAAGGTATTCCTGGAGTCTGTCCCTACTTTGATGACGTCCTCATTGCTGGGGAGTCCTCTCAAAATTTAGCAGAAAGGTTAAGGGCTGTCTTGCTTCGTTTCCGAAAAGCAGGCCTTAAATTAAAGCAGGATAAATGCAAGATAGGAGTCACTTCCACTGACTTCTTAGGGTTCAGGATTGATGCCCAAGGCATTCACCCTGCTGAATCTAAACTGCAAGCTATTCAGCAGGCCCCAAGCCCCAAGTCCAAGAGTGAGCTGCAAGCCTTTTGGGGGCACTTAAAATTTTACCATGCATTTCTCCCACATAAGGCTGCAGTGGCAGAGCCGTTACACAGGCTCTTAGACAAGCAGGATCCATGGCATTGGACTAAAGTCCATGACAGGAGTTTCAATGAGGTTAAGGCCTTGCTCACTTCAAATGCTGTTTTAGCGCATTTCAATGAGCAACTGCCTGTTTGCATCGCATGCGATGCATCTCCTTATGGGGTGGGAACAGTATTTAGCCATCTGAAGGCTGATGGGACACAAGTCCCTGTGGCCTACTACTCAAGGACTCTGTCATCTGCAGAGCAGAATTATACTCAGATTGACAGAGAAGCCTTGGCCATAGTGGCTGGCATAAAGAAATTCCATGATTTCTTACATGGCTGCCATTTCACGGTCTATACAGACCATAAGCCTCTGCTGGGTTTGTTTACCACTAACAAACAGACACCACATATCATTTCTCCTCATATGCTGAGATGCTCCATTTTCCTGTCAGCATATGACTACACTCTAATTCATAAACCTGGAAAAGAAATGGGCCATGCTGATGGCCTTAGTAGATTGCCTCTTAAACAGGTAGAGGCAGACCCTGCTCCTGCCATTAATATTCTTTCCATTCAGGAATTGCCTGAATCTCCCCTAAATGCTAGGGAAGTGGCTGCTGAAACTGCCACTGATCACAAGCTTACACGCGTGCTGACCTGGGTGTTGTCTGGATGGCCTGACACGTGCCCAGATACTGAGTTCCAAAGCTTCTGGCACAAGAAGCATGAACTTTCCACTTTCAAGGGTTGCCTGTTATGGGGTAGAAGGGTAGTAATCCCAGCCTCATTGAGGTCTAGAATCTTGCTCTCTCTGCATGAGGGACATCCTGGTATAGTAAGGATGAAAGCACTTGCGCTCAGCCATCTTTGGTGGCCTGGGCTCGATAAAGCTATCGAGGCTCAGGTGCATGGGTGCCAACTGTGCCAACAGTCACAGCCTGAAATGCCTCAGGCCCCAGTACATAGGTGGGAGGAAACTCAAACCCCATGGTCACGGGTGCATATAGATTATGCTGGGCCCTTTCAAGGCAATTCTTCCTGCTAGTTGTTGACAGCCATTCTAAGTGGCTAGAGGTTGTTCCTGTTTCCTCCACTACTACTGCCAGGACCATCCAGGTGTTGAGAGGAATTTTTGCTTTGCATGGGCTTCCAGATGTCCTGGTTTCAGATAATGGCCCTCAATTTACCTCTTCTGAGTTCCAGGCTTTTCTTCAGGCCAACTTGATCCAACATGCAATTTCTGCTCCCTTTCACCCATCCTCCAATGGACAGGCAGAGAGAATGGTGCGAACTACCAAAGATGCTCTCAAGAAACTGACTTACAGTAACTGGCATCACAGGTTAGCAGATTTCCTTCTTGCACACTGCACCACACCATGCACAGCCACAGGGAAGAGCCCTGCAGAACTCCGCTGGGGTCACCACCTCTTCACCAAACTGGACAGATTGCACCCAGACCGGGTGGCGTCACAGGTGTCACAACCGCAGGCACCTAGGAGACTTCAGGTGGGCGATCAGGTTTGGGCAAGGAACTATGGGCCTGGACATCTCTGGGTTGTAGCTGTGGTCTGCAAGGTCTCTGGGCCGTTGTCATACGAAGCTGCCTTGGAGGATGGCCGTATTCTTCACAGACACATATACCAACTACGTTGGAGGCTGGACAGCCACATTTCCACTCCTGGCTCTGCTCTGCGGGGGGAGGAGGACCATAATATGCATTCTGGGTCACAGATTCCCAGGGGTTCAGGGTCACATGTCCCTAGGCCTAACAGGGCTTCACAACCTGCTGAGGCTGTTTGGGGTCATTCCAAGATTCCGCAAGTGCTCCAAGCAGGAATTCCCAGGATAAGGGGTCATCCTGCACATCCTTTATTGCTCCAGACAGGGAGTCACACCAGGGGTATCCACATTATTCAAACATGTCAGATTGTGCTCCAGACAGGGAGACTGACCGGGGGTATCGACATAAATCACATAAATCCATAGAAAGGGAATTCAATCAGGGGCACTCTCATAATTCAGCAATTGCTCTGAAAAGGAAGTCAGTAGAAAGGGGGTTAGCCATGGAGGCGGCTCCTGACTCTGGCACCTCTGGCACATGTTCAGGGGCTACGGAGTACTGGGGCACTTCCACCACTCAGGCCTCTCCAACTGCTTGGGCTCAGGGACAGTGTTCCCAAGAGGAGTCCATTGTGAACTCGGGGACTTCCACCCCTCCAAGGTCACCTGGGTATTTGGGGCATCAAAGTCCTAGCCTGCCTAGCCTGGTAGGTGAGCAGGTAGGCCAGGCACCCTCACCAGGGTCACCTGGGTATCCAGGGCACCAAAGTCCTGGCCTGTCTAGCCTGATAGGTGAGCAAGTAGGCCAGGCACCCTCACCGGCCCTTAGAAAGTCACAGTGGGCAAAGTGCCTGCCGAAACATCTAGAACAGCGGTTCTCAACCTGTGGGTCGCGACCCCATTTGGGGTCGAATGACCATTTCACAGGGGTCGCCAAACAACGCAGTCCTCCATTTTTCCCCCTTTTCCTTAGCTGTGCTACTCCCTCTTATTCTATTGGCTTTTGAAAGCCAATAGAATAGACTCTCTTGAATAGAGTCTAATTCTATTGGCTTTCAAAAGCCAATAGGAATTGTCCAGGCTGTCTCTGCCCTGCTGAGCCCGCCAAAAGTCCCAGTCTGCAAACGGTGCTGCAAGTTGTCTGCAGCGAAGGCGAGCTTTCTTGAAGTTGCCACCCCTCCCTGCTGAGCAACTACTAAATGTAAGTAAAAGAGGGCCAGGGGTGGGAGGGCCGCCCAGGAGCGCCTGGGCCTGCCTGCTGCTGCCCCGAACGGGTGGTGGCCAAGGTAAGGCTAGCAGGGCAGCGGTGGGCGCTGGGAGGGTAGCTGGTGCGTGTGGGGCCCAGTGGGTAGCTTACCTCCCTTGGGCTGGGCCAGCTGGTGGCCCAGCCAGTGGTCGGCATGCACCATCGCTGCTGCTTGCCATGGCCACCCAGGAGCGCCTGGGCCTGCCTGCCACCACACTGAATGGGCGGTGGCCAAGGTAAGGCTAGCAGGGCAGTGGCGGGTGCTGGGAGAGCAGCTGGCGTGTAAGGGACCAACTCTCAGCTGGCTGTCGGGAGCTGGGCGGTGTGTAGCAGCCCCACCGGTTCCCCACTGATGTCCGGACTCCGATCCAACTCCCAGCTGACTGTCAGGAGTCGGGCTGTGCTCCTGGGGGCCATGCGGATGTCGGCCAGCTGTTGGCTGTGTCCTCCCCATCTTCCAGCTCATGGCAAGCCCAGGGGCTTGAAACGCGCCCCCGATGCCACCCCGTACCGACTCAGCTGCATGGGCGGCCGGTCCGAGCCGAGCCAGGTCTGGGCCACTGCCTCCATGCCATGCCGGAGCTTCCTCCCGCACTGCTCGGCCCACCTCCCTCACCGTCAGAGGCCGCCTTGGCCCTCTGGCACCCAGCGTGGCCCTGGGGCTGGTGGGCAGGAGCGGCTCCTTCCTGTCTTGTCGGGCTCCGGGCCTCAGAAGTGGCCAGGCGGCGGGGAAGAGGGTGATGCCCACATGTGCGTCAGAGGCCAGCCGGACGGGCCGGGAGGGGAGAAGCAGCGCCTTCCAAGCAGGAGCCACGCCCCTCTCGCATCTGACGAATCAGAAAAGGCTTTGGCGGTGAAGGGCTGCGCAGTGTGGAAAGGGGCTCCCACGATCGTGCCACTGCAATGGCACTCAGGAGGTTGGAGGGGTGGGCAGGTCCCGGGGGAAGCTGGGAGAGGGCAAGAGGTGCCGTGATGAGGATGGGGGGCTCCAGACTACCATCCCCAGTAGCCCTAAAAAGCACTGTAGAAGAGTGGGGAATGCTGGGAGTTGCAGTTCATCACCATTTGGGAAAACATGACTCTCCAAAAATCTATCCTCTCTTCCTTCCTTCCTTCCTTCCATCCATCTCCTTCCCTTCTCCTTCAATCTCTCCTTCCTTTCTTCCTTCCTTCCTTCCTTCCTTTCCCCTTCAATCTCCTTCCTTCTCCATCTCCTTCCTTTCCCCTTCAATCTTCCTTCCTTCCTTCCTTCCTTACATCTCCAACTCCATCCCTTCACCTTCAATCTCCCTCTCCTTCCTTCCTTCCTTCCTTCCCTCCTTCCTTCCTTCCTTCCTTCCTTCTTTCTTTCCTTCCTCCTTCAATCTCCTTCCTTCTCCATCTCCTTCCTTTCCCCTTCAATCTTCCTTCCTTCCTTCCATCTCCATCTCCAACTCCATCCCTTCACCTTCAATCTCTTTCTCCTTCCTTCCTTTCTTTCCCCTTCAATCTTCCTTCCTTCCTTCCCTCCCTCCCAACATTTTTGAGCAAGGAAGAGTAAGCTTCTCCAGTGAGCATTGCTATATTGTTTTTGTAATTAATCACTATGCTTTAATTATGTTCAATTTGTAACAATGAAAATACACCCTGCATATCAGATATTTACATTACGATTCAAAACAGTAGTAAAATTACGGTTATGAAGTAGCAACGAAAATAATTTTATGGTTGGGGGTTACCACAACATGAGGAACTGTATTAAGGAATCGCGGCATTAGAAAGGTTGAGAACCACTGATCTAGAAGATTATGTGAGGTTCCTGTCAACATATAAGGAATCTTGCTATGAGGTCGCTGAATGAGGAGGTTAACACTTAGTAAGAGTCTCATATATTATTTTGATTTTGGATATGTTTATTTGAATTAATAACTATTTTGAAAAGGTGTTTGCCTGCGTGCAGACCAGAGCATTTCCACCCTCCTTGCATTTGAATAATGCATCTGTGTGCCAATCTCCCTGCTTGGCACAATGCACCTATGCGTAAGCTAGGTGTATTCCATCTAGGGGGGAGAGGTGTTGTGTCCTGAGCCTGCAAGATCTGAAAGCAGGCTCATAATGTTGCAAATGGTCCCGGGCATTCCAGAAGCTGCCCAGGACCAGACAGGGTGGCGCCAGCCTTGCGCACATGCGCAAGGCACAAAAATGCTTAATTCCTATTGGTTCACACTGTCTGGCTTCTGGCCCTATAAAAGGCCTGCGTGCCTTTTGCTGCTTGCTTGGTTGTAGGAGAGTAAAATAAAGAGCTTGTTGTTTCCACCATGTGTCTTCATCAATTGCCAACAAACTGAAAAAACAACATGTGGCATGTTGTATACAAGGGAGTGGCTCATCTAAAATAATCCAGTAAAACTTCCATGGTTGAGGGTGGACTAGAACCACCATGCTGGTGTCCTGCCATTTGGTTGGGGTGGGGGGGAGGAAGGTTGCTGGCATTCTTTGCATGCTTTCACTGTGGTTGTAACCGCCTGGGAATTAGGGAGGAGGATAGTCTTCGGAGATGAAGCAAACTCCTTCCCAGCTGGTTCCAGTCTGGTTCCAAGGCCATTGTGTCCTGAGGCTGACCTCTGTTATCTACCTAGCACCTCAGCATTCTCATAACAATCCTGCAGCATCACATTGGCTGCCAGTGAAATGATTAGTGAGGTTGGGTTTGTGGAAGTGAAAGAATTGTTTGTGCTTCACATAGGGCCTTCAGATTCTGCTGATGTTTCTGCATCCGCTTTCTCTCAGTAAAAGTTATTTTGATTACCTCAATGGAGTCAAGAGTTTTACTTTCCTGAGGGACCAGCTAGGACAGATCCTTACATTAGGTGGAATCTGCAACTGTGTTTAACCCAGAGAGGCACTCAGCCCTACTATAGGGATTGTGCAAATGATGTCAGCTCAAGGCAGTGATCTGAAGGAAGCTGAATGCTGGGGGGAAGCCTCCTCCAGGGCTCCCCCTGGATTGGACCTCTCTGAATGGATGGAGGAGATTGCCAGCCTGAGAGACTCATCAAGACCTAGGTGATTCATTGGCATTGGCAAGAAAGATGAGTGGAAGGGAGAGCCACATGAGGGGTAGTCACAGCAGCCGATGATGTGAATTGCAACCAGAGGTGGAAGAGCTTGAGGATGAGGATGACGATGGCAGGGTGACTGACCATATCAATCTCCTGATGAAGCAATCCATGTGGTTTATGATGGATTCTTTCCAGACCCTCAAGGCATGCGAATCCCATGCTTCAGCTATTGTAAGAGTGACTCGTTAAGCCCAAGAGGAGGATGACAGTGGGAAACCATCACCACTGGATACCACAGCAGGAGTTTCAGCAACCTCAGAATTTTGTGCCATGGCTTTGGGCACAGCACAGAAGGTGGCTGCCAGGGCTAATGCCCAGGGGGACTGGCATGGTGAGACCGAAGAGGCGCAAAGCCCCACCCCTTGGTGTGAAGTTCAATGGAGACCCCCAATAGTTGGGATTCTTTCTGGTCCATGTGCTGACTTACATGCTGGAGATCTCCACTGAGGGTGCCAAGATGAGGAGTGTCACCCTGGCACTGGAAGGGGACATGGCCCATTGGATGGTGACACTTCATAACATAAATGTGCCTGAGCTGAGGAACTTCAACTGCTTCATGATAGTGCTCCACCATTGGTTTGAAGATCCCTTAGCTGACTGCAAAGTGAGGGATTGTATCAAGATTGTGAGGCAAGCCCATCAAGCAGTAGTAGAGTACACAGAGGAATTTTGTGACCTGACATGCCAACTTAACAACTGGACAGAGGGCATCCTCATAAGCTGTTTCAAAATGGATTGAATGACAACTTGTACAATGCCAATGTCGTGAGGGGAGCCCCTGCAACCCTCCATGGCTGGTACATCCTAGATGAGGAGGTGGAAATTATGGATTTCATAGTGGAACACCCTGAAAGTTCCAGAAATACCATTCATTATATGGGTCATGACTGATTTGTTTTCTAAAGAAGTACACTTTATGCTGTGTCCAAAAATTTCATTGACATGGAACCTAGCCAAACTATTCTTACAGCATATTTACTGATTACATGGGGCACCTCAAAGCATTATTTCAGACAGAGGGGTGCAATTTACTTCTAAGTTTTGGCAGGCCTTCCTTAACCTACTTGGGACTGACCAGGGGCTTAGTTCCAGTCATCACCCCCAAACCAAATGGGGGGAAGAGGTTGTGAACAAGTGAACTCAGTATTGGAACAGTACCTGAGATGCTTTGTAAACTATCAACAAGATGATTGGACTGACTTTTGCAGAAGTGGCATAAAACAATTCTGTACATAGTAGCGCAGTATTCACCTCTTTTAGAGTGGCTACTGGTCAGGACTTTAAGCCTATACCTGAACTACTTCTAAATGACCTCCAATGCTATCATTAAAAGAGTAGGTCTCCCAATTACGAAATACATGGCTGGTGGTGAGAAAAGCCCTTGCAGATGCCCGGGAGGCTTACAAGACCTAGACCAACAAAAAACGCATGGAACCCAAACTGTTCAACATTGGTGATTGTATCTACCTCTCTATCTTCAGTCTCTACAACTTTCAAAGAAATTAGTTTGTAGGACCTTTTTTCATCAAACGTATTATAAATGCTGTGACAGTAGAGTTGGACCTGCCAAAGTCTCTTTGTTGGGTCCATTCTGTGTTCCATTATATATTAAAACCTGAGGTCATTTCCCCTCTTAGGCCTAACTTTCCACCACCTCCCAAAGCAATGACGGTCAAAGGGGAGCAACATTTTGAAGTTTGAGAGATATTAGATTCCCTCAGGCATAGAGGAGAGTTCCAATATCTTGTAGCATGGAAGGATTTTCCCAAAGCTCAAAATGAGTGAGTGCATCATCACCATGTTAGAGCTTCCAGACTTTTAAAGTGGTTTCATAATCAATTTTGTGACCTGACATACCAACTTAATGACTGGCTGGAGGACATCCTCATGAGCTGTTTCAAGGATGGATTTAACAGTGTTGCAAGGGGAGTGCCTGCAACCCTCCATGGCTGGTACATCCTAGATGAGAAGGCAGAAATTGACCAGGCATGCAATAAGTATTGTGTGGCATGGCCATGGAAAAAATGCCTTCCAGAAGAGGGAGGCAATGAAGCTGCAAGCTCCACAGACTCATTCCACTAGATAAAATCCCTCCAGAATGTATATGGGTCAATATAAAAGGAAAAAAAGTGACATTGCCATTGGGTATACTACAGGCCACCCAACTAATCATAAGAAATAGATGAACTCTTTGCCAACCAGTTAACAAATGTATGTAGGAAACATAACATAGTAGTAATGAGAGACTTCAACTACCCAGATATCAGCTGGGAGACAAACTCTGCATTGAGTGAAAGATCAAACAGATTTCTAACCAACCAATTGAAAAAGGGCTGGTGTGGTTCCCATCTTCAAGAAAGGAAAAAAACTTTCTTTCCAGGAAACTACAGACCAATGAGTCTAACATCAATACCTGGGAAGATCCTGGAAAAGATAATCAAAAAACAGATCTGCAAACAACTAGAAGCAAATAAAGTTATAACCAGTAACCAGCATGGGTTTGTTAAAAACAGATCATGCCAAACCAATCTTCTTTCATTCTTTGATAAAGTGACCAAATTAGTAGACCAGCAAAATGCTGTGGACATAGTATACTTAGATTTCAGTATGGCATTCAACAAAGTAGACGACAATCTACTGCTTGGTAAGTTAGAAAAAGGTGGAATAGACAACATCACCACCAAATGGATTTGTAGCTGGCTGACAAATTGTACTCAATGAGTAGTCCTCAATGGTTCTACATCCACATGGTGTCATGGTTCCGACAGATTAAACTCTTGAAAAGAACTTTGAGGCATTATTTACCTTAAAGAATCATTTATTTGAGAAGCATAATATCGGCACTACATAATTGAAGCCAAAAATTGAATTACCCTCCCCTTGGCACAAAGTAGTAAAGCACAATTCCCTCCTCCAACTAACAATCATAAATCACTTTCCCCAATTAACTTGAAATGTGGGCTCTCTCCACAGCTCTCCAGCCCACCAAATCGTTATCAGCTCTGGGCTCAGTAATCTTGAATTCCCACAACTTGAAATTGTTATTATGATTAACTGGACTCTCATCCACATCCCCCCTCCCAGCATCAATCAGCAAAAGTGAAAGAGAAAAATGAATGCATTTCCATCTGTTGTCAAAGCAATAACACCCGATGTTAGTAGCATTGACATCCGGTCCCCCTTACAAGAAGGAGAAATCCTGTAATGCAAACAAAAGTACAGATTAGGGGTTACCTCTTGGTTTGTTAGGGTGTTTCTTATAGAATCTATTAATGAGTCTGTCAGCTTTTACATCACTAGATTTTACCCAGGTGACCTCAGACAATGGATATCCCATTGCACTAAATACTGCAATTTCCCTTTAAAAATTCTTGAATCAAGAATATGCATTACTTCATAGTGAATCTGTCCTGCCACCACGAGAGGTCCCGGTGCCTTCTTAGGGGGCGGTCTTAAGGTGGAATCTCGAAAAGATTTCAACAGGCTACAATGGAAAACAGGGTGAACTTTCCCTAAGAGCCTGGGAAGTTTTAATTTTACCATGACCAGGTTAATGATCTTTACAATAGGGAAAGGTCCTAGGTACTTTGGTCCTAACTTCTTACTAGGTAACTTGAGCCATAAATACTTAGTTGACAGATAAATCTTTTCCTCAATTTGAAGTGTCTTTTGAGGAACCCTTTTCCTATCTGCCTGTTTTTTGTATGTCTCAGAAGCCTTTTTCAAAGTGGTTTCCATGGTTTTCCAGACCAGCTCCCACCCCTTCACCCATTGATCAAGAGTCTTGGAGGCGGAGGATCCTTGAGGATATTCAGGTATTGGGTTGAATTCTTTTCCTGTGGCCACTTTAAAAGGCATGAAGCCTGTGCTGCTGTGAACAGAGTTATTGCAAGCCACCCCTGTGAAAGGGAGGAGGTCTATCCAGTTCGTCTGTTTGTAATTGACATAGCAATGGAGATATTGTTCCACCATTGAGTTAGCCGATTCAGCTGCCCCATTGGTAGATGGATGAAAGGCCGATAACAGTCCTTGAGATGAGCCAATTAGTTTGAGAAAACTCCTCCAAAACTTAGCTGTAAACTGCACAGTGTCAGAAATTATTCATTTGGGTGCGCCATGCAGTCTGTAAACGTGTTTTAGGAACATTTTGGTCAGTTGTTGGCCAGACGGGAGTCCTTTTCAGACAATAAAGTGAGACTGTTTCGAAAACAGATCTATCACAGTCCAGATGACCGTTTTTCCTTTCAGGTAGATCTACTATAAAATCCATAGCAATTTCTTCCCATGGTTGGGAAGGGTCCGCCACCAGCTGTAACAACCCAGAGAGTTTCCCCAGAATTTTTTTCATGGTGGCACATACAGCACAACTCCAAACATAGTTTCCCACATCCTGTTTCAATCTCAGCCACCAGAATAGCTGGCGGATGAGGTGTAGAGTTTTTAAATACCCAGAGTGCTCAGCCTGTTTTACGTCTTGGCCATGTCAGAGAGCATTAAGGTAAGGAGGAAGATCTCTGGAAAGTATAGCTTTCCCCCCCCTTGTAAACCAAACCATTCCTGCATGTTAGGGAGGTTTGATTGTCCTTGAACCATTGGTCGGTGAGGAGCTCTTGTTTTATTTTCATCAGGGTTAGGGGCTCTTGAAGGTGGGTTGAGAAGCAGTTTGTGGATTGGAGATAATTGCCTTATTAACCTCTTCATGCTGGCTTTTGTACTGGCGCAGTCTGGATAGAGCAGTGATAGCGAACCTTTTAGAGACTAAGTGCCCAAACTGCAACCCAAAACCCACTTAGGCATTGTCAGGTGCTGGGTGGGTGTGGCCCATTGGGTGGGTGTGGCCCATTGGGTGGGTGTGGCTGTGGTGGTAACAGCAGACTGGATGGGATTAAAAAGTTCAATCAATCAATTCCAACTTTGCAAGATCTTTTTTTTCTTGCGAGAAGTTGAAATTGACTCATTGATTGAATGAACCTTTTTTTTTGTACACGGCGGTGGAGGCCTAAAGTGAAAAGATTTTATAAAACCCAGCTGAAGGCCTAGGACTGGGGCAACGGCATGCATGCCCACAGAGAGGGCTCTGAGTGCTGCCTCTGGCACCCATGCCATAGGTTCGCCACCACTGGGATAGAGCATCAGCTAAGAAGTTTTTTCCTCCTGGTATGTACTTTAGAGTGAAGGTAAAACAGTTGAAGTACTGTGCCCATCACACATGTTTCAGGGACAATTTGTGGGGAGTTTTCAGTGCTTCTAGATTTTTGTGATCAGTCCATACCTCGAAAGGGCACCTTGCTCCTTTCTAGATAGCGTCTCCAGTTTAATAGAACCCAGCTTATTGCGAATGCCTCCTTTTCCCACACAGCCCACCTCCTCTTGCACTCAGTGAATTTTTCAAGGTATAGGTGCAGGGTTGTAGGGTCCCACTCTGGTTCTTTTGCAGCACTACAGCTCCAACGGCCACGTCACTAGCATCGGCTTGAATTACAAAGGACTTCCTTGGCAGGGATGCTTTAAGATTGGTTCAACAGCAAATAGTCTTTTTAAGTTCTCAAAAGCAGTCTGACAGTTCATAGTCCATGCTAGTGGTTGGCCCAGTTGCGGGTTTCCTCCCTCTTTGCCTGTTTTTAGTAATTCTGTAATTTTGGCAAAGAAGGGGATGAATTGACGGTAGAAGTTGGCGAATCCTAGAAAGCTCTGGAGCTGTTTGCGAGTCTTTGGAGGCTGCCATTCAATTACGGCTTTCACTTTGGTTGGGTCCATTTCAATGCCCTCACTGGAAATTCTGTAGCCAAGAAAATCTAATCGGGTCTGGTGAAACTCACACTTTGATAGTTTGACATAAAGTTTGGCATTCAACAGTTTCTTTAACACTTCTCTCACTAGTTTTACGTGGTCAGTCATATTCATGCTGTATATCAGGATGTCATCAAGATAAACCAGAACCACTTTGTATAAATGGTCATGTAGGACCTGATTAATCAGCTGCATGAAGACAGCTGGGGGCCCCTGTAGTCCAAATGGCATGACTTTAAATTGATAGATCCCCATGGGACAGTTAAAAGCAGTCTTCCACTCATCTCCCTCCTTTATTCTCACCCGGTAATATGCCTCTCTCAGGTCTAACTTAGTGAAGACACTCCCCTTTGCCAGGTGGGTTAGTAAGTCCTTCAGGAGGGGGAGGGAATATTTATTTTCCACACTCACTGCTGTCATAGTTCCAACTAATGAAACACAGGCATTGTTTTCCTAAAAATTCTTTATTCTGTGTAACAGAGTGTCGGCACAGCATGGAGGGATGCCAAGATCTAACTTCTCCTCCCCTGAACACATATTTTGCCAGGATATTTCCCTCCCTGAATTTGCTGTCATAAATCACATTCTCCAATCAGTTTGAAGGCCAAAGGTTCCCTTCCGTTTTTGCAGCACGGGATTTTTATCTAAAGTAATTCCCTACACACATTCTTTCTCCTCCCCTCCCAGCATCATCTAAGTTAACTCTAAAAATACCACGCAGCTCTGCATATTTTGTCAAAGCAAGAACATCCAATGTTAGCAGCATTCTAACATTCAGACCCTTATAATCGATGCAGAGATGAAGTGACCTGTCTTTTTTTAAAAACAACAACACCCGGGCTCCCACAGCAGACTTGGCCCATTCAATGAATCCCCTCGCTAGGTTTTTGTCCACATATTGCTGCATCTCCTCCATTTTAAGGGGGGACATAGCATACATTCTCAGTCATGGGAGTTTGGCTCCCGGTAACAGTTTGATTGAGCAATCATTGGGTCAGTGGGGAGGCAGGGCATCACATTCTTTCTCACTAAATGCCTCCGCTAGGTCCCAGTATTCGCTGGGGATGAGTGGCTCACCTGGTTGCGATAAGGCAGCCATATGCGCTAGCTCATTTGGTGGGCTAAAGTCTCCTGTAACGTCCGTTGAATTAAGGGGGGGCTTGGGTCCTATAGGTAACCTCATAGTCTTCATTCACTTCTCCCACCAGATAAACAGCTTCCATTTATCCAACCAGGCTAATCCTAGGGTTACAGCCTCAGTCATTTTCGGAGCCACCAGGAAACAAATGGACTCCCACTGCTCACATATTTCTAAGCATAGGGGTTCAGTCAATTGCGTGACTAAAGTTCCTTCCATTAGGGAGCCATCGGCTTGCTCAAACCTCATGGGTTTGGAGAGCAGCCTTGCTCGTATGCCCATTTTCATGGAAGTGACAAGCTAATAATGCACCAGGAACATCCAGAGTCGACTAGCACTTTTAAATCTACCTGTGCCCCCATCTTAGGTATTATGAGTTTGGCAGGTAATGAGAAAGGTGGGACGTGTTGACTCACCATCGGGTTGTTCTCTCCTTCGTCATTGCTGTCATAGGAGGGTAGAATGGTGGAAGGTCCGCCTTGGGTCTCGGCACTGTCCTGCATGGGGAACGTGATTTGGGCAACTGGTTCCTGTGTGATCCAGTTGGATTTCTCTTTTGTTGGCTACTGGGCTGGTTTCTTTCTCGCTGGTGGTCCCAGTCTACTCTGCTGCTGAGGGTAAGGGACTGGGCAATTTGCTGCTTGATGTCCCTGTTGTCCGTATCAGCAACACTTGATCGGTCCCCCCCCATGGCAGCTGCTGCATCCCCAGTGGCTGCAAGCCTCCCAACAGTTGCTGCATGCTCAAGGACTGTTGCCACTTCCACGGCTATTGCTGCATTACTGGCAGCTATGGCATCCCCAATTGCTGTACAACTTCCATCAGTCTCAGCAGCAGCTATAATGGCACCCCAAGTTGCTGTAGGCCTCCCAATGGTTGCTGCATGGGCAGGGCTGCTGCCATCCCCACTGCTGCTGGCTTGCGGGGGGTTGTGGCATCCCCAGTTGCTGTAGGGCCCCTGCAGCCCTGGAGGGGGTTGTTTCTGGATCCCCATCAGTTGTGGGCCCCTCAGCAGTTGCTGCACATTCAGAGGCGGTGGCCATCCCCATTGTTGCTGCTGTACTCTCGGTGGTTGCTACCTCCTGGTGGCTGCATCACCCTGATTGTTGCAAGCCCCCATCTGCTGCTACATATTTGTGGGTGCTCAGCATCCCCCATTGCTGTATGGGCCCCAGGAGACGACTGGAGCTGTCTCTCCCCATGGGGCTGGAGGCCCTGGTAGGTGGTTTCAAGGATGGGGAGGCTGCCTGGTCTGCACAGGTGGGACTGGGGGTTCCCCTTGTCAGGAGTTGGTGGCTACCTCACTGATCATCATGATCTCTAACATATGGGGAACGAGAAAGTTGCTCTCCACTTCTGATCTCTAGCTCCTCGAATCTTTCCACCAACTTCTCCACTGACTGACTACAAGCTGCAAACAGGTACTTCTACTCACCCGAGTCCTCAGCAGTAGTCTATTTTGTGGTTCTCCACCGATCTGGGAAATGCAATGTGTGGGAATCCCCTCTTTGCAGTTCAACCTCGTCTACCTTTGAAGCACTTGATGGTGGCAAGACTGTCTCAAGGTGTCTGGATTCTCTACTGGGTAAGGTCCACTCTGATAACCAGATCAGATGTCCTCAGGGCTTGGGCTTTGCTCCCAATTGAGAGGCCTGGAAAAGTTCCTTCTCCACCAGTGCACTGGCTCCCACTCCCCCCCCCTGGGTAGCAACTGCAGCCCAGGTGCTGGTGTCAGGCGCTCTTTCTTTCTCCATGCTGAAATCTTCCCCAAATCTTTGTCAGTCTATCCCTCAACTCTAAGGATAGAGACTGGGGCTCGGGACCCCAAGATGGTTAGGTAAAAGTTGAGAATTTTTGGTGTAATGTCATGGTTCTGACAGACGAAACTCTTCAAAAGAACTTTGAGGCATTGTTTCCCTTAAAGAATCTTTTATTCAAGAAGCATAATATCGGCACTACATAATTGAAGCCAAAAACTGAATTCCCCTCCCCTTGGCACAAAGTAGCAAAGCACAATTCCCTCCTCCAACTAACAGTCATAAATCACTTTCCCCAATTAGCTTGAAACACGAGCTCTCTCCACAGCTCTCCAGCCCACCAAATTGTTATCAGCTCTGTGCTCAGTAACCTTGAATTCCCACAACTTGAAATTGTTATTATGACTAACTGGACTCTCATCCACATCCTCCCTACCAGCATCAATCAGCTCTAAAAGCGAAAGAGAAAAATGAATGCATTTCCATCTGTTGTCAAAGCAATAATACCCGATGTTAGCAGCATTGATATATGGAGAGAAGTAAGCAGTGGGGTACCACAAGGCTTCGTTTTAGGCCCAGTATTCTTCAATATCTTCATTAATGACTTAGATGAGGGAATTAAAGGAAAACTCATTAAATTTGCAGATGACACTTAACTCTCAGGAATAGATGAAACTCAGCAAAGCGCTGAGTTCTCTTCACACGGGTCTTGGTGCCTTCACGAGAATGTCTGCTCCCCTCCGTCTTCCTGTCTCTCCTTAGCTAAGGGGCGCTTTGGCATGGGCAGCTGGGGAAGGGGAGGCCTGGCTTCTCTCAGGGGGATGAATTAAGCACACATTGGAAGGGGAACCTCTGAGTTGGGGGCAGCCAAAGTTAGCCCTCCAGTTTGGGAGAGGAGCTCTTTCCTTTCTGCATGGAGCGACTCCCGCCTCCCACAACAAAACTCTGCAGGGCCGGGAATCGCGGAATTTAGGTGGTGAGTAAAACATGCAAGATGATTGAAAGGCCTTCTTAAGATTTTAGGGGGGTGATGGAGGGGGAGAAGGCGGGCCAGAAATTTGGTGGACGTTGCTAAGAAGTGAGTGAATGACTTCAGTTCCAGAATCTCCAGAATCACGTGGAAACATGTGCAATATCTGGAGTCTGGGTTGGAGAAGGGTGGGCTATTCTTTTATTCTTTTGTGAGTGGAGGTTCCTAAATTGGGGGGAAAGGCAGGGGGGAGGTTTAACCATGTAAAGGAATAATCTATATGTCGAGGAATTCGACTTTGGAAATGGTATTGAAATACACACCCTCGGATAGCAGAAAGCATTTCTGTCTCTCCCTCCCCGCAAACTGGGATAAGAATACTTGATAAAAGCAAATTTCAGCATTATTTTACTCCAGTGGCCAATCAGATACAGAAGGAAACTAAAACTGGACAAGAAACCAACAATAACTCTCCATTCTGTGTATAGAGGGTGTAGTTTTGTATAAGGAGAAGAAAGATAAAAGTAAGAATACATTCTGGATAAATCAGTACTGTAAACTTCAACTGTACTTGCAGTGTGACAGCAGTTAAATCAGTGGTGCCACATTTCAAAGTTACAGTTAGAGTACTCCAATTGCAGCTACTTTCTTGCAGGTATGTGGAATGGCGTGGGACCCACAGGTTTTGCAAAGGGAAGAGAGGAAGTTGGTTACAGCTTATTAGGAAAGATAAAATAGACAACCAAGAATGCTTTATTGAATATTCTTCATCCAGATTTTATATCAATTTCATCTGCTAATACAGGTGTTCTGAGACACTCTTCTGTTTTAACTTTTTTTCCTTGTCGCTTTTTGGAGTTTTTATCTTGCTTTCATGAGAGGGCAGCATTTTGGAGGGGGTGTAGCTTCCCCCTTCCCCCCAAGCCATCAGCTGAGCAAGATCCCACCTGCCCACACTCTTCCCCCTGCCCGAGGCTTTCATTGTCATGACCATTTCTGTTGAGACCTGGGGGGGGGCTTTTTGGTATTTATTCTGCTCCCATCTGCTAGGTAGTTGCAGCAGGTTTTGGTCTCTTCTGTCATGCTGCAAGGTTACCCCCGAAGCACATTTGTTTTGGGGGGATCCCTGTTCCGGTTGCTTAAACCCTCTTACTCCTCCTCCTCCTCCTCCTCACTGGAGCCCCCCTTTGTCTGCAACCAGCCTCTGCCTTGCCTTGCCTTGCCATGCCTTGTCTTGCCCCGTGGCAATGGCACTACCACCCTGCCCCCTCTCTTACTTCGCCTCACCCTGCAGGACGAGCCTCCTGCCCATGTCCCACCCACCAGAGACCCTCTGGATCTCCCCCAACCCTGCCCGGCCCCCACAGTCATCCCTCCCCATGAGCAACATCGAGGTGGCCATGCCCACCCTGGCCACACCCACCCAGTTGGCCATGACCACCATAGCCACGCCCACTCCATGGGCCATTCCCACCCAGCACCCGGCAATACATAAGTGGGTTTTGGGTTGCAATTTGGGCACTCAGTCTCTAAAAGGTTCGACATCACTGTTTTAGACTTTAACACCATGACTCCAGGGACAGCTTAACAAATGAAAGTTTAATATTGCACTGATAACCTCAGAGAGCACCAAGAACACCACAGATGAAGTCTAGTCTAGTCCTGTATAGCAATTTAGTTGTGATCGCTAAAATGTGCTTTGATACTTTATTGAATATGAACACAGCACCTGCCTGCACCATCTTAAAACAGTTTTCTCAGATTATGTAGGCTATTTATGTATTTATTTACATTTATTATGGCCAACCTCTCCAACAGACTTTGTATTCTGTAGGAACTACATGATCCTGGAAAGCCATACAGTAGGTTTAACGTGTTAAAGGTTGAAAGCCTAGACAAGTGCTAAATACATACCTTTATGCCCTCTGAAATACTTTTAGTATGTCAGATCTAAAGCACTGTAGAACCCCATTGTAGTATAAATTCATTTGTTCAAAGATGGGTATCATAATACTAAAAAGCTGTTATGCCTTTATATATTTCACCAACAAAATGATACAGAAACCTATGATGCCTAAACTGTGTGTTAAATCATTTTCTTCCAAAAGACCCACCCAGGCATTCTGATTTTCTTTAGAGTTGGGTTTGGCTAGTCTAAAGAAGAGAAGAAACAGGAGTGACATGATAGCAGTATTCCAGTATTTGAGGGGCTGCTACAAAGAACAAGACATCAAACTATTCTCCAAAGCACCAGAGGGCAAGACAAGAAACAATGGATGGAAACTGACCAAAGAGAGAAGCAACCTGGAATTAAAGAGAAACTTCTTAACAGTGAGGACAATTAATCAGTGGAACAGCTTGCCTTCAGAAATTGTGGGTCTCCATCACTGGAGGTTTTTAAGAAGAGGCTAGACAGTAACTTGTCTGAAATGCTTGAGCAGGGGGCTGGACTAGAAGGCCTCCAAGGTCCCTTCCAGCTCTATTTTATTCTATTCTGCCTTGGAGCTGGCTTTTTCATGCATCAGGCTGTGCTGCAGGCCAAACAGTTGATTGTTGCCCCAATGAATGCAGGGAAGGAGCTTTCAGGGACACAAGTCAAAAATAACAAAAAAAGCTTCTTTCAACATGTAAAAAACAAGAAAAAAGTTAAGGAAATGATTGGTTCATTAGTGGGGGAAAGTGGCAAGAAGGTGACAAGCAACAGGGAGAAAGCAGAACTATTTAACTCATTTTTTTTCATCTGTCTTTACACAAAGGGAAAAAACAGTCCAACCTATCAAAAACAGTAACATAAAAAATAGATTAGAAACACAAGTTAAGATAGGCAAGAAAATGGTAAGTGAGTCCAGCCTAGACAATTTCAAATCACCAGGACCAGATGGATTACACCCTAAGGTTCTCAAGGAACTGGCAGATGTGATCTCAGAACCACTGAACTATATTTTTCAAAGATCTTGGAGCACTGGGGAACTACCAGAGAACTGGAAAAGAGCTGATATAGTTCCCATCTTCAAAAAAGGGAAAAAATAGATCCAGGAAACTACAAACATATCAGACTGACCTCAATACCTAGGAAGATTCTGGAAAAGATAATCAAACAACAAATCAGCAAACACCTAGAAGCAAACAAAGTCATTACTAAAAGCCAACGTGGGTTTGTCAAAAACAGATCATGCCAGACAAATATTATTGCATTCTTTGACCAAGTGACAAAATGAATGGACCAGAGGAATGCTGTGGATATAATTTACTTGGACTTCAGTAAAGCATTTGATAAAGTAGATCACAACCTACTACTTGATAAGATAGGAAAATGTGGGTTAGACAGCATCATCACCAGATGGATTCGTAGCTGGCTGACCGGCCGTACTCAGCATGTGGTCTTCAATGGAACTGTATCTACATGGAGGGAAGTGTGTAGTGGGGTGCCCCAGGGCTATGTTCTAGGCCCAGTGCTCTTCAACATCTTAATTAACAATTTGGACGAGGAGATAGACGGGGAAGTCATCAAATTTGCAGACGACACCAAGCTGGC
Source organism: Bothrops alternatus (assembly GCA_034064705.1). Classification (NCBI taxonomy): domain Eukaryota; kingdom Metazoa; phylum Chordata; class Lepidosauria; order Squamata; family Viperidae; genus Bothrops; species Bothrops alternatus. The sequence goes on from JARGCV010000112.1 coordinate 38,089,866, forward strand.
AGGAATAGCCAACTCGCCAGAAGATAGGCTTAAGATACAGGAGGATCTGAACAAACTGGAACACTGGGTGCTAGCTAACAAAATGAAATTCAACGGTGTAAACAGTAAAGTTCTACATTTAGGCAAGAAAAACCAAATGTACATGTTTGTGTGAGGGATCTCAGAGTCCTAGTGGACAATCACTTAAATATGAGCCAGCAGTGTGCTGCAGCTGCCAAAAAAGCCAACACAGTGTTAGGCTGCATTAACAGAGGGATAGAATCAATATCACTTGAAGTATTATTACCACTTTACAATGCCTTGGTACGGCCACACTTGGAATACTGCATCCAGTTTTGGTCACCAGGATGTAAAAAAGATGTTGAGACTCTAGAAAGAGTACAGAGAAGAGCAACAAAAATGATTAGAGGTCTGGAGCTAAAACATATAAGGAACTGTTGCTGGAATTGGGTATATCTAGTTTAACGAAGAGAAGGACGAGGGGGGACATGATAGCAGTGTTCCAATATTTCAGAGGCTGCCACAAAGAAGAGGGAGTCAGGCTATTCTCCAAAGCGCCTGAAGGCAGGACAAGAAGCAATGGATGGAAACTAACCAAAGAGAGAAGCAACCTAGAACTAAGGAGAAACTTCCTGACAGAACAATTAACCAGTGGAACAACCTGCCTCCAGAAGTGGTGAATGTTCAATACTGGAAGTTTTTAAGAAGAGACTGGACATCCATTTGTCTGAAATGGTATAGGGTTTCCTGCCTGAGGAGCGGGTTGGACTAGATGACCTCCAAGGTCCCTTCCACCACCACCATTATTATTATTATTATTATTATTATCATCATCATCTTCTTCTTCTTCTTCTTCTTCATCATCATCATCATCATCATCATCATCATCATTATTATTATTATTATTATTATTATTATTATAAAACATGGTTTCTTTATTAACATATTAGAAGTGACACTCTGGTGGGAATTCCAAGAGGAACAAAGGATGCAATCCTACTGACACTGTCTGAGACTTGCAGAAGCAGACTGAAAAATGACAATCATCCTTTTATTAGGCAATAACAGATAAGACATAGCTTTTGTTCTGGAGTTGGCCTCTACAGCTTTCACTTGCTAGAGTAACAAAGAATGTTTGAGAGGGCGTTCGAATTTCTAATGCATTTACATAGAAATATTAATCATTAATATGAGGATTAGTATAGAAGAGCTAATTAAATTTATAGAATTGTCTATAAATACTTAATGCCTCATCAAAAAATTATGTAATTGGACACAAATAAATTATTCCCCTAATATGTTTATAATTAAGACATAAAGATCAAAACACATGCCTCTTATTTGTGGATAATTTGGATTGAAGAAAAGATATAAAAAGGGAGGAACAAACCTAAGAAACCTTGCTCCATTAGCAGAAATCTCACCTACTTTTTTCCCAAACTGGGAAAGCTGTGCCTCTTTCAGATGACTCAGAAAAGACAGAACCCAGGTTAATCTGCAGCATCACAATAGTTTTCTTTTCCTGGCTTAGCATAAATTGCTATTTATTATTATTATTATTATTTTATTTTATTCTGCAGTTTTATCCATGTGCCTATTATTACTCGCTGTCAGAATCCAATTATATTTCATCTCTAGTTATCGACTATGGAAAACCCCATTTCTGCCCTCTCTGGATTCTGTCATACGATGAAGGGGAAGGGGGGGTGAACAAAGGGGTTTTATGGCCCTCACTTCCTTCGGTACAACTTCAAAGGGATTGAATGTGGATACCACCAAAAGGACTAAATCATAACAATAGGGCCATCAGCTTTCATCTACTCCTCTCTGAAGTTTCCCTTCCACCGGCAGTGAGGAAAAAGGGGGTGAAAATATAACACCTTGGATTGTCGCTGGAAAGATGGTGGGGTGGGGCTGCTGGGGACCCCTTAAAACCTTGAACTGTAGGGCTTGGGCCCCAGGTCCTGTCTAGAACTCCTGCAACCATTTTCTCTTAATAAAGGATGCCTATTGGAAGAAATATTCCAAGAGTTCTGTCTGTCTTCTTAAGATGCAAAGTGGGGTGGGTCCTTACATTAGACAGGACCTGAAGAATTAGTCCACCTGGAAGGGAGAACCTTGCCAGGGGACTTTGCAAAAATTACCATGTCAGACAGTAGAGCAAGGAAGGGGGAAAACTCCCAGGAAAGGGAGCCACTGCCCCAACTGAAACCCTGCCAGATGTCGGGATCTGAGAGGTCAGATTCCTCAGGAGAAGAGGTGGTGGAGAAACGGGACCACAAACCTTGGTGGTCAATGGGCGTTGGAAAGAAAGGCAAGTGGGAAAAGAAATCAAGAAAGGTGACCCTGAGATGGGGGGCCAACCAACCAGAATGGAAGCAGAGAAATCGCTGCACGCAAGTGAAGAGGAAGGGAGTTGGGCACTGTACTCAGGCTGGATCCTAGAGAAAGCTATCAACCTGATGAAGAGAACTCTCAGCTCCCTAGGAGAGGAGAATTCTGAGCCCTACGGCTTCCCCAGCTCCTGGAGCTGCAAAGGGAGAGACACCAAGGGGGAAGTGGAACCTGCAGCCCTGGGGACATCTGCTGATCCAGTAGTCCCCACTCCCCGCTGACTCACAGATGGTGATCTGGATGGAAGACACTACCACCGACAATGAAGGCACCGGTCCATTCAAAGACTCCCACCGCTGGACGTGAAATTCAAGGGGGAGCCAACACACTTGTGGTTTTTCTTAACCCAAGTCCTCAGCTACATGTAGGAATACGGGTGGGACATCCCCAGTGACAAAGCCCGTATCCAGATCGTGCAATCTGCCCTGGATGGGCCAGCCGCAGATTGGATGGTGAACTTGCACGACTCCAATGTTCCAGAGCTCAACGACTTCAACCGTTTCATGTCCTCTCTGAAAAGGCGATTTGAGTACCCCCTGACTGATCACAAAGCCCGTGAAAGGATAAAAATGGTGAGGCAAGGCAAACACCCGGTAGCCAAATATATGCAAGAATTCCGGGCCATTGCCAGCAAACTGAACTGGCTGGAAGACATCCTCCTTAGCCATTTCAAAGATGGACTAAATTATGACCTATATGACACTTGCCTGCCCCACGGGGACCCACACCAACTTGAGGAATGGTACGTCTTGGCAGAGGAAGCAGAGATCGACAAATTGAAGAGGCACCGCCAAGGAAAATAATGGAGCCGCTCACCGCCTGAGTTGACACGCGAACCAGTGAACCATCGGCTATGGCCAAGAGGCAAATTGTGTGTGTTTCAAGTTCAGGAGAGAAGGGCATCGGGCTGTAGAACACCGCTTAAAAGCCCCCAGCACAACCCAGACAGATCACTGGCCAGCATATCCGGAAAGTCTCCAGCTAAGCCAAAAGAACCTGCCATGAGAATGATGGAGGCTGTGGAATCCTCCACCTCTGCTCATCAGGGGGGGAAAACTCCAGCCTACACCGCAGGGCCGGTGGACGCCTCAGATGACAGCTAGGAGGGTGAACCCCTGGTGGATCTATCTTATTTTTAAGGAGGCAGGATGTATATTTCATCTCTAGTTATTGATTATGGAAAACCCCATTTCTGCCCTCTCTGGATTCTGTCATGTGATGAAGGGGAAGGGGGGGGTGAACAAAGGGGTTTTATAGCCCTCACTTCCTTCAGTACAACTTCAAAGGATTGAATGTGGATACCACCAAAAGGACTAAATCATAACAATAGGGCCATCAGCTTTCATCTATTCCTCTCTGAAGTTTCCCTTCCACCGGCAGTGAGGAAAAAGGGGGTGGAAATGTAACACCTGGGATTGTCGCTGGAAAGATGGTGGGGTGCGGTGGGGCTGCTGGGGACACCTTGAAACCTTGAACCATAGGGCTTGGGCCCCAGATCCTGTCTAGCCGTCCTGAGTTTTCGGAATAGGGCGGCCTAGAAATCGAAACAAATAAAATAAATAAATAAATAAATAAATAGAACACCTGCAACCATTTTCTCTTAATAAAGGATGCCTGTTGGAAGAAATATTCCAAGAGTTCTGTCTTCTTAAGATGCAAAGTGGGGTGGGTCCTTACACTCGCACTATTTTTCTCTCTCAAGATAAATAGGTAGTCCTTGACTTACAACAATTCATTTAATGACTGTTTGGAGTTAAAACAGCACGTAAAAAAGTAACTCATGTGTAAGACGCTAAGAAAAAACACAGGTATGTCTTTAGCAGAGGTTTGAAGCTGCAGGACACAGCTTGAAAAACTTTGTGAGTTTATTGCTTTTTATATTCTTGTTACATACACAAGCTTAACCATTAGATGCTGACAAAAGTTTCTTCATTGGAAAATTCCAAATATTTTCTAGTAACATATTATATGATCAAAGACTAGGTAAAGAACAAATACAGGCAGATCAAAGGAGAAAGAACTAACAAAGACAGGAAAAGATAGGAGAAGGAACTAAACATATTATCTGTTTAGGTACGTGAGGCATTAAGTCAAAAGGGGATGACCTTCTGGCTGCTTCACTGGGACAAAGGGTATCAAAAGGTTATGAGGTTTGGGGGGGGGAAGCACGGCAGTTTGCTGCGGTGATTTTTCCCCCACACTCATGACCATTTTTCACACTTATGACCATTGCAGCATCTCCATGGTCATATGATCAAAATTCAGATGCTTGGCAACTGATTTATATTTATGATAGTTGCATTGTCTTCCTTTTGCAAGCTTCTGACAACCAAAGTCAATGGGGAAGACTGATTCACTCAACAACGATGTTACTAACTTAACAACTGCAGTTATTCACTTAACTGTGGCAGGAAAGATCATAAAATGGGGTAAAACTCACTTAACAAATGTCTCACTTAGCAACAAAAATTTTGGGCTCAGCTGTGGTTGTAAGTTGAGGACTATTTGTATTTCTTGATTCATTTGAAGACATATCATGCACACCTGTTTTTTTCAAGTATATAACGTAAAGTATCAAATGCAGGTGCAGAAACAAGACCTCCTGATAGATGTGCTGAATAGTCACATCTGTTCCAGGGGGGAAAAAGCCACTGCTGGTTTCCTCGCCATTTAAACTAAGTTTGTTACCTTGTATAGGTTTGATATGAGATTTTTTCCTAACATTACTTCTGCAACTTGCTTAATATTATTAGTAGGTATTTTGCTACTAAGTATGAAAGTGAAATCTTCAAACTGAGCTCAATTACATTTCCACATTCATGTAGTTTTTTTGTAAAAATACTGAAATGTTTTGCCATTCCCATGCCCAGGGATTTATTTTATTTGAATTACTTCCCAGTGTACCTTACTGTCCTGGATTTTCCTGGTGGCCTCCTATCTAATCTTACCCTACTTGGCTTTTTGAGATCTGTCAAGATCAGGTGGGCAGGCAATACCTGGCCTGTTCTTTATACATTTCTAATCTATTGTCTAGAGGTAGAAAAGAACATTTTTTTGATAAGAGAAAAACACTATTTTAAATACATTGTTGTTTAGGACAGGGCTTTTCAACCTTTTCACAGATTGTACCACCTTTAGGACATGACAATATTTGAGTACCACTAGTGGCTTAGCAAGGTGTCAAAAACTTGATGATAAAAAAAGGAAAAAAGTGATAAACTACACCCACTTACCACATTTTTAATGGGAAACTTGTGCCTATTTGTCTGACATTGATCTTTGCACTCGTGACTGGAGAGTGCTTACTGATAGAATTATGTCAGATTCCATCTGAAGACAGTTCCTTTCCTTAGTTTTTATACAAGGTTAATGAAAAAAAATGCCTTCTTGCACAAGTATGTGGAACCAAATGGCAGTAAAGCTATGATGGCTTTTTCCCTCACTTCTGGGTACAGTTTTGCAACTGGGCTCCAGAACTTCGTCAGTGTTTTTCATTAAAAAGTTCCTTTAAATTGCGGTTTGATGTCAATTCCAGAAGTGCTTCTTGCTCTTGAGAGAAAAGGTCAGAGTTCACAACATTGTCTATAACAGCGGTTCTCAACCTTGGGGTCGTGACCCCATTTGGGGTCGCACGACCATTTCGCGGGGGTCGCCGGACACCGCGGGCCGCCATTTTTTTTATTATTATTTTTTTTATTTATTTATTTATTTTGGCGCGCGCGCCGCACATGTGCAGATCCGCCCGTCGCGCCGAAAAAAAATATAAAAAAATAAAAAAAATAAAAAAATTTTAAAAAATTAAAAAAAATTTAAAAAAAACAAAAAAAACAAAATGGCGGCCGCGACGGGCGGATCCGCGCATGCACAGCGCACGCGACGGGCCGCCATTTTGTTTTGTTTTTTATTTTTTTAAAAAAAAAAATTTTCAGCGCACGCACATGCGCGCACCCCCGGGTCGGGGTCGTGGTGCGCATGGGCGGGGCAAGTGGGGTCTCAACCTGAGAAAGGTTGAGAACCACTGGTCTATAATGAAGGGCAATGCAATCCAACAAATTCCAGTATCACATTCTCTTGACACGAATGGAAATACAATGCAAACTCGGTGTGCAATTTTTCCAACTGATTTTTTATGGAGTTTCAATGTCTTCAGTGTCAACAACAGAATTTAGTTCAATAAAGTCTGACACATTTGGAAATGATGCAATATTTCCTTTCTTTACTTGGCCTAGCCACAGAGAGATTTTCTTGTAGAATGCACAAACTTTGTCTTTCATGATAAATACATTATGACCATGGCCTACAGCGACCAATTAATTTCATTTAGCTTTTTAAATATGTCAGCCAAATAGGCAAGGCAGGACACCCAGAAGACATTTTCAAACTTTTCTGCTAGGGGTGATGAAACATCCATCAGGAACAGGTGCATTTCATCTCAAAGCTCGAATAATCTCGATAACGTTTCACCTCTTGACAATCAACATACTTCTGTATTAAAGAGAAGAGTGCTGTGCTCATAATCCAAATCATTGCATAATTGTTGGAATAATGGCCAGCTTTTGATGTAATTATTTTTGCAGCATCCTCCAAAATCTCATGTAACAATGGACTCATCCATTTAGAAGCAAGTGCATGTCTATGCAAGATGCAATGATTTGAAACAATGGAACTGTTTCTTGTCTTAGCTTATACTATCATTTCCGAAGCTCTTCCTGTAATAGCTACCGCACCATCGGAATAAATTGCTACTCACCAAGTCCATAATATTCCATGTTCACTGAAAAAAAATTGTCAATTATTGTGAATATTTCTTCCCCAGTCATTCAGCCAGGTAGTGGGTGGCAATATAATATGTGTTCCAGTATATTGTCCGAATCAGGAACATGCACAAAGACAATTAATTGTGCTTCACCAGTAATGTCGGTGCTTTCATCCAATTGAAATGCAAATTGTTCTGATGCTGTGATCTTTTCCACCACTTGTTGAACAACATCTGTGGCCATATCTTGTATTGGTATTATCCGAACATGGAATATTACAAATAGCACAGCAATTTTTTTCATCCAAGAGAATTGAAGCAATTGCAATGGCAGAGGAAACCACAATTTCTTCAACAATAGTGTGAGGCTTATTTCTTTCTTTCTTTTTTTTTCAAATAAATACAGGTTTAATGCATGCTAGCACTCTACAAGAATCTGAACTACTAATGGTTAAAGCAAATTGGCATTAGATCAGAGTCAGTAGAATTCAAGGTGGGCTGGACTTAGATCTCCCATGAGCATGAAAAGATTCAAGACTAATGACCTGCTTGACCCCTCCCTTGGGCTCCACCTGGTTCTCTTCTACATGCACGTTGCATGGGGTAGTAAATTTCTATAGAATTCCCCCTGCCCAATCTACTTCTGAATCAATTTTTTTAAAATTGTGATATGAAATCTGCTTCAGGTGGGATGCAACATATCAAGAAGCTGATGGCTTTATTTATTATTAGATTTATATCCTGGCTTTTATTTTGTATGAGTCAAGGTAGAGTTTCCTATTTTCCCTGCCACAGGAACCCTTTGGCTGAGAGAGGAGGACTGACCCAAAGTCATCCATACAGCTTTCATGCTCAATTCTCTGCTGGTTTCTTTATATATATAGGTTTACTAATTTTTAAAAATTACAATCTTTAAAGCTTAGTAAACAACATGTTGTCTGGGTTCACATATAAATCTATTCAGTACTGCATAATCCAGTATTTTTTCCTTGATTTTCCTTTCTTCCCCATATTTTTCCCTTTTCCCTTCATTAAACAATTACAATTCTTAATACTATTGATGTATACAAAATTAGGTATAGACATCTTCATCATATTTTACTAATATTATAGAAATGACAATAATATCAATTCATAAGTCAATATCCTGTTTTTCATGCTCTTATTAAAGTGTGAGGCTTATTTCATTTAGCTGCTATCAAGGACAATTCATAAGATGTTTCCAGACATTTTTTTTTGAGATGGTTGTGGACTTCATAAAAACAGCATGGTGTCTCTCTTCTTCATGAAAAATGCTACTGGCTTTTTGGTGTGCTCTTTATGTTTTGTTGTAAAATGTCTATGGAGCAAAGAAGACTTCAGTGAATGCTTGGATAGTATTTCATTGTAGATAACACAAACAGGAAGCTGCTGATCATTTTCTTCCACAAAATAAAATCCAAACATCAAATAATCTTCACTGTATTTTTGATTCGGTGCCAATTTTAATTTCTTCGGTGGTGGTTCTTTGCTGAGTCACTTTCCCTTTGCATTGATGAATGTATGATGAATTTCTCCATATTTATTAATATGCACCACTACCTTCTCCTTCATGGATTACTGCCTTGTCGTGGTGAAGGGGCTTGCGTAACTCAATGAAACTATGAGCTATGCTTTGCAGGGCCACCCAAGATGGACAGGTCATAGCAGAGAGTTCTGACAAAATGTGATCCACTGGAGAAGGAAATGGCAACCCACTCCAGTATCTTTGCCATGAAAACCCCATGGACAGTACCAAAAGGCAAAAAGATATGATGCTGGAAGATGAGCCCCTCAGGTCGGAAGGTGTCCAATATGCTACTGGGGAAGAGCAGAGGGCTAGTACTAGTAGTGCCAGAAAGAGTGAAGCGACTGGGCCAAAGCTGAAAGAATGTTCAGCTATGGATGCATCTGGTGGTGAAAGGGAAGTCCGATGCTGTAAAGATCTTTTCTCCATAGGAACCAGGAATGTAAGATCCATGAATCAAGGCAAACTAGATGTGGTCAAACAAGAGATGACAAGACTGAACATCAACATCTTAGGAATCAGCAAACTAAAATGGACAGGAATGGATTAATTTAATTCAGAGGACCATCAGGTATACTACTGCAGGCAAGAATCCCTCAGAAGAAATGGAGTAGCCTTCATAGTCAATAAAAGAGTAGGAAAAGCAATACTGGGATACAATCCCCAAAATGACAGAATGATCTCAGTGCGAATCCAAGGCAAACCATTCAATATCACAGTAGTCCAAGTCTATGCCCCAACCACAGGTGCAGAAGAGGATGAAATTGACCGGTTCTATGAAGCCCTACAGTACCTTATAGAATCAACACCAAAAAATGATGTCCTTATCATCATGGGAGATTGGAAAGCTAAAGTAGGAAGCCAAAAGATAACTGGAATAACAGGCAAGTTTGGCCTTGGAGTGCAAAATGAAGCAGGACACAGGCTTAGAATTTTGTCAAGAGAATACAGTGGTCATAGCACATACTCTTTTCCAACAACCCAAGGGACAGCTCTACACATGGACATCACCAGATGGTCAACACAGAAATCAGATTGACTATGTGCTCTGCAGCCAAAGATGGAGAAGCTCTATACAGTCAGTAAGAACAAGACCAGGAGCTGACTGTGGCTCAGTTCATGAGCTTCTCGTTGCAAAATTTAGGCTTAAATTGAAGAAAGTAGGAAAAAACACTAGGCCACTCAGGTATCAACTAAATCATATCCCTGATGACTATACAATAGAGGTGACAAATAGATTTAAGGAATTAGATCTGATAGAAAGAGTGCCTGAAGAACAATGGACGGAGGTTTGCAACATTGTACAAGAGGTAGCAACTAAAACCATCTCAAAGAAAAAGAAATGCAAGAAAGCAAAATGGCTGTCTGAGGAAGCTTTGCAAATAGCTGAGGAAAGAAGGGAAGCGAAAGGCAAGGGAGAAAGAGAAAGATACACCCAATTGAATGCAGAATTCCAGAGAATAGCTAGAAGAGATAAGAATGCCCTCTTAAATGAACAGGCCAAAGAAATAGAAGAAAACAATAGAATAGGGAGAATCAGAGATCTCTTCAAAAAAATTGGAGATATGAAGGGAACGTTTCATGCAAAGATGGAAATGATAAAGGACCAAAATGGCAGGGACCTAACAAAGGCAGAAGAGATTAAGAAGAGATGGCAAAATTACACAGAAGAACTATACAAGAATGAGCTTAACATCCCTGATAATCACAATGGGGTGGTCACTGACCTCAAACCAGACATCCTAGAATGTGAAGTGAAATACGCCTTAGGAAAGCTGAGCAACAACAAAGCTAGTGGAGGTGACAGTATTCCAGCTGAGCTATTCAAAATCTTAAAAGATGATGCACTAAAAGTGCTACACTCAATTTGCCAGCAAATTTGGAAAACTCAACAGTGGCCACAGAATTGGAAAAGGTCAGTTTACATTCCAATTCCAAAGAAAGGCAATGCCAAAGAATGTTCAAACTATCGTACCATTGCACTCATTTCACATGCAAATAAAGTTATGCTTAAAATCCTACAAGCTAGACTCCAGCAGTATGTGGATCGAGAACTTCCAGACGTACAGGCAGGATTTTGAAGAGGCAGAGGAACTAGAGATCAAATTGCCAACATACTCTGGATCATGGAGAAAGCTAGGGAGTTCCAGAAAACATCTACTCCTGCTTTATTGACTATGCTTCATTGACTATGCTAAAGCCTTTGATTGTGTGGATCACAACAAATTGTGGCAAGTTCTTAAAGAGATGGGAGTACCAGATCATCTTATTTGTCTCTTGAGAAACCTATATGCGGGTCAAGAAGCAATAGTGAGAACTGGACACGGAACAACTGATTGGTTCAAAATTGGGAAAGGAGTCCGGCAAGGCTGTATTCTGTCACCCTGCCTATTTAACTTATATGCAGACCACATCATGAGAAAGGCAGGGCTAGATGAATCAAAAATCGGAATTAAGATTGTCGAGAGAAATATCAACAACCTAAGATTTGCAGATGATACCACTCTAATGCAGAAAGTGAAGAGGAACTAAAGAGCCTCTTGATGCGGGTTAAGGAGAGTGCAAAAGTTGGCTTGAAACTCAACATTAAAAAACCCAAGATCATGGCATCTGGCCCTCTCAATTCCTGGCAAATAGATGGGGAAGAAATGGAGGTAGTGACAGATTTTATCTTCCTGGGCTCCAAGATCACCGCAGATGGGGACTGCAGCCAAGAAATTAAAAGACGCTTGCTCCTGGGGAGGAAAGCTATGGCAAATCTAGACAGCATACTAAAAAGCAGAGACATCACCCTGCCAACAAAAGTACATATAGTCAAGGCCATGGTTTTCCCAGTTGCAATGTATGGCTGTGAAAGTTGGACCATAAGAAAGGCTGAACGCAAAAGATTTGAGGTCTTTGAACTATGCTGCTGGAGAAGACTCCTGCGAGTCCCCTGGACTGAAAGGCAATCAAACCGGTCAGTCCTAGAGGAGATCAACCCTGACTGCTCTTTAGAAGGCCAGATCCTGAAGTTGAAACTCAAGTACTTGGGCCACCTAATGAGAAGGAAGGACTCACTGGAGAAGAGCCTAATGCTGGGAAAGATTGAGGGCAATAGAAGAAGGGGATGACAGAGAATGAGGTGGAGTCACTGAACCAGTAGGCGTGAGCTTAAATGGACTCCAGAAGATGGTAGAGGACAGGAACGCCTGGAGGAACGTTGTCCATGGGGTTGCGATGGGTCAGACACGACTTCGCAACTAACAACAACCACTACTTTGGTGGTCAGGTGGCTAGTCGGCCCTTCTTCCTCTCTCCCTCTCCTCTCTCTTCTCACTGCCTGCTGGCCTCTCCTTCCACAGCCTCTGCTTGTCTCACAGAAGTGTCTCCTCTTCTACCTCTTTCTCCTCACTGCTTGTCTCCCAAAAAGCCTTTCCTCTCTCTCACACACACACTTCTCCCAAAAAACCTTTCGTCCCTCACATACACATTTCTTCCAAAAAGCCTTTCCTCTCTCTCACACACACACTTCTCCCAAAAAGCCTTTCTCCCCTCTCTTTCTCCTCACCGCTTCTCTGGTAAAAGTCTTTTCTCTTGTGACTCTTTCTCTGGCATCTTTTTTCTCTCTCCCTCTCCTGCCAAAACTGTCTCCTTTTATATCCTCTCCTGTCTCTGCCCTCGTTCTCCTTTCTCTTCCAGGTGTGCTGGAAGTGCCAATCCTGGGGCCTTTGTCTTGCCCCAGCAGCCCTGCAGCTCCTGATGACTCTCTCACAGCAAGTCCTGTGTTACGCCACTTTAGCTCATTCCCTCCCCCTGCTACACTTGTCTAATCTAGGCTGGGTCGCATAACATCTGCCCGGTGTCAATGTACCACTGGTGGTACGCATACCACCAGTTGAAAAGCCCTGGTTTATGACTCCTTCCCTCAACTGCCCTGTGATAGTTTGAAATCATTTATATAGTTGTTTGCTTGCCTAGGAGCACATTAGAGATCCACATCCATTTTTTCCCCATTTTTGTCAGTTTTTTTGAAATAGGAGCAAAACCAGGGATGTTTCCCTTTATTTTAAGGGCAACATTTTTGCTCTGTTGAATTTCTGGGATTTTTCTACCACAACTCTAGTTCTTCTCTGTGCTGTTCCTGATGTTTCTGTAACCCACTCCTGCCACAATTGCAACTATTAGAAAAAGAGCCTGGGTACAAAAATGCCTACTTGTTATATCTCTACCATAGCTTTTTAGAATAGAATAGAGCTTGAAGGGATCTTGGAGGTCTTCTAGTCCAGCCCCATGCTCAAGCAGGAGAACCTATACCATCTCAGACAGGTGATTGTCCAGTCTCTTTTTTAAAACTTCCAGCCCACGATTTCTGGGGGTAAGCTGTTCCACTGGTTGATTGTCCTCACTGTCAGGAAGTTTCTCCTTAATTTCAGGTTGCTTCTCTCTTTGATCAGCTTCCAACCATTGTTTCTCATTCTTCCTTCTGATGCTCTGGTGAACAACCTGACTCTCTCTTCTTTGTGGCAGCACCTCAGATACTGGAATACTGCTATGATTTCTCCCCTATTTCTTCTTTTCTTTAGATTAGCCAAACCCAAGTCCTGCTGTTGTTCTTCATACGTTTTGGTCTCCAGGCCTTTGATCATCTTAGTTGCTCTTCTCTGAATTTTTTCCAGACTCTCAACATCTTTTTGTGATACGGTGACCAAAATTGGCTGCAGTATTCGAGGTGTGGTCTTACTAGGGCTTTATAAAGTGGTACTAGTACTTCACATGATCTTGATTCTATGCCTCTGTTTATACAGCCCAGGATTGTATTAGATTTTTTGGTTGCTGCTGCACACTGCTGGCTCATAGTTATGTAAGTGATCGTCCACCAGGACTCCAAGGCACATTTTATATGTTACAGAATGACATTTTATTCTATTGTAGTGATATCAGCCCCTCATATTTTTCAGCATATAGCCAGACAATTGCACACATTGGTTTTCAATGACCAGGAAATGAAGGGCAAAAACTAAAATTCTCTTATCCTTCCATTCCAAGCTAAGCTATATAGTTACTACCATGTTGAAATGCCATAGACACCCAAGTCTGGAGATTTCATAGCAAAACAGTGCCTTGAATTCCAAATCATTCTCCACTTCGATGACATAATCCCTTGTAATCTATAAGCCTAGAACAGTGGTGGCGAACCTATGGTACGGGTGCCAGAGGCGGCACTCAGAGCCCTCTCTGTGGGCGCGCACGCCATCACCCCAGTCCTAGGCTTTCAGCTGGGTTTTATAAAACCTTTTCGCTTTAGACCTCCACTGCCGTGTGCAAAAAAAAAAAAAGTTTCAATCAGTCAATTTCAACTTCTCGCAGGGAAAAAAAAGATCTTGCAAAGTTGGAATTGATTGATTGAACTTTTTAGTCCCACCCAGTCTGCCACCACAGCCACACCACCCAATGACCCACACAACCCCAATTGGCCACACCCAGCCAAAGGGCCACACCTATCCGCCACCCCACAATGCATAAGTGGATTTTGGGTTGCAGTTTGGGCACTCGGTCTCTAAAAGGTTCGCCATCACTGGCCTAGAATGAATGTAGATAGATAGATAGATAGATAGATAGATAGATAGATAGATAGATAGATAGATAGATAGATAGATAGATAGATAGATGTGAATTAACAATACTTTTTCTGATGTTACCTTACTGCCATCACTTCCTCAAAAGATACATTATGTGCAAACTTGCATGTGTGCATGTGTATAGATGAACTTGTACTGACTTGTGTGCACAAATTCGGAAATAAAAAAATGCAAAAACTTAATACATCATAGCACACCAAATGGTCAAATTAGCTCAGGATGACTGATCACATATAAATGTTTGGTTTGAACTAGATGTATTTACACAAAGATTTGTCTGTATAGCAATGTTCTAGCACCAATATTAGTCCTCATAAGAATGAGAAAACAAAACAAAAAGATGGAGATAGAGGATTGTGGGTTTTTCAAAAAATAAAAGAGGAGATGTTTCTAATGGTAGGGAAAGTTTCAGTAGCAAAAGGTGATCACACAGCGAACAAAACAGCCAGATGGCAGAAATTCAGAAAGAAAGAGAAGTTACAGAATGTGAACCAGCTCTTAATGCTAGTTTCTGTAATAAAAAAGAACATCATACGTTTTGTTCTAAGAACAGTTGGAATGTTACAGATATTTACTAGAAATTTAAAGGAGCAATTTGATAGACTATGAACAGACTTAAAACATAAAACCCAAGTTAATTCTGAGATATGATAAAAAGAACTTTCTTTGGATTTGTGGCAATGTAACTGAATTGAAATCTGTTGAATAAGCATGATTAAACATCTCTGAAAGACACCTAAATAGATACTCAGAACAAAATAAACACCGAGAAAATAGGCCCAGATGATGCTTTAACCATAGCTTGAGGGGAGGATGTTTGAACCACATTTTCTGCCCAATCTTAGATGACTAATTTAAAAGTAACTTAAAAGGAAGCAGGTTCATAAACTCTTCCATCTAATTAGAGCAACATAGCCATGGTGATACATTTCTAGCTAACAGATGTAGAGTTTTTCGCATTACAAACTACATAACAAATTGGTAGATGTGTCTGTTGTAAGAAAGAAAAGCTCATTCTATTGCAAGAAACTATCTTAATGTTATATAGCAGTCCATAAGGCTCTTACCTCTAAAACAGAAGCAAAAATCATATCACATTCTATTTACATGGAATACAAATATTTATGATGAAAAAGTAAGGATTAAGCACAGCCTTGGACATTAATGTAGTTTTGAAAGAAAAATCTTCATCAGGGTCCAGTCCAAGCCAGGAATAAACAAAATGGAGACTGCTTTTGAAAGATGGTTGTAATTTATTGAAGAGCAGAACCATGTGGCTCTGGAGCAGTTGACCACATGTTGCTGGGAATGGTGGGTTTTAATCAGTGGTGGGATTCAAATATGTGAACAACTGATTCTCTTTGTGGATGCCACTTCCAGAAGTCCATTCTGGGCCTCGGCAACAAAAAATTAGTTACCGATTCTGCCGAAGTGGTGCGAACCGGCTGACTCCCACCATTGGTTTTAATACCTTCTTGGACTTTTGTATTTAGAATTGTTCCTGTTCCTTTGGCTTTGTATTTCCTGTGTCATGTACTTTGACCTGAGTCTGAGTGTGCCCTTTTTGTATTCTGATGGTGATGGGTTAATCCTATTATGTCCTAAAGGTCATGTCCTGCTTTCCTGGGGTTGATGATTATGTCTTGTGTTGGGTGAGTGGGGAGTTGCTGGTTCTAATCCTATCACTATCAGTTTTGCTGCAAGGGATTTCAAAAGATCCTGTCTTGAATGGGTTTCTTCAGATAGTATTTGCTCATGAATGGGGCCTCAGACTTTCTGAATGGGATTATCAAATCTGCATTTCTACAGACTTGGCCTCTGACTAGTTTCTGCATGGGGCTATTAAGAAAAAATGGGCTGGTTTTTTGCCTTTAAGGTTCTTTGGGGAAATATAATATTCTGCCTTTTTAATATTCCCCCAAATATTTCTTTCTCGGTGGGGGGCTGACTTCCCACAGTAGATTAAGAGGAAAGGTGCACCTTAAGATGTAAAACTGTTTTCTGACTTAATGAACCAGACTTCAAAAGTGGTCTTCTCCCACAGTGAAGAAAGTATTGTATTAAGCCCACAAAGTACTTCAGAAACATACCTTCTATAGAGCAGTGTTCAAGTTGCAAACATTCAAAACATATATCAAGCAATATATGAAGAATATATTATTGGTGGGTAGCTATAAGGGAGGAGACTTGTGATATATATTAGGAATAATGGGAATTATAGACCAATTTCCATGGAAGGCTGCAAACTAGTCCCAGAAAAGATTTCTCAGACTTCATTGAAAGACATTTATTTGATATTTATCTCATTTAAATAGTTTCCATCATAGATATCTGGTGCTGAGCTTCACCCATTCATGCATGGGATAGAAAATATGGATAAAGAAAAATTCTTTTCTCTATCACACAATACCAGGAGAAGGGGGCACTCCCTAAAGCTTATAGCTAAGAAAGTGAGGACAAATAAAGGGAAATATTTCTTCACCCAGAGGGTCGTTGATTTATGGAATTCACTTCCTGAAGGGGTTGTGACAGCTGTCAGCCTTGACAGCTTCAAGGCAGGGCTAGATAGATTCATGGATGCAAAGTGTATTGGTGGTTATTAAAACAGATGTCCATGTGCCGCCTCTATGTTGGTTGAGGCAGGCAGGATTCCCTTGAGTACCATTTGTTTGGGGGTCAAGGGAAAGGGAGGGTTTTGCCTTCTCTTTCTGCTCAAGATCCCCATGTACATTTGGTGGGCCACTGTGTGACACAGAATGCTGGACTCGATGGGCTTTGGCCTGATTCAGCATGGCTCTTCTTATGTTCTTATGTTCTTATATCATTTGATTTTATATTTTCCTTTACAAGGTCTTAAGAATCTTTCCTAAACTTTTTTCTTTTTTTCACTTTTGCGATTTTCAAACATTGCAAACAAACTCAAGAATCTTTGCTATTCTGGTCCAAAGGTATGACAAAATGGAATGAAATTAATGTTTATGTGCCCTGAACATGAACTCTCCTACTATTGGCATGAATTATTGGGTTAAGGTTTTCCCATAGAAGATGGTACAAGGTCTACACTTCATAACTTTTAAATATAAAACTATAGTTGGGCATTAAAATACATACAGTATTGTTACATCCTGCTTTGTTGTCTTGTGTTATGAGTTTCCACATAGAAAAATAACTTGTAAGTTTAAATACTTTAAATGCTTGGCACATACTTGTGATCATTTAACCAAAATCAACAATTCCTGCTCCTTGACATTCTTTAATCAACATCTCCTGTTAACAGCTAGAGCATTTGAGAAGTAAATGTTTTTAAAAGAATGCAGACTATAAGAAGTGAATGAGATCCCAGCTGGTTTAAATCTTGAAGCCTCATTACATGTCTGGAAAGAAGACAAATGCCTCAGGAAAAATATTACTTGTTACTAGAAGAATCCAAGGAGGGGGTGGAAGTCCAGCTATGCAGAGTATGCCTTATTTGGAAAACCCACATTTTAGAGAAATTCTGAAATGCTGGCGACAAGTCTGATGCTATTAAATGCATTATGTCATGTGCTTAAAAAGGGGGTAGCTCTTTAAAAATTCCTATCTATTGTATAAATTTTCCAAAGAAATATCCTTTTTATTACAATAAATCAGTAAATTTATCATTTGTTCAGTATGATTCACAAAAGGAGCAATTTTGAAAAGATCGTTGTATAAATTCTGCCCTGGGATAAACCCCCATTCATTGATATGGCACAACAGTGATCACTAAAGCATTTGATTAAGTTGACCATATGCTGAGAGGCCTGAATAAATGCATTTCAGCATTTGTTTCCCTAAAAATCCTCTCCAAAATAATGCTATTTATACAATGGCACAAATAGACCAGGCTTTGTCATTTTACCAGGTTAGATTTGGCACTAAATAATTGTCTGATTTCTTGGCTAGACCATGGATATCACATATTTTATTTGATTGAGCACAACAGCAATATCTCTAAAGTAAGGTTATCTTTCAAAAAATATTCACTTTCTATAAAACTTGAGGAAAATGCTAGAAGAAGGAGGGGGCAGGGAGGAGAGAGAAAGAAGGCCCTGCCTATTAACATCAAAGCAGAAAGCCCCAGTGACCCCTCCCCAACCATCTTCTCTACAATGAACTCTGAACGTATGTTGAATCGCAATAGCTTATTCAAGCAGGAAATAATAAGTAACTACTTTGGCTAGGCTGATTGTTGACTTTCATCAGAATTCTCTGTGTGTGACTTTTGTCTTTCCTTGTTTTTCCTATATTTCCCTTTCCTTCCCCAGGCAACTCTTTTTTATATTTAGCAATTTGGTTCATAGGTTTTACTTTATAAAATTTATTTTTATTAAATATATTTTATAGAATAAAAACATTTTTAAAAAGAAGATAAAGAAAAGAAAGCAGTGAGAAAAGAATAATGAAATCAAAAAGGGAAATAGAAAAAAGAAAATATAGACAGTGCAAAGACATGACTTCTGATCTTATTTATGACAGTTATAAATAAGTTCAAATTTTATCCTCTCTCTATAAGGTTATATCATAACTCCTTTCTTTCCAATATACCCTTTCTAATCATTAAACCCATAAATCATAAATATTTTTTCCATATCCAGCAAAAAATATTTTTTGGCCTTTACATAAGCTGTACAAAGGAATTTCTTGTGAATCTTCTACATGTGAAAGATTTCATGACTTTTTATTGCTTTGTGTTTCAGACACAAACACCTTCCATTCTAGCTTTTCCTTGGGATGAGTGAAAGGAAAACTCCATAGTAGGAAGATCAAGAACTGTTGAGCTGGATAAACTAAAAACTAAGAGGAAGTTTAGTCTAATGCAGCGGTTCTCAACCTTTTTCAGGCTGAGACCCCACCTGCGCTGCCCATGCGTGGCGCGACCCCGACCTGCGCCGCCCATTCGCGGCGCAACGGGCCGAACCGCGCATGCATGGCGCGATGGGCTGAACCGCGCATGCATGGCGCGACAGGTTGAACTGCGCATACGCGGCACGACAGGCCAAGCCATGCATGTGCAGCGCGTGCGCGGCGGGCCGAATCGCGCATGTGCGGCGCGACGGGCCGAATTGCGCATGCGCAGCGTGCGCACGACGGCCAAGGGGAAATGGGGAAAAAAATGGCAGACTGCGGTGTTTGGTGACCCCCGTGAAACGGTCGTTCGACCCCAAATGGGGTCACGACCCACAGGTTGAGAACCGCTGGTCTAATGTGTAACATAATTCTTTTACTGAAATATCCATGAGTTTGCCAGTGCAGTTTGAAATTATCACTTCTTCTAGTATCATTCTTGCCTTTAGATTTTTCCTGGTCTCCTAGATTTCACCCCAGAGAAAAATTTCAGACCAATCCAGCCAAAGATTTAAGCCTTTAAGGCAGCGCAGAGGCAGTGAGTGGCAGCAACGCAAAGCTACGGACTGGTGAGATGGCTGGAGGCAGCACAGAGGTGGTGAGTGGTGGCAACATGAAGCTACTGACCGGCGAGGTGGCTGGCAGCAGTAGAGGCAGATCGGGAGGCCTACAGGCAGTGGCAAGGCAGTACAACAGAGATGACAGAGCAGCAGAGGACCCGACTGGCAGCTCAAGAGAACCAGGCTGAATGTCAGCGACAGAGCAATGGCCGGGGATGGAGCGACAGAGTGACAGATGGAGGCAGTTGGTGGCAAGGCACAGCAAAGAAAAGCCGACTACTAAACCTGCTCACCAGAAACGTCTGGAGGCAACTTGGGGCAGCTAGAAAGACTGACTGAGCACAGAAAGGCAGTCAAAAGGCAGAGAGGACAGAGATAAATAATAAGCAAATTAAGAAAAGAAAGGATAGCGAAGAATTTTTAGGCAAAGAGCAGAAAGGTAAGAGCAAATTCCTTGTGGAGGAGAAAGCAGCCCTTCCCTTTGTTAAATAGCCCTATTCCAACACTAACTCTTAACTTTAATATAAACTGCAATTTTTTTCTTTTAAAACCCAAGGGCATACCACTACATACTTACCTAAACCAAATAACAAGAGAGAAAATCAAGCACAAACAAGCAGAAAAAGGACAGAAAAAATAGGCATAATTACCCAGAACAGAGAAGCTAGAAATAAGACTAACAGCAAAGCATATCCACCAACCAAAAAAAGGGATTTTTAAACAATATACTCATGGAACGAATGATTGACACTAATGTGGTATGCAATGCATGTTCCATGTATGTGCTTATGCCCAAAGTATACCCAAACTACACATGCATTAGATGTAAACTATGTGAACTGCTACAGGAAAAGATAAAGAACCTAGAGGCAACTCTAGCCAAACTCCAACATACAAAACAAAGCTCTACCCAAACAGAACCAATTAATGAACAAATAACTCCCAAAAGTTTGATCCTACTGATAAACCCTTGGAGGAAGACAAGTGAAGGTATGTCACACAGAGAAGGAAACACAATACTCAAAGAAAGAAGCAGCATACAACTAACAAACCCCTTGTCAAGGATCTGACTAATGAAACACTTCAAAGAACTTCCAGGCATTGTTTATCCTAAAAAGTCTTTATTCATGTAACAAAATGTCAGCACGGCATGAATGAGATGCCAAGATCTGAATTCTCCTCCCCTGAGAACATATTTTGCTAGCATATTTCCCTCCCTTAATTTGCTGTCATAAATCACGTTCTCCAATCAGTTTGAAGGGCAAAGGTTGCCTTCCGTTTCTGTGCGTGGGCTGCTTTCTCTGCCAGGGGGTTCAACATTAATTCAATATGTGGATGACCTTTTATTGGCATCAGACACTAAACAAATCTGTAAAGCTAACACACATCACTTGCTCTTATCGCTAGAACAGAGGGGGCACAAAGCATCTCCCTCAAAATGGCAATGTTTACAAGAGGTCATGTACCTGGCCTATGTCATTGCTCCTGGAATATGGAAATTAGATCCAGGGAAAGATGAGACCATCCTCAGTATGACGCCCCCACACACAAAGAGGCAGGTACGAGCTCTACTAGGCATCTTAGGGTTCTGCCGCCCATGGATTCTTTCTTTTGGGGAGCTAGCTAAATCCCTTATTCAATTGATCACTAAACACATGCCAGACTCTGTTGCCTGGACAAAACCACTAGCCTTCATCTTTTCAAAAATAAAGCAGATGCTAGTGTCAGCACCAGTCCTGGATCTACCAAATTACCAGAAACCCTTCCTACTGTTTATTCATGAAAATCAGGGAGTGGGGTCACTTCAGCCCCTCACTGTGTCCGATAGCATACTATTCGATACAACTGGATCCAGTGGCAAGGGGAACAGTCCCCTGCCTGAGAGCAGTAGCAGCTACAGTAGAAATTGTGAGGAAGTCGAGCGATTTAGTCCTGGGTCAGCCTCTTATTCTGACAGTGCCTCACAATGTGTTTGCCATTCTCTTAAAGTTGCAGACACAAGCTTTCACTCAACAGCGCTTAGCACAATATGAAGCCGAACTCCTCACCTCAGACCATATTTCCTTTGAGAGATATATGACTTTAAATCTGCCCACACTTTTACCAGTAGATCAATCCAGGGAAAACTTGCATGACTGCTTGCATCTAGACACTGAGCTACCCCAACCCAATCCTACTCATGTCCCCTTATTAAATCCAGACTTTGAATTGTTTATGGATGGTTCCTCATACATACATACATGAAGGAAGCAGGGTGATGGGAGCAGCTGTTGTCTCTCTTCATGAAATTGTGTGGGCAACACCGCTCCCTCCCTCTTACAGCACTCAAGCAGCTGAGCTCATGGTTTTAATTCAAGCTTTGCAAGAGAGCGAGGAACCAGTCTACCAATGTTTATATAGACTCTAGGTATGCATTTAGGATTTGCCACGCAACCAGAGCTCTGTGGAAACAGCAAGGATTCTTGACTTCAACGGGGCAACCCACCGCACACGCAAAACTGGTTTCCTGATTTTTATTGGCTATTCAATATCCTCAGCAATAGCCATTACCCATTGTAGGGCACACCAAAATGATAATTCAGAGGTGACCAAAGGTAACCAATTTGCAGACCAGGCTGCCAAATGGGCTGCTACTCAACCCCTTCCAGCAAGCACAATGGTCCCTGCCTTAAGGGTAGACACAGAGGTTCCATATAAGGACTTACTAGAGGTGGGGGAGGCGGAACATTGGAAGGAAAAGCTCGAGGTAGTATACAGGGAGGGTTTTTGGAGTGTCCAAGATGGAAGATGCATAGCCCCTCTCCATCTCCTGTGACTTATTTGCCAGAGGTTACATGCAAAAGGCCATTGCAGAACACAGGCAATGGTGGACACAATAGAGGGGCATATAGAGAAGCCACGCAAGTAGCAGGGACCTGCAAAACATGTCAGGCCAACAACACTACCTCCAAGAAAGCTATCCACACTGGGGAAAGGCCATAGGCACAGCGCCCATTTGAAAAACTACAAATGGACTACATACAGCTTCCCAGAGTAAGTGGTTACCAGTATGTCCTTGTATGTAGGGACCAACTCACACATTCTCTGTCGCCATGCTACAACACTAGAGACAACTAGGCATCTACTAACAGATATAGTACCATGCTTTGGTGTGCCCAGTACCTGAGACATGGATAGAGGGAGACATTTTGTGGCACAAGTCCTCACCCAAGTATACCAAGCCCTTGGCATCATGCAGAACCTAAACACACCATTTTCTCCAACTAGTTATGGGAGTACAGAGAAGGCTAATCATGAGGTAAAGACCCTTCTAGGCAAACTCTGTCAGGAGACACACTTAACATGGCCACAAGCCTTACCCATTGCCCTATTTTACCTTAGGACCAGGCCCCAAGCAGATATGGGCATCTCACCTTTTGAATTACTCTTTGGCTGTCCCCCAGATACTTTGAAAGGGTTGGTTCCACATTCCCTAATGGTTCTTTCTGTTTATTTCACAGGCCTGCAACAAAGACTATATACCTTGTGGAAACAAAGAACTCTGGCATAGACCCTGCCATTGGAAGAGGCCCTTCACCCATTCGAGCCAGGGGATTGGGTTTGGATAAAATCATTTGCCAGGATTACACACCTGCAACCCAAGTGAAAGAGACCTTTCCAGATCCTGCTGATTACACAAACTGCCATCAAGGTTGTTGAAAAGGACTCTTGGATTCACTGGACAACAGCATTTGCACATGAGTATTTCTTTCCACAGCATGCCAGCAATCAGGCTGCACAAACAGGATGCAGGCAGTATGCAAAACCATACACCCCCTAGTCCACAAAAAACCTTTCTCCATGGCATTGGTCCCTGGTGCCCAAAAGGTTGGGGACCTCTGCTCTAAGTGCTCCAAGCTTGGATGAAGAATAGAAGAAACAGCATCCTCTATAGCAAACTGAAGAAGACCTCCAAGGTCCCTTCCAGCTCTATTCTATTCTATTCTATTCTATTCTATTCTATTCTATTCTATTCTATTCTATTCTATTCTATTCTATTCTATTCTATTCTATTCTATTCTATTCCTCTGCCCAAACTCTCACCTGCTTCACTCTAGGTTTCACTCTGACTAATAAAGGTTTATATGCTGAAATAAGCAGGACTGAGAGATGTCAGAGGAGCCCAGGTGAGTGTGGGGGATAGCTTTAAAAGCCTTCTTGATATTGGAATAAGCAAGATCCAGTGTATTCTCCCCTCTGGTTGCAAAGTCTACATATTGATGGAAATGGAGAAGAGTAGCTTTCAAATCAACTTGATTAAAGTCCTCCACTACAATAAATGCCCACTCCGAGTAATTAGTTTGTAAGTCACTAGTGGTATAATAGAGAACATTCAGGGCCTCTTCTCTGTTTGCATCAGGAGGAATATACACAGCTGTGATAATGATAACAGAAAATGTGGTAGGCAGATAGAAGGGTCTGCATTTGATGGTCAAAAGCTCCACATCAGAGGAGCACAGACCTTGGCATTATTACACCATCTGTCATTTATATAAACACAGACATCCCCTCCCAGAGATTTGCCAGTAAGAGCAAAACTCCTGTCCAACCGAAATGTTGAAAATCCCATCAAGCTAACAGTACTATCTAGGACAGAGTGCTTTAACCAAGTCTATGTTGCAATGATGACACAGCAGTTTCTCACCTCCTGGTTTTTTTTATTAAATCTAGTCTTATGTAATCTATTTTTGTCTCTAAGGAGCAAGTCTTTGCAAACAAAATAGATGGAAGTGACACTCTGTATGGTTTAGCTTTTAGCCTAGATGTTAGACCTCCACGTTTGCCATGCTTCCTCTTTCAGTCACACCGCCTCCACTTCTTCTGAAGATGGTCAGCACTGGAGGAAAACTTCCCAGCCGCAATCACCCCTCTCTGCCTCTACTGCCCAAAACACTGAGCATAACGCTGACTCCACCACCACCTTTCTTCCTCCCCACACCTCCAGACATTGCATTCAATATCTCACCCTCCATGTGAACCACCTGCACCTCCACTGTTGACTCTTTCCACCATAGTAATCCGAGGTCATGCAGACTCTCCAGAACAGAAATATGTAATCTTTTACTTTCTCAGCCACATTAAACTAGTAGGACCTTTAAGTAGACGTATATAGGATTGTGCTGTTAAGTGGAATTATAAAAAGTATAAATTTAATTGATAAATAAATAAAAAGGTGAGAGGGGGAAAGCCTGGAATTAATCTCAGACATGCTGAAGAGTGACAATTAATTTATTTTTGAGAGAAAATATATGACAAATTTGCTGTAGGATTAATATGTATTCCTCAAAGCTCCCTGGAATTACATGTCTTTGAAAGTTACATTTTCTGAACTGCTCTATAATTAAAAAATTATAAACATTACTATATGGTTTTGTGACTTATTTACACATGTTTTCATTCATCATTCAAACAATAGCAGTTCATTGTCAACAGCCTACACATGCATAGCTTCTGTAACTGAAATTAATTCATCAAAGTACTGTATACGAACATCAAAATAAACCACTTAGAAACCATTTACAACTCTTTGAATAAATTCCACATAATGGCACCCCAGTCCTCTCTTCAGGCATTTGAAAAAAGAATGTAAGGAGAAGAAGGATTGTATTCTTGACTACTTCTATATATTGATAATGTAAGTCAGGGGTGGGGAATGATGCCCCTTTATGACTTGTGGACTTCAATTCCCAGAATTCCATGACTGGCTCAGGAATTCTGGGAACTGAACTCCACAAGTTATAAAAGGGCCATCATTTCCCACCCCTGAGGTAAGTCAAAGGAAGTTGCCTTATAATTAGGAAGAACAATGGTCCATCTAGACCAATATGGCTGAATTCAGGCTAAAATTTCTTGAACTCTATTTTATATACCTGAAATTGTATTACCTTATATACTTGAAATGAATCAGAGGAACAAACGCTCTCTACTGCTGATAGACTATATCCATGAAGACTTTTTCCTCACTGAAATCATCAGTGGACTTTACAGAAGAGGAGAAGTTGCTCACTATTACAAATGATAAAAGTATCATTATTTAATGCAGTCTGAATGAATTTGTCAGGTCCACCATTCCTATTCTGGTGTTCTGCCACTGTGCTGAGGGGAAGGGGGGAATGGCATGCTTGGGATTTTTTGCTTCTGCTGTTTGCTTGGGAATTAGGGAGGGGGACTGTCTTTGGAGATGGGATGGACTCCTTCCCAGCCAGTTTTTGGCAGGTTCCAAGGCTGTCACGCTCTGAGGGTGACATCTGCCTAGCACCTCAGCATTTTCAACATATCTTCTCAGCATCACATTGGTTGCCAGTGGACTAGTCAGAGGGGTGGGATTGGGAAACCAAAAGAATTGCTTTATGCTTTGCACAGGACCTTCAGATTCCACCTGACTTTATTGTATTCAGTCTCTCTCAGTAAAAGTTGTTTTGATTCAACTCAATGGATTCAAGAGTCTTACTTTCCTGAGGGCCCAGCTGGGGCAAGTCTGACATTGGGCGGAATCTGCAGTATTGGTCAACCCAGAGAGATCTACTGCTCTACCATGGGGACCGTATACATGAGGTCTGCTCAAAGCCAGCCCTCCTGGACTCAGTTTGCATCAGATGCCTGATTAACTTGTTCTGTCCCAACCTACATACGTCCTTGTTACTGCACAAAGACAACCCCCTCTTTTAACAGTAGACTGGAAAATAAACCCTTTTTATTTGAGTTACAGACCTGATAATTGTCTCAGAAAACCAAAGCAACAGAACACTTTTCCAATGGAGACCTTGTCCAAAAGCAAAAGTGGAGCAAGAGTCAAACAGGAAGTAACTCACAGACAAAATAAACAGACCATGATCTCTAGACTCTGAAGTTCTTTGCAAACGGTTGCCTCCACCAACCAGCCCTACCCACATATTCCCTTTTTGTAATGCAGCCCCCAAGATGTGGCTTCTCACTGCTTTCTCCTCTTCCCCTGGAGTTGCCCCATTGCCTCCCTCTGTCTTACTCATGTGATATTTATGAGCATCTCTGAGGCCTTCCAGCTGTGCTTCCTCTGAGTTCAACTCATCTTCCCAGCACAGCTGGCTCTCAGTTCAATCACGAGTGGAAGGACTAGCCTCCTCATCGGTCTGTAAGTCCTGCAGCTCATCAGAGCCTCCATCCGACTTTGATGGCTCTCCAGGCCCCTCCTCCTCCTCCTCCTCCTCCTCTCCTCCTCCTCCTCCTCCTCTGATTCCCCAGATTCAATTACTGGGATCAAAGGCTGGCATGGAATCACAACACTATCCGGCACCGCAGAACCCTTCCTCCGGGTCTGCCGGGCCGGGTACAGTCGGGATGGGAACTGTTCATGGAACATGGTCACCAAGGCAGGAGCATGAACGGTGGTCACATCCTCCCACCTGAACTCCTCCAGTCCATACCCCTTCCACTCGATCAAATACTGAAAGTGCCCTTTCAGCCAACAAGAATCCCAAATGCTGGCGACCTCATACTCGGGAGCACTGTCTCCGTCATGTTGTTCTGGTGGGGGAGGTTCTGCTCAGTGGAGTGGATACTCTGGTTGCTTGGGGACCAACAGAGACCAGTGAAAGACTGGATGTACCCGCAGCGATAGTGGCAGAGTTAAGTTATAGGTGACCGGATTGATGACAGCCTCAACTGGGAATGGTCCTAGATTTTATTTATTTATTTATTTTATTAAATTTCTATACCGCCCCTCTCCCGAAGGACTCGGGGCGGTGTACAGCCTAAAATTTAAAAAACATATAAATATACAAAATTTAAAATAATTAAAAATAAATTAAATCATTTGGCCAAAATCCTAAAACCCAAAACATACAAAATTTAAAATCTTAAAAAATACTCAGTCCTCTTAAAACATTTTGACCCTATTGGAACCGAAGCTTGGTGGTCTAACTTCTTGGCTGGCCATGTTGACAGTAGGTTCCTGGTGGACAGCCATACCCGATCTCCCACCATTAGTGGAGGTGGATCAGATGGGGACTGCAGCCAAGAAATTAAAAGACGCTTGCTCCTGGGGAGGAAAGTTATGGCAAATCTAGACAGCATATTAAAAAGCAGAGACATCACCCTGCCAACAAAAGTGCGTATAGTCAAGGCCATGGTTTTCCCAGTTGCAATGTATGGATGTGAAAGTTGGACCATAAGAAAGGCTGAGCACAAAAGAATTGAGGTCTTTGAACTATAGTGCTGGAGAAGACTCCTGCGAGTCCCCTGGACTGCAAGGCAATCAAACTGGTCAGTCCTAGAGGAGATCAACCCCGAAGAAGACTCCTGCGAGTCCCCTGGACTGCAAGGCAATCAAACTGGTCAGTCCTAGAGGAAATCAACCCCGACTGCTCTTTAGAAGGCCAGATCCTGAAGTTGAAACTCAAATACTTTGGCCAAATACTCAAATACTCCAGAAGATGGTAGAGGACAGGAAGACCTGGAGGAATGCTGTCCATGGGTGTGATGACCCAGGGCACCGAATGGAGGCAAAGCAATTAGCTGGTCAGAATAATTGTCTTTGTAAGCACTGCCAACATTCACCCAACAGCTCCCACATATGCTGGCACAAGTTCAATAAAACAGTCACTGCAGTTAAACAGTTCTTTAAAGTAAAACAGATAACAAACAAAGTATGATCTTTTCAATGGCCAGCTCGCCTGTAACCTGCAAACTGCAAAACTGAAGACAGCAAGGAAAACTCAGCAGGAAACAAACTTGATGCAAAATACAAAGAGTCCAGGTACAAGAGCTCACATCACAAGAGTTCATGTTTCTTCCCGGCAAATGCCCCACCACACAGCGTCTCCTTAAATCCCTACTCCCCAGGTGTGCCTTTTGAAGTGGGGTGTGACACTCTCTTCCCAAGCAAGTGAGCCTCCCTCCATTGTTCCCTCCTCCTCTCTGCTCTCCTTGCTCTGGGATCAGGTGGGGAGGGGCCTTGCTCCTCGCCTGAGCTCTGCCTTCCCTGTTCCAAACTTGAAGGGCCCTGGCCTGCTTCAGCCTGTTCCTCCCCACAGTCCTCCGAAGCCACAGACACCCCCTCCTGGGCCTCAACAGGGAACTCCATGTCATCCTCAGAGTCAGGCTTGGACGGAGACATGACACTATCCCCCCCCAACAGGACCCCCTCCCCTGGGACCATGCGGACTAGGACGGCGCAGGAACCGGGTATGAAAGTTGTGAACCAGACAAGGGGCGTGAATCCAGTGGCATCAATCCATGTGAAGTCATCAGGTCCATAGCCTGTCCACGCCACGAGATACTGAAACCGGCCCCACAACCGACGGGAATCCCGAATACTGTCCACTTCATACTCCATATCTCCATGGGGGGTGGCCGGACCTGGCGGTGGTGGAGCTGGCCAATGTGGATCGTTGGCTGTGACTGGAACCAGCAATGACCTGTGGAAAACTGGGTGAATCCGCATGGTCCGGGGCAATGACAAGCAAAATGCCACCAGATTGATCACCGCTTCGACCGGAAATGGACCCAAGTAACGTTGATCAAGTTTTTTCGATGGCCATGCTGTAGGCAGGTGCCACGTGGAAAGCCAAACCCGATTGCCCATAGATAATGGAGGGACATCTCGACGATGATGGTCAGCGAATTGTTTGTAATCCTTCTTGGCTTTCTCCAGCTGGTGCCGTACTACTTGATGCACCGCCTTCAGCTCCTGGAGGAACTTGTCCCGGGCCGGAACTGGGAAGTCCGATGGAGCCAACGGAAAGAGCTGTGGATGAAATCTGTAACTGGCAAAGAACAGTGACACACGGGTAGATGCATGCTGGGCATTGTTATAGGTGAACTCCGCCACAGCCAGCAGCTCCACCCAATTGTCTTTTGGGTGTTGCTGAAACAGCGGAGGTACTGTTCCAAGATTGCATTCACCCTCTCTGTGCCCCCATCGATTTTGGGGTGATGGGCAGAGGACAGACATGCCTGTAACTGCAGTTCCATAAATAGGGTCTGCCAGAAGCATGCTGTAAATTGCACCCCCCCCCCGATCTGACACGACTCGGTCCGGTAACCCATGCAGCCGAAATACATGAGTGATAAACAACTGGGCCATCATCCATGCTGTGGGGAGACCCACACACGGGATAAAATGAGCCATTTTGGTGAGCATGTCCACCACTACCAAGATGGTTGTGGCACCCTTGGAAGGGGGCAACTCTGTAATGAAGTCCAACGAGACTGCCCCCAGGGTTATTCCGGCATGGGTAGCGGCTGCAAGAGACCAGGGGGCGCACCAGTAGCATACTCGACATGCTGCACGATGCCACATAACTAAACACATCGTGCCAGAGCCATGGCAACCAAAACATTCTGGAGACAAGGTGCAGTGTTTTGAAGACTCCGAAGTGACCCGCTGATGGACTATCATGGCATTGTTTCAGAATGATGCCATGGAGGGGTCCCCCAGGAACATAGATGCAGTCTTGGAAATGCAACAGGTCATCCATTTACATCCAAGGGGTCTTATCTCCCTCATCGCCAGCCAACTCACGATGTCGAGCTGCCACGAATGGATCCTGCTGCTGCGCATCACGAAATTCTGCCCCGTAGGTCCACAGGCTCCACTGTGGCCATCAACCGTTCCAAGGGGATAACCGTTCTGGGTTATCTTGTCCTCCTTTTGGGTGAATTCAGGCTTCCAATACAGCGCGTCTGCATGCTGGTTCTGCCTGCTAGGGACATAGGTCACCCGAAGAGCAAACCTCGCAAAAAACAGTGACCATTGCACCTGTCGCTGATTTAGCATTCTGGCAGTCCATAGGTGCTCTAGGTTCCAATGGTCTGTTCGAACCTCGACTTGGTGACAGGCCCCCTCTAAGTGGTGCCGCCATGTCTCAAAAGCGACTTTGACCACCAACAATTCCTTGTCCCAGATAGTGTAATTCCGTTCAGGGGCCGACAGCTTCCATGAATAATAGGCACATGGGAACAAGGTACCTGCAGGAGCATAGGCTTGCAGAAGCACCGCCCCGATGGCCACATCCGATGCATTCATCTCCACCACAAATGGCCTTAAGGGATCAGGATGCTTGAGGATAGGCTCGGAGGCAAACGTGGCCTTAAGGACATCCAAGGCCCCCTGCTCCTCTGCGCCCCAGCAAAACTTCACCCCTTTCCTTAACAGATTGCAAAGGGGAGCGGCCAGGGTCGCAAAACGAGGAATGAACGTGCGGTAATAATTAGCAAACCCCAACAGACACTGCACATCCTTGACCCTCTGCAGAGGCTGTCATTCTTGCAGTGACTTTACTTTCTCCGGATCCATCTCCACACCCTCGGGTGAGATGCGATGGCCCAGAAAGTCAATCGTGGTTTGTGCAAACTGGCACTTCTCACACTTGGCAAAGAGATGGTTATCCCACAATCGTTGCAGCACAAGTCGAACATGGTTCCAATGCTCTCATGGGGAGGACGGGTAAATCAGGATGTGATCAAGATAGATGACCACAAACTTGTCCAACAAGTCCCTGAACACGTCATGCATAAAGTGCATGAACACTCCCAGCGCGTTGGTCAGGCCAAAGGGCATAACCGTGTACTCAAAATGTTCATAACGCGTTCGGAGGGCCGTCTTCCGCTCATCTCCCGCTAAAATTTGGACTAAGTTATAAGCTCCCCGTAAGTCCAACTTAGTAAATATTTTGGCCTGGCGGAGCCTCTCGATGAGTTTGGGAATGAGCGGGAGTGGTATCAATTACAGATCGTGATGGCATTCAGTTTCCGATAATCACAGCACAGTCTAAGCTCCCCTGACTTCTTCTTCACGAAGAGCACTGGCGCAGCCAATGGGGAGGTGGAAAGCTGTATAAACCCCTTCCAGAGATTCTTGTTGATGAAGTCCCTCAAAGCTGCCAACTCTGGTTCTGACAGAGAGTAAATCCAGCCAATTGGCAAATTGGCATCGGGCACTAAATCAACTGGGCAGTCATAAGACCGATGCAGGGGCAACTGATCTGCTTCTTTTTCCCCAAAGACATTGGCATAATCCCCCAACTCTGCTGGTAGGTCCAGGTCCACAGGGGTAGCCACCTTCCCTGCGCAGACATGCAGGTGATGGGTGGCACACTTCTTGCCGGGGAACCGCACTGTCCCAGACGACCAAATAATCTGCGGATCATGAGCCCTCAACCATTCCAAACCCAACACCACAGGAAAGTGAGAAACGGTAGCCACATAGAACACAGCTTCTTCCATATGCGGCCCAATACACATGTGAAGGGGTCTGGTTGCAGCAACCACTGGGCTGGAACGAAGGGGCCGCCCATCAATCGTCTCCACCAAGACTGGCAGTGACAACTGCTGCTGGGGAATGGACCACTGCGTGACAAAATCCAAGTCCATGAAATTAGCAGTAGCCCCAGAGTCTACCAAGGCCTGGACCTCCACCTCTCCCTGACCAGGCACAAACACAGTCGCTGGTAACACAAGGTGTTTAACAAGAGTCTGCTGAGGTGGAGGTACTGGACCTGTGTCCAAGCGAGCCTGGCCTATGGAGCCCTCTAGGCCGGGCCCGGCCCGTTTCCCACCGCCGCTTTGGGTGCCTTCACCGGATACTTGGCCGCCATATGGCCTGGACCGCCACAATACAAGCAAAGGCCTTCACAGCAGCAGCAATCTTTTTCAGCTTGGATCAGATGGGGTCGTGCAGCCCCCAACTGCATTGGCTCCTCCGGAGGTGGTGCCAACGGTGCCACTGTCTTAACAGGTGCGGGCAAGGCCTCTGTCCGTTGTCGCACCCGTCGTTGCTGGAGGTCTTGCATCAATACGGAGACACAGATGCATGAGCTCCTGCAAGGAGTGAGGGCATTCAGTGTGTGCCAGCTCATCCAGGAGTTCAGACGAAAGTCTCTCCTTAAACTGGTCCATAAGCGCTGCCTCATTCCACTGACAAACTGAAACATAGCAATGTAGACTGTCAGCAAACCACGCCCCTGTTGCAACTCTCTCACTCGACAGTTTGCAGTCTAGGCCATAACTGGGTCCTCAAACATGGCCTTGAGTTGCTGGCAAAACTCTGCATAATTGTCCAGCAGCTGATTGGGCTGGGTCAGCAGGGGTGTTGCCCAACGTGCTGCCGTTCCTGTCAACAGGCTTAGCACAAACCCCACCTTATCTCGGTCAGTGGGGAAATCCTCCAGCAGAAGGCTCATACATAACTGGCACTGCCCAAAGAACGATGGGAATCGTGCCTGTGAGCCATCAAACTTGTCTGGCACTGGAACAGGGTTTTTGCGGCATGGCCGACCTGCTTGCATCTGTGCCATCTGTGCAGTCAGGAGGGCCACCTGCTGTTTTAGCTGATCATTTTCCGCACGGAGCTGATCCATGGTTGCCCTACTTGGTCTGGAGGAGCAATTGGGAGTGGGCCAGGAACAAAATGTAATGACCCAGGGCCCCGAACAGAGGCAAAGCAATTAGCTGGTCAGAATAAGAACATAAGAACATAAGAACATAAGAAGAGCCATGCTGAATCAGGCCAAAGCCCATCGAGTCCAGCATTCTGTGTCACACAGTGGCCCACCAAATGTACATGGGGATCTTGAGCAGAAAGAGAAGGCAAAACCCTCCCTTTCCCTTGACCCCCAAACAAATGGTATTCAAGGGAATCCTGCCTGCCTCAACCAACATAGAGGCGGCACATGGACATCTGTTTTAATAACCACCAATACACTTTGCATCCATGAATCTATCTAGCCCTGCCTTGAAGCTGTCAAGGCTGACAGCTGTCACGACCCCTTCAGGAAGTGAATTCCATAAATCAACGACCCTCTGGGTGAAGAAATATTTCCCTTTATTTGTCCTCACTTTCTTAGCTATAAGCTTTAGGGAGTGCCCCCTTGTCCTGGTATTGTGTGATAGAGAAAAGAATTTTTCTCTATCCACATTTTCTATCCCATGCATGATTTTATACACTTCGATCAAGTCACCCCTTAAACGCCGTCTTTCAAGGCTGAAGAGACCAAGGCGTTGCAATCTGGTTTCATAAGGGAGGCGCTCCATTTCCTTGATCATTCTTGTTGCCCTTTTTTGCACCTTTTCCAGTTCCATTATATCCTTCTTGAGGTGCGGTGACCAGAACTGTACACAGTACTCCAAGTGTGGTCTCACCATCGATTTGTACAGAGGCAATACAACACTTGCTGACTTATTTTCGATTCCCTTCCTAATCATGCCAAGCATGGAATTTGCTTTTTTTACTGCTGCTGCGCATTGGGTTGACATCTTCATCGAGCTGTCCACCAAAACCCCAAGATCCCTTTCTTGGGTTGTCTCAGAAAGTTTGGTCCCCATCAGTTGGTAAGTATAATTGGGGTTCTTTGCCCCGATGTGCATAACTTTGCACTTGTTTAGGTTAAAATGCATTTGCCACTTTGTTGCCCACTCACACAATTTCGAGAGATCCTTCTGGAGCTCCCGACAATCAGTTTCACTTTTCACCAACCCGGAACAATTTAGTGTCATCAGCAAACTTGGCTACCTCACTATTAACTTCTACATCCAGATCATTGATGAATAAATTAAAAAGTAAAGGCCCCAAAACTGAACCTTGGGGTACACCACTTCTCACTTCTTTCCATCCGGAGAATTGTCCATTTATTGCCACCCTTTGCTTCCTACAATTTAGCCAGTTACCAATCCAGGACAAGACCTGTCCTCTAATTCCATGGCTGGAGAGCTTTTTTAGGAGCCTTTGGTGAGGGACTTTGTCAAAAGCCTTTTGAAAGTCAAGATATACAATATCAACTGGGGCCCCTTTATCTATGTATTTATTTACACCCTCAAAGAATTCTAACAAGTTAGTAAGACATGATTTGCCTTTGCAGAAACCATGTTGATTTTCTTTCAGCAATGCCTGTTTTTCTATGTGCCCTGTAATTTTATCTTTAATAATGGTTTCCATCAGTTTGCCTGGAACTGAGGTTAGACTGACTGGTCTATAGTTTCCTGGATCACCTCTGGATCCTTTCTTGAAGATCGGGGTTATATTTGCTTCCCTCCAATCCTCCGGTACAGTGCCTGATCTTAGAGAAAGATTGTATATTTTAGCTAGAAGTTCAGCAATTTCACACTTGAGTTCCTTTAGAATTCTAGGGTGGATGCCATCTGGACCCGGCGATTTGTTGACGTTTAGTTTAGAAAGGCATGCAAGAACATCTTCCTTGTTTATCTCTATCAGGTTTGATTCTTCTATTTCCCTCCCTGGGAAAACTAATTCAGTGGCAGGCAAATGTTCCCTATCCTCCTCGGTGAAAACGGAGGCAAAGAAGTCATTTAGCCTCTCAGCAATCTCCTTGTCTTCTCTGATTATCCCCTTCTGACCATTGTTATCAAGTGGCCCAACTGATTTTCTGGTTGGGTTCCTGCTTCTGATGTACTTAAAAAATAATTGTCTTTGTAAGCACTGCCAACGTTCATCCAGCAGGGAACAAACTTGATCCAAAATACAAAGAGTCCAGCTACAAGTGCTCACATCATAAGAGTTCACATTTGTTCCTGGCAAATGCCCCACCCCACAGCGTCTCCTTAAATCCCTACTCCCCAGGTGTGCCTTTTGAAGTGGGGTGTGACACTCTCTTCCCGAACAAGTGAGCCTGCCTCCATTGTTCCCTCCTTCTCTCTGGTCTCCTTGCTCTGGGATCAGGTGGGGAGGGGCCTTGCTCCTCGCCTGAGCTCTGCTTCCCTGTTCCAAACTTGAAGGGCCCTGGCCTGCTTCAGCCTGTTCCTCCCCACAGTCCTCTGAAGCCACAGACACCCCCTTCTGGGCCTCAACAGGGAACTCCATG
This sequence comes from Bothrops alternatus, assembly GCA_034064705.1. Taxonomy (NCBI): domain Eukaryota; kingdom Metazoa; phylum Chordata; class Lepidosauria; order Squamata; family Viperidae; genus Bothrops; species Bothrops alternatus. Next base: position 38,125,442 of record JARGCV010000112.1, read on the forward strand.
TCGTCCTCAGAGTCAGGCTCAGACGGAGGCATGACAATGGGGTTGCGATGGGTTGGACACGACTTCTCAATTAATAACAACAATCCCGCCTTGACTGATCAGCCACATTTTTGTAATCGGCCTTGGCCTTCTCTGTCGTCGCATCAATCAATGGATCACCTGTAACTGCCATGAAATCATTTGCTGCTGGAACCGGTGAGTCTAGCAGTGAAAGAGGGAAAAACCAGGAGTGATATCCCACATTGGCCAAGAATGGTGTCATCTGCGTGGAGGTATGCTGTGAGTTATTGAACGCAAACTCGGCTACCGCAAGATAGTCCGCCAAATTGTTTTGCTGCTGATTTACATAGCAGTGCAGATATTGCTCGAGAATTCTGATGACCTTCTCAGTCCCGCTGTCAGTGTGGGGATGATGCGCGGACGAGAGGTAGATCTTAACCTGGCAGAAACGGGCTGTAAATTGGGCCTCTCTAATGGACACGACCCTATCAGGGAGGCTATGGAGCCAGAACACCTGCTGGATGAACATACGACAGGTGGTACGGGCTGACAGCAAGCCACGGCATGGGATGAAATGCACCAACTTGGTCAGCATATCCACCACCACCAACCATGAACACTGTCATGAATCCAGAAGATGGGGGTAAGTCCATCAGGAAGTCCATGGACACAGCCCTCCAGGGTCTTTTGGGCATCAGCAAGGGCTGCAATAGTCCGGGCAGGGCCCCCAATGCTGACTTGGCCTGCCTACACTGGGTACAGGACGTGACATAGGCCTGGACGTCATGTCAGACTCGGGGCCACCAGAAGGTACGGGAGATCAAGTTCAGGGTCTTGAACAGATCAACATGCCCCACCGCCAGATTATTGTGACACTGGCTGAGGATGAGTCCCCTGAGTGGCTCTCCCGGAACATAGAGCCAGTCACGATAGTGCAGGAGTCCATCCATGACTGTCCATGGGGAGTCTGGCCCCACCTCCTCCTTTCACTGAGCTATCCATGCATCCTGTTGCTGGGCCTCCAAATCCAAGCCTGTACATCTATTGGCTCCTGCACCGCAGCAAAAGACTCAATGGGGAGCACTGTCCTGGGCAGAAGCTTGTCTTCTGCATGGGAATATTTGGGCTTCCTGGACAGAGTATCCGCTCTTTGGTTGTGACCACTGGGTATGTACGTGACACAGAAATTGAACCTCGCAAAAAAGAGCGACACCTAATCTCCTGTTGGTTCAATTTCCGAGCAGTCTGCAAGTTTTCCAAATTCTTATGGTCCGTCCAGACCTCAATTTGATGCCGCACCCCTTCCAGATGATGTCTCCATGCCTCGAACACCACTTTGATAGCCATACATAATGCTTGTGTGGCAGCCTTAATTGGCCCAGACAGGAGCACTCAACCATCAATAGTCTCCCCTAACATCAGCGGTTCTACCGGGCACTGGGGAACAGCCCATTTGGCCACAAATACTGCGTCCGTAAAGTTTGTGGTGGCCTAAGTCAATCAAAGCATGGACTGGAATCCCCTTCAGCATCCAGGGGAGGATGTTGTGCCTCCAGTATCAGATGCTGTGGAGGTCCATGGGCAGCATCTGAAGGATGTCGCTTGATGTTGGTAATCACCCAACCTAAAATGCCTTTTAGATTGGGCTTGGGGCATTTCCTGACAGAGGAGTAGGTGGTTTTCTCGGGGCAGACTCGGTCACTGATGCCCTTCGTCGCTTCTTGGGGCAGAAGGTGGCCAAATGCCCAGGGTCCCCACAGTAAAAACACAAGCCCCCCGAACACCGTCTGTTCATTTTACCCACTGATAGGTGAGATCTGGCAGCACCTAACTCCATAGGCTCCTCCCACTGAACCAGAGTCTCATGCACAACGGGGGCCACACTGGTCTCTGGGGTGGCACAGTGACTCCTATGCTGCTGCAGCCGAGCGTTGATAGCAGATAGAGATGGATCAGCCAATTGAGGTCCGGGGGAACATCAACATGGGCCAGCTCATCCAACATCTCCTCTGACAAGCCATCCTGGAAAGTGTCCACGAGTGCACCCTGATTCTAGGCTGAATTCAGGCTCAGCAGCTGAAAACCACTGATAGAGCTTTCAGGCGTCGGGTAGCAGTCTGCATCTTAATGTGGTCTTCATACATCAGACGCATGTAATCACAAAACCCCACAAAGTTGTCCAACAACGGACTAGTTTGGACTAGCAGGGGTGTGCCCCAATGAGCTGCATCACCAGAGAGGAGGCTTATCATAAACCCCACTATATCCCGGTCAGTGAGGAAATCAGCCACTCTCAGGCTGATAAATAGCTGGCATTGTCCCAGGAAAGCAGGAAACATATTTGGATTGCCATCAAATTTGTCTGGCATTGCAACTGGACATTTTTTCCTGGGTTGTGGAGCAGCAGGGGCATGTGCTTGTAGCTGGGCCACTTGAGCTGATAACAAAGCCAGCTGCTGGGAGAGCTGGGCATTCTCCGCACATAGCTGCTCCATAATAGTAGAGGGTGGAGGCTGGAGGCAAACTGTTCTGTCCCAGCCTATGTAAGTCCTTGTTACTGCACAAAGATAATCCCTCTTTTAACAGTAGACTGGAAAATAAACCCTTTTTATTTGAGTTACAGACCTGATAATTGTCCCAGAAAACCAAAGCAACAGAACACTTTTCCATTGGAGACCTGGTGCAAAAGCAAAAACGGAGCACAAGTCAAACAGAAAATAACTCACAGACAAAATAAACAGACCATGATGTCTTGACTCTGAAGTTCTTTGCAAACGGTTGCCTCCAGCAACCAGCCCTGTCCACACATTCCCTTTTTGTTACGCAGCCCCCAAGGCGTGGCTTCTCACTGCTTTCTCTTCTTGCCCCATTGCCTCCCTCTGTCTTACTCATGTGACCTGCCTACATTTACGAGCATCTCTGAGGTCTTCCAGCTATGCTTCCTCTGAGTCCAACTCATCTTCCCAGAACAGCTGGCTCTCAGCTCGATCATGAGTGGCAGGACCAGCCTCCTCATCAGTCTGTAAGTCCTGCAGCTCATCAGAGCCTCCCTCCGTCTCTGATGGCTCTCCAGGTCCCTCCTCCTCCTCCTCCTCCTCCTCTGATTCCACAAACTCAACTACCGGGATCACAGGTTGGCACAGAATAACAACATAACCCAGCCCTAGTAGAAAAGTCGGGGATACGATTAAAACAACTGAAGGTTCTACTGGCATTCTGCCAGCTAGACAGATCTGTATCAGGGGGCATCCTGGAGACATTTGTCACTGAACCTATAGAAATGTTGATAGGGGGCCATACCAAGACTCTGAACTTTATAGTGGCTCCCAGAATGGGACTGGCCAAGAAGTGGAACCCTTATGTAAATTGGAGAAAAGGGTTGCTGAAAATCTGATGAGCCTGCCTAGTGCATGGCTCGAAGCAAGTTCAGGAACCTATTCCAGCAACTCATGAGGCAGGGGACACAGTGCAAGAGCAAGGAAAAGACCTTTGTTCTATCCCTAAAGAATATTGGGACCTGAGGAAGGTGTTCAGTGAAAAGGGCTCGGATGAGTTCCCCTCTCACCAACTGACAGACTGTGCTATCTGCCTAAGCCAAAACTCTACTCAATGACCCCAAAAGAGCTAGAGGAATTGCATTCTTTCATTATTAAGAATCTCACCCATGGGACTTCCAGTTTTGCATCATAGCGATGATGTGAGGGATTGCAGAGCTCCGCACCCCACGGTTGGTTTTGCTGTTCCTGGGGACCCTAAATGGGTCTAAAGTCACCCTGGAAAGGTGGCAAAGAAGGAGGGACCCCCATTGATCATGGAAAGTTGGCAGTTGATCCGTTTGATCTGGGGGAAGCCCTTCTACCTGACAGGAGAAAGGCTAGCTGCACTCCGGTGACTAGCCCAAGCTACTGGCATTCAAAGTCCAAAAGCACCAACTAAGAACAACTGTGAACAGTTTGGAGCTGGGTGAGAATATTGATCTTCTCTTCTCTATTTTGAAACTGATTTCTTGGAAAAGATCCCCAAGAAGCAAAAAATCCTCCAAGTAAGAAGGAAGGGGACTACAACCCCACCCTTGCATAGACAGAAGTGACAATTTAATTTTTATGGGGGACAGAAACACATTGAAATGGACTAATGTAAAGCTATAATTTGAATAAAACTGAAAACTATGGAAATTGTTAAGATTTTTCATTTAAAAGAATATTGATGAAATTATAAGAAAATAATCTTTTTGTTTTAAAAGTTGGAAAATAAACAACTACTGACATCTAGTGGTGGAACAAAGTATAAAACTACATCTGCCCTGCCTCAGAAATTGGCTAGATGCCCAGAAACAGCACAATTTATCGCTTTGATCCTCAGTGATTCTTAGCTAAACCGAGAACAGCTGGAAATAGAGGAAAGAAAATACACTGGGCTATATTGCAGAATGAGAAATATAATTGCTGTGGAAACTGCTGATCTTCTTGGATTATAAACCCTTACTGAGCTGTGATATTTAAGTTTAAGAATAGTCTGAGAATAGGTGAGAGCCAGACTCAAAAGAGATAATTTGACATACCAGATGGAGTATCATATGACCAAACATATGTTTGAATATGGTTAAAAGAATAGTGAAATTTTGGATATGAAAGGGTTTTATAATAAAAGAGATGTGATTTATAAGTAGTATAGTATTTTTTTCTATGATATGGGAAATGTAAAAATATTGGGATGATTTAAATGTATGAAATATTTTGGATATTTAAATGTAATCAATTTTGAGAAAAATATAACTGACAAGAAATGTTTTGAATACTGAGGGGAAACTAAGCTTAAATAAGAGTTATGAAAACAGGACTTATAGCAATTTACATTAGATGATTTTTTGCAAATGCAAATATAAAATAAGTTGATTAGAAAAGACATTACATAATGTTATTGTTAAATACTAGAAAAATGTTTATATTCAAATTTGTATGTATTGATACTATTAAGAACTATATTTGCTCAATGTCGGTAAAAGGAGAATACTATTGGAAGAAGAGAAGACCAAGGAAAGGTATTTCTAGTTAGCATGTTGATTATGAAAGCATAGAAATTGACTATTATTGACTGTTATTAAATATATGAACCCAGACAAGCACTAAAGATTCTTATTCTAAAAAAATCAATAAAATATATTTTTTAAAAAAGAATCTCACCCATGGATTTATCCAACTGGTGCAACTCTACTAGCTGCCCCCATTTTGTTTAGGGAGAAAAAAGATTGATCACTTTGTCTGTATGTGGACTATAAAGGGTTTAATGGTATATGTGTGGAAAACATTTACCCCTTGCCCCTAATGAAGGACATGCTAGCCCATTTAGCAAAGGGCAAGATCTTTAGTAAGTTGGACCTACAGGAGGCATACTATCGTGTGAGAAACAAAGAGGGGGATGAATGGAAAACTCTTTTTAACTCTCCACTAGGCTGTTTCCAGTCCTTCCCTTTGGCCTCCAGGATGCTCTGACTGTCTTCATGTAGCTATTTAATGAGATGATGAATGAGCACCTACAGTATACAAAGGGACACTGGTGTGCTTAGACGATATATTGATTTACACCAAGATGAAAGCTAAACATGTGAAATTGGTGAGAGCGATGCTCAAGAAACTCAAAGCTGCTAAGTTGTACACCAAGCTCTCCAAGTATGAGTTCTACCAGAATAAAATAGACTCATAGATACTTTCAATGCCACTATGTAAGAAATTCACTACTTTCTGTCTGAGAAAAGATAAAAGTTAAAATCTACTTGAAAATCCCAGGATGGCTTTCAATGATGGAAGCGTTGTTCACCCAAACCTAGTGCAATATGAAAAAAATTGACATATAAGGACATTTTGGATACTGAAGGGAAACTAAAATCTAAACAAGAGCATTTAGACCAGGGTACTGAATTTTCATGGTGGCCTCAATTGCAAATGCAATCGAGATATAATAAAAATGCAAAAATATGTGGCTTTTATTAAGAACAGTGTTTGATTAGATATTGTTGACCTCTGATGAAAAACTGATTAAGAACCATATAACTTTCTATTAAATTTGAAAATGGAAAATGAACAAGTGAAAGATACAATGATACAATGGACAAAAAACTTTGGATATAATATAGAATTAGAGAAATGGCAAAATCTTTGGGAAAGAAATTATAAATTGACAATGGCAACTTCTTATAAAGAAAACCTATATAAAATGATTTATAGATGGCACTTACCACCTGCTAGATTTGCAAAAACGTTTAAAAATATGTCTAGTAAATGTTGGAAATGTAACCAAAAATCTGGCACATATTACCATTTCTGGTGGACCTGTGTTAAAGCAAAAACAAATTGGACAAAAATACACACTTGATTAGAAAGGATGTTAGGAAAACATGCAGATTTTAAACCTGAACTTTTCTTATTAGGTATGATACCAGAAAATTTTGATAAGCAAAGTGTATATTTAACATTGCACATACTAACAGCAGCAAGGATTATATTTGCTCAGCACTGGAAGAATGAAGAAACATCACTAGACAAAGAGATAATCAAGAAGATATTGTGCTGAAATGACAGACTTACACTGAGGATCAAAGAGAAAGAAGATACAGAATATTTTCAAACATGGAATTTGTTTTATCAATGGTTGAAAAAAGGGGTAGAGGGGAGGTGGAGCCAGCTGTCAAACGAAATGGCCATGCTGAAATGCCACTCCGAATGAGCGTGCCGATTTCACAGCCATTTCTCTGTTCCTGGTGGGTTTTTAAAAAGCCCCAGATCTCTCGGAGGGAGATCAGAAGCGGAGGCGCCCAGCTGAGCGGCTCAGGACGGCGGTCCAAACTGCAGAAAGCAGGAAAGCCTAGGAGAAAGCTGGGTGAAGGAGATGGCCCATCATGGCAGCCATGAAGAAATGACAGCTGTCAGAAATAGCAGTGAATTAGCGGGACAGTGACTCAACTAACCCGGCGGAGTGAACACTCAGCGAACTCTTGTAAGTGTCCTGGATTGTGAAATCATTCCGGAGAATTTCAAAGAAGAGAAGAAAAGAGGAGAAGCCCCAGAGCGAAAGGGGGAAATCACCTCCCCTGTCAGATAGCGGCGAAAAAGGAGGCAGGGGGGGGGGAAGAGATCTGACCTTAAAGTAACAGACTCACAGGCTGTAAGGACTGGTGATCAAGGGTGATTTCTCTTTCTGGCTGTTGCAGCAAAGCCAAGAAGAAGTTTAACAAAAAACAAAATAAACTTGAAAAATGACAGTGTGGACTGAGCAGAGAGAGCGGACATTTTGAATAAGAACTGACGACCAATCAGCATTAAATGAGGGAAGAGTGATACTCAGAACTTAAGAAGTGAATTAATTGCTTTAAAAAGTTTCTAAAACAAAAGGGATAAATTGTAATTGATTTGAGAGCTTAGACTAATAAGAATTAATTGAACATAACCTATTGTATGATTGAATTGAAGGAGGCTAACCAGGAACAAAAGGTTGAAAGCCCAAGGAGGGTGAGAAAATTTATTTACTTGTCTCCTTGTTGAATACAATAATATTTATAACTGTTAAGGGATTGACTGTAAAACCTGGTCTTTATTGCTAATGAATTGAATATTGGTTATAATATTGAAGTAATTTAATGGTTATATTATTGTTACATGTTATTATATAGATAAATTAGGACTGTAGTGGAATATAAACACTTGCAATTGATTAAGATTGATTATCGTGTGTTAGAAGTATAAGTGTAATAGGTTTCATATTGTGTTAGCAACAAAATATATAATTGTTAAGATATAAGGCACTAGTGATTATAACCTTGGAAGAAGAATAAATTCTCCAGGTGTGGTGGAGGGAAAGACAAAAATTGTGTACAAGTTGGAGGGTTGGTTGACGTCATTTAGAAAGATGACAAGCATCTCAAATCTAACAAGAGTTGGGACTGGAAGAAGGCACATAACCCAAGCCTCATCAGCGGAATTAAGCCCAGCAGGGCAAAGATCCATAGAAGAGATGATGCCACGGGAGAGAGCAGGCTCACTTAAAGACCTACAAGCAATGCTACAATCCATGCAAGAGGTTATACTGAGAAATCATGAAGATTTAAAAAAAGAAATAGGTGAAATAAGGAATGATACTGGAGAACTTAAAGAGAAGATAGGAGCAATGGACAGAAAATTTGAATGTTTCTAACAACAGATATTGAAAAATAAGCAGAAATTATTAGAAATGGAGGACAGCATGAATAAGGAGGAAAGAAGATTAAATGAAATGAATGAAAAACTCTCGCAAGCAAACAAAGAATTAGAAAAAACCATCATCCTGCTTGAAACTGAGAAAGCAGACAATTATTTATGTTTTCAAAATGTGAAAGAAGAGAAGAGGGAGGACCTCCCAGAAATGATGACGGACTTGTTAGCAAGGGCCCTAGGGACAGGGAAAGAAGAGATGGCAAATGAGATCAATGAAATATACAGAATTCACACAAATTACACGAGAAGAAATAACCTACCCAAGGAAGTACATATCAGATTTGTGAAGAAGTCAGTTAGGGATGAGATTTTGCATAGAACAAGGGACGACCCAATAGAATACAGAGGTAAACAACTAACTGTTCTTAAACAAGTCCCTAGAAGAGTAAGAGACCTGAGAAGTCCCTACCAACATATTACATCAAAATTAATAAGACAAAACATCAATTTTAGGTGGCTAATGCCAGAAGGGATTCTGGTGACCTGGCAAGAAAAAAGATATAAGCTAGATTCGATTGACAAAGTAGAAGAGTTTTTCCAGCAGCACCTAGGCAATGAAGATGAACTACGGTAGAAGAAAGAGAGTTAAGAGAAAAGAACAATACAGGGAGATATAATAGAAAGACACAAGAATTACAAGGCAAAGAACAGGAAACCGAGAGAAGAGAAAAAATGAGAATGAACTATGACAATGATGATGAATGTAGACACAAAGAACTCAAGGAAGATAGATCAACAAGAGCGACAAGATCAAAATAGCAACAGTAATTTAGAAATATTAACAGTATTATCATTAAATGTAAATGGACTAAACTCCCCAGCTAAGAGAAATATAATTTTGAATAAGCTCAGTAAGAAAAACTTAGACATAACAATTTTACAAGAAACACATATAAAGACTCAAGATCAGGATCTACTAAACTACTCTAAGTTAGGAATCAAATTTGTATCGCTTTCACAGCAGAAGAAAGGAGGAATTGTGATATATGTTAAAGAAAGAATCCCAGCAAGACAAATCTATCAAGATGAGGAAGGTAGAATACTGATTATTGAAATTTCCCTGAATAAAAAAAAGGTTGCCCTGGTAGGAATTTATGCCCCCAATGAAAAACAAAAACAATTTTATAAGAAACTGCACAAGATTATTGCTGATATGGAATACGAGAACATTTGTATAATTGGCAATTTTAATGCAATTATAGATAGAGAATTAGATTATAAGAGTGAGGAAGTAAGGAAACAAAGCAGGAGAATATTACCTGATACTTTTTTTAAAAATGGCAGAAGAATTAAATATTCAAGATAGTTGGAGGGAGAGAAATCTGAATGAAAAGCAATTTACATACTATACAGGGCAGCATCAATCATGGTCCAGAATTGATATGGTCTGGACAATGAAAGAATTAAATTCAGATATTGATGAGGTAGTAATAGACATTAATACTTGGGCAGATCATAATCCCATTATAATTAAATGGAAAGAACAGAAGACAACAACAAGGAGGTGGACTCTAAAAAAGGCAATTTTAAACCAAATAGAATTTAAGCATAAGATGGAGGAACAAATGTGGACATTTTTTCAGATAAATAAGAAAGAGGAGACTAGCACTCAAAATTCATGGGACACGGCCAAGGCTGTTATGAAAGGAACTGCAATTGCGTACATGGCCAATGAATATAAAAAGAAAAGGCAATATTGAAAAGTTTAGAGGAAGAATATAAAAAATTAGAATAAGAACTACAAAAAAAACCACAATGTAGAGACCTAAAACAGCTAGATTTAAATAAGCATAAACTGAACATTATAGAAAAGGGAGAAATGGCAAAAAAAATAAAAAGTATTAGACAAAACATTTTTGAACAGGCAAATAAACCTGGGAGATGGTTGGCTTATAGATTGAAAAAACAAAAAGATAAAAGAAGGATTAGTAAATTATGTAATCAAGCAGGGGAGATGGTACATCAAAATGAAGGGAAAAAATGGGTGACTTATGAATTCTATAAAAATCTTTATAAAGAGGATGAAAGGGTTACTGACGAAAGAATATCACAATATCTTATGAAAGTGGACTTACCGAAGGTTCCGGAAAATTCCAAAATATATTAAATAAAGATATAACAGTCCAGGAAATTATAGAAGCAATTAAAAAGCAAAAAAGTAATAAAACACCTGGCCCCGACAGATTACTGTCCAAAATATATAAGAACCTCCAAGAACTTTTGGCCCCAACCCTACTGGACATATTTAATGATGTACTAAACACAGCAAAGCCCCCAAACTCATGGAAAGAAGCAATCATATCACTAATTCCTAAAGAAAACCCTGATTTGACCTGCATTAAAAACTATAGGCCCATCTCTTTACTGAACATGGATTACAAGATTTTCATGACCATAATGGCAGAAAGATTAAAAAAATATTTAGTTGAATTTATCCATACCGACCAAAATGGCTTCTTGCCTAAAAGACAAATTAGATATAATGTTAGGATTATACTAAACATCTTAGACTATTATGAATTACATAGCGAAAAACAAATGGCATTGATTTTTGTTGATGCTCAGAAAGCGTTTGATAACATCAAATGGAATTTTATGTCGACTCAACTTAAACAGATGGAATTTGGGGGGAAATTTATAAACATGTTTAAAGCAATCTATTCCAAACAAGAAGCAAAAGTAATCATAAATGGAGAATTAACAGTGTCCAAATACAAAAAGGCACGAGACAAAGGTTGTCCACTATCTCCTCTATTATTTATTCTTTCTTTAGAAGCACTCACAAGAATAATTCATAAAGACAATCTGATTAAAGGATTAGAAATCAGAAAAGAGACATTTAAATTACAGGCTTATGCAGATGATGTAGTTTTCATTCTGGAAGACCCCTTAGAATCTGGAATAAGATTATTACAGGTGCTGGAAAATTATGGAGATGTCGCAGGGTTGAAAATTAATAAAGAAAAGACTAAAATGTTAGTTAAAAACATGTCCAATTTACAAGAAACTGAGCTAGTAGAGAAAATTAATATCCAGATATCTAAAAAAGTAAGGCACTTGGGGATCCAACTGTCAGCAAGATGTATTACACTCAAAAGAGAAAATTATGATAAATTAATAGATCAAATTATAGCAGACTTAGACAGATGGAAAAACTTGCAGCTCTCCTTTATGGGGAGAATAGCGACAATCAAGATGAATATACTTCCCAAATTACTCTTTTTATTCCAATGAGTACCAATTAAATTAGGCAAGGATTTTTTTGAAAATTTAAACAGAATTACATCCAAATTTATCTGGCAAGGTAGAAAACCGAAAATTAAATTAAAATTATTACAGGATGCAAATGAAAGAGGAGGGCTCAGCCTCCTGAATTGGGAAAAATATTATCAAGCAGCAATATCAGTATGGATAAAGGATTGGATACACTTAAGGAACAGAAGACTACTGGCATTAGAAGGCCATGACATGCAAATAGGGTGGCATGCCATAATGTGGGACAGGAAATATAAGGCTCATCAGTACTTTCAGAATCACCATATTAGACGGGCGCTATTAGATGTGTGGATAAAAATTTTAAAAAATAATTATATAAAAATTCCCAATTGGCTATCCATATTAGAGATATTCATGCACCCCAAATTCATAAATTTAGCGAGAGTAATCACATATAAAAATATCTTAGACAAGAAGGGAGACCTGAAAACAAGGAAAAGATTATTAGAAGATGGTATAGAGTTGGAATGGTGGGCATACTTACAAATACAGTCGCGATACAGAAAAGACAAAAAAGAACCAGGGATAAAATTAGAGCATACACAATTAGATAAAATCCTTCTAGGAACAGAAGATCAAATGATAAAAAAGATATATCAATATTTATTAGAACAAGATTTGTTAGAGGAACAGGTAAAAGAAACAATGTTAATCTGGAGTAAAAATTTTGGTTACAGTATTGACATAGATAATTGTCAATCATTAAGTGATAGAAACAGGAGGTTAATGCTAGCCACCTCATATAAAGAAAATCTATACAAGATGTTTTATAGATGGCATCTTCCCCCTACAAAGCTAGCAAAAATAGATAAAAAAACCTCACCGACATGCTGGAAATGTAGAAGGCTTCCAGGGAGTTGCTATCACATGTGGTGGGTGTTGTGTCCTGAGCCTGCAAATGAAGGCTCGGGACGTTGCAAGGGTCCCGGGGATTGCAAAAGCTGCCCGGGACCAGACTGAGTGGCGCCGGCTTCGCACACATGCGCAAGGCAGGAAAAGCACCTGTTTTGTTGCCATTGTGTCTGGGGATCTGAGCATATAAAAGGAGGCCTGCGTGCCTCTGCTCGTTGTTGGTGTTTTGGCTGAATTAGAAATAAAGAGTTATTCTGTACAAGATGTGTCTTCATCATTCGCCATTACTGGAAGAACTTAACACTGGCGACGAAGGTGGGATGCCTTACAAGCTAAACAGGAGGAAGCTTTAAAGACTCACTCAAAGAAGTCCTGAACAGGGAAGACGGCGTTAAAATCAGCGTCCCAGCCTGCCAGTACAGCGTCGCTGGAGGGTGAGCTAGGCTGAAAGACCCTTTCCCAAGAGAAGCGAGTGGTGAAGTGCAACTTAGGATGGTGAAGATCGGCCGTTTATCCGAATTCGATGTCTCACACCCAGAGAGATGGGAATCCTACATTGCAAGGGTGGAGAATTATTTCAGGATAAACCAGATCAGAGAAGATGGTTTGAAGGCTGCAACCCTGTTGTGTGTCTGTGGACAGGAAGCCTTTGAGATTGCAGAAAATCTGGTGGCCCCTGCCTCTCTGGAGTCAGTAACATATACTGATTTAAAGAAACTTCTGAAAGAGCATTTCCAGCCCAAGTTGTCCGTCATTGCTTGGAGGCACACGTTTGAACAAAGGGACCAGAAGACAGGTGAATCTGCTAAGGACTTTATTGCGACCTTGAGGCGGGCAGCCAGACAGTGTGAGTTTAAAGACTTGGAAGAAAGGCTGCGCGATCCTTTCGTATGCGGGTTAAGGAACAGAGACTTACAGCAGAAGATCTTCGCTAAAGAAGATGTTTTTTTCCAAGATGCTCTGCGAGAGGTTACAGCAGAGGAAGCAGCAGGCGGGTTGGAAAAGAATCTGCAGCCCACCAGAAGCCCTCCAGAGACAGTCACCGTTCACCAGGAAGATGTGCAAGAAGATTCGGAGGCAGATCCTGAAGAGGAGGTGGGTAAGCTTTACCAGGCAGCTGGAAGAAGGCAGAAGGAACATACGGAAAAGACCCCAACAGTTCTTTAATGCTTTGGGTGCGGAGGACACCACAAACGAGCTGACTGCAGGTTTCCGTTCCGCCATCTGCAGAACATGCGGCAAGCAAGGCCACATTGCATCCGTCTGTTTGGGTCGCCAGAAGGTGCAACCTCATGAAGAATTGCATCTGAAAGGTACCAGGGTCCCCAGCCAAAATAGGGTAGGCTTCTGCGCATCGCGCAGAACTATTTTAAGGACAGGCACACATAAACCCCTAAAGAAGAAACTGCCCCTTAAAGTAAGGTTGCAAGGGGTTCCTTTATCCATGGAGTTGGACACTAGATCTGCTCTCTCCATTATTTCCCTCAACACATTCAGGAAAATTTGCAGTAGCAGTGGCCTCCGAGTTAAACTCAGGCTATCCAATGTAATACTCACAGACTTTCAGAATTCTAAGGTGTGTGTTAAGGGGGAGGCCACCCTTAAGGTACAATACAAGGATTTTGAAGGTCCCTTAGATATGTTGGTTGTTGGGGGTGAACGCACAAGTCTTATTGGACTCAATTGGTTTGAGGCCTTGGGAATCCAGATTACTGGGCTGCACAATTTGCAAATGTGGAGCCTGGTAGAAGTCTGCAGGGAGTTTGCAGATGTGTTTAGTTCTGAACTTGGATCCTACAAGGGGCCTCCATTTTCATTATGGTTAGACCCAAACATAAAACCCATTAGAGTTAAGTCTAGGAGGGTACCTTTTGCCCTCAAGGGTAAGATTGATGCTGAACTGGACAAACTGCTCCAGCAAGGCATTTTAGAACCTGTAGATTCTAGTCCATGGGAAATCCCCATAGTAACACCTCTAAAGGCTAATGGGGACATACGTATATGTGCAGACTACAAATGCACACTAAACAAGGCACTGCAGCAGCACGCTTATCCAGTACCTGTAGTAAGCCACATCCTGGGTTCCCTCAAGGGGGGACGAATTTTTGCGAAGCTTGACCTGGCACAGGTCTATCAACAGTTGCCTGTTGATGAGGCAGCTGCTGAGGCTCAAACCATTGTAACTCATAGAGGAGCTTTCAAGGTAAAGAGATTGCAATTTGGGGTGAATGTAGCCCCTGGCATATTCCAGAGTGTCATGGAGAACACACTTCAGGGTATTCCTGGAGTCTGCCCATATTTTGATGATGTTCTCATTGCTGGGGAATCATCTCAAAATTTGGCAGAGAGATTAAGGGCTGTCTTGCTTCATTTTAGAAGAGCAGGCCTTAAGTTAAAGAAGGACAAGTGTAAGATTGGAGTCAATTCTACTGACTTTTTGGGATTCAGGATAGATGCTCAAGGCATTCACCCTTCTGAAGCTAAATTAAAAGGTATTCAGCAGGCCCCAAGCCCTAAGTCTAAGGGTGAGTTGAAAGCCTTCTTGGGGCTATTAAACTTTTACCATGCATTTCTGCCACACAAAGCTGCAATAGCTGAACCCCTGCACAGGCTTTTAGACAAACAAGCCTGTTGGCAGTGGACCAAAGTCCATGAGAAAAGTTTCAATGAAGTTAAAGCCTTGCTTACTTCTAATGCAATGCTAGCTCACTTCAATGATCAGCTACCTGTTTGCATTGCCTGCGATGCATCTCCATACGGGGTGGGAGCAGTACTTAGCCACCTGAAGGCTGATGGGACACATGTCCCTGTGGCCTATTATTCTAGGACACTGTGTTCTGCTGAGCGTAATTATGCTCAAATTGACAGGGAAGCATTGGCTATTGTGGCAGGCATTAAGAAGTTTCATGATTTCATATATGGCCGCCACTTCATGGTCTACACTGACCACAAGCCCTTGTTAGAGTTGTTCACAACTACCAAACAGACTCCTCATATCCTGTCTCCTCGTATGCTGAGATGGTCCATTTTCCTGTCAGCATATGACTACACGTTAATCCATAAGCCTGGAAAGGAAATGGGTCATGCAGATGGCCTGAGTAGATTACCCCTGCCCAGCTTGGAGTCTGCTCCTGCTCCTGCTGTCAATATTCTGTCCATTCAAGAACTGCCTGATTCTCCCCTCAATGCTAGGGATGTGGCTGCAGAAACTGCCACTGATCACACACTTACACGCGTGCTGACATGGGTGTTGTCAGGATGGCCTGACTCGTGCCCTGATATTGAGTTCCAAAGTTTCTGGCACAAGAGGCATGAGTTGTCCACGTTTCAAGGGATGCCTGTTATGGGATAGCGGGGTAGCAATCCCAGCCTCATTGAGGTCTAGAACCTTAATCTCTTTACATGAGGGACACCCTGGTATAGTCAGGATGAAAGCGCTTGTGCGCAGCCATTTGTGGTGGCCTGGCCTGGATAAAGCCATCGAGGCCCAAGTGCATGGGTGCCATGTGTGTTAACAGTCCCGGTCTGAAATGCCTCAGGCCCCAGTCCATAGGTGGGAGGAAACTCAATCCCCATGGTCTAGGGTACATATAGATTACGCTGGGCTCTTTCAGGGGCAATTATTCCTGGTTGTTGTTGATAGCCATTTTAAGTGGCTAGAGGTTGTTCCTGTGTCCTCCACTACTACCGCCAAGACTATCCAGGTGTTGAGAGGAATCTTTGCAGGTCATGGCCTTCCAGATGTTCTGGTTTCAATTTACCACTTCTGAGTTCCAGGTTTTCCTCCAGGCCAATCTGATCCGCCATGCAACTTCGGCTCCTTTCCACCCATCCACCAACGGAATGGCAGAGCAAATGGTGCGCATCACCAAGGATGCCCTCAAGAAACTGACTTATGGTAACTGGCATCACAGGTTAGCAGATTTTCTTCTTGCACACCACACCACACCTTGCAGGGAAGAGCCCAGCTGAACTTCGCTGGGGTCGCCGGCTCATCACTAAGCTAGACAGACTGCACCCAGACAGGGTGGCGTCTCAGGTGTTACAACTGCAGGCACCGAGGAGACTTCAAGTGGGTAATCTGGTCTGGGCTCGGAACTACGGGCCTGGTCATCTCTGGGTACCTGCTGAGGTCTGCAAGGTCTCTGGACCTATGTCATATGAAGTGACCTTGGCAGATGGCCGCGTTCTTCAGCGGCACATAGATCAGCTGCATGCAAGGATGGACTCTCACCCTTCCGCTCCTGACTCTGCTCTGGGGGGGAGGAAGGTCATAATGTGCATTCTGAGGATCAAGGTCAACAGCCTTCACTGGCCAATGATGAGGCCAGGGGTACCACAGCACAAGGTTCCGCAAGTGCTCAGAACAGGACTTCATGGGGCAGGGGGTCATCCCACACACCCACACTTACTCCAGCTAGGGAGTCACTTCGGGGGTATCCACATTATTCATACACAACAGACAGTGCTCCAGACAGGGAGATCAACCGGGGGTATCCACACAACTCACATCCTACAAGAGAACTGGCAACACAGCATGGGAACTGGCCAAATTCTGCAATTGCTCCCAGAAGGAAGTCTGTGGGAATGGGGGCCAACAAAGAGGCAACTCCTGCATCTGGCACCTCTGGCATGGCCTTGGGGTTCGAGGGACAGTGTTCCCAAGAAAGGTCCATTGTGGATCCGGGGAGTGATGCTGGTTTGGGCTCAGAGGGTCCAGCCAGCCAGCAGATGGGCAGGTCGACCAGGTATTTGGGACAGCAAAGTCCTGAGCTACTGAGCCTGGCAGGTGAGCAGGTAGGTCAGGCAACAGCAACAGGGTCACCTGGGGCAATTGGGCAGCAATGTCTTGGCTCACCCAGTCTGGAGGGAGAGCAAGGGGACCAAGCAAACTCTCCTGGTCCGAGGAGGTCACAAAGGACCAAGTGCCCGCCCAAATATCTTTCAGATTTTGTGAGGTTGCTGTCCAGTTCCAGGGGTAATACTCCTATAGTCATTGACTAACAATGTTATTTTGTTTTATTTATGATTTCGGGTATATTCATTCACCAAAGCAATGTAGAGGGACTTTGATTGAAGGCAACCTCAGGTATTCCCATCCATGTTTGACTGTGAGAAGGTATGACACTCTTCCCAAAGAAAAATGTTGAAGTTGTCAGGATTGTTTCAATCTAGGGGGGAGGGGTGTTGTGTCCTGAGCCTGCAAAGGGTCCCGGGGATTGCAAAAGCTTCCCGGGACCAGACTGAGTGGTGCCAGCTTCACACACATGCGCAAGGCGGGAAAAGCACCTGTTTTGTTGCCATTGTGTCCGGGGATCTGGGCGTATAAAAGGAGGCCTGCGTGCCTCTGCTCATTGTTGGTGTTTTGGCTGAATTAGAAATAAAGAGTTATTCTGTACAAGATATGTCTTCATCATTCGCCATTACTAGAAGGACTTAACAGTGGGAATGTTCAAAAGTGCAAAATTTTTGGCATCAGATTAAAAATTGGCTGGAAGAAATACTATTACAAAAAACTGATTTAAAACCAGAAACCTTCTTATTAGGGATTATTAATGATAAACTCAGCAAAGCATCTCTCTACTTACTATTGCATATTTTAACCGCAGCAAGATTGGCATACGCCCAAAAAGGGAAAAGAAAGAAAACCCCCACTGAAGAAGAAATAATAAATAAAATCTTATCCTGCGACGAAATGGACAGGTTAACTCTAGAGATTAAAAATAAAACTGAAACGGAGTATTATGAAATTTGGAAAAATTTGTACGATTGGTTAGAGATAAGGAGGATTGCTGAGATGATTATCAATTGATTAGTTGATATCGTAAGGACTTCTTATTAACACCTATATTAGGACACAACTGAAAGATATGTAAATACAACATTGATGACTGAAAGATGGTTTACTAAAAAATTTACAGATGTTTTATGTACAGTTTGTTATACTCTGTCCTGTTATAGAATGTATTGTAAATTTCTGTTTTTCTTTCTGTAATACTAATAGCAGTGTTGTTGCCAGAGAAGTTGAATCATGTCCACTTCTGTTTTTAAATGTACATTTAATAAAATTTGTAATTAAAAAAAATTTTAAAAAAGGAAAAAAAAGAAAAAAGGGGTAGAGACTAAGAATGTAACTTGTATTATTAAGCAAACAAATTAACCCAGACAACACAATGTTTATTAAGCACTAATCAAATGTAATAATAGAAAATTAATAAAAAAACATATGAATTACTTTCCAGGAAAACTAGGAGACGTATACTTCCCTATCTAATTTCAGAAACTCCTTCAATGTTTCTTTTTGGGCTCTGCCATTCTAGTGGGAGGGGGAGGTTTTTCCCTCCTGGGAGGGGGGCTTGGGGCTGTACTTCCTCTACTTCATTCTTCCTCAAGTTTGCTGTATCTCTTTGGGTATGAAAAGGGGAATGGAATGTGCCAGGGGCTGTCTGCCTTATTTCCAGTCTGTTGCGAGATCCGGTGAAGCGCCTGGGAACTGTCCCTTATCAGTTCTGGTTCCCATAAAAACTTCGCACCGGTGGATTTGCTGGAAATGATCTGGACAGTTGGACTGTGGGGTGGGGTTTTGTGAAACAAAAGTTTTACTGTAGCAATTTACATGGAAAAACTTTAAATCTTGCTTTGCTCTCTTACTATCACTATCTCTCAATAAAAGTTCCTTTTGAAACAATGCCTGTTTCAAGAGTTCTGCTTTCTTGGGAGGAGTAGTCGAGGCAGGACCTTACATTAAGCAAGATCTGCAAAAAATTCAACCAGAGAGACAACAGCCCTACCATGGAGACCATGCATCATGTCCCTCCATGGCAGTGAACAAGACAAGACCGAGTGCTGGGGAGAGTCCGCTGCAAAGACCCACCCAGAAGAAAACTCCTCCAGATGGATGGAAAAAAATATTAAATGCAGAAAGCTCCATGAAGCCAAGATGGTGGGTCGGAATAGGGAAGAGATATCTGCTCAGCCCAGCCCTAGTTGGGAAATTAGGGGTCCAATTAAGGAAGTTAAGAAACCCCATCTCCTTCTGCCAACTTGACGGGTCCATTACAGAGGGTGTCCCAGCCATGCTAGCTATATAACCCCTGGGGTTAAACATAGGGAGCCACTCAGAGACTTTAACTTTCATTGTGGCACCTGGAATGGAATGGCCTCTCATCTTGGGGTTGGCATCAAACCTCTATTACCAACCCAGCAGTTGGCAATGCCAGTCATTACAAGATAACAGAAGAGAATCCTTACCCAACTGGATGAAGCTGCCTCAACAGTATTCAAACAGGCTTTAGAGATAGATGAATGGTTCTTAGAACTCAAGTGTCAGAACCCATGTTGTTAAGGGGCTCTTTTCTAATTCTATTCTTTCTATTCTTCTGGGTTCTGTCATACTCCTGGAAGGGGGGGAGAAGCTGCAGGCTGCCTCTTTGTTTTTCTCTATTGCTACAATGTAACTATTTTGCTGTCTCTGCATACATGCTCTTTGAACTGTCTTTCCCTTAACATCAGCTCAAAGGGGGGAGAAAGGAATGCACCTCTGGGCATCTGGCTTATCTCCTGTTTCGGAAGGGAAGGTGCAAAAACCCAACAAACACTGTCACAAGCCTGAGATAGACTGGCATTATCAGCTCTTTCCCACAATGGACTTAACACCTGGAGATTGGCCCATTTGAACTAACCAGATGAACTATTGGGGTGGGGTTTGCTTGGGATTCTTTTAACCTATTGATCTGAGTGGGAAATCTTCAGATCCTGTCTATTATGCCTGCTATCAGCTTCTCCTAATAAAAGTTCCTTTTGGAAGAAACTTTTTCCATGAGTTCTACTTTATTAGGATGAGGTTTTGAAGTGGGCCCTGACAGCAAGAATCTCTGCATGCAGGATAGACTGGCATGGGAGGGAGAAAAACTGTATGTCCCAGCCACCCAAAGGCTAAAGACTATGCAGGCCTCCCATGACTTAAAACTGGTGGGATACTTTGGGTTTGTGAAAACACTTCACCTAATAAAGAGGCTGTTCTGGTGGCCATCATTGAAAAAGGACATTGAAAGTATACAGTACTGCAGTATGTCCTGTCTGAAATGGGTTCATGAAATCAGTATTTTTCAAATGTATCTACAACAGTGATTATCTTTTGGTACTCCCCAGCAATGCAATACTTAAGACTGGCTTAAGATGCCAAGAGAAATTTCCTCAAGAGATATCTTACTACTGCCTTCCAAAGACACACAAACTGTCTTTGTTAGCCATGGCACCAGCATCGTTGTCACCTATTTAATTAGCTAAAAGAAGCAATGATGTGAACTATCACCTTCAAGAACTACAAGACAAAAACAATCAAATATGAGTGGTTGGCAAGATTACGGCCTTATGACTTGCTTAACTCTAAAGTCTCAGCCAACAACTTAGATTCAACTATATACAAAGAAATGGTTTTATGAAAGCTACTGACTATTCCAGTTCCTTTTCCAATAACTTGGTGGAGGAGATGCTATACAGTATATCGGTGGAAAAGTAACCCTGGTATTCTGTACAGCACTGGTATAATGTACAGAAACAGGGAAACATAATTTTCCTGCTCCTACTACAATGGAGAAGTTAAAATGGACCTTCAGATGGGCCTTGATTCATACTCAATTGCATCAGTTCTTAGAATCCCTCCATTTATGTTCCTGTCAGACCCTGTCTATGTTCGGGTCTGCCATTCTGCTGGGAAAGGGGGGGAGGATATTTTGCTGTTCTGATGTTGGGAGAGGGGAGGCTGGTATGGGGTGTCAACAGAAGAAGAAATGTGCCCTGGGCCATCGATCTTATCTCTGTGCCAGGGGGAGGAGATCAAAAAGCCGAGAGGAAATCGAAACCCTGAGAATGGTGCCTGGGAACTACACTTATCAATCTGGTTACCATAACAACTTCGCACCTGTGGATTGGATGAAATCAAACTGGACTTTTGGCCATTGGGATGGGGTCTGTTAGGGATGCTTTAGTGTAACGTTTCATGTGGGGAAATGCTAGATTTTGTTCTGCTTTCTTGCTGTTACTATCTCTCAATAAAAGTTCCTTTTGAGATAATGTCTGTCTCAAGAGTTCTGCTTTCTTGGGAGGACTAGCTGAGGCAAGACCTTACATTAAGCAAGATCTGCAAAAAGGTCAATCCAGAGAGGCAACCACCCTATCATGGGGACCATGTGTAAGAACCTACCTCAACTAGATCTCCCAAGAAAGCAGAACTCTTGAAACAAGTCATCATCTCAAAAGGAATTTTTTATTGACAGTTAGTGATGGCAAGAGAGCAAAGTGAGGTCTAAGATTTGGCGCATAAGGGATTACATCAAAATACATGTCACAACTCCTACCCCCAGTGTCCAGCTGTCCAGCTAAATTCCATCCAATTCACAGGTGCCACTGTGTTATGAGAAGCTGAGGTTTCAGCAGGCTTCTCAAAGTCTCTCTTGGTTTTGTTTCCCAAAACAAAGGATCCATTGTCTGAAGATAAGGCAGATGTTTTTGCATTCCTCTCACCCAGAGCAGAGCAGAGCAGAAATTAGTTGGCCAAGCAACCATCCCCCTCCCAACAGAATGGTAGGCTCCAAAAATTGATACATAGGCAAAACAGGGAAGGATAGGGAAATGGATGAGATAGATGTGTAAATAGAATGCAAAATCAAGCAAATATAATTGAAGGGTCCTGACATACGGCCCCCCTAACTTTTGATGTCCTTCTTTAAAGAGAGCCACCAGAATTGTCTCTTGAGCAAATGGAGGGCCTTCAGAAACCCAAAATGTCCAGCTAACTTTGAATTGTGGCAGCCCTGCATGATTCTCAGTCTTAGCTTTGCAGGGACATACAACTTTCCTCCAACCCAGCCTAAGCCCTCCTGCAAGGAGGAGAGATTTTTATGATTGAGGAACCATTCATTCCCTTACAAGGCAGTTCATCATCCAGCAGAGGAGCCCTCTTAGCCTGTGCCCTCGTGGTGGCTGGAGCTGCTAGTTGCTGCAGGGAAAGTAGAGGTTCAACCACCTCTGAATTCACACTGTTATATTGAGGCATTCTTGACAAAGCATCTGCCAGGAAGTTTTTTCTCCTGGTAGGTAGTGTATGAAGAAATTAAACTAGTGGAAATGCTGGGCTCAGCATGCCTGTTTCAGAGACAGCCTCCTGTTTTTTTTAAAGCTTCCAGGTTCTTGTGATCAGTCCAGACCTGGAAAGGGATTTTATTCCCTTCTAAAATTGTCTCCAGGTTAGGAGGGCCCACCTTACTCCATAGGCTTCCTTCTCTCAAGCAGCCCAATGCTGCTCAGTCTCAGATAATTTTTGGATGTGTAGGCACAAGGTAGTAGCTGACCCTGCTGGTTCTTTTGTAATAGCACTGCCCCCACTGCCACATCGCTGGTATCAGCCTGAATGACAAAGGGTTTTCCTGGATCTGGGTGTTTCAGCACCGGTTTCTCGGAGAAAAGTCACTTAAGTTTCTCAAAAGCCGCTTGACATTCTGCTGTCCACTTTAGGAACTGGCTAGGCTTCGGCTTTCCCCCTCCTTTAGTTTTTAGCAAGTCTGTGATAGGGAGTACAATCTGACCAAAGGAGGGAATAAACTGCTGGTAAAAATTGGCAAACCCCAGGTGCCTTCTGGTGCAAGGAGGGCTCCACTCCATGACTGCTCATACTTTCTCTGGATTCATTTCCATGCCCTCATCAGAAATGCAATAGCCCAGATAGTCAATTTTATCTTTGTGAAACTCACATTTCATGAGTTTGGCATACAGTTTAGTGGCACAGAGCTTCTTTAGGACCATTCTAACCAATTTCACATGCTTAGCTTTGGTTTTGGTGTAGATCAAGATGTTGTCCAAGCACACCGAAACCCCCTTATATAGGTGTTCATGGAGAACCTCATTAATCAGCTGCATAAATACTGCAGGGGTTCCCTGTAGCCCAAAAGGGAGCACCCTGAATTGGAAGCAACCTAGAGGGCAATTGAACACAGTCTTCCATTCATCTCCCTCCTTAATCCTGATGTGGTAATAGGCTTCTCACAGGTCTAATTTAGAAAAAAAAACTACCTTTTGTCAGGTGGGCTAACATGTCCCTCATGAGGGGCAAGGGACACACATTTTCCACCGATACTGCATTCAAACCTCTATAATCCACATGGAGGCAAAGAGACCCATCCTTCTTTTCCCTGAATAAAACAGGGTCCGCCAACCTGGCCAACTGGATGAACCCTCTGGTTAAGTTCTTGTCAATGAATTTGTGGAGTTCATCTAATTCTCTAGGGGTCATTGAATACAGCTTTTGCTTTGGCAACTTAGCTCTGGGGACAATCTCGATAGCACAGTCCATGGGGCAGTGAGGAGGAAGCTCACCCAACCTCTTTTCACTGAAAACCTTGGCTAGGTCTCGGTACTCCCTCGGAATGCTCTTAAGCTCTTGCTCACTTAGTGCAAATGCTAATTTCTGCTTCAGACCCATCATCTTATTTCCAGGCAGCCCTGGGGGAGGTGCTCTCTTCCTTGGGAACCTCAGGCACCCCTGTCTCAGTCGATTAAGGGGTTCCATTTCTTTAACCAAGCTAGCCCAAGTACCAAGAGCCATTGCATGCCAGGAGCCATGATAAATGCTAAAGTCTCTGAGTGGATTCCCATGGCTAGTCCCAGAGACTCGGTTATAAAGCTGGCCAGGATGCCATTGGCTATGGACCCATCAAGCTGGCAAAAAGTGATAGGGTCCTTAAGTTTTCTTAGGGGAGAGCCCAATTTTCAAACTAGATTAGGACTTATCAAGCACCTTGTGCAACCCATGTCCAGTAAGGTGGTTAAGGCCATTTTCCTGCCCATGCCCGGGATTGTCAGTTCTATGGGCATGATTATGGGATCGATCAGCCCACTTACCAGTGGATCATCATTGTAATCATTCTCCAATGCCCCTGACTCATCGTCCGATGGGTTCAGAGCTCTACCCCTTCCTTTGGGGCTCGGGGGAACTCCATGACCTTCGAGGACTTCAGGGCCGTATCTTTCAAGCACTGGCCAGATTTTCTGCCTGGCTTCCCCTCAGAGGTGCAATCTAATTCCCTGACTGGGGTCTTGCTATGGCGCAGTGCCCTTCTTTTTTTTAAAACAAATTTTATTGGTTTTCCAGTTTTACATTAAGTATTAGGAAAGCTTTGTTCCACTTCTGTTGCTTTTTGAGTTGTAAGTTCTTTAATTGCAGTCAGGATTTGTCTGTCAAAATTTTCAGTAGATTGTATTTGTTGATCTTTAAAATCATCTGTTTATTGGTTTTTGAATTATGGGTTATTTTGTTGAAATCAGAATTTCATTTTGTAGGTTTAAGCTGGTGCCTTTGTCTTTCAGTCTGGATTTAATTATCTCAGTAGCTTCAAGAATTTTTTCAAGTATAAGTTTATAGTTAAGTTGTGGCTGATCTTCCTCCATTTCTAGCCCAGTTATGGATAGTCCTTTAGTGAAGGCTATTTCTTAGATGGAAGTCAGTAAATGTCCACCTCCACAATTCCTAAGAACCAAATTCACTGTCCAGCTGTTCTCCCAGCTTTTTATCTCTTAGATAATACCAAGGACAAATCTAGGCTGTAAGCAGGTCTCTTTAACAAAAGTATTTACTTGCTATACCAAGCTTCACCAGATGTCCCTGACAACATTTAAAATCTTTTTCAAGACCAGGCTAGGTTTTATCCAGATAAAGTTCTTTTTCATAGATAAGGTGACAGATCCCCATGAGAGTAGGAATTTTTGGGTCCCCAGATATCAAGGTAATATAAATCCAGTTACTTAATTGTATTTTTCAGGGCTTTATTTTCCCTATGTAGTCAGGTGCTGCCATCTTAGAGGGTGGGAAGAAAACATTCCCTTCCTTCTCTCCTCACAGGGGGAAGAAGTTTCAGAAGGCTTTTGACAGGAAAGTACTTGGGAAACAAGAAGGTAAAGTCTCACCCAGTTCCTCTGCGGTGCTTTTGTAGTGCTTGGTTGTCCTCTTCATGCTCATCACCCCTCCAAGGTGACTTTCGACCCCTTTCAGATTCCCCAGCAGGAGAAAACCAGATGGCAGAGGGAGCGATCGCCCAGCACATCCACCAGCACCGCAATCCGCAGTGCAGTGCCCTTCTTTGCGACACTTAAAATAAGTGGTGGAGCGAGGTTGGATGGCAGAGGTTTTCCCGGGGTCTCTCTTTCTCTCGGGCTGGCTCCGTCTCCCTTGCTTCATGAGATGGTACAGGTTCCGAGTTTGGTCAATCTCCACCTCTTCAGCCAGAAGGCACCATTCATAGAGGTGGGCAGGTGCCCCATGGGCCACATGGGCATTTTACAGATCATCATTTAGGCCATCTTGGAAACAGCTTATCAGGGTGTCTTTGGGCCAATTCAGGTGGCAAGCCAAATCTCAGAGCTCCTCCGTGTACTCGACTACTGGACGACAGACCTGCTTTACGGTTTTGATCCCATCCCTGGCTTTTCGGTCTGCCAGGCGATCTTCAAAATGATGTCTCAGCATAGCAATCAAATGGTTAAAGTTTTGGAGCTCAGGAACATAGCAGTTGTACAGGGTTACTATCCACCTGGCCATGGTCCCTTCCAATGCTAGGATGACAACCCAGATTTTAGTGCCGTCATTGGGCAGAGACCTCCCATACACTTGCATGTAGGTAAGGATGTGAACCAAGAAGAAACCCAGCTGCTGGGGATCCCCATCGAATTTCACTCCCAACAGAACCAGCTTTGGTTCCTCGGGGGGGCGAGTTCTCTCTCTGGGTGGTCATGGCGTCTAGAGTCTCTGGGGGGGTTGCTGCCATGCCACTGGGATGGTTTCCACCATCTCTTCAGCATCCGCAGCCCCTGCTGCCATCTCCGCTACCACCACCTCTCCTTCTCCACTGCCAACCTTCTTGGTTAATTCTTCCCCCTTCTCTGGATAGCTCAAGGACTTGGCTTTTAGGTCCTTGAAAGCTTCCACCATGTAATGCATGGACGGTGGCCCCATCTTTTTGTTGTGAGTTTTTTTTTTCTTCCTCCTATAGTGAGGAGGGGACCTTTCCTCCCAGTCCTCCTTCCTTCTGACTCCAAGTGACCATCTTGGTCTCAAGGACTCTTCTAGGGCAGTGGCTTCCTTCAACCAAGTGGAGTTGCCCTCTTTGGGATAAATCTGAACATCTGTTTCACTGCAGTCTTCACTGCAGATTTGGCCAGTAGCTGAATACATGGACGAGTTCAGGGACCTGGCATGCCGCCTCAGTTGGCCTGAAGATATTTTGATCAGCTGTTTCCAGGATGGGCTGAATGATGACCTGTATAATGCATGCATAGCCAGGGGTGTCCCGGTATGACTGCATGATTGGTGCCCCCTAGCTGAGGAGGTGGAAATCGACTAGAACTGCAACACGTACCACTCTGGCAAAATGTGGAAAAAGTCCCCTCCAGAAAAGAAAAGAGAAGTAGCTACAAAAGATGGCGGCCACATTTTTTCTCTTTTTCTTAGGGCGCTCGGGAAAACTCTAGACACCGCATTGGATGGTGAGGAAGGTGGTTTGAAGGTTGGGGGTTAGGATGTGGGAGGATGTGGTGGGGGGGGTTTCCGAGCAGCTATTTGTATTGTTTGTTAAATTTGTTATTTGTTTGTTATCAGTTGAGTTATTATATTTCTGTGTTAAAATTTGTTAAAACTTTATAAAATTTAATAAAAATAATTAATAAAAAAAAAAGATGGCGGCCACAGAGGAAGCATGGTTACATCATGGGAAGAGAAGTTGCTATTAAACTAAGCTATCTCAAACTGACAAAACGGTAGGAGAAGAGGGAAAGAGGGAAAGATAAGTCAGAAAAATAAAAAAGACTGGAGAAGAGAAAAGGAGAAGAAAAATCTGCAGAGCAGAGAGGAGAATCAGCTGTGGGGCGGAGAAGAAAGCCAACTGAGGGCAGCACAACAACCAGCAGAGAGGAAAAACAGGAGAGCCAGTGAGATAATGGAGAAGGGAAGAGAGCCAGCCAGGGAGACAAGAGGAGAGCTTACTGTGAACTATCCAGGCAGCCTGTTTGCTGAAGGAAGCAGAACACTGGCATGACTGACCAGCAAATGGGAACCAAGTGACCGCAGAGCTGTTGTTAGTGTAATGCTGCACCACAGTAGACCAGGGCCTACAAATGGCAGCAGATCAAGTGTTATGGATGCTGGTAGACCAGGGCCTACAGACGGCAGCAGACCAGGTGCTACAGACGCCAGTAGACCAGGACCTACAGATGGCAGCAGACCAGGTGCTATGGATGCTGGTAGACCAGGGCCTACATACAGCAGCAGACCAGATGCTATGGACACTGATAGACCAGGACCTACAGATGGCAGCAGACCAGGTGCCACAGGCTGTGGCAGACCAAGGCCTACAGACGGCAGCAGACCAGGTGCTACCAGGACCTGACTGGGAGGCCTGCAGGCAGTAACAAGGCAGCATGACAGAGGCAGTAGAGCAGTAGAGGACCCAACTAGCAGCTCAAGAGAACGTTGGAGATGGAGCAATGGCCGGAAATGGAGCAGTGGAGTGGCGGATTGAGGCAGTTGGTAGGAAGGCCCAGCAGAGAAAACCTAGCTATTAAATATGCTCAGCAGAGAAAAACCAACTAGCAAACCTGCCTAGCTCAGAAAGACTGGCTATTAGACCAGCTCAGCACAGAAAAACTAGCTAAACATAGAAGAGACCTCAGAGGAGCAATGACTGGAGGCAACTAGGGGCAATTAGAAAGACCAGCTGAGCACAGGAAGGCAGTCAAAAAATCAAGACAGAGAGGATAGAGATAAATAAGGAGCAAATTAAGAAAAGGAAGGATAGGGATGAATTTTTAGGCAGAGAGCAGAAAGCTAAAAACAAATCCCTTGTTGAGGAGAAAGCAGCCCTTCCCTTCATTAAATAGCCCTATCCTAACATTAACTTATAACTTCAATATAAACTGCAACTTTTTTCCATTAAAACCAATGGGCATATTGCCTCATACTTTTATCTATACCTAAATAATAAGGCAAAAAAACAACCAGAAACAGAAAGAAAAAAGGATAGAAAAAAATAAACATAATTACCTAGAACAGAGAAGCTGGAAACAAAGCTAAAAGCAAAGCACATCCACCAAGCAAAAAGAAGGATTTTCAAACAACAAACTTATGGAACAGGTGACTGATACTATTGTGGTATGCAATACATATTCCATTTATGTGCTTATGCCCCCAAAACACCCAAACTATACATGCATTAGATGTAAACTATATAAACTACTGGAGAAAAAAGTAAGGAACTTAGAGGCAACTCTAGCCAAACAAAAAGAGTTTAGACGAACTGACCCCCCATCGACCCACAGATTGTGCCATCGAAATCATCCCAGGAGCTAAACTCTAAAGCCAAAACTGTACTCCATAATCCCTAGGGAGTTGAACAAATTGCATCAGTTCATTGATAAGAACCTGGCTCATGGGTCCAGCCAGCCAGCTAGACACCGGGTGGCCACTCCTGTGTTATTCAGAGAAAAGAAAGTTGTCTCTCTTTATCTCTGTATATGTTATAGAGGTTTGAATGCAGTGTGCATGGAAAATGTATACCCACTGCCCCTCATGAAAGATATGCTGGCCCACCTATCAAAATGAAAGATATTTTCCAAATTGGATCTATGGGAGGCATATTACTGAGTTAGAATAAAAGAGGGGGATGAATGAGTGGGGGTGGGGAACTCTATGTCTCTGACACTCAGAGATTAAAAACTATGCAAGTTTCCCATTATTTAAAACTTGTGGGACACTTTGGATTTGTGAAGACCCTACACCTGATAAAAAGGCAATTTTGGTGATCATTGTTGAAAAGGGACATTGAAAGTTATGTGGCCAGCTGCCCTACTTGCACTGCAGCAAAGTGAACGTAAGGAAAAATCCCTGATC
This sequence comes from Bothrops alternatus, assembly GCA_034064705.1. Taxonomy (NCBI): domain Eukaryota; kingdom Metazoa; phylum Chordata; class Lepidosauria; order Squamata; family Viperidae; genus Bothrops; species Bothrops alternatus. Next base: position 38,154,749 of record JARGCV010000112.1, read on the forward strand.
TTTTGCAGCTGGTAGTGAGCCCTTCAGCACCCTGGAGAGAGATTTATTTGGAGTTTATTGTGGAACTGCCAAAGAATTTGGGAAATACAATTATCTGGGTTATAACTGATTTATTTTCCAAGCATGTCCATTTCATTCCATGCCAAAAGATCCCAACTGCTAAAATGTTCCTCCAACACATTTACTGGTTCATGGAACCCCTAAGCACATAATTTCAGACAGGGCGTACAGTTTACTTCAAAGTTCTGGAAGGCCTTTTTGGAGCTATTGGGCACAGAACAAGACTTGAGTTCTAGTCATCATCCTCAAATGAATGGGAAGACAGAACAAACAAACTCAGTTCTAGAGCAATACCTTAGGTGCTTCATCAATTACCAGCAGGACAATTGGACTGACCTCTTGCCCTTCACTGAGGTAGCATATAACAATGCTATTCACTCCAGCATCAGGTACACCCCCTTTCAAGTCCCCATGGGACAAGTGTTCAACCTTTTGCCCAAAATACCTACCAGTGAGCCCACCATCCCTTCCCTTAAGGAATGGATGAATCCATTGCAAAATACTTGGTCAATAGTCAGAAAAGCCCTAGACAAAGCCAAGGATGCTTATAAAGCTCCAACAGATAAAAAGAGAAGGGAACCCACATCTTTTCACATTGGGGACAAAGTTTATTTGTCCACTAGGTTTCTGCAATCACTGCAACCTTCCAAGAAGTTAGAACCCAAAGTCGTAGGTCCCTTCCCAATCAAGCACATCATCAGTCCAGTTACTGTGGAGCTGGAACTCTCTAAGACTGTAATACAGATTCACCCCATGTTTCATTGTAGCTTGCTGAAGCCCGAGAAAACCTTGCCTTTAAGGTCAAAAGCACCTCCTACACCACAGCCCATTATGAGGGAAGGTGAACAACACTTTGAGATTAAAGAAATCCTGGACTCATGTAAGCATCATGGAGCTGTCCAATATTTGGTAGCCTGGAAAGATGTGCCACTTTCCCAAAATGAATGAGTTCACAAAAAGCATGTTAGGGCCCCAAAGCTACTTAAATGCTTCCGTGAATATTATCCTGATAAACCCTGCTAACTGTCTATTTTTCTTTTCCCATTTTCTTATTTTTTCTCTCTTGCAGGTGGATCTTCCGTTCTTTTGGGGGTGTGCATCATGTGAGACCCTCATTTATTATATGGGGTTTCTTTCTTTTTTAAAAATGTTTTATTGATTTTCTAATTTTACATTTAAGTATTTAAAAAGCAATGTGGCGGCTGAGTTAATCAGAAATTCAATGACATACAAGCATCTTTAGTACAAGTCTCAAACTACCAATATTTCCTCTCTTTTCCCCTTAGTATTTACTGTCTCATGTTTAAACTAATACAATTTTTATTATATCAATTAAATAAAAATAACATTCTTACATTTATCAATAATTTTAGCTTATACATATCCTGGTTATTTTAACATTCAGTTTTTAGAGACAATCAATGTCCTAATTAGTTTTTCCCAATTTTTAGTTTCCCATTAATATTTAAATTTAACATTTAATATTTATAATTTCCAAGTTTTAAGTGACCAAAGTTTCCTTTATCACAATTCATCACAAAGTCTAATATTCAGAATACATGTCTTATCTATTTGGATATATTCTATTTCTCACCATCTTACATCATCTAATTAATAATACAGTGTAACATTATTTTCTATTCATTTCCAAATGTCTTAAATTTAATAACCAAAATTTCTCTTGTTTCAACATCAAATACTTCCTCTCTTTTTCTCTTAATGTCTACTATCTTATATTTAAGCTAGTACGATTCTTATTATATCAGCTAAGTAAAAACATGTTTATTACATTTATCGGTAAATTTTTAGCTTAGCTTAGCTTAATTACTTTTACATTCAACCTTTATAAACAAATCAATATTCAAATTTAACTTTTGATATTTATACTTCCAAGTTTTAAATGACCAAAGTTTTCTTTATCTTAGTTCATAACAAAATCTAGTATTCAAAGTACACATCTTGTCTATTTGAGTATATTCTATTTTAATCCTCATTAATAAATTAAAAAGCCCAATTTTCTTCAGCCTTATTCTAGCTTTCTTTCTTTGCCAACTCGCCTTCTATATCTGTGCTTTTAAGTCATCAAATAGTTCTCCCTCTATTATTATATATGTTGTTTGAGATAAAAGAGGCCATCCAGTCGCCCTTTTTTTGGAAGGGCTAACAAATTGTCTCTGTATTTTTCCATCTCAATGTAGTTGTCATGAAATGTTTATCTTCCCTTCAATCTATTCTTCTTCTTCTTCCTCAGGTTTCTTCTGATTTATATAGAAAGTCTTTTCCATTTTCAGTGCTGTCAGTCCCTTTTCTGGGTTTTCTGTTAACTGTGTTTGTTGATCAGTTGAATCTTCTATCATAGTATTTAATTGTTCCACTTCTTCTATTATATTCTGTGTAGTTGGTTCTTTAGTTGTAATCAAAGTTTGGGTTCATATATCTAGGCTGACATCTTGTTCTTTTCTGCAGCTTCTTATTTCATCAGTAGCTGTAAGAATAGTTTCATAAATTGCTTTCAACATAAAAAGAATCTGTTCCTGATCTTCATCCATGTCCTCTTAGTGGTGTGTTAAATTAAAAGCTTTACAATCAGAGAATGAAAATAATTTTGTCACTCAGTATAGAACACAGCTGAGTTTCTCACAGCTGATATCTGTCAAGGTTGCAAAAGTCTTATCTATAGTCTGGGCTCCAAGCCAAGACTCTTTTAGACAATAACAAGTTGTAATATCAGGTTTAGCCACAAGATGTTGCCCACACCATTTAAGATTTTTGGTTTTTTTAAGTCCAAAGTTTTTATAATTCTTTCTCAATTTTACTTCTTTTTTGTAAATAAAAACCCAAATCTTCAATAAGAATAAGAAATCTTTTAGTCCTCAAATTTTAGAAAGATAAAAATCCAGTTAGAATCGAGTTTTTTTTTCAGCGTTTTAAACTTCACTGGATAGTCAGTCACCACTGTTTTTAGAGGGTGGGATAGAATTTCCCTTCCCTCTCTCCACAGGGGGGAAAATACTTTGAGAAGCTTATACAGATAGAAAAAATAATTAGGATTGAAGAGGTTCATATCTCACCCAGTCTCATCCGCGCTCCTTTATAGGTGCCTAGTGGTAAATTTGACTTTGGCTGTCTGCAGCCCAGTGATGGGCCATATTTCTATGGCCGGTCTTTTGTCCACTGGTTTGGAGGGCTGCCAAGGATCGAGCAGAAGGGCTACCACCCTCCCGCGATCAATCAGGGATCCCCTTCTTGCTTGTCACCCCTACAGGGCGACTTTCAACCCTTTCCAGGGTCCCCCAATGATGAGAAATTGGACATGGAAGACAGAGTTCACCTTCCAGCATCTGTGGCAGCCACATCGGCAAACCAGAAGTCCTATATGGGGGTTTCTTTCTATGTTCAGGTCTGCTTTTCAGCTGGGAGGGAGAGGAGAATGCTTTCCTGTTCTGCTGTTGGGAGGAGGAGGCTGGTACGGGGTGTCTTATCTCTGCATCAGGGAGAGGAAATAAAAAAGCCGAGAGGAAATCAAAAACCTGAGAATGGTGCCTGGGAACTACACTTATCAATCTGGTTCCCATAACAACTTCGCATCTGAGGATTGGATGAAATCAAACTGGACTTTTGGCCATTAGGGTGGGGTCTGTTAGGGATGCTTTAGTGTAATGTTTCGCATGGGAAAATGCTAGATCTTGCTTTGCTTTCTTGTTGTCACTGTCTCTCAATAAAAGTTCCTTTTGAGATAATTCCTGTCTCAAGAGTTCTGCTTTCTTTGGAGGACTAGCTGAGGCAAGACCTTACAGTTCCAGCTGATGTCCCATTTACGTCATCATGTTTAGCTATCTAATAACCAAGGGCTGATTTGGATCTGTGAGAAAATATAGAGTGTCAATTTCCCAAAAAAGACATCAAATGTATTAGCATGTGGAATATTCCATCAGTAAATTCAAGAAGCCACTTGAATTTATGAAAAATTTGTATGAACCATTTTAACCAATTTTTTGCTCCTGCAGAAGTTTGTGTCAACCATCAGACTAAAACTAATGAAAGAGGGATCTGTCAGTGGTGATGGAATTGTGCAGAATATATTTACCTTCCTATCAGTTCTATCAAGCAGAATACCAAATTCAACATGTTGCCTAATGCATGCATGGGACTAAATACTATTTGGGAGGGTCATGTGTGAAGCAGATGTTGTCTGGCCCACTTTGTGCATATTAAATCACTTATTCAACTATAAGATATGATTAAAGATAGGTTCCTTTTACTTGGAGACCTGCATTATTGGGAACAGATGGAATTTGGAACTCCTGTCATATCTCAAGGAAGAAACCTTGTATAGGCAATCACTATAGATATACTAGGGAATTTCACAATGTTTAATTTAGCAGCAACCTGTTTGAGCAATACTTGCCTAATAATAAAAAATATGTCTCTTACAGTTAGTAAATACGACTGCATTCTCAAGTTGCTTTTAATAGAAGAATTCTGGATTCAGATTATTGGAAACATGATTAATTATGGTGTATTTCTTGTCCATTTCTACAAAGACCAAAAATTAAAAAAACTATAGACATTCTAAATCCCACATTTAAAACAAAAATGTTAGTCATATGGAATGGATTTTTCTCAGTTTGCATGCAATAATTTGCACACAGAATAAATAAGTGAAACCATCAAAACAGACAGGGTAGAGGAAATCATAAAATAAGCTTCAGTTGGTTTGTTCCATGGAAAAAAAGTTATCCCCCTATGGGGGGGGCTTCTTGATATGGAACACCATATTTAAAAAAGTATTCTACAAATTATTTTATTGCAATAATTCAAACAAAAGCTTTTTAAAGCTAAAATAGGTAAAATGTAATGTATGAGACAAGATCATCTTGTTTTTGTTGTTATTTTGTTGCTTCAGAGAAACTGTGTAGGCCTGTTAATATCTCTAGGAATTGATATTAGGAAATAGAAGTTAAACTTTTCTTTCCCCTGTGTTTTTCTGATCAAAATAATTTCTCATAACTACTAATTTCCTTTAAGGGTTGCAATGGAGTGGAGCAAAGACCCTGGAGCCATTTGAATAAGAATCAGAGCATAGAAATAATTTCAAACATTTTTAACAGTTTATTTAAACAGTTATAAACAGTTTTAAAAGGAAGATTTAAAGAATAGAAATAAGAGGATAAAACCAATGTAATAGTAGATTGTAAGATTAGAAAGTTGGATTCAAATATCCACTTTGTCATGAAACTCACATCTTATTTGTTAGAGTTATGTTTCTCTTTCATTCCCAAACTCAGGACAGCGTACACAGTGTTCTTCCTCCCATTTGTCCCCACAACAATCCTGTGAGATATATTAAGATGAGAGAGAATGACGAGCCTAAAAATCACCAAGTGACCTTTTACCCAAGGAAAAAAAGAAAAAGAAAGATGTTAACAAAATAAATAAGACAGAATAAGCAAATTTCCAGGCTGAGAAGAGACTTAGACCTGGTTCTGAAAATTACAGTGACTCTCTTACTATAGATTAATTCCTCAAATTCTTATGATGGTAAAATAGATCCAGAACATACCTCTGTTTTTCTTGACATAAATGTAAGAACATGAAAATTAAATGTTATTTGGCTTGTATTATTATCTTTCCTCATTATATTAGGATATGTATGTGATTTTAAAATTAAATGAGGGGAATTCCAAGAACTGGACTAGAAGAGTGTTACTATCCCAGATTTTTGATTAGTGGCAGAATAACTGCCGACATTTCTATTAATTAGTAGGAAAAGGGAAGGTTTAAATCAAGATATATGATGGATGGTTTTTGCTTTTCTGTACTGTGATTTTATTAATTGGTTATCTCTAGTTTTAGTACATTTGTCTCCAAATGTTTTGCCACATTGACTTCTAGAACTGGACATACATGTGCACATTTGGCAAAAATATTAATTGCATTTTAATAAGTTGCTGATATATTGCTGGTAGATAAGCAAAATATTTTATAGAATTACCTTTTGATATTTTATTTGCAATTGCATTGATTGCATCATGATGCTGTCTCTTGGCTGCCATTTCAAAGAAAAGAAACACAAATTGTGTGACTGAGATTATTTTAAAAATATAGATTAAGGCAACAATTTATGGAAGGAGACTTCAGGATAAAGGTGACCAACCAAGTAGATGAAAAGTCTATCCCACAGGAGTATGTAGACCAGTCTGTTCTCACATTATCTAAATTATCTGAGGATAAAAAAGTTAGCAAAATAAGCAAGCAGAATAACTGAGTTGGATTTAGATATTTCTGCATCTGGATTTAGATATTCCTGAATGTTTCTCCTGTCATGGCGACAGGTTCCACGTACAGATTCTACGCATGGGATAGACCAGGGTCTTCAAACTTGGCCCTTTTATGACTTGTAGACTTCAACTCCCAGAATTCCTCAGCCAGCATGCTTGACTGAGGAATTCTAGGAGTTGAAGTCCACAACTCATAAAAGGGCCAAGTTTGAAGACCCCTGGGATAGACATTCAGTGTAGGAAACCACTTCAGTTTTTTTTTCCTTTTAAAAGAAGCACCTTAAAGAGGGCAATAATAGTTTTTGTTTCTTAAAGCATAATTTAAAGCATTGCATTCCAACATAAATAACTCCTTGCTCTGATTCAAGCCTTAGTTGGTAAGACTATGTAAAATGCAAGGCTATAATTTTTTTTCAATATCCAATTGTTAGCCTAAACAACTCTAAGATTGATATTTGCAGATTATGTGTACAGTATTGTATTTCTAACCCTATCTAGTTCCAAATATATAGTTAAAGAAGGAATTTCAGAGACTGATGGAATTTTTTTCTCTCTCTGGCAGCCAACTTACCTCTGCTTGATAAAAAAAAAATATTTTATTCTGTCACTTTGTGGCACTTCATTGTGCTGTTCTATATTGTTCAGTTATTATCTCTTGTGGTCTTCATTTTATTCTGCTTCATCAATTCTATTCAGCAATTTTCTTGGACTTGTTTTTGAACCAATCTTCAGTGGTGCCAAACTAGTCAATCCAAATCAGTTCTTTACTGAAATCAACAACTTATCTATAAAGGCAACTGCTGTCTATGCTAGCCATTTCTCCCAAAATCTTCCTTTCAAAACTTTCTGATGTTTCTTTTCAATGCCAGCTCAAGTGGGCACTCCTCCTTTAATTTCCTATGAAAACTAGTTCTTGTGAGAGCTAAACTAACACTTATTTTCAGATTTTTATCAGCAAACTAATATACAGCATTTATTTAGTTCTGATAGAAAAGCCTGGATATATGACAGATCAGAAGACAGATATAGCAACTGAAGGTGTATCACAATGATTATTTAAAACCATTAAAAATACAGAAAGGCTATATCATCACTTTACAAATCTAAGTCAAAATTTTAGCATTATAGTATTATGCATGTCTATGTTCATAATGTAGAACTGTGAACATCCTTTGAAAGTAACTTTACAATGCAGAGGAATAGATATTAACTTTGAATTAATATAGCACCTGTATTGCTTTCCAGCTAACAGTATAGCTGTTCATAAGCTATTCCCAGCATCCTCCAGTGAAAGGCATGCGTACGCGCATACACACAAACCAGGAAAAGCTTCTGAAGCAGTCTAGATCTTTTGAATTATTAAATGAATATAGAAAAGCACTTATTTTGTAGTATTGGCACAGTCCTATTGAACTAAACTCAAGTAAATATATTCAGGATTACAAGCTAACTCGTTTTTTTCAAATATTGTCTTGGTTTTGGTCTCTTTCTCCCAGCTGCCATTAATATGTTTTCTTTATGTTCTAGAGGGGGAAAAATATTGACATAATATTTGACAGCCTAATTTTTATCATGTTTGAGCAATGAGGCAAGGTTGTATTGCTACCCTCCCATAATTTAAAGCAGGGTACTTTCAGGACCATGATTGGTGGATTCCCTGTTGTCTTTTTTCTTCCTACTAAGCATCACATTGTTGTGGGAAAATCAGTTATCAATTACTCTCTTGGACATGTTGTGTAGGACAGGATAAAGGATTCAAGCCTTTATATGTATTATTTATCGTTTATATTTATGGCCAAAAAGACCGAAATAGCGAAGTACAAATATAATAAAAAGTTTAGCATTAGATAAAATATCTTAAAATGGTAAATCATATTTTATTGTACTATGAATTTTACAAGGGTTTTCAGAAAGATATTATCTGAGATTGTGCATCTGGGAAATTTATATAGAAAGAGGGCTAATGGACAAAAACCTGGAAAAAAATATGGAACTTTGTGTTACATATGTTGACAGCAGCAATAGTACTTCACGCTCAGAAACGGAAGACTACATCGGTTTCCACAACGGAGGAATGGTTACAAAAACTGATGGAGCTAGCAGAGATGACTAAACTGACTGTACTGATTAAAGAAAAGAATACAAATACCTTTATTATTATGTGTAAACTGCTTCTAGACTTCGTGCTCGAGGGGGGGAAATGAAATTTTTATTATGAGTTTTACCAATTAGATAGACTTGGTGTTAACGAAATGGCTAGTTTATATTATTTTGTAAAAGTAAAAAGTTGAGGTTTGATGTTGCTATTCTACTTTACTGCACCAAAGGAAGTTGGAAGTCAATACCTTTTTTTCTTTTTTTTCTCCCTTACCTCACTTCTCTACTCCCTTTCCCCTTCCCTATCTTTTCCACTATTTACTTTTGTATTTTCATTATATTGTGGATTATAAACTAATAAAACTTTTGGAGAAATTTATATAGAAAGAAGGAAAATACCACTTCCTCCAAACTGGAACAATTAAAGATAGCTCTAGGTTGCTTCAACTGTGGGCTGGAAGTAAGATGGAAGTGATATTATGAGGACCTATCCTTCCAAAATAGTAAGCAAGGTATTTGTGTGCAATGGCAAGTAGGACATAAACTCCTAGGCAGAAGGGACTGGGAGTGTGCAAAAAGAGCAATAAACTGAATAGAGAATTGGAACATACCCAAAATAGACCAAATTGATCTTTCACATAATATAAATCTATACAGTATACTTTATATTGTATTCATATATATGCATATATGTATTCTAGTAAACCCAGTAATATCCTTTTTTTCTAAACATTGTGAAGCTTAGAGAAAATATCCCATTTAGTCCTGATTGATTTTGAATGTAGATGAGATTTAAGTCAGAATTACAACCAAGAAAGGGGTTAAATCTCCATATGATTTCAGTGAAAAATGGGAAGGGAAATAAGCCTGTAATGAAATCTTCTTTAAAAGCCTAGCATAGGCTGTTAATAGAATAGCACGAAATTGTGCCAGTAGTCTTTAGCAATTCTGGTCAAGGAACCAAAATGGACCTTTGAAAGCTGAAATTTTTATACCCTAATTTAGGCCAATATAATTATTATTGAAATGCATTCAGCTTGGCAGACACGACTTTCCCTGGAGGCACAAGCAAATTCAATTTCTTTTCAATTAAATAAAAGCCAAGGAATTTTGCTGCCAATTACAATATTATACTATTAGAAATACTGTTTCTCTGCAAAAATGCAGGATTTGTTTATATTCCATGTAAACTTAACAAACTGTTTAAAATCTTTTGAATATCAGTATAGCAGTAAACATTGGTATAATTATAAAGTTCATTTCCTTTGAGCAATAATTTGTAATTTTGTTGTGAAGATTTTAAAATTGTTGAAAGGTTTCAAGGTATTCCATTCCTTTTGGCAAATAACAAATTCTGTAAAAACTACCAAAAAAATCCCACAGGTATTATTCCACCACGATAATTTTTTTCAAAATGCTAATTTTTGAGATAACCATGAGAGAAAGAAGAATACATTTTTCTTATATCCCACTTCATAGATAGAAAAAAAGGGAGCAAGATAGAACAAAAGAAATAATTATACTGTACATAATCTGAGTTTGTTTTCAAATACGTGCAAATATAATTGACACACAGAAACTGTAACAAAAAACAATTCCAACTTTTGTTTGTATTACTTTATTGTTAAAGTATTTAAGTATATCATGGTCTGATGTACAATTCCAAATATTGTCAATTAAAATGCTTTAGTATAATATGATCAAATATATAGAATACAATTAATTTTCTGTACATTTATATTTATTTGAAAAATGCAATGAATCTGTATCTGTTCTAATGGGTTGGCTCATCAAGGCAGGGACATATATAAGCTGATATGTGGAATACTGGAATAAACAGTGATTCAACAAGGATAAGGTATAAAACTGTTTTGGCTAGGGTATTACTGTGTCATCTGAATGCAAGATGAAGGCAGGATTCTCTCTAATGACATACAATATCTTCCAAAGTGGTGCAAGAAAGCATGTTCCATGCTTAAACATAAATCAAGGTAAGAATGGCAATGTGAGCAGAGATATTATTAAATGGGTGGTACTCTGTTCATCAGCTGCCTGAAAGTTACAGCAAACTCATCTGTTCCAAAATTTCCAACAGTGATTTGAAATTCAGTAGCATATAAATTATTTATTTATTGAAATTATACAAACCCTTATAAATATTCTTTCAGGGGAAAATGTTGAGGATGTAGTTCATTAAACTCTACAGGGGAGTTATTTTCACAGAAAAATAGTATTAGCCCACCTGTTATAAGGGTGACTGAGTCAGTAGCTCTGAATGTTCTGTGCTGGAGGAAGAGTGACCCTGCCCATTTAAGCATCAATAAGAAAATGTCTTGACTCTGGGGACTTCTGGTTTGCCGACGCGGCTGCCATGGATGCTTGGAAGATGAGCGCCATCTTCCTCGTCCAGTTTTGCATCACTAGGGGACCCTGAAAGGGTCGAAAGTTGCCCTGTAGAGGTGACCATTAGGAGGGGCCCTCATTGGATCATGGGAGAGCAGTAGCCCTCCCACTAGAGCTGGCGCAACCCTCCAAACCGGCGGACAAAAGACCGGCCATAGCAATATGGCCCATCACTAGTCTGAGGACAGCCGAAGTCACACTTACCACCAGGCAACCTTATAGCAGTGTAAAAGAGACTGGGTGAGATCTACCTCTCTTAAATCCTAACTACTTTTTTTTTACCTACTTAAGCTGCTAAATTATTTTTCCCCCTGTGGAGAGGGAAGGGGGATTTTAGCCCTCCCTCTAGAAATAGCAGTGACCGGTCATCCAGGGGAGCTTAAAATGTTGAAAAAATAATTGGAACCCAATCAGAATTTTATTTCCTAAAGTTTGTAGATTAAAGGATTTTCTATTTTTTATTCTTTATTTTCTATTTTTACTGAAGATCTGAGTTTTTCCTTAAAACTGAAAAGATTAAAATAACTTTGGGATTCAAAGGAAAAACTTCAAATGGTAGGGACGACATCTTGTAGCTAAACCTGATACTTCAACTTGTTATTGTCTAAGAGTGACTTGGCTGGCAGCCCAGAAAATAGATAAGACTTATGTAACTTTGAAACACCAGCTGTGAGAAGCTCAGCTGTGTTCCCTATTCAGTGGAAAAGGGAAAAAAAGAACTTTTTTTCTAGACTTCCTGATTGTAAAGCTCCTAGTCTAATACATCATTATGGAATAAGATAAGGAACAGACTTTGCCTACTGAAGATGAGGAACAAATCCTTTCTATGCTGAAAGCCGTCCAGTACGCTCCCACAGGGAGGGTCTCCTCAGGGTGCCGTCGGCCAGACAATGTCGGCTGGCAACCCCCAGGGGGAGAGCCTTCTCTGTGGGAGCTCCAACGCTTTGGAATGAGCTCCCCCCCGAACTCCGTATGATGACGGATTTACGTACCTTCCGTCAAGAACTGAAAACATACTTTTTTCGACAGGCCGGCCTGGGATAGGAGCTCCAGTACCAACAAGGTTATAATTGTTTTAGGGGATTGAGCTTTTTAAGATAATGTATTGGGTTTTAAAAGGATTTAGGGTCTAAATGTTTAATCTATTCTTAATCATTTTACTTTTTGTATATTGATGTTTTTTAATAATTGGGCTGTACACCGCCCCGAGTCCTTTGGGAGAGGGGCAGTATAGAAATCGCAAAAATAAATAAATAAATAAAAGCAATTTATCAAACCCTCCTTACAGCTAGTGACAAAATAAGAGCTTACAAAAAAACAAGAAAGCAGCAACAAGAACAAGAAAGATATGCAAACCCAAACTTTGACTACAACTAAAAAAATCAACTATACAGAATGCAACAGAAGAAGTGGAACAATTAAATATTATGACAGAAGATTTAACTGCTCAACCAACACAGATAGTGGAAAATCCAGAAAAGAAACTGAGAACATGGAAAAAGGAAAAGACTTCCTATATAAATCAGAAGGAACCTGAAGATCAAGAAGAAGAACAGATGGAAGAGAAGATAAACACTTCAGGACAACTACGTCGAGATGGAAAAATAAAGAGATCTGCTAGACCTGCTAGACCTGCTAGCCCTTTCAAAAAAATGGCGACCTACTTTTTCAACGGCAAATAATATATATAGCAATACAAGGAGATTTGTTTGATGACTCAAAAGCATGGACATGGAAGACGATTTGGCAAAGAAAGAAAGCTAGAATAAGACTGAAGAAGAATGGGGTTTCCACTTACTTATGAGAATCAAAATAGAATATACCCAAATAGATAAGATATATATTTTGAATACAAGATATTACTATGAATGGAGATAAAGAAAACTTTGGTCATTTAAAATTTAGAAGCATAAATACTAACAGTTAAATTTGAATATTGATTTGGTCATAAAGGTCATGTAAAGGTGATTAAGATATATATAAACTAAAAACTTATTGATGAATGTAATAAATATGTCTTGGTGCAGCAGTAAGAATGAAAATTATTAGCTTTAAATATGAGATAGTAGATACAAAGAGGAAGAGAGAGGAAATATTAAATGTTGAAATAAAAGAAATTGTGGTTATTAAATTTAAAATATTTGGAAACTATTAGAAAATAAGAATATTTTATTGTATTATTAACTTGTTGATGTAGATGGTGAGGACTTAAATAGACAAGACGTGTACCCTGAATACCAGATATTGTGAGGAATTGTGATGAAGGGAATTGGGAACATTTAAAAACTTGGAAATGATAAATATCAAACGTTAATTTTAAATATTAATGGAAAATTAAAATAGAAAATTCATCAGAACATTGTCTCAAAGATTGAATGTTAAAACAATTAATATATATATAAACTAATAACTATTGATAAATGTAAGAAAGTTACTTTTTATTTGATTGATAGAATAAGAAGTGTATTAATTTAAATATGAGACAGTACATATCGGGGGAAAAGAGAGGAAATATTTACTGTAATAGTTTGAGATTTGTACTGGTGATGTTTGTATGTAATTGAATTATGGTGACTCAGCCACTACATTGCTTTTCAAAGACATAGATGTGGTATTAGAAAATCAATAAAATTTTCAAAAAAGAAAAAAGAATATGTCTTGACTCTTTTCCACCTATTGTTCGCTCTTCTCATTTTTTGCTTATAATAACATCTTTCCTGATGCATTGAATGTTTGGCAATACTAATGACATGAAAAATCTGATTTCACTGTTTCAACTTCCTTATAATGTATATTAAATTCAATTAGTACAATTGTCATTTGTGCTTTGAAGCAAATATAGTCCTTTATAGAAAGCTATTTCATATAATTGTTCATGGACAAAAGCAAGAACAACAAGCAACCTGGAATTAAGGAGAAACTTCCTAATAGTGAGGACAATTAACCAGTGAAAGTTTGCTTTCAGAAGTTGTGGGCACTCCATCCCTGGAGATTTTTAAGAAGAGACTACACCAGGGGTGTTAAACTGCTAGCCTGAGGGTCAGATTCATCATAGCGAAACCATGCCCATCCCATTGCCGGCAATGGCAAAAAAGTCATGATACGTCGCAACATGTCACATGACGTTGTGAGTTTGACACCCCTGAACTAGACAGTCACTTGTCTGAAATGGTTTAGGTTCTCCTGCTTGAGCAGGAGGCTGGACTAGAAGACCTCCAAGGTCCCTTCCAGCTCTATTCTATTCCAAATGTGAGATGTGTACTAAGCTGAAAAAACAAAGTCAGCATCACTCAGATCAATAGCTTTGCAAACACATGACTTAAAGAACTACTGACTGTCAAGATTCAGGCAGTTCAAATGAGTATAAAGATTTATTGCAAGCTTAAGGTCTCTATAAGAATCTGACCAACTGGTGGTTAAGGGAAATGAGGAGATAAGAGAGGCATTCAAGGTGGGCTGGATTTAGATCTTTTGTGGGCATGCAGGGACTTGTGACTCGTGGTACATTTGACCCCTCCCTTAGGCTCAGTCTGGTCATCTCCTACACTGGCTTTCCTTGCACAAATACAGTGTTCTTTGCTAATTCATATAAGTTTCTCCATTTCAAGGAAACATGTGTTTAAGCACTTGCAGTCCGAAGTACAGACAGAACTGTGAGAAATGCAGGATGGTGGCAGAGGAAAGATAAACAGGTAGAAAACTATGGAAATATGCATGCCACCAGAGATTCTTCAGCTCCATAAAGTCAGTTTATGATCCTTCTAAATCAGGATGCTCCTCTTTGCTGTCATCTAATGAGTTGATCCTGATTAAAGGAAGGACAGGGAAAAAAATGCTAGGCTGAACACTTTTCCAACTTACTCAACAGGCCAAGCATTGTTGCTTAGGATGTCTTATAACACATTCCTTAGAGGCCAGTCTTGGATACCCTAGACCTGCCTCTCTCTACTCATGAGAGAGAGAACACAATCTCAAAGATGAGCTCAAATTAAGCAGCAGGCAAAGCCCCTGGCCCTGATGCTATACCCCCCATTTTGCTGAAATCTAATCCTGAGTGGTTGATTCCTCTTTTGGCAACACTCTTCACCCATGTTAATTCCTCTGGTAGGATTCCTATCTCTTGGAGTCTAGCAATTATTATTCCAGTTTTTAAACGAGGAAACAGGAACAACCCTGCCAATTATCACCCTATAAGCCTGCTTTCCATCACTGGGAAATTGTATGCTAAATATGTTCAACATAGACTCCTCACTTGGGATGAGGAGTCTAACATTATTGGTGCAGAGCATATTGGGTTTAAAGCGGGCTGTGCCACATTGGACCACTGTTTTGTCCTAGCATACCTGATTGATAAATATGCTATTTGACCAGGTGGCAAACTCTTTACTGCTTTTATTGATTTAAAGGCAGCATTTGACTCAGTCCACTTGTTGTGGTCAAAATTGCACAAAAGTTCTATTGACAGACGTCTTTTGTTCTTAATCAGATCTTTGTATAATCAGACCTCTAGCCAGGTTAAGTGCGGCTTGCAGGGAGAACTTTCAAATCCTATCCCGATTGAAAGTGGAGTTAGGCAGGGTTGTGTCCTGGCCCCTCTTCTGTTTAATTTATTCTTATCCGATCTGGCCTCTTACATTGAACGCATTGAGTCCCATGCCCCAAAGTTGTTAAATACGAAGATTCCACTTCTTCTTTATGCTGACGATGCGGTCCTTCTATCACAATCAAGGCTTGGTCTAAAAAGATTACTTTCTGCATTTGGGTTCTACTGTGCTGAGAACTGTTTGTCTATTAATTATGACAAATCCAAAGTATTGGTATTCTCTAGAGCCCGGAAATTATACAACTGGGCTATCAATGGTAATGTTGTTAGGCAGGTTTTCCATTTTAAGTATTTAGGTATTCAATTTCAGAACACTGGTGCTTGGATTAATCATCAAACCCAGGTGCTGAATTCGGCCTCCTGTAGCCATCAGCAGATTATAAGATTTTTTTTTACCCAAGGAGACCAGTTTATTCTTTTTGCTCTGCATATATATAAAGCCAAAACCCTGGCCCAAACTCTTTATGGAATTCCCATATGGATAGGAGGCTTCAAGGATTGTATTGAAAGTACCCAGGCTGTTTTTCTTAGGAAACTTCTGGGTCTTCCTCCCTGTGTTGGATTTGCTTCAATGTACCTGGAACTGGGCATTCGTTCAGTTAAATGCATGGCGTGGATTAACACCTTCAAATGGTGGTTTCGGGTGCTCTTTTTGGCAGCCCCTGGTAGCTATCTCTCTCTGGTGTTTGCTGACTCTCATACTTCTCGTTGGAAGAGGGAGCTGATGAAGAAACTCCACTTGCTAGGTTTTACGGGGGATGCTCTGGGAGATTATGGTCTCAAGGACGCCCAGTTTAGGGTAGTCCAACAGCTTGTGGATATAGATTTGCAATACTTAAGAGCCAGAGCCAACAAAACCTGCTCCCCTTTGATCTTAAGCCATTCTAATAATTATGGATTGAGGCTGGCCTCTTATTTCTATACTCTAACCATCGCCAAGTATAGAAGAGTCTTTTCCCTAGCCTGTTTCAATGTCTTGCCCTCAGCACTACTTGACAGGCGATTCAAGAGGCTCCCGTTCAGTGAGCGACTATGCCCCTGTGATAGGGCTGAAGTTGAAACTGTGGAGCATGTCTTATTATACTGTCCTATGTATAATACAGCCAGAATTAAATTATTGCCTCTCCTTGGAATTGATCCCTCTGGTTCTAATGTTAGTAATTTGGTTTTATATTGTCTATTTTTATTTTTTATTTTTATTTTTTATTTTACGATTTTTATACCGCCCCCCTCCCGAAGGACTCGGGGTGGTGTACAGCCCAATTAAAAATGACAACATACAAAAATTAAAATTATTAAAAATAATTTTTAATTATTTGGTTCTCAACCTTCCTAATGCCGTGACCCTTTAATACAGTTCTTCATGTTGTGGTGACCCCCAACCATAAAATTATTTTCGTTGCTACTTCGTAACTGTAATTTTGCTACTGTTATGAATCGTAATGTAAATATCTGATATGCAGGGTGTATTTTCATTGTTACGAATTGAACATAATTAAAGCATAGTGATTAATCACAAAAACAATATAGCAATGCTCGATGAAAAAGCTTACTCTTCCTTGCTCAAAAATGTTGGGAGGGAGGGAAGGGGAAGGAAGGAAGATTGAAGGGGAAAGGAAGGAGATGGAGTAGGAAGGAGATTGAAAAGGGGAGGCACTTCCAAGGATGCAGAAGCAGCTCCGCACCATTGCCCAGGGAGGGGGGAGGCTCTGGCGGAGAGCCTGGTGGAGAGCCAAGTGGCAGCCTCGGAAGTCACACGGAGGATCCGCGCGCCTCGGAGCTGCCAGCCGCCCTCTCACACCGCCAACCTGGAGCCCCCCCATCCTCATCCCGGCACCTCTTGCCCTCTCCCAGCCGCCCCCCAGGACCTGCCCACCCCTTCAGCCATTGCAGCGGCGGGGTCGTGGGAGCCCCTTTCCACACTGCGCAGCCCATCGCATGCAAGAGTTGTGTGGCCAGAGTGCCAGCTCTCACTCGGAAGGTGCTGCTTCTCCCCTCCCAGCCCAGCCGGCTGGCCTCCGACGCACATGCGGGCATTGCCGCTGCCTCGCCCTCTTCCCTGCCCCCTGGCCGCTTCCGAGGCCCGGAGCCCAGCAAGCCGCGAAGGAGCTGCTCCTGCTCGGCAGCCACATGGGCGCGCCGGGCACCAGAGGGCCGAGGCGGCCTTCGACAGCAAGGGAGGCAGGTTGGGTGGCACAGGGGAGACTCCTGCGTGGTGTGGAGGGCGGCTGGGGGCGGAGCGCGGCTGGGCAACCAGGAGGCATGGAGACCAGCTCAGCGCCGAAGCTCAGTTCAGCCAGCAGTGGTGGCAGCGGTTTTCTCACCCTTCTCCTCTCCTTCCTCCTGCTGCCTCCAAAGCAGCTCAGGCAGGAGCCAGGAGGAAGAGGGGTGCCTGGTGGGAGCAGCCGGGCTGGTGGAGGGGCTGCTGGGCCACACAGTACCAATCCCCACTGTGGCTTCATTGATAGACGGAGGACCAAGCCGAGCAGCGCAGGGGCGGCGGGGACAGCGGTGGCCGCCGCTGCATCATCAGGGGTCCCCGCTGCCACCTTGCTGCCCGGCCTGGTCCTCCATCCATCAATGGAGCTGCAGTGGGGGCTGGTGCTGTGCAACCCGCCTCTTCCTCACGGCACGCGCCCGAGCCGCCTTGGACAGCAGGAGGAAGAAGGAAAGGGTGAGAAAACCGCTGCCGCTGTCCCCGCTGCCCCCCTGCTGCCCGGCCTTGTCCTCTGCCCATCCGATAGAGCCACAGTGAGGGCTGGTGCCATGCGGCCCACCAGCCCCTCGTCCAGCCTGGCTGCTCCCCCCCAGGCACCCCTCTTGCCCCGGCGCCTGCCCAAGCTGCCTTGGGGGCAGTAGGAGGAAGAAGGGGAGGAGGAAGAGGATGGCAAGGAATCCGCCGCCAGCGCTGGGCCCCAGGAGGCAGTTCTCCTCTCCTACCTTTGCTGAATCTCCTTCTTCCTTCCCGGCAGCCTGGACTCCGGTGCGCCTTCCTGGCCAGCGGATCCAATGGTCGGGCTGGCTGGGGATCACAGGGGCTTGTCTCCCTTGGGCTGCGGCTTGCAGAAGGGCTGGCCCGCTCAGCAGAGCCTCCAGTGGGCTGCTTCCAATAGGGATCCCGGGGCTTCCCTGGGCAGCTCCAAGGCCATGAAGCCCTGGCCGCACTTCCCCCAGGGGGTGGGGCACTCGGGCACAGGACCAGTCAGGAGCCCTGAAGGAGATAAGTCCACCTGAGAGAGAGAGAAGGGAAGCAAAAGTGCCTCTCTCTCTGCAAATGGCAGAGGAGGCCATGTGGAGACGGATGCGGAGTGGTGTCTCAGTTCCTAAGACCATCGGAAATATGTGTTTTCCGATGGTCTTAGGCAACCCCTGTGAAACGGTCGTTCGACCTCCAAAAGGTTCGCGACCCACAGGTTGAGAACCGCTGGTCTAGGGGATGGCTCCTCCTATATTACTTCTCAGGTTTCTAAATTTCTTTTAAGAGCTGTAACTATTAGAGGAGAACGTTGTAATTCCCTTTAGCCAAGGCTTCTGTTGTTAATTGTTTGTGATTATATTTTTCTTGTTTTCTTTTGTTGCACTTGCATTTTGGTCTGTGACCACAAAATAAAAATATTATTATTATAACACATTCCTTAGAGGCCAGTCTTGGATACCCTAGACCTGCCTCTCTCTACTCATGAGAGAGAGAACACAGTCTCAAAGATGAGCTCAAATTAAGCAACAGGGTATTTCTGCTGAGATCTACAAAGCACTAAACCCTTGCAGGCATTCCAAGACATAGTGAGAGGCATTTGACCCAGAAATTTATTTATTTATATCTTGTCTTTATTATTTTTAGAAATAACTCAAGGCAGTGAAATATCCAACAGACCTTCCTCCTCCTATTTTACCCACAACAACAACCCTGTGAGATAGGTTGGGCTGAGAGAGAGTGACTAGCCAAAGTCACCCAGGTGGCTTTCATGGCTAAGGTGAGACTTGAACTCACAGTCTCTTGCTTTCTAGTTTAGTGGCTTAATCACTAGACCAAACTGGTTCTCTTAAGGAATTTGGTTTTTACAATTTAAAAGAATTTTTTTATAAAAAAAGGTATGTTGTTGGTATTTAACACCAGATAAGTTGTCAAGAATGTATATAGATATTTCAAATGAATATTGGAAATGGAAATGTAAAGAAGGGACCTTTTATCATTTATGGTGGACATGTAATAAAACAAAGAAATATTGGAGTAGGATTCACATCTTAATACAGAAGATTCTCAAAATGAATATCCTACTTTAAAATGCTGTTTCCAAAATACAGGCTGAAAGGTTAAGACTTCAATGGAAAAAAAAGTGTTTATGTGCAAGGACAACCAAATGAGAACCATCAGCACAAGAGCATCAGCAGCTAGGAATTAAATTTAACAGAACAAAATGAGCTAACACTATTTATCTTTCAAATTGTTATAATGAAATGTCAGTGATTGATCCTAGCTTATGAAACATTTCATAAGTTCATAAGAGAATAAAGCAGTTAACTTTTTTATAGTTAACTGATTCCACCAGATCTCAATCATGTATGGGCCATAAAGTAATAAGTGAATTATTTACTAAATACACATAACTTGTCTAGAGCATATTTGCTGCCTTTTTATAAATGAATAGAACTTAGTTTCTCAAAACATGTTGTCCTTTAAAGAAAAACTACTCAAAGTTAGTGTGTTTAGAAAACTAAAAGTAATGTGGTTTGAAAGCTGTCTTCCTCTGTGAAACAGGGTTGTTTTCCACCTAGTTCTCAACATACACCATAATCAATGGTGGGATTCAAATATGTGAACAACCAGTTCCCTATGTGGATACTACTTCCGGAAGTCCATTCTGGGCCTGGGCAACAAAAAATTAGCTACCTGTTCTGCCGAAGTGGTGCAAACTGGCTGAATCCCACCACTGTCCATAATGTCTCCTGTTTTGTTTTGTTTTTTTTGCACACACACTCTTCATCACTTCATCACTCCCCAGTGTTCCCTCATTTCCTGATTTAAAATGCTCCAGAAGATTCTTTCAAATCATATTTCCTTGGGATTAATTCAAATCCTGTAAACCAGTGGTGGCAAACCTATGGCATGGGTGCCAGAGGTGGAACTTGGAGCCCCCTTTATGGGCACACGTGCCATTGCCCCAGCCTTGCCTCCCCCTGCGACCCCCTCCCCACCAGCGGCCCCCTGGAAGAGAGTTGCCCCCGAGCATGGCCCATGTGGAGCAGCACAGCCAAGGACATGACAGCCAGGCAGTGTAGACAAGACTCTGCCCTCATGCCCTATCATGAAGTTGATGCTGTGGGGCACGGGCAGAGGGTGTGGCCACCATGGCGCTGCTGGGCTGCCTGGGCGATCTGCGGTGGGCCCTGGAGGTGGTGAGTGGCCCTGTGGGCAGGTGGGATGGGGGTGGGGCAGGGGCGGGAGCAGGGGCGGGAGCAGTTTTTGGGCACTCGGTCTCTAAATGTTTTGCCGTCACTGCTGTAAAGCCAGTCAGAAAGATGTGTGAACAGCAAAAAAACAAGATGTTCATCTCACATAAACAGTGGTGATCTTATAACTAGAGTAAATACAAAGCGGATGTTGGTGCATATTAGTGGAAATGCCATTAATGTTTTGAAAGCAAAGTCTGAAAGCAATTTGATTTCATAAGGCAGTTTTGGCATGATGGTCATACAATATTTAAGTTTCTTAGGAGCTAAGAAATCAGATAGATTATTATTTATTATTACAACCAAGTAGCAATAGAATTATTTACTGCCCCATAGTGCCTTACAGCACTCTCTGGGAGGTTTATAATGTCAGCATATTGCCCCCAACAATCTGGGTCCTCATTTTACTAACTTAAAAAGGATGGAAGGCTAAGTCAACTTTGAGCCTCGTCACAATCAAACTCCAATACCATCAATTTAAAATGCTCTTAAAACCAAACAATTATACATCACATAAAAACACAGACACTAATATAAGGATGTACACTACCATGATGAATGTTTTCAAGATAATATTGCTATAAGTAAGGTGTGAAAATTTACTGCTACTACTCTGTACTATTTGTGGAAACTCAATCATGTTGAAAAAGCTATTTTCCATGGGCCAAAGAACCAAAAATACCTCTGAGGCCCATGAACATTGTCTACACAAATCACTGGCATTTGGAATACTCCTGCCTACAAAGAAATCCAACAAGCTGTAAATTTGATTTATGCTTTTCCTTAAGTTGCTTTTCATAATTTCCTATAGTCTTACAATTAAAAATTGAATGATGGATGTCCTATTGTGCAAATCTTAATTTTGGGAAGACTGAGGATAAAACAAAAACTCTGAATTTACAATCACTTTACAGATGTTGGCAGACCACCACCACTATCCTTGCCTCCATACAAAGCCAGTAACAGGCTGATCAGTTCACAAAAATTGAAGTAAAGGGGACTTCCGGTGGCTCCGCTGGCATCGCTACAGCCTCCTTTGGAGGCTCCGTTCTCGGGGTTTTGTAAAGCCGCAATAACAGCGAACATCAGCTGTTTTTTGCGGTGAAAAATCCCCCCTTCGGGCAAAGAAGGGGTGAAGAGCATCGGGCGTGGGTTGAGCTCCTCTTAAAATCACCTGAAAAAGTTTTCAGGGGGTAAGAGTGAGAGCTCCCCAGGCGCTCGAAGACGCTCCTGCCCTGAGACGCTTCTGTCGGCTGACAGAAAAAGACGCCGCGACCATTCCTGCTTCAAGTAAATACTCAAGAGAGACATATATGCAGGCGGAGTGAATACAGGAGTTCTTTATTGCAAGTATTTCTTATTTTTTTCTTATTTTTTACTTCTGACCACATATTTCTACAATCAACATAATGTATCCAAGATGGCGATCGCTTTCACTCTAAAGGGAAAGTGACGGGGAAAGTGAAAGTGAATTTTTAGAGTGATGCCAGAGCGACCGCTTAGATTTAAACTTAAAAAAAACTTTACAAATTATAATTAAATTTTGATTTGAAAGAAGATAAGAAGAGGAATTTATTTTGGCAATATATCTTTAAGGATTTTTTTTTCAAAGTAATCCTATTTTTTTTGAAAGTGACTGAATATAATATGGCTACCAGACAAACTAAAATAGCCTCTGCGAAGGTGGCAGTTCCTTCTCCTGGTCAGCCCTCTAAATTACCAGTAAGTACTCTTGCTGCTCCCCCAGCCTCTCTAACATCTACAGAATCTCAAGCCCCCTTGCCTACCCAATCTCCTCCAGAAATGTTTACCATGAAAGATTTGCAGGCTGCATTTTTAACAATGACTGAAAAGCTGGAGAGAAAGATTGAGGAACAAATTAAAGGATTATCTGATGAACTGGAGACAATTAAAGAATCAATTGAGACTCATAATATTGTGATAAGAGAAGATATTGTGGATGCTATTAAGGGGCTTTGGGAATATACTTTGAGAGTTGAAGAGAAGGTGGAAGGTGTTGAGCAACAATTTGAGGGAAAACTTGATGAAGTTAAAAGTGATATACAAGATCAAGCAGTTATGGTTCAATATAATCATATGATGTTGGCTATTATCAGAGGGCTGAAAGAGACTGCAAATGAGAATCAGGAAGATTTGAGAAGAATTTTTGAAGAAGCCTTGGCACAATTTTTAGAAGATGGAATAGAAAATGTCTCTTGGCAGATTGATCGGATCTACAGAGTTAATTCATGGATTGCAAGACAAAGAAATTTACCTAGAGACATTGTGATTTATTTTGTTACAAGGAGATTCAGAAACTACGTTCTTACTACATCTTATAACAAGAAATTAACTGTTGCTGGCCAGGAGGTTGTGGTTTTGAAGGAGATTCCTCCGAAGATGTTAAGAGTGAGAAAAGATTATGTATTTTTGGTGGCTGAACTTAAAAAACGTGCTATACAATTTAGATGGGAGGCACCAGCTGGACTGTCATTATTTTACCAGGGTAATAGATACCGCTTGATTTCTGTTGGTAAAGCGAAAGATTTCTTTGAGAATACCTTGAAGGCTGGTAAACCCCCATCTCCAATACCAAAAAGGGCAGATTCACCAAAAGAGAGAGATATGGAGCTAAAACAACAAATACAGTCTTCGGAATCACAATCCCTGGCAGCATCAGGAGTTGATAAAGGAGCTTTGATGGAGCTGCCCGCGCAGTGCATTGATATTTTTCAGCCTTTGCAAGTAGAGAAGTCTAAAGATCAAAGGCAAACCAGAGCAACTACTAAACGCATGGAACAACAAGAAAAAGAACAACAAGCCCGTATAACTCAAGTCGCACCTATATGTCCGGAAGCCATGGGAGCAAGACCAAAGAAGAAAATGGTTGAAAAAGTTGATTTGGCCTTGCAAAAGCTTTCTCAAATTGGTCATGTCAAATAAATATTTGACATGGAATGTCAATGGCTTAAATTCTCCACAGAAAAGGAAGAAGATATTTCATTATTTGATGCAATGTAAAAATGATGTGATCTGCCTACAAGAAACACATATTCGAACTACTGATCAGAAATATTTGATAAATAATAAATTGGGTTCACACTTTGTGGCAGCGGCTACTGAGAAGAAGAATGGAATTGTTATTTATGTTAAAAATCATCTAAGAGCTAAATTAATAGAATCAGATATTCAAGGTAGATTTTTAGCAATTGAAATTTTATTAGATGGGAAGAAAGTTCTTTTGATGGATATATATGCACCAAATCAACAACAAGGAATATTTTATAAGTTATTACATAAAAAGTTAACACAATTTGATTATAGGTCTTGTATTTTAATGGGAGACTGGAATGGTGTTATAGATATTGGTTTAGATAAGAAGAAGACTTTATTAATTCCTCAAACACGTTCCATGTTGCCTAAATCTTTTTTTGACATTAAGGATGATTTTGATTTGATAGATATATGGAGAGAAAGACATGGGAAAGGGCAAGAATTTACTTTTTTCTCTGATAGACATCAGTCATTTTCTAGAATTGATTTTATATTAACTACAATGACTTTATTTTTAGATTAAAGAAGGTGAAAATCCTACCCAAAGTTTTAACAGACCATAATCCGGTCTGGATGGAACTAATGGTAGGTCAGACCCCTAAAAGATCTTGGAGACTTAATGAAAATTTGTTTAAATATGACACAAATGTGAATGAATGTAAAAATGTTATGAAGGAATTTTTATGTTAAATTTGCATAAGGATACAACAATAGAAATGGTATGGGATGCTAGCAAAGCGTTTATGCGTGGGGTTTTAATTGATATGAATAAAAGGTATAGACGTAAACATGAGGAAAAAAGGAAAGAGTTAGAGGAGGAATTAAGACAGAAAGAGCAATTATTAATAAAGAGACCAGATGATAAAAACATTAAAGAGGGGATTAAGATTTTACGGAAACAATCTGATTTGTTAATGACCGACCAAGTTGCTAGGAACATACAATATGCTAAACATAATACATTTTTAATGCTAATAAACCTGGCAGATGGTTGGCCTATACATTAAGGAAAAAACAAAAATCCCGCATAATTGATAAAATAGAATATAAAGGGAAGGAAGTGTTTCAACAAGAAATTATCAAAAAAGCTTTTTTAGAATTTTACTCTAAGTTGTATGCTGAAGAGAAGATACAAGAGATTGAGATAGATACTTTTTTGCAAGATGAAAATGTACTGACAATTACCAATGAACAAAGAGATAGGTTAAATGCACCGATCACATCAGAAGAAATAATTTCAGTGATTAAACAATTGAAAATGGGAAAATCTCCTGGGACTGATGGGTTAACGGCAATTTATTATAAGCATCTTCAAATGGAAATGGTGGAACCTCTTAGAGAGCTATTTGTTAATATACAAGAGGGTGGTCAGGTTCCACCTTCTTGGAAAACAGCTTATGTTTCTTTAATTCCCAAAGAGGGAAGAGACAATGCTCTACCAGAAAATTTTAGACCTATCTCATTGTTAAATACGGATTATAAGATCTTTGCAAAAATTATGGCTAATAGATTAATGACAGTTCTACGACAAATAATTCATTCAGATCAAACTGGTTTTTTACAAGGTAGACAGATGAAGACTAATGTCAGACAACTTATTAACATAATAGAATATTTGGATAAGCATATCCAGGTGCCTGCAGTTCTTTTGTTTTTGGATGCGGAAAAAGCTTTTGATAGACTGAATTGGTTGTTTTTGAAAAAATTAATTGTTAGGATGGGAATGGGGGATCAGTTCATTAATTCTATACTAGCAGTTTACCAGAAACAAACAGGTCAGATCATTGTGAATGGGCATTTAACAGATTCATTTAATATTGAGAAAGGCACTAGACAGGGATGTCCTTTATCCCCTTTGTTGTTTGTTTTAACTTTAGAGGTTTTATTGAATAGGATAAGAGCTTCAGATAACTTAAAAGGTATACAGATTAGACAACATGACTATAGATTATGTGCTTTTGCTGATGATTTGCTTGTGACATTGACTCAACCAACACAGTCAGCTCAGAGTTTGATGGAGATAATCCAAAATTATGGTAAGGTATCAGGTTTTAAATTAAATATATCTAAGACAAAGATGTTAGTTAAAAATTTAGATAATAAGTCAAAACAAGATTTGGAAAGAATAACAGGTTGTGAGATAGTTAAGAAAGTTAAATACTTAGGAATTGATATTGAAGCTTCTAATGGGAAGCTATATAAAAATAACTATGAAGTTTTGTGGAATAAGATACAAATAGAACTGGACAAATGGAAAAATTGCAATTATCTATGTTGGGTAGGATAGCGGCAGTTAAAATGTATGTATTGCCAAAATTTTTATTTCTTTATCAAATGTTACCTATTCTTAAAAAGGATGCGAATTTGGAGGACTGGCAGAAGGGTATTAATAGATTTATTTGGAATGGCAAGAAACCGAGGGTCAAATTAAAAATCATTCAGGATACAAGGGAAAGAGGTGGTTTGAAAATGCCCAATTTTAAGTTATATTACTCATGCTGTTGTTTTAGTAGCGATAAGTGACTGGGTTAACTTAACTAATGATAGAATATTGAATATTGAAGAGTATGGTTTATTATATGGTTGGCATGCATATTTAGTTTATGATAAAAAGGTGGATAGGAGTTTCAAAGAGCACCTTTTGAGAAGTGCTCTGTTGCGTGTTTGGAAAAAGTATCAGTATATATTAAATGAAAAGATTCCTGTTTGGACAGTCCCCAGACACGCAATAGAGAATATAAATAGAACACAAGTTCAAGATGTGGTGCCCTATGAGAAACTCCTAACTAAAGAAGGGAATTTGTTATTATTAAAGTCCTATAATATGTTAAGAGACGAAGGAATAGTTCATACTTGGTTTCCATATTTACAATTGCAGTCTATATGGCAAAAAGATTTGAAGATGGGTTTATCTCAAACAGATGAAAATTTAATTAAACAAGTTAGAGACCAAAGGTCTATGCATATTAAAAGATTGTATAACGTATTGATAGAAATTGATTCTGAAACTGAATTAGTCAAGGATTGTATGATTAAGTGGGGACAAAATTTTAGACAACCAATCATGATGGAAACACGGGAGAGGATCTGGGTGAAAAATGTAAAACTTACACAAGCGCAACATTTGAGAGAAAATTTTTATAAAATGTTTTATAGATGGCATTTGGATCCAAAAAAATTATCATATATGTACCCTAATTTACAACCTAAGTGCTGGAGATGTGAATGTATGGACACTACTTATTTTCATGTATGGTGGACTTGTAGAAAAATTAAGGCTTTTTGGATAAAAATATGGTGGATACTTCAAAATATTTTGAAAAAACGTATTGAATTTTCACCACAGTTGTTTTTATTAGGTATTACAAAAGACTGTACTACCATAGAGACTAACTTAATTTTGAACTTGACTACAGCAGCAAGATTGTTGGTGGGACAATATTGGAAGAAGCCAGAATTACCATCTATTGAAGAATGGATTTTGAAAGTTATAAACTTGGCAGAAATGGCCAAAATATCTGCTTATTTGAAGGATCATTCATATGAAAAATATATGTTGGACTGGAAAAAATGGATAGATTATATACAAGGGAAATACCAATTTCAGAAATTGTATTTACTACATAGTTAAATTTTTATATGTTGGAACAAAAATATAGTTAAATTATTATTAGGATTTATATAATAGTTTCGTTTAGTTTAGTGGGTTTTCTTGTGTTTTACCCTGTATTCACTTTGGGAAGTCAGGGTGGGAGGGTGGGTAGGGGGGTGTATTGTTGTACTCAACTTTAATATTGGTTATATATAAGAATGATATGTTTAACAGAAATAAGAGGGGATGCTTGGGCGGTACCTCTGGACCACATTTGGAGGGGGTAGATTGAGGAGTGAAGGTGATGTCACTCCAGCTCCAATGGTCCTTGGATGAGGCCGATTATCTGGGCCCTCAACAGTCAGGATTCAGGCTCGGCTACTCCACGGAAACTGCTTTGGTCGCGCTGACAGATGATCTCTGGCGGGCCCGGGATAAGGGATTTTCCACTATCCTGGTGCTACTTGACCTCTCAGTGGCTTTCGATACCATTGACCATGGTATCCTTCTGCACCGACTGGAGGGGTTGGGGGTTGGGGGCACTGTTTTGCAGTGGTTCACCTCCTACCTCACTGGTCGGTCGCAGTCGGTGTTGGCGGGGGGTCAGAGGTCATCCCCTAGGTTCCTCCCTTGTGGGGTCCCTCAGGGATTGGTCCTCTCCCCTCTGCTGTTTAATATCTACATGAAACCGCTGGGTGAGATCATCCGACAACACAGGGTGAGATATCATCAGTATGCTGATGATACCCAGCTTTACATCTCCACCCCGTGTCATTTCAGTGAAGCAGCAGAAGTGATGTGCCGATGTCTGGAGGCTGTTAGGGTTTGGATGGGTGCCAACAGGCTCAAACTCAACCCCGACAAGACGGAGTGGCTATGGGTTCTGCCTCCCAAAGATAACTCAATCTATCCGTCCATCAGCCTGGGGGGGAGCTTTTGACCCCCTTGGAGAAGGTCCACAACTTGGGCGTCCTCCTCGATCCACAGCTAAATTTGGAACATCATTTTTTGGCTGTGGCGAGGAGGACATTTGCCCAAGTTCGCCTGGTGCACCAGTTGCGGTCCTATTTGGACCGGGAGTCTTCTCACAGTCACTCATGCCCTTATCACCTCGAGGCTTGACTACTGCAATGCTCTCTACATGGGGCTACCTTTGAAAAATGTTCGGAGACTTCAGGTAATGCAGAATGCAGCCGTGCAAGCAGTGTTGGGCTTGCCCAGAAATGCCCACATTTCGGCATCACTCCACGAGCTGCATTGGCTGCCAATTGGTCTCCGAACTCAATTCAAAGTGTTGGTTATGACCTATAAAGCCCTACATGGCATCGGACCAGGTTACTTACGGGACCGTCTGTTGCCCCATGAATCCCAGCGGCCGGTTAGGGCCAACAGAGTCGGCCTTCTCCAGGTCCTGTCAGCCAGACATTGTTGCCTGGTGGGGCCTAGGGGAAGAGCCTTCTCTGTTGCAGCCCCGGCCCTCTGGAACCAACTTCCCCCGGAGATCAGTGTCGCCCCCACCCTCTCCGCCTTTCGTAAACTGCTTAAAACACACCTCTGCCAGCAGGCCTGGGGCAGTTAACATCTTGCCCCTAGCCAGTGTATATTTGTGTGTATGTTTGTTGAATGATTGGTTTTCTCTTAGGGGTTTTTATATATGTATTTTAACTTGTGATTTCTATTTATGTTGTGAGCCGCCCTGAGTTCCCCGGAATAGGGCGGCATAGAAGTCAAATCAAATATTAATATAAATATTAAAGCACTGCTGACCACAGCCATCACAGAGAGCCAAACCCTAGTAGATAAAATATCCAAAGACAATGTCACTCAAATTTGCATTTTTCCACCTGACCTCAAGGACAGGGCATGACCTCCCAGCCACATTAGAAACCAAGCTACAACAATTAGAATATCCAAAGATACATACCTGAAGCTTATTTGCCCAATAAGCCCAGAAATCTCAATCACACAGCCTCAAAATCATATACAAATCTGTCCACTTACCAGCCAGCTTTCATGCTGTAGAAGGGACTAAAACTCACCATCTCCTGGTTTCTGGGCCAGCATGTTCACCACTGCATCAAACTTGTTCTCTTATACAAATATGGTTAAATATAGCAGGTAAGCAAATGACAAAACAGTATGAAGGTAGTCCATTCGTTCAGCATAAGAACTTGTGACAGTTCTTGGAGTTTCAGATATTGCAGCATCACTCTGTCATGTGATCATGATCCCGGTGCTTGGAGTATGGCTATTGATTATGACATTACAGATCCCATGGTCATGTGATCACTATTTGCAACCTTCTTTGCTGGCTTAGGACAAGCATAGTCGATGCTGAGCAGCTCTCCATGCTGAGCAGCTCTCCAGCTGCTTTGGAGAATGGAGATCTTGAGCAGGAAGGACATCAATCTGTGGAAGAGGGACAGGCTCCCTTAGTTGAGACCCCTTCCTTGGAGGATGTGCCCATATCCTCTTGCACCGAGGGTACTTCTCTGCGGGTGGTGGGAGGGGGGCTTCTTGTAGTGGGTGATTCGATTGTTAGAAATATAGAGAGACGGGTTTGTGATGGAAGCGTTGACCGCATGGTAAACTGCCTGCTGGGTGCAAAGGTTGCGGACATCACGAGGCATCTAGACAGGCTGATAGACAGTGCTGGGGTGGAGCCAATTGTTGTGGTACATGTCGGTACCAATGACATTGGGAAAGCTAAGCAGAAGGTCCTGGAAGCCAAATTTAGGTTGCTAGGTAGAAGATTAAAGTCCAGGACCCCCAAGGTTGCATTCTCAGAAATGCTACCTGTTCCACGCACAGGGCCAGCTAGACAGGCAGAGCTCAGGAGCTTCAATGCGTGGATGAGGCAGTGGTGCCGGGAGGAAGGGTGTAGATTCATTAGGAACTGGGAAACATTTTGGGACAAGCCACACCTGTACAGAAGGGACGGGTTACACTTGAACCATAATGGAACCAGACTGTTGGCGATTAATATTAAAAAGGTTTCAGAGCAGCTTTTAAACTGATTCGTAGGGGCAAGTCGACATGAGCTGGGCAGCTTCCGGTTCGAGAAGGCACACTGCCTAATATGGAGGGTGGAAGTTATGCACACATTGGTGAGTCAACAGGAAAACTAAATTGTAATAGTCAAACAGAAGGACATGGTAGACCATCTACAAATTCTACAACCAAATTCTACAGTCAAAATCCATAGTCAAAGTTGAAAGTGCACCAGAAAATTACATATAAATGTCTGTACACAAATTCGAGCAAAAATAGGGGGATTGGAATGCTTGGTGAAGGAAAATAATATTGATATTATTGGCATAAAAGAAACCTGGTGGACAGATGATAACCAATGGGACACAAGGATTCCAGGTTACAAATTGTATAGGATGGACAGGAGAGGGAGAAATGGTGGTGGCGTGGCCTTGTACATAAATGAGGAGTTAGAATCTCATGAACTCAAAATTCAAGAAAATTCAAACTCACCCACAGAAACATTGTGGATAAAAATCCCAGGACAGGAAACTAATCTGACGTTAGGGATCTGCTATTGCCCTCCCAACCAAACTCCAGAGGCAGATTGCTATTTGGAAAATGAATTTAAGGAGGCCTCAAAAAGAAATAGGGTAGTCATAATGGGGGATTTCAACTATCCCCAAATAGATTGGGTAAATTCTTGTTCTACACATGAAAGAGAGACAAGGTTCCTCGACATGTTAGCCGATTATTCCCTTGAGCAGATGGTCATGGAACCAACCAGGGGAAAGGGGATCCTGGACTTGGTTCTAACTAACGCACAGGATTTGGTTCATGATGTCCTTGTAACTGAGCCCATAGGAACCAGTGATCACAACACAATAACCTTCAACTTAACCATGGATAGCAAATTGTCAGTGAAAACTAACACAGAGACCTTAAACTTTCACAGAGGGAATTTTGACAAAATGAGGAAAATACCGGTAGTAAAGAAGAAACTAAAAAGAACAATAAAAAAGTCAAATCCCTCCAAAATGCTTGGAAACTGTTTAAAAATACGTTACAGCAGGCTCAAATAAAATGCATTCCTAAAAGAAGAAAGAGGACTGGAAATTCCAAGAGGATACCAGTATGGCTTACGAATGAGGTAAAGGAGGTTATTGGAAAGAAGAAAAACTCATTTAAGAAATGGAAGGCTCTTCCTACCGAGGAGAACAGGAGGGATCACAAACTCTGGCAGACCAAATGCAAGGCGATAGTCATGAAAGCCAAGAGAGACTTTGAGGAGCATATAGCCAAGAATATTAAAAATAATAACAAAACCTTTTTTAAGTACATCAGAAGCAGGAACCCAACCAGAAAATCAGTTGGGCCACTCGATGACAATGGTCAGAAGGGGATAATCAGAGAAGACAAGGAGATTGCTGAGAGGCTAAATGACTTCTTTGCCTCCATTTTCACTGAGAAGGATAGAGAACATTTGCCTGCCACTGAATTAGTTTTCCCAGGGAGGGAAATAGAAGAATTAAACCTGATAGAGATAAACAAGGAAGATGTTCTTGCATGCCTTTCTAAACTAAATGTCAACAAATCACCGGGTCCAGATGGCATCCACCCTAGAATTCTCAAGGAACTCAAGTGTGAAATTGCTGAGCTTCTAGCTAAAATATATAATCTTTCCCTAAGATCAGGCACTATACCGGAGGATTGGAGGGAAGCAAACATAACCCCGATCTTCAAGAAAGGATCCAGAGGTGATCCAGGAAACTATAGACCAGTCAGTTTAACCTCAGTTCCAGGCAAACTGATGGAAACCATTATTAAAGATAAAATTACAGGGCACATAGAAAAACAGGCATTGCTGAAAGAAAATCAACATGGTTTCTGCAAAGGCAAATCATGTCTTACTAACTTTTTAGAATTCTTTGAGGGTGTAAATAAATACATAGATAAAGGGGCCCCAGTTGATATTGTATATCTTGACTTTCAAAAGGCTTTTGACAAAGTCCCTCACCAAAGGCTCTTAAAACAGCTCTCCAGCCATGGAATTAGAGGACAGGTCTTGTCCTGGATTGGTAACTGGCTAAATTGTAGGAAGCAAAGGGTGGCAATAAATGGACAATTCTCTGGATGGAAAGAAGTGAGGAGTGGTGTACCCCAAGGTTCAGTTTTGGGACCTTTACTTTTTAATTTATTCATCAATGATCTGGATGTAGAAGTTAATAGTGAGGTAGCCAAGTTTGCTGATGACACTAAATTGTTCCGGGTTGTGAAAAGTGAAACTGATTGTCGGGAGCTCCAGAAGGATCTCTCGAAATTGTGTGAGTGGGCAACAAAGTGGCAAATGCATTTTAACCTAAACAAGTGCAAAGTTATGCATATCGGGGCAAAGAACCCCAATTATACTTACCAACTTATGGGGAACAAACTTTCTGAGACAACCCAAGAAAGGGATCTTGGGGTTTTGGTGGACAGCTCGATGAAGATGTCAACCCAATGCGCAGCAGCAGTAAAAAAAGCAAATTCCATGCTTGGCATGATTAGGAAGGGAATCGAAAATAAGTCAGCAAGTGTTGTATTGCCTCTGTACAAATCGATGGTGAGACCACACTTGGAGTACTGTGTACAGTTTTGGTCACCGCACCTCAAGAAGGATATAATGGAACTGGAAAAGGTGCAAAAAAGGGCAACAAGAATGATCAAGGAAATGGAGCGCCTCCCTTATGAAACCAGATTGCAACGCCTTGGTCTCTTCAGCCTTGAAAGACGGCGTTTAAGGGGTGACTTGATCGAAGTGTATAAAATCATGCATGGGAAAGAAAAGGTGGATAGAGAAAAATTCTTTTCTCTATCACACAATACCAGGACAAGGGGGCACTCCCTAAAGCTCATAGGTAAGAAAGTGAGGACAAATAAAAGGAAATATTTCTTCACCCAGAGGGTCGTTGATTTATGGAATTCACTTCCAGAAGGGGTTGTGACAGCTGTCAGCCTTGACAGCTTCAAGTCAGGATTAGATAGATTCATGGATGCCAAGTGTATTGGTGGTTATTAAAACGGATGTCCATGTGCCGCCTCTATGTTGGTTGAGGCAGGCAGGATTCCCTTGAGTACCATTTGTTGGGGGTCAAGGGAAAGGGAGGGTTTTGCCTTCTCTTTCTGCTCAAGATCCCCATGTACAATTGGTGGGCCACTGTGTGACACAGAATGCTGGACTCGATGGGCTTTGGCCTGATTCAGCATGGCTCTTCTTATGTTCTTATGTAATGGGGAAATCAGTAGGTGGTCGCAAATGGTGACCACATGAGGTCCTCTCTTGACTACCCTCAGTTATTTCCTTAACCACTGCAAATGGGAGTGTCAAAATTTCTGTCACTAAGTGGTGTGGTCATATTATGTCATGCTTTAGGAATGTATTGCTTAGCAACAGCAATTCCAGTCCAAATTGTCATAGTTAATCTAGAACTACCTCTAGTTTAATAGGAAGTGAACAACACTAAAGATTTGTCTCTTGAGAAACCTATATGCGGGTCAAGAAGCAACAGTGAGAACTGGACACAGAACCACTGATTGGTTCAAAATTGGGAAAGAAGTCCGGCAAGGCTGTATTCTGTCGCCCTGCCTATTTAACTTATATGCAGAGAACATCGTGAGAAAGGCAGGGCTAGATGAATCAAAAGTTGGAATTAAGATTGCTGGGAGAAATATCAACAAACTAAGATATGCAGATGATACCACTCTAATGGCAGAAAGTGAAAAGGAACTAAAGAGCCTCTTGATGTGGATGAAGAAGGAGAGTGCAAAAGTTGGCTTGAAACTCAACATTAAGAAAACCAAGATCATGGCATCCGGCCCTCTCAATTCCTGGCAAATAGATGGGGAAGAAATGGAGGTAGTGACAGATTTTATCTTCCTGGGCTCCAAGATCACCACAGATGGGGACTGCAGCCAAGAAATTAAAAGACGCTTGCTCCTGGGGAGGAAAGCTATGGCAAATCTAGACAGCATACTAAAAAGCAGAGACATCATCCTGCCAACAAAAGTATGTATAGTCAAGGCCATGGTTTTTTTTAGTTGCAATGTATAGCTGTGAAAGTTGGACCATAAGAAAGACTGAGCGGAAAAGAATTGAGGCCTTTGAATTATGGTCCTGGAGAAGACTCCTGTGAGTCCCCTGGACTGCAAGGCGATCAAACTGGTCAGTCCTAGAGGAATCAACCCTGACTGCTCTTTAGAAGGCCAGATTCTGAAGTTGAAACTCAAGTACTTGGGCCACCTAATGAGAAGGAAGGACTCACTGGAGAAGAGCCTAATGCTGGGAAAGATTGAGGGCAATAGAAGAAGGGGATGACAGAGAATGAAGTGGCTGGATGGAGTCACTGAAGCAGTAGGCATGAGCTTAAATGGACTACAGAAGATGGTAGAGGACAGGAAGGCCTGGAGGAATGTTGTCCATGGGGTCGCGATGGGTCAGACACAACTTCGCAACTAACAACAACAACCAAAGGACCTCCTTTCCCAGCAGCTTGCTTGTTCTCTCATTCCATTCATCGCTCAGATCTCATTATCCTGGGTGGAAAAGAACAAACCGGACCTTTTTTCTTCCACAGGATGTATACAATATCAACATACAAGCAGGTTTTTATCATGGCATCACCACACACATTTCTTCATTTTTATGTTATCACATTTTGTACTGGAGGCTTATATTTGTTGACTAGGTGTTAATAATGTTAAAAATCAAGCTATCACCTAAATCCTACATTATGGCACAATATTTATTTATTTCATTTTTTTTAATCCAATCTCTTTCTTGAATTCTTTTTTTAGGTCAGTGCTACTATCTTAATTATCCAAAACATAAATGCATAAAATATTGCTATGCAATGCCAAGCTGACCATTATTATTATTATTTATTATTATTTATTAAATTTCTATGCCGCCCTATTCCGAGAACCATTACCATTACCATCTCTCCTGACCTATCTGCCCAAATAAAATTTCCAAAGAGTGATAGGGAAGAGGAGACAGGCAGCAGGAAGGACACAACAGTCCTGTAACTGGAAGTGAGCATGCTAAAGTGTCTTCAGAAACTGGTTTTCTTTTTTATCAAAGGTATCCATCAAGGGAGCACTGGGAAATAGACTTGGATTTAATGCTTCCACCTTTTTTTAACTTATGTGGGCTGCCTTGCTAGAAGGAGTTGTATTTGTTGCTCAGATTATATTATAGATGCCTGGAGCTTCCTGGGACTCTGTTACTTTGTTACAGATGATAGAAAAAATATCATGTATCTACTTGTAAATAAAATCTAAGAATCAGCAGAGTCAATAACAGCAAAAAGAATAATACAAAATCTTGGTGATATTAAAAATCTAATTAGAGTATCATTTAATTTGCATAAAAATCTTACTACCTGAAAAAAAGGAATCCTATATTGGATTCTCCCCCCCCCCGCATTCAGCTTGCTAATTGGTATTCTCCTGAAGTAGATAGGTTCATTAGCATTCCAGCAAACTAACACACTAACCCATTTGGCTGAATTCCTAAAAACTTGCCTTTGAGCAAGAATAGCTGAAACAAGTGAGTCATATAGATAAATAACTACAATGAGGACGGAGGGGGGAAGGAGGAGGCATAAACAGAAAATTAAATAAACTGTTGCTTTCTGGAGGAAAGGGATAGAATATTTCACTTTCTCCAGTAGTTGATATTATTAATTATTTTAAATGTTTGAATAGATGAACTATAGATTCCAGTGGAGTCTAACATATGGTCAGTATATCAATATCTTTGATGTTGAAATAGGCAGAATAGGAATGAATATACACTCAGAGAGCATCAAATTGCATGAGGTGAAAATATTTTCTTGATATAAAAATAAACCTTTGTGGAAAAATATATTGCCCTACAAACCTTCCTAAGATTTATTTGTGATTTGTATTATCCATTCTTGCATTATTGCTTGGAAGAAATCCATGCCTGCAGATCATATTTGATCCACCAACCTTCCTGTTTAATCTGTGGAGGTCTTCACTACCTTACTGTAGCAGAAATCTGATCCCTTTTGAAGAAAGAAAAATGAATTGAAGAAGCTGGCTTCCAAAATCAGCTTCATGGGCCAGTTGATTTTCTTTTGGGAGACAAAAAGAAATTGAGCAAGTTGAACTAATTAAAAATGCATTTCCCTCCCCTTTGTATAATATACTATGCTCTGTCAAAGCTAGCTTTTAATGATTAGGTGAACTTCTAGAGCATGTCTGAGTAGTGTGAAAGATGAAAATACTCTATTACATAAATAGAAGTCAACTTATATGATAGCTGATATATCTTGCTGTAATTTGGCCTTTCCCAACATGGGCACCCTTCAGATATTTGGACTTCAATTCTCAGGATTCCATATCCAACTGATATTTGGTCATTGCTAAGAATTTTTGGGGTGGAAATTCATACTTCTGAAATCAAGGGTTATTGCTAGAATTAGGATGTGAAAAAATTACCCTGAATATGAGACAGTCCTCATTTAGCTGTACAATTCTTAACACTCTAAGGAAAGTCCTGTAAATGAACAAAAGAAAACAAAAACAAAAAAATGCAATAAGAGTTTAGAAAATGATAAATACTTTTTTCTCAAAATGTATTTATGGCCATTAGAATGATCTTCCAATACAGTTACTGAAGGAGCAAAATATATTGCAAGTAATGGCTGCAATGCCTCTCTGTTTAGCATAATTGAAATTACTCATGCTATAGAACAGGGGTGTCAAACTCAATTTCCTTGAGGGCCATATCAGTATTAGGGTTGCCTTCAGGGGCTGGGTGGGCATGGCCAAGGCGGGCATGGCCAACTCAACATCGCTTTCATCTGGGTGGGGCTGGGGGGGGGATCCAGGAGTGTCCAGTGGAGGGGGTTAGGACCAGGGTGGGCACCAGGGCCTGATCCACTGGAGGAGCCTCACCCAACCTCTTGGGCCCTGGGGTGCTTGCTAGAAGATGTCATTGGACAGTGGGGCCAAGCACACAAGGGCTGCAGCTTGATGCCTCCCCACCCCATCACCTGCCTTGACTCACCTCACTGGTGCATGGAGCCCCAGAGTGCACCGGCCAAGGGACTGGCGGGCTGCAGCCAGACACCATTGGCCCCTGCACACTTGCTGCCTCCTGTGCACATGCCAGAAGGGTTCCCAGCTGAGCTGGGGTGGGCCAGGGCTGAGGCAATGATGGCCAGTCCCTTGCTATCTCCAGGGCCCACTGGCCAAATCTGGACCCATCATGGGCCGGATGCAGCCTGCAGGCCTTGTGTCTGCTATAGAAGCTTCTATTTGTCACCCAGCTTGTCTGTTACTGGAATGCTTACTCATATTGCAGCCTTCCAAGAGTGAAGATCTAGCCAAACTACCTTGGCCCAGAAATACTAATAAAAAAATCTGTCAGCAGGCAATTTAAGAGATATGTGTACTATGAAAATCTTAGTCAATTTAAGTCAACTTAAAAGTGAGTATCATCAAATTCTGTGGAACAATTCACATGTAAAGTACATAGATTGCCATCTCTTTATGACATTGCTATATCCATGCCATATCCATGCCTTTATGATATCATCTTATCCATTGACCCAAAATGTCAAAGTAATCTTGGGCTGCAAAAACAGAGGTATGAAGTCAAGATCATAGGAAATATTAATTCTGATTTTTTTTCCAAATCTCACAGGTTTGGAAAGCTGTTTTGCTCGTATGCCCATTTTCATGGCAAACGGCAGACTAATAATGCAGTGGGTGCATCCAGAATCAATTAGCACGTTTAAGTCTATTTGTGCCCCAGATTTAGGGATTATAAGTTTGGCAGCCAGTGAAAAAGGCAGTATTTCTTGACTCACCATCAGGTTGTTTTTTCCTTCATCGTCACTGTCAAAGGAGGGTACACCAGGGGCGAGTCCACCCGGAGTCACGGTGTCATCCTCTGTGGGGGGTGTAATCTGGGCAACAGGTTCTTGCATGACCCAGTTGGATTTTTCTCTCGTTAGCCGCTGGGCAGGTTTCCTTCTCGTCGCTGGTTCCGGTCTGCTCTGCAGTCAGGAGTAGGGGACTGGACAGGTTGCCGCTCAATGTCCTTCTTGTCCACACCGAAAACACTTATTTGACGGGCCTGCAAGTGGTCTGAGTCTCTCAGCCATCGCAGTAGTTGGAGGTTTTCGTGGGGGTGATTGCTGTCCAGGTTGCTCTGGCGGCTGCTCGGATTCAGGTGGGGGAGGCTTCTTATAGCGGGTGAGCTGAATGTCTAGCTTCACTACTGCCTGGTACCATTCTTGCAGCTGATCAGGTATGGCTCAATAGATACAGGCCTGAGAGAGGTGATCGTCTAATCCCTCAATGAAGTGATGGATTAGGGATTGTTCAGGCCACCCCTCTATTCAATCTGCTATCTTGCAAAATTCCTGCACGTACTCCAGGGCAGGTCTGCCGGCTTGTTCTCTTGCTTTAAGACCAACAGATGGGTCCTCAAATCTTTCTCTCAGCCCTAGGAGGAAAAGGTGGGGTCCTCCAATTTGGGGGCTTGCTCATTATATAAATTGTTCAGCCATTTGGATGCTTCTCCCTCTAGGCTGGACGCAATCACATTGACCATGGTCCCCGGGTCCAGGTAGAGATAGCCCCAGCAATTCAAATGAGAGCGCACTTGGTTGAGGAAAAAAAACAGCTTCTCTTGGTTCCCATCGAAGGTTGCTCTGAAACGTGGTGCAAACATAGGCTGTTGGGGCCCCCACTGTGGCTGTTGCTGCTGGCCCCATCCTGGCTGCAGATTTATGCCCAGGGGTTGCACGTTTGGGGGCTATGGCCAATCTCCCTGCTGTGGTCAGTCTCCCACCAGCTGCTGATCTCCTGGCTTCTGCACCACCCCAAGCTGTTGCAAGGCCTCTATTACCTGTGGCAAGCTCAGAGATCGCTGACCATCCATCTGCTGGGGAACCCAATCTACCCATTGCTGCAGATTCCTCAGACTGGATTTCCCTCTCTCCAGGAATTGATTTCTGCTTTTCACCTCTGGGTTTTGAAATCTTTCCAGTGACTCGCCCAAAACTTCATTATCTCTCCATTCTTCTTTTGAAGTCTTTGCTCCCAGCTGGGAGATCTAATGAGGGCTTGGGTACGTCCCATTGGTGGATTCTCCATCCACCCATGCTGGAGAAGAAGCGTTGGACTTACCTGAACGCATTTTCTCAGCATGGGGGGATGGAGAAGCCACGCCCTCCTCTAATTTGTCTAGGCAGGAATTCTCTTACAGGACACGGAAAGGGAGCTACACGGTCCGACCTGATGAGGAGCTTCGCACTAGGAAAAAACTGGGGAAGGAAGCCAGGAGGCGGAGCTAAATTTCGGACCTAGTCTGTGATTGGGTGACAGGCTGTCACAACCCATTGGTGGCTTCTCCATCCCCCCATGCTGAGAAAATGCGTTCAGGTAAGTCCAACGCTTCTTTCAGGTAGGTCTATTATAAAGTCCATAGCTATTTCTTCCCATAGTTGAGAAGGGTCTGCCATGGGTTGCAGTAACCCAGGGGTTTTCCCTGGAATTCTTTTCATTGTGGCACATACAGTACAACTTTTTACATAGTTTTCCACATCCCTTTTCAGCCCCAGCTGCCAAAATTGCTGGCGGGTGAGGTATAGGGTTTTCAAATATCCAAAGTGTCCAGCCTGTTTTACATCATGGCTGTGTTTGACAGCATTAAGACAGAGGGCTTCTGGCAAATATAGTTTCCCCCCCCTTTGTAAGCCAAGCCATCCCTGCACGTTAGGGAGGGTTGATTATCTTTGAACCATTGATCGGCGAGGAGCTCTCGTTTTATTTTCTTTACCCCAGGGTCATCAGGATTGGGGACCCTGCGAGGCGTAAATTGAGTGGCAGTTTGTGGATTGGGGATAAATGCCTCATTAACCTCCTCCCATTTGCTTTTGTATTGGGGTAACCGGGATAGCGCATCAGCTAGGAAGTTTTTTCCTCCTGGTATGTACTTTAGAATGTAGTTGAAGCGGTTAAAGTACTGTGCCCACCGCACTTGCTTTGGGGGCAATTTGTGGGGAGTTTTCAGTGCTTCTAGATTTTTGTGATCTGCCCATACCTCAAATGGCACCTTGCTCCCTTCTAGATAGTGCTGTCAGTTTAATAGAGCCCACCTAATCGCAAAGGCCTCTTTCTTCCAGATTGCCCATCTCCGCTCACTTTCAATCAATTTCTTAGAGGTGTAGGCACAGGGTTGCAGGACCCCACTTTTGTTCTTTTCTAGTAACACAGCTCCAACTGCCACATCGCTGGCATTGGCTTGAATCACAAAGGGCTCCCCTGGGCAGGGGTGCTTTAGGACCGGTTCAGCAACAAATAATCTCTTTTTATTGTATTTTTAGATATTTTTTGTTTGGGATTTTTATTGTAATGTGTTGTTTATACATATGTTGTTAGCCGCTCCGAGTCTCCGGAGAGGAGCGGCATACAAGCCCGAACAAATAAATAAATAAATAAATAAATAAATTCCCAAAAGCTGTTTGACAGTTCATCGTCCATGCTAGTGATTGGCCCGGTCGTGGCTTCCCTCCTCCTTTGCCTGTTTTGAGTAGTTCTGTAAGGGGTAGGGAAATCTCGGCAAAAGAGGGGATGAATTGACGATAAAAGTAGGCAAAACCCAGAAAGCTCTGGAACTGTTTGCGAGTCTTTGGGGCTGCCATTCAATTATAGCTTTCACCTTGGCTGGATCCATTTCAATGCCCTCGTTGGAAATTCTGTAGCCAAGATAATCTAATTGGGTCTGGTAAAATTCATATTTTGACAATTTGGCATAAAGCTTGGCATTCAATAGTTTCTTTAACGCTTCTCTCACCAGCTTTATGTGATCAGTCATATTTGTGCTGTATATCAGGATATCATCAAGATACACCAAAACCGGCTGTTCTTTAAACTTCCTGCTTTTCCTATCCTGAATCTCGGCCATGGCGTACCGCGGGCAAGGCCAGAAGGTGCAGAAAGTGATGGTGCAGCCTATCAACCTCATTTTTCGGTACCTACAGAATAGGTCCCGGATTCAGGTTTGGTTATAGGAACAAGTAAAAATGCGGATAGAAGGCTGTATCATTGGTTTTGATGAATATATGAATTTGGTTCTGGACGATGCTGAGGAAATTCACTCTAAAACAAAATCAAGAAAACAGCTGGGTCGAATCATGTTAAAAGGAGACAATATTACTCTTCTGCAAAGTGCTTCCATCTAGAAAATACCTAGTGTTCCTGTTGTAATATTAACATTTAATCTTTTTAAAAAATTGTTAGCTTAATGCTATCATTTCTGATTTGGTATCTGAGGTAAGAATGAAGACAGCAACTTAGTTCATGCTTCTGTAATTTTCAATAACTTTTTTACACTGGTGTGTAACTATTTCTTTACAAATAAATGTTTTTTGTTAATATAAAAAAAAAAGATACACCAAAACCCCTTTGTACAAGTGATCATGTAGGACCTCATTAATCAACTGCATAAATACGGCTGGTGCCCCCTGTAGTCCAAATGGCATGACTTTGAACTGATAGCTTCCCATAGGACAATTGAAGGCAGTTTTCCACTCGTCTCCCTCTTTTATTCTCACCCGGTAATATGCCTCTCTCAGGTCTAATTTAGTGAAGACACTCACCCTAGCCAGATGGGTTAATAAGTCCTTTAGGAGGGGGAGGGGATATTTATTTTCCACACTCACAGCGTTGAGACCCTTATAGTCTATGCAGAGATGAAGAGATCCATCTTTTTTCTCTTTGAACAACACAGAGGCTCCCTGTGTTTGGCCCGTTCGGTGAACCCCCTCGCTAGGTTTTTGTTCACATATCGCTGAATCTCCTCCATTTCAAGGGGGGACATAGCATACATTCTCGGGCATGGGAGTTTGGCTCCTGGCACCAGTTCGATGGAGCAGTCATTGGGCCTGTGAGGGGGCAGGGCATCACATTCTTTTTCACTAAATGCTTCCGCCAGGTCCCGGTATTCATTGGGGATGAGTGGTTCGCTCGACCGCAGTGAGACAGCCATGTGCACTCGCTCATTGGGTGACCTAAGATGTCCTGCAACATCGGTTGAATCAGTGGGAGGTTTAGGCCCTATAGGTAGTCTCACAGTTCTCATTCCTTTCTCCCACCAGGCTTCCATTTGTCCAACCAGGCTAGCCCTAGGATCAGTCTCAGTCATTTTTGGAGCCACTAGGAAATAAATAAACTCCCATTGCATACCTATTTCTAGACGTAAGGGCTCAGTTACTTGTGTGACAAGAGTCCCTCCCATCAGGGAGCCATCGGCTTGCTCAAACCTCACAGGTTTGAAAAGCTGTTTTGTCCGTATGCCCATTTTCATGGCAAACGGCAGACTAATAATGCAGGGGGTGCATCCAGAATCAATTAGCACGTTTAAGTCCATTTGTGCCCCAGACTTAGGGATTATAAGTTTGGCGGCCAGTGAAAAAGGCGGGATTTCTCGACTCACCATCGGGTCATTCTCTCCTTCATCGTCG
The DNA here is from genome assembly GCA_034064705.1 of Bothrops alternatus. NCBI lineage: Eukaryota > Metazoa > Chordata > Lepidosauria > Squamata > Viperidae > Bothrops > Bothrops alternatus. The sequence goes on from JARGCV010000112.1 coordinate 38,197,805, forward strand.
CTGTCAAAAGAGGGTAGAGCAGGGGCAGGTTCACCTGTTGTGATTCCGTGCCAGCCTGTGCTCGCAACAGCTGAGTCGGAGGAATCTGAGGAGGAGGTGGAGGCATTTGAAGGGCCATCAAGGGCAGAGGGAGGCTCGGATAAATTACAGGACTCACGGTTTGATGCAGAGCCTGGGCCCTCCAGTCATGTTCCTGATGAAGCTCAGCTGTGTGAGGAGAATGAGTTAGACTCAGAGGACTCACACCTGATGGACTTGCTAATTGATGCTCGCACACGTCAATTAATGAGAGTAAATCAGCAGCAGTCAATACGGCAACTCCAGAGTAAAAGGAGAAGGCAATGAGAGGCAACGCCTTGGGACTGCTGAATAAAGGGACAAGGTGTAGGCAGTGCTGGTTGCTGAAGGCAACAGTTTGCAAAGTGCTTCTTGGAATCCTCGTCTGTTCGTCTTGCTTGTGACTTCTCTTCTGTTTGCATCGCGTTTTCTTGGGGACTATTTTCTTCCTTTGGACTTGAGTTTTGCTGTTTGTGTTTTGGACTATTTGACAGGTTTGTCACCCATATTAAAAGGGGTTTGTTTTGTTTTAAAGTCTCCAGCCTATTGTATGAGTAGGGGTTTGGTCCTTATGCCTTTAACAAGGACGGCAATAGGCTGAGATAGAACACCACCCAGAATCCCAGCATCCTCCTGTGTGGGGGTGTATTCTGGGCAACAGGTTCTTGCATGACCCAGTTGGATTTTTCTCTCGTTAGCCGCTGGGCAGGTTTCCTTCTCGTCGCTGGTTCCGGTCTGCTCTGCAGTCAGGAGTAGGGGACTGGACAGGTTGCCGCTCAATGTCCTTCTTGTCCACACCGAAAACACTTATTTGACGGGCCTGCAAGTGGTCTGAGTCTCTCAGCCATCGCAGTAGTTGGAGGTTTTCGTGGGGGTGATTGCTGTCCAGGTTGCTCTGGCGGCTGCTCGGATTCAGGTGGGGGAGGCTTCTTATAGCGGGTGAGCTGAATGTCTAGCTTCACTACTGCCTGGTACCATTCTTGCAGCTGATCAGGTATGGCTCAATAGATACAGGCCTGAGAGAGGTGACCGTCTAATCCCTCAATGAAGTGATGGATTAGGGATTGTTCAGGCCACCCCTCTATTCAATCTGCTATCTTGCAAAATTCCTGCACGTACTCCAGGGCAGGTCTGCCGGCTTGTTCTCTTGCTTTAAGACCAACAGATGGGTCCTCAAATCTTTCTCTCAGCCCTAGGAGGAAAAGGTGGGGTCCTCCAATTTGGGGGCTTGCTCATTATATAAATTGTTCAGCCATTTGGATGCTTCTCCCTCTAGGCTGGACGCAATCACATTGACCATGGTCCCCGGGTCCAGGTAGAGATAGCCCCAGCAATTCAAATGAGAGCGCACTTGGTTGAGGAAAAAAAACAGCTTCTCTTGGTTCCCATCGAAGGTTGCTCTGAAACGTGGTGCAAACATAGGCTGTTGGGGCCCCCACTGTGGCTGTTGCTGCTGGCCCCATCCTGGCTGCAGATTTATGCCCAGGGGTTGCACGTTTGGGGGCTATGGCCAATCTCCCTGCTGTGGTCAGTCTCCCACCAGCTGCTGATCTCCTGGCTTCTGCACCACCCCAAGCTGTTGCAAGGCCTCTATTACCTGTGGCAAGCTCAGAGATCGCTGACCATCCATCTGCTGGGGAACCCAATCTACCCATTGCTGCAGATTCCTCAGACTGGATTTCCCTCTCTCCAGGAATTGATTTCTGCTTTTCACCTCTGGGTTTTGAAATCTTTCCAGTGACTCGCCCAAAACTTCATTATCTCTCCATTCTTCTTTTGAAGTCTTTGCTCCCAGCTGGGAGATCTGCCAGAGTTCTTTCTCCCCCAGCTGGCTGACTGCCGCTCCACTCCTTGGGGGAGCTGCTGCTGCTGAGGTGCTGGCCTCAAGCCATCATTCTCCTTCCATAATGAGATCTTCCCCCAATCTTTGTCAGTCTATCACCTTTAGTTTAGGAATAGTGACCGAGGCCCAGGACCTCTTAATTGGTTTAAAAAAATTGTGGATCTTGGCATGATGTCATGTGTCTGACTAATGAAACACTTCATAGAACTTTCAGGCATGGTTTAACCTAAAAAAGCCTTTATTAGTGTAGAGGCATGTTAGCACAGCATGATAGATGCCAAGATCTGAATTTCCCTTCCTTTGCACATAACATTCCAGGCATTTCCCCTCCCCTATTTTGGGGTCATGATTCACATCTTCCAATTAACCTGGAGGGCAAAGATTCACTTTCGTTCCCATTCGTGGGCTTTTCTCTCTTCCCTCATTCTCCTCTGAATTAACTCTAAAAGTACCAGACAGTTCTGCATATTTTGTCAAAGCAAGAATATTCAATATTAGCAGCGTTGACACCAGGTCTCGCCCAATCTGCATTTGTACCTTTGGTTTTTCCTGCCTAAATGTAAGACGTTGTTTTTCTCCACATTGAAACTCATTTTGTTGGATAGGGCCCATTGTTCAAGTTTGACAAGATATTTTTGGATCCTGAGTTTGTTTTCTGGGGTGTTGGCTACTCCTGTCAGTTTGGTGTCATCTGCAAATTTGATGAGTTCCCCTTCAATTCCCTCATCTAAGTCATTGATGAAGGTATTAAAGAGTACTGGGCCTAAGACGGAACCTTGTGGTACCCCATTACTTACTTCTCTCCTATAGTAAGGACTACTCATTGAGTATGGTTTGTTAGCCCGCTACAGATCCATCTGCTAGTGATGTTGTCTATTCCATCTTTTCCTGGCTTACCAAGGAGTAGGTTGTGTCAAATGCCTTACTGAAATCTAAGTATACTATGTCCGTTGCGTTTAGTCTACTAGTTTAGTCGTTTTATTGAAGAATGAGATAAGATTGGTTTGGCATGATCTGTTTTTAACAAACCTGTGCTGGCTACTAGTTATGACTTTGTTTGCTTCTAATTGTTCGCAGATCTGTTTTTTGATTATCTTTTCTACAATCTTCCCAGGTATTGATGTTAAACTGATTGGTCTGTGGTTTCCTTGGTCTGTTTTTTTTTCCTTTCTTGAAGATGGGGACCACATCAGCCCTTTTCAATCCTCAGGTACTTCCCCAGTGCTCCAGGATTTATGAAAGATGTGGTGCAATGGTTCTGAGATAACATCTGCCAGCTCTTTCAGAACTCTGGGATGTAGTCTGTTGGGTCCCAGTGATTTATATTTGTCAAGGTTGGATAGGTGTTCCCATGCCATTTTCTTGCTTACTTTAATTTTTGGTTCTAGTATGTCTTTTGCAGTGGGTTTTTTTTTTTTTTGGTGTGTTGGGTTATAGTATGAAGACTGATGCAAAGAATGAGTTAAGCAGCTCTGCTTTCTCCCTGTTACCTGTAATTTCCTTGCCATCTTCTCTCTTTAGTGGACCTAAAGTTTCCTTGACTTTTTTCTTGTTGTTAATATGTTGGAAGAAACTTTTTTTTATTGTCCTTGGTTTCTGTTGCAAGTCTTTTTTGTTCTGAACCTTTGATTTCTTAACTTCATCTTTGCATGTTCTGGCTGTCTGCTGATAATCGGCTTTAGTTATGTGCCCCTCTTTCCATTTTTTTGTATTTTTCCTTTTTGTCTTTCAGTTTGTCAGAGAGCTCTTTGTGCAGCCATGCTGGTTTCTTCTTGGATTTCTTGTTTTTCTTTCTCAGTGGTATTGTGCTGGTATGGGCTTTTGTGATCGCACTTTTTGGGGTTTCCCACGCTTCCTGGGTTGTTTTCCCCTTTAGGATTTTCATCCATCAGATTTTTCCTAGGTTCTCTTTGAGTTTGTTAAAGTTGGCTCTTTTGAAGTTTAGGATATTGGTTGGATTGTTTTCTATTGCTAGTGTTTGCATTATATTAAATTCCAATATGACATGTCACTTTTGCCCAAGGTTCCGGTAATTTTGATTCCCTCTATTACTTCTTTTCTGTTTGTAAGGATTAAGTCCACTATAGCTTTATGTCTGGTTCCCTCCTCCTCCTGCTCACTGCAGAGTTTGTCTGCCAGTTGATATCTGGATTGTTGAAGTCTCCCATTACTACTGTGGTATGCTTCCTACATGCATTTGTTAACTGGTTGGCAAAGAATTCATCTATTTCTTCTGATTGGTTGGGTGGCCTGTAATATACACCTATAGCAATGTCACTTTTTTTCTTTTATATTGACCCATATACATTCTGGAGAGATTTTATCTTGGATCATGTACTTTTCTGTAGATATGTAATGTTCTCTTAAATATAGTACAATTCCCCCTCCTCTTTTTGTATACCTGTTTCTTTTGAACAATTTGTATCCATCCATCAGTCCATTCCATTCATGGGTTTCATCCCACCAGGTTTCTGATATGCCAACTATGTCATACCCTGCCTTGTGTACTATTGCTTCTACTTCTCCCTGTTTGTTCCCCAAGCTTTGAGCATTTGTATATAAGCATTTAAGACTTTTATGCCTGTCCATGGGAGTGTTTCCTGTATCTTCTGGTTGTTGTTTGAGATTTTTTTTCATCACTGCCTACCTCATTGTTTGATTTGTTCTCTTGGGATTTGTGATTGGCTTTGGGTTCTAGAAATTCTAGAGATTGGTCACCCTCCCCCCTCAGTTTTAGTTTAAAGCCCTCCTGATGAGTTTGACCAGTTTTTTTCCAAGTACATTTTTGCCTGTTTTCATCCCTTGCCCATCCCTTGCCAAGACTCCTTCGTGTAGGAAATGCAATCCATGATCCAGGAAACCAAAGTTTTCTTGGCAACACCAACCCTTTAGCCCAGCGGTTCTCAACCTGTGGGTCGCAACCCCATTTGGGGTTGAACGACCATTTCACGGGGGTCGCCAAGCACCGCAGTCCGCCATTTTTATTTTTATTTTTGGTCGGCCATTTTTTTTCCCTATCGCGATGCGGGCCGTCACGCCACGCCAGCGCAATGCACCCCATCGTGCCGCGCATGCGTGGTGCGGGCCCGCCATTTTTTTTTGGGTCGGCCATTTTTTTCCCTATCACGATGCGGGCTGTTGCGCTGCGCATGTGCGATGCGCCCCGTCGCACTGCGCATGCACAGTGCGGGCCCGCCATATTTTTTTTTGCGATGCGGGCCGGGGTCGAGCCCCGGAAAAGGTTGAGAACCACTGCTTTAGTCAATTGTTTATTTCTAAAATTCTTTTTTCTCTCAATGTGTGTTGGCCTTTCGTTGGCAGTACTAATGAGAACACTACTTGTGCTCCTAGCTTCTTGACTTTATTGCCTAGTTGTTTGTAATCCCTCACTATTGTGCTCAGGTTGTTTGTTGTGTCATTTGTCCCAATATGGAGGAGGGAGGGTAGTAATCTGTGGGCCTAATTATTTTGGTTAGGTTCTTATCCACATCTTTCATTTTTGCTCCAGGGAGACAGCATACCTCTCTAGATAGTATGTCTGGTCTACAGATGGATGGTTCTGTTCCTTTGAGGATAGAGTCTCCTATTACCAACACTCTCCTGCAGTCTGGGGTGGTTTTCTGTTTATCTCAGGTGTGTTTGTTGATGTGGCTTTTTTAGGGATATTTGAAGTGACTTTTTAAGGGATATTTGAAGTTGTCTTTTTGCTAGGTGTCTGCATGTCTTCTTTGAGGGGGGGTTGTGGGTCTGCATGTTTCCGTCTAAGGAGAGAAATTGATTGGTCAGTTTTAATGGGGCTGCTTCTGGTTGGGTAGGATTGGGCAGACAGGGGTTGTTTGTTGTATGCTGTTTCTTTCTTTGTGTATTGTGTTTCATTCTGTGTGTGACATACCTCCATTTGTCTTCCTCCAAGGGTTTATTGCAGTGGTGGTGAACCTATGGCACTCAGAGCCCTCTCTGTTGGCACATGCGGTGCATCAGGCCACCACTGCCACCTGGAACAGGAGCCCTGCCCAGCACAAAGGAGGCAAAGCGGCCGACTAGCAAGCTCGAGTAGAGGTGGTAGAGCAGAGGTCACCAACCATTGTTGATTGGTGGACTGGAAGAAAAGGGAGGGGGAAGCATTTTACATGTATGCATGCGTGCACAGTGCCGCAAGCACGCACATGCTGCAAATGGGGTGGGGCTAGTGCCTGTGTGATACTCACTAGCCCTGCCCCATTCTTGCATGGTGCAGCACCTTGTATCTGCACCCCATGGCATGGCCATTTTTGCGCCTTGCAACACGGTGGCCCATTTTTGTGCCCCTGGGTTTTGCATGTCAGAGGTGGCACTCAGAGGCGCCTTCCTGCCCCCCCATGAAGGCACTTCAATGCTGATGCGGCCCTGGCACTTTATGATAAATAAGTGGGTTTTGGGCTGTGGTTTTGGCACTCGGTCTCTAAAAGGTTCACCATCACTGGTTTATTGGTAGGGTTACGTCCTCTGGGAGTTATTTGTTCGTTGTTTGGTTCAGTTTGGGTGGAGCTTTCTTTTGTACGTTGGAGTTTAGCTAGAGTTGCTTCTAGGTTCCTAACCTTTTCCTGTAGTAGTTCACATAATTTGCATCTGACGCATGTATAGTTTGGGTGTTCTTTGGGCATCAGTGCATACATGGAACATGTATTACATAGCACAATAATCTCAGTTGCCTGTTCCATGAGTTTAGTGTTTGATAGTCTCTGTCATGCTGCCTTGCCACTGCCTATAGGCCTCTGGTCCACCACTGCCTTGCCGCCACCTCCTGCGGCCTCCCAGTTTGCTGCTGCTGCCTCATCTCCACCTGCAGGCCTCCTGGTCCACAGAAAAGAATGCTGTCGCCTGCAGCCCTTTGGTTCAGTGCTGCTGTCTCACCTCCACCTGCAGGCCTCCCAGTAAGGTATTGAAAGGTTCTGGAACAAAGGGAAATTGTTTAGTCTAACTGTAGCTTTCTTGCTTTTTGTAATTGGCTTTTGAACTAGAGAAATTTCATGCATGTGGGAAACATGTATATGGATGGGATATACTGAAGGAGGGAATAAGGGAGTGTACAGGAATGATTGATGTCTTTCTTATGATGTAATGGATCTGTTGTCTGATTTTCATTGGTTAACAAAGTTTATAAAGCAATGCTATCAACTTTCTAAGGCATGGTACTTCTGGATGTAACTCTGCCAGCGTTCCAGATTGTTGGCCACCCAGATGCTTAATTTGGTCAAATAAAGTGCTGTTTGACCAAGAAGTCTCCGCTTGGGTTATCTACTGGTAATTAGATTGATATGGTATCTCAAGTTTAAGTAAGGGACTGGGACCTTACAGTATGAACCCCATAATTACCAAGAGATGTTATAATTGCCTAAAGTACAACAGGGTAAATGGAAGGAGGCTATGGACAGAGAAATGTAGTCCATGAATGTGCATCAGGTGTTTACCCTCATGAGATTAACAGAAAGACAAAAGGCCGTGGGGTCTAACAGACTGTTCATAAAAGATTATCATCACAGATGGGAGGAATCCTCTTTCTCACACACACCCAAAAGAAGCAAAGATATCACAAGAGTGAAAAGTATGCAGTTGTGATTAACAGCTGGTTTATGTAGTCAAATTGGTATGCTGTAACTACAGTCTGAACCATTGCATGATGCCAAAATGATAATGGTTTTTTCAATACACCTCAAACTCTCTTTAATGTTCCAGTATTAGCTATCATTATCCAGCAATTGGATTGTATAATCTGTACAATGCTTGAACCACCCATGTCCAAAATGTAATCAATTGTGTAAAAGAGTATGTAAAAGCATTTGGGTTTAGCTTTAAATGGAGGAGTGTCAAGGTAACCAGCTTATGTAATGTAAGATGTAATGATGGGAATGACTCAGCAGGGTCTGTGTCTCTTTAAGAGCCTTTGTATAAAGAGAAGGCTCTGCTGATGTGTTCTCTCTCTTCCGTTTCCTGCTATAACTGTGGTTTGTTGGATCCTGCTGTATTAGCACATGTATGTATATGTGTATGTATGTTCCTGGTGTATGATATTGTAGATAGTGTAAGATAAACTACCATTTAATATAGACCACTGTTTACTGTGTTTACTCCTGGGTTATCTCGCACAATAAGACTGTACATGCTCAGACAACATGTTTTGTTGAATGACTGCTATTGAATTCTGTTTAAAAAAATAATCAATAAAACTTTATTAAAAAAAGAAGACTGGGCACGCTCTAACATACACACATGCACACATATGTACGTACATACATACATATATACATAATCAATTTTGGCCTAATGCACAAAGAAGAAGTTCAAATTTTGCCAATACAGATCTGAAGATATATATATGATTGATTTGCTTTGTGACAAGATGGGCAGCAAATAAATGAATAATAATAAATAATAAATAAATAATGTTCAGATTTCAGCAGAGCATACATATTTTAATATTGCCTATGCTACTTTTCTTCAGTAAGAAAGTCAATCTGCTTTTCTTCAATAAGAGGTTCAAAATAACATACAATGAAATAACAAAGCAATTAAAATGGCAATTGGATTGTAGAAACCAACAATGAAACATGAGATTGTAAAAAGAAAATAGAGAAAAGAAATGGTTATAATAGCAAAACAAAAAAACTAAAACCTAGAGGCTGCCCCTTCTTATCTCCCTTGAAAGCATGTCTTCATAATATATCAGTGCTTCCCTGGAATGATTAACTTGCAGAGTTGGTGTCATGATCCAAAGTCCTATGCCCTCAATATACCTTCTATCATTTAGTCATTTAGGGATCCAAAGTGAAGAGAAAGCGAAGGAGAATACCCATATGAAAAGATGGCCCTCGATTATTCAGGTGCTCTAGCAATGCTTTGCTGAATAATGAACTATCATGTTGCCGCTGAAAAATGTTAATTCCTTTTTGAACTTTTAAAAGTATAAATCAAGTGACTAAAGATCAGAAAACTAAAATAATGGGTCAAAGAGATACTATCAACAAATGAAGAAATAATAGAGTAGAACAGAACAGGATTTTGTAGTTTTAGGTTGGATAGGGCCCATTATTCAAGCCCATCTGTCAAACCTACGAACTCTACTGTACCTTTTTTTTTTCCTGCCCTGGTATAAAACCTTGCTTTTCTCCACATTAAAACTCATGTTGTTGGATAGGGTCCATTGTTCAAGTTTGTCAAGATATTTTTGGATGCTGAGTTTGTCTTCTGGGGTGTTGGCTATTCCTGCCAGTTTAGTGTCAACTGCAAATTTGATGAGTTCCCCTTCTATTCCCTCATCTAAGTCATTGATGAAGATATTGAAGAGTACTGGGCCTAAGACGGAACCTTGTGGTATCCCACTGCTTACTTCTCTCTAGGTGGATGTAGTACAATTGAACAATCATACTTTAAATCAGAGCTTCTCAATCTCAGCAACTTTAAGATGCATGGTCAAACTTCCAGAATTCCCCACCCATCATGGCTGGCTAGTGAATTCTGAATGTTGAAATTCACATATTTTAAAGATGCTGAAATTGGAAACACTGTTCTAAACTGTGCTCTAAGCCACACTTTGAATCATAATTTCCCATAAAGCATTAATATGACACTACTTCAGGGAACTGAGTGAAGCCATTACATCTACCATCCTATACAGAAGATTTCAGATTTTGTGTTTTTTTACATAGTAGCCAGGACAGAGGTAAGTCAGTAGGACCAAATGCAGTAGCTATGAACAATAGGCAACTGCTTGATCCCACTTACAGAAGCATTCACAACATCTGGATTGTTCTAACAGTCAGAAAATTTCTCTGTAGTTCTAGGTTGCTTCTCTCCTTTATTAGTTTCCATCCATTTTTTTCTTATCCTGCCTTCAAGTGCTTTGGAGAATAGCTTGACTCCCTCTTCTTTGTGGCAGCCCCTGAGATATTGGAACACTGCTACCATGTCACCCCTAGTCTTTCTTTTCATTAAACTAGACATACCCAATTCCAGCAGCCTTTCCTTATATGCTTTAGCCTCCAGTCCCCTAATCGTCTTTGTTGCTCTTCTCTGCATTCTTTCTAGAATCTCAACATCTTTTTTACATCATGGCAACAAAAACTGAATGCAGTATTTCAAGTGTGGTCTTACCAAGGCATTATAAAGTAGTATTAATACTTCACATGATCTTGATTCTATCCTCTTTTAATGCAGCCTAGAACTGTGTTGGCTTTTTTGGCAGCTGCACCACACTGCTGGCTCATATTTAAGTGATTGTCCACTAGGACAACAAGATCCCTCTCACAATTACTACTATTGAGCCAGGTACCCCTATACTATACCTGTGAATTTGGTTTTTCTTGCCTAAATGTAGAACCTTTTTTTTCACCATTAAATTTTATTTTGTTAGATAGCACTCAATGTTCAAGTATCTTCTGGAATGTTGGCTATTCCTGTCAGCTTAGTGTCGTCTGCAAATTTGATTTCCCCATCTATCCCCCTATCCAAATCATTGATGAAGATGTGGAAGAGTACTGGGCCTAAGAGCCTTGGCGTACACCACTGCATACTTCCCTCTATATATATGCAGTTCCATTGAGGACTACACATTGAGTGCAGTTGGCCAATCAGTTACAAATCTATCTGGTGGTGATGGTGTCTAACCCACATTTTTCTATCTTATCAAGTAGTAGGTTGTGGTCTACTTTATCAAGTCCAAGTAGATTATATCCACAGCATTCCTCGGGTCCACTAATTTTGACACTTTGTCAAAGAATGCAATAAGATTTGCCTGGCATGATCTGCTTTTGACAAACCCATGTTGGCTTTTGATTATGACTTTGTTTGTATGCTGATCTTGAATTAAAATGCCATATAAATCAAATCAGATAGGTAAACTCAATAGAAATGATTTCATAACAAAAAACATATTTAATCAGATGGATTACTTGCATTCATGACGATTGCCTCTGAAAATACATCTCTTGTCCATTCCTATAGGTGAAAGAATGATGCTCCCTCCATATCATCTTTATAGAGGCACAGGGTCATCTGGTGATATCTGATGGCCCATGCTTCTTTCAAACAAAGACATTCCAATCTGGCTTGTGTCCAAGAAGTCTCCCAATGACCTTCAGAAACTCCTCCCCCTGACCCATTAACATGGGATGACTGACTAGCTAAGCTGCATTTCCCATAATCCATCTCTTAAGGAAACAGCACTTAACCCAATAAATGCCAGATATTTTAACATATTGATACATGCTCTCTAGTTAGGGTTACATAGAGCTATACGATGCAGAACACTCCCTGCTTGGAAATTTATATTTCCACTACTAACTAACTGAAATAGCAAAAACATAGCATTAAGGCATGCAATACTTATTGTTAACTAACTTGTGACTAAATAGGTAAAACATGGTATCAAACATGCATAACTATAAAGTAAATATATAATATGCACAATTATAACAAAATAAGCGAGTGTTACATCAAAGAATGCATAAACACAATACATAGTTTGAGGTTTGATCTTCTGGTTCAGTCTTCGTCAGCAACGGGACCAAATCAGTGTTCAGCCTGGTACAAGAGTCTTTGAGTCACGACCTGACTCATGTGGCTTTACGATCTGGACCTCAGCTTGGCAAACTAGTTCATCAACTGGGCCCGGTGCACAAGTCCCATGGGCCAATAGTTCTGGTATGCGTTCTTGTTTCTCAGCGAGACAAGGCCTTCTTCCTGTAAAGGAAACTGGAACCAAATCTGGAACAGAAAAACTGGAACCCAAAATTTATCAGGAACAAAGGGAACTGGATTCACAGGATACTCAGGAACCGAAGAACCTGCTGGAGAATCAGAATCAGGAACATCTGGAAACTCAGGAACTGCTGGAGCTGAAGAATCGGGATCAGGAACTGAAGAATCAGGAACAACAGCAGCTGGAACTGAAAATCAGGAACAACAGCAGCTGCAGAAGACTCAGGATACTCAAGAACTGAAGTGTCTGGAACCACTGATGGAGTATCAAAGAGGGCTGCTACTGTTGTCATCAGGGTAGTGAGGACTTCATGTGTGAGTGTGGGTGTCTAACGACATAGAGTCCATGATTTTGTGGGGTGCACCAATCATGTGCTCCCACGCTTCGCCTATGCACGCTTCGCCCATGTGAGATGCATGGGGAAGGCAACTTTTGGCCTTCAGACATTTGTCAATCACTGAGTCATGGCAAATATCTTCAATGGTGTGTAAGTCCTTGCAGGCTCCTACAAGGCTAATTCTTGGGATGCTAAGACAAGTGATCAGAACAATCAAAACTATGCCTAATCTCAGGTTCTTCCGCTTAGAGAGGGGTTTGAAGCAGATTGGTTGGAGTTTACTGGGTGCCTGAGGTTGAAGGTTGACACGTCGATCTGGAGCTGGAAGTATATAGCGTTTTGATCTCTGTGGCATCTGTCTGTTTGAACAGGCCAAGAACTCAGGACTTTCTAGCCAGATCAATTCTGTTAACTGTGTGGCAAAGGTGGGCCACTTAACTTGGTTCACAAAGTTCTTATCTGTTGGCACATGTTGCCATTGTTCAGGGTTTAAAGATGTTTCAATCCTTTTCACTCTGTTGCCTACATAGACGTAGAAATGTCTGCTTTGCTTGCAGATGTAGCTTGACATCACCTTGCTGTCTGCATAGAAGGTGGTAGACTGTAGTTCAAGGCACAACATCTTCACTGTCAAGTTGGTGAGCTTTACAGCCAAAGTGGTACCACATAGCTCTAACCTTGGTACAGTGTGGCCTACTTGTATTGTTAGTCTCGCTTTTCCAAAGAAGACACCAAGACTGCAGCTCTCCCTGCTGTAGACTCTGATGTATATTATGGTTGCAAACAAGACAATGTAAGTGTGGCTTTCCCCACTGTAGAGTGAGACTTATCTTAAGGCTACATTTACCTTCGTTGACACATCTAAGGAAACATACAATTCTTTCTTTTACACTGCGGTGGGTGAGCTGGAAACATACGTGCACTGCACTTGCATACTTTGGAGACATCTTGGAAGTACCCTCCATGACTCCCAGTCTTGTTTCTGTTCTGGCAGACGCGACTTATCCCAGTGTGTGGTGATCAGGGAGAATGTGCGTAGCTGCAGACATTGTTTGTCTTGTTTATCCTCTTTGGACAAAGCTAAGTTGTCGTAATTCTGACTGATCTGGAACACTGTTGCTTCCAAAGCAGGTTTGGTTGTCGTGAGCACGCAGTGTTCTAGGTGTGGTTTTAGGTGAGGTGTTGTTCCATTACTGGGAATGGAGGTTTTTGAGATGCTCACCTGGGTTGGGGTTTGTGGTTGATCAACGCAAACCGTCCCTCCTATGGCCCATCCGAGTTCCGTCTTAATGGCTACTGGGGTTCCTGGTGGACCTTTGATTCTTTCATCAGAGCCAATGGACTCTGGGGCGTCTCTTCCTACCATGAGTAGGATTTCAGCTTTAGGATCTAGAGGGGGGATTAAATTGGCTATGTGTGCTAAGTGAGGTATTTTTCTTGCCACCTCTGGTGTTGAGATTTTGCTGCGGACATCTGGTAAGGTCTCCCATTCTAACACTGATGGTAACCGGAAATGTGAGCTTCCGTCCATCGCTTCTATGTGTAGACCAGTGATTTGCCTCCCCACCGTGCGCATTGGTACTGTGCACGTATTTATTGCGAAATGCTTCAGTTCACTCAGGAGATCAAAAAGGTCAAAAAAGGCAGGCTTAGCTATAGTAACTTTGCTGTGTGAGTCTAGTATGGCATACATCTTTACTGTCTTTTCAGGTTGCCCGTCAGGGTAGACTTTTGCAAGAGAGACGGGTGAGCATGAAGGAGGGCATAGTGAATCGCCACATATATCTGTGTACTACGTCCCGTACTGTTTTGGCTGCTCTTCGGAGTCTTTTTGAGTCTCCATCGTTGAAGTCGCTTGTTGTGTTTCCTCAGAGGGCTTCTTAGTTTCTAGATGCAAGGCTGCTGGGTGCTTGTTACTGTCACACAGGTGGCATTTCACCCTGACTGTACAATCCCTGGCCATGTGATTTATAGAGTCACAGCATTTGAAGCATATCCTATGCTCTTTGAGTAGGGCCTTTCGGTCATCCAGGGATTTTTTCCTAAATTCTCTGCAATTGTTTAGAGAGTGTGAGGATTTGTGAATTGGACAAGTCAGGCCTTTTCTTGGTGAACGAGGATTCGAATAAGAACTCCTCGGTGTTCGTTCGTCGGAAATCTTCTTTGGGTGAGGCGTGATGTCTGTTTTGTACACTGAAACAATGGTTCTGCAAAGCAGTTGAGAGACTCGGGACTCCGAGCTCTTCAGCTGAGTTTCTTTCTGTGAGGGGACCCTAAATGGGCCAGAAGCCGCCCCAGAGAGTTGGCAATAAAGGAAGGAAGTCCCAGGGACATAGGAGAGATGGAGGTCAACCCAATCGGTCCAGGAGAAGCCTTCCAGAAACCAACAGGAGAAAGGCGGACTTAACTTCAGAGTCCAGCCCTAGTTGTAAGCAATGGAAGTCAAAAGCACTAATTTAAGCTAATCGTAAATAGTGGGTTTGAATCTGGGTAAGAATCATTGATTTTTTCTATCCTACCTACTTTCCTGAAGGGAAGAAACTCCCAAGAAGCAAAAAAAATCCTCCAAAAGTGAAGAAAGGGGGGTTGCCCCCACCCTTTTCCTACCAGAAGCAGCTAATTTTAACTTTTCATGGAGGAATAAAATCTGAAAAATGAACCAGTGATGACACCTACTGGTGGATGAGGATTATGACAGTCAAGGTAAAAACAGGGAAAAATTAATCTTGCCTGTGACCTTCAAAGTTATAACAAAGTACAGCTGTGTAGATAAAGTGAGACTTGCAAACCTGAGGGAACAAAAATAGAACAATAACAACAACAAAAAGAACTTTGTTCTCTGGACTATAAGTATTTGTCCAATTCTGACTCCAAAGCTATTTCCAAAGCGGGGGGGGGGGAAATCTGGACTTTTGGTCATCATGGAAAATCAGATATTTATAGGAAATACTTATCAAGAAAAAATGAATATTTTTCAAGAGATATATGTAAAGCTGCAATTAATTCAAAGAACAATGATCTCAAATCACAAAGAAATTCAGAATAACTTTGAAAATCTAAGTCAACTTATCTCCAATTTAAGCTTATACCAAAAAATTCCTCAGCAAAATACAGCAGAGAAGGAACAGACAAAACAGATGACTGAACATAAATTTGAGGATAGAGACTTGAAGATGGAATTCTACAAAACACAGGAGTAGGATCCAATCCAAGTGGGGAAAAAATTACAAGAAATACTAGATTTTTCAACACTACAAAATAAATTTGAGGACAAGAAAAAAGACTGGATAAAACATTCTACAGAAATATCAGGAAAAACACCAGAACTAGAGAGACAAAAAGTGACAAGAAAGCCAGAGAGAAAGAGAATGGAAAAAAATCCTAATAAAAAGCAGTGGGCAAATGCCTCTAACAAAGATACTGACTTACTTTTTATATCTACAGCAACATTTATGAACATACGGAAAAACTTTTGATTCAATAAAATACACAGATTAAGAAAAATATTGAACAAAGGAAAAAGATTAAGATGGAAACCAACAAAACAGATGATGAGATCTATCAGAGAGAATACTTAAAAAGAAACATTTGTTTGAACAGACATGTCAAACAGAAGGCCCAGGGGCCAGATGCGGCCCACGAAGTGGTTTCATATGGCCCGTGAAGCCATCCTGGAAACAGTGAGGGAATGGCCGCCACTGCCTTGACTCTGGCACAGGCTGGCCGGGAGCCAATGTACAATTTTGTGGTGGCCATCTATGCTGAAACACAGTCTTAGCTCCACAGGCCGTCTAGAAACAGCGAAGAACTAGCCCCTGCCATGTCGGCCCCACCCCCTTGGTACATGCTGGGGAGGTGTCATCCTTTGTGAGGAATGAAGAGATGGACCATGTCTTGGTGCTTGCCCCGGTCCTACCCCCTTCTGCCAGAGACCCTCGGATCTGTCCCACTCCTGTCCAGGCCCTCACAGGCACCCTTGACGCGAATGATGTAGAGCTGGCCATGCCCACCCAATAGGCCATACCCACTCCATCCACGCCCACCCAGTAGGCCGCACCCACCCTGGCCATACCCACCCAGCCCCCTGAGAGCAACCGCAATGCTGATGCAGCCCTCAATGAAATTGAGTTTGACACCCCTGTGTTTGAATATGGTTAAAGAAATAGAAAAACTTTGGAATATATTATTTTAAGAGGGATGAATTCTCTAAACAATATAGTATGCTTTTTTTCTTTTGTGTTCTTCTTGCTATGAGTAACATAAAAAAGTGGAAATTATTTAAATAAAGGAAATGTTTTAGATACTTAAATGTGATTGAATCTAAGACATTTTTTTAAAAAATGTTGTAAGAGTTAAAGGACTAGATGACTAGATGTGTTGAATGGAATGTTTAAAAATTAAAGATTAAATATACTGCTCAAAAAAATAAAGGGAACACATCCTATAAGAAATCCTATAGGATGTATTCCCTTTATTTTTTTGGGCAGTATATATTCTTAATTATGGTTAAAAAGAATAAGAAATTAAGGAAATAAATATATATTAGCCTAGGAGGGATAGATATTTTAAATAGTATGTTATTTCTTATGTGTCTTTATTCTTCTTTTCCTTTTTCTTTTTTTCTTCTTCTTTTCTCTCTCTCTCTTTTCATTGTTTTATCTACAGTATCTCTTAAGAAATGTAAAAGTGTGAGATGGCTTATATGGAAAAAATAGAGTTAAATTTGTAAATGTAAATGTACAGTAATTAATCTTTGAGAAAATCTTTACCAGCAAGAATATCTAGAATTTGGTGGGAGAAATAAACTAAAATAAGGATTGTAACATGATTTATGAGGAGGCAATCAGAATGACTGAATAGAAAAGAAATATTATACTAATATGATTATTATTTTTAGGTATATTGGAAAAAAATTATATATTCAATTGTTATTTATCAAAATAATAAGAATTGTATTAACCCAATGCTTTCAAAAGAGGTTATTCTGGGGAAAGAAGAAATCAACTAAAATGAATATGTGAAGTATGGATTATAGAAATTAATTGTTAATGATGCTTTTACAAATGTAATCCAGACAACACACTGTTCACCAATTATTGAGTGAAAAAAAATCAATAAAATATATTTTAAAACGTTAAAAAAAAGAACTTTGAAAACAGGACCTATAGTGATTTAATAAAATGACTCTTTGCAAACACACACACACATACACAAAGATCTTTTTTGATCCTGAGCTTGTCTTCTGTGGTGTTGGCTATTCCTGCCAGCTTAGTGTCAACTACAAATTTGATGAGTTCCCCTTCTATTCCCTCATCTAAGTAATTTATGAAGATATTGAAGAGTACTGGGCCTAAGATGGAACCATGTGATATCGCACTGCTTACTTCCCTCTATGTAAATGTAGTACCATTAAGGACTACTCGTTGAGTACAGTTTGTCAGTTACAAATCCATCTGGGTGTGATACTGTCTATCCCATATTTTTCTAGCTTACTAAGATGTAGGTTGTGGTCTACTTTGTCCAATGCCTTGCTGAAGTCTAAATATACTATGTCCACAGCATTTTGCTGGTCTACTAATTTAGTCACTTTGTCAAAGAATGAAATAAGATTGGTTTGGTATGATCTGTATTTAAGCAAACCTATGTTGACTTCTAGTTATAAATTTGTTTCTAGATGTTCACAGATCTGGTTTTTTTCCCCCAGTATCTTCCCAAGTATTAATGTTAGGCTGATTTTTTGGGTCCCCCTCAATTTTAGTTTACAGCGCTTCTGATAAAATGAGCCAGTCGTTTTCTGAATATATTCTTTCCAGTTTTTGTGTGGTACAGTCCATCCCTTGCCAGTAACCCTTCATTTAGGTAATGTAGACCATAGTATAGGAAACTGAAGTTTTGTTGATGACACCAGTTTTTAAGCCAGTGGTTCATTTCTAAAATCCTTTGCTCCCTTATTGAATGTTGGCCTTTCATTGGAAGTATAGATGAAAATACCACTTGTGCTCCTAATTCTTTAAGTTTCTTCCCTAGCTGTTCACAATCTCTTGTTATTGTTTTCAGATTCATTGTTGTGTCATTGGTCCCCACATGTAGGAGATGAAAGGGGTAGTAATCTGCAGGATTGGTTATTTGATCTTGGTTGTATTCATATAACAAATATGCCATGTTGCAAATCGTGAAAAATGAGACTTTTCATGATACTGGGCTGTCGTTGTGCCTGAACAGCAGTTCTTCAAGATCTGAAATTAAGTCATTCCAAAATTGTCATTGGCTTAACAGCCTTCCTCTATTTTCATTCACCACAATTTCATCATTGTTCCTTCCCATTTTCAAGAAGGAAAAGGCAGATAAATATGCACTGGCCTAGGGAAAAGCCAATATGGCTGGAAAGAGAGCTGTGATGCTAATTTGGACAAGGCACCCCTGAGAGTAGCAGGAGAAATGAAAGCTCGCATGTGGAAGTGAGATAAGACTGCTAGAAGCCTTGCTAAGTAGCTGTTTGTCAACCTCTCATTAATTTTTCTGTTTTACTGATAAGTACTAAGAAAAATGCTAACATAGAACAAGTATTTCCTTTTTCCTTCTTTTAAAGAGGAAATGTTTGCAATTTACCTGAATTCTCTCTTTTAGTAATTATACAGCTAGTTCTTGACTTACAACTACTCCTTTAGCGATCATTCAGTTACAACAGCACTAAAAAAAAGTGAGTTATTACTGTTTTCCACACAACTGTTGCAGCCTCCCCATGGTCATGTGATCAAAATGTAGTTGCTTGGCAACTGGAGTGTATTTATGACAGTTACAGTATCCTGGGGTCATACGATCATCTTTTGTAACCTTCTAACAAGCAAAGTCAATGGGAAAGCCAGATTCAATTAACAACCATGTTACTAAGTTAACAACTCCAGTGATTCACTTAACTGTGGCAAGAAAAGTCATAAAATTGGGCAAAACCTATTTAACAACTGTTTTGCTTGGCAAAGGAAATTTTGGGTTCAATTGTGGTCATAAGTCGAGAACTACCTGTAATTGGAAACTAGCAAATGGGGCCTGAAGCAACTGCAAGATGGTTACTAGTTCCATGTTTTTAGTTGCAAGAAAGCTCAAACAGAACTCAGTTTGTAATGAGGTCAGGTTTCACACATGTTCTGGAAAGTGAAAGAATTGGCTTGGAGATATTTAATTACCGGTAACCTAATTTAGAAAGTTTGAAATAATCAGTTTCATGAACATGTCTGCAGTGTGTTCCATGTTCATCTGTACACCTTCCCAATTTTCAAAAGCCTAGTATGAGCTACATTCCTATAAATTAACTCTCTACATGATTTACAACCCTTTTTTTGGACTGAGGATTGGCACATAGGAGACATGCATTCCAACAGCTTAGCAGATTTAAACACCACAAATGCTATTACTCTTTAGCCATTTAACTGTTCTCCTTTGGGCTCATTACAGTGAAATATAGATAGGAACAATAGCAAAATGGGTTGGGGAGGTAGAATATGCTTGAGGAGTCTGCATGCAAATCTGAAGTCTCATGAAAAGGAGCCTTGTTCAAAACAATCATTTGCTCAACACCAATTCAGAAGTATCACGAAAGCCTTTACTGTCTCTGGAGTAGGGTGGAATTGTACAGATCTGTAATACATAACTGAAGATTTTTGCCTGCTGTGTTCAACAAGATTGCTATTCCAAGATATTAGATCTCCTTTCAGAACACCATATGCTATTGCTCATTAAAATATATGTTCAGTACTATGGCAACGATCATGTTCAACCACTGTTCAAACAGGGCTGCTTCTCCCAGTGGATCTATTAAAGGCTGACACACCAAGTATTTATGAGCCATAAACTACTTGCTTCAAATAGAGATTCATCGGTCTTGCCTGGAAGATACTGACAAAGAAGGAGTAGACTGTGGTTGCAGACAGGAAGAGGGGCGGAGAATAAGGGAAGAGGTAAAGGGTTACAAGTAATTCCTTTTAAGAGCAGCAGCTGTATTGATCAATTACTTACTTCCCACTATTGTCTTTCCATTATTTAGACTTCTGTCAGCTGCAGTTAAAACAAAGAGAAGCTGTTGAAATCACATTGCTATGTTCACCACTTTATGATCTTATGCCTGCTTGCAGGGAGAACAGGACAAAATGAAGCAGCAGTGGAAGAGAACTCTATTGTTTGAAGAAGGTGATACATTGGTGATGAGTCTATGATGATTCATATGTATAGCTGACAGAAGGTCATCTAATTTACTTAAGACCCAGAAAAATCCATGGGATTTAACCCACAGAATATGGAGTGTTTTCAGAGTAATGTAGGAGGATAGCACCCACCCCCTTGAGAAAGAAATATTTTAGGGAATATTAAAAGGCAGAATATTATATTTCCCCAAAGCAGGGTTCTTCAAACTTTGCCCTTTTATGACTTGTGGACTTCAACTCCCAGAATTCCTCAGCCAGCATGAAGTCCACAAGTCATAAAAGGACAAAGTTTGAAGACCCCCTACCCCAAAGGAATAATGGAGAAGTTCTTTAAAAAGGCAGAAACTTCTCCCTGCTCCCCAGCCAGAAACTCAGCAGAAATCAGGTCTGTAGAAATGCAGATTTGATAATCCTTTCAGAAAGGCTGGAGCCAGGAAGCTAGAAGTTGATGAGATTAGAAAGACAAAGACCCCTAATATCTACATGCCCCACTCAAACTCTAAAGACATTACCTTTAGGACATAATAGGATTAACCCACCACCATCAGAATATCAAAAGGACATGCTCAAAAGCTCAGGTCAAAGTTCATGCCACAGGAACAGGAAACAACCTCAAACACAAAATCCCAAGAAGGTACATGTGGTCCGAGCTACATGTGGTCAGCTCCTTCAGAGCCTCATGTCTTATGGTTCTGCTCTTCAATAAACTACAACCTTCTTTCTAAAGAAGTCTCCATTTTGTTTATTCCTGGATTGGACTGGACCCTGATGAAGATTTTTCTTTCAACAATTAGAAGCTGACCACATGGAGCTGGGAGTGGTGGGTTTTTATACCTTCTTGGGATTTTGTGTTTGGAATTGTTTCTGTTTGAGACTTTTTATTTCCTGTGTCATGTACTTTGACCTGAGTCTGAGTGTGCCCTTTTTGGTACTGGTGGGTTAATCCTATTATGTCCTAAAGGTCATGTCTTTAGAGTTTGGGTGGGGTATGTAGAGGTCTTTGTCTTTCTAATCTCATCAGCTTCTAGCTTCCTGGCTCCAGCCTTTCTGAAAGGATTATCACATCTGCATTTCTACAGACCTGGTTTATGCTGAGTTTCTGGCTGTGGGGAGGGAGAAGTTTCTGCCTTTTTAAAGATCTTCTCCATTATTCCTTTGGGGAAATATAATATTCTGCCTTTTAATATTCCCCAAAATATTTCTTTCTCTGGGGGGGTGCTGTCCTCCCACAATAATGTCCTAGCTTCTATCAATGCAGATGATTTACAAGTCACGAAGATGAGGAAACTTTTACACCGCAAAATATGTTATTGGAAAGTAGAAACACCTAATCTTATGGACCAATTTATCAAGTTACCTCTGCTTGTAAAATTCCTTTAGAATTTAGAAATTAACATAATTATCCTAATCATTACTTCTAAATTTGGGAAAGGTAAAAATTAGAATAAAATCCTCTAACACAGATGTCTATGTTAAGAGCTGTAATTCTTATTGTACTTTTTATTTTACCTGTGTAATTGTAGTATTACATACATACTATGAGGCTACAGGCAAAAATAGATTAGCTACCACTGAGACAAAACTGACCCAACTCAAAAGTCAATTTGGCAGCTGCTTGAGATTCCACAATTCTTAGTTATGTAAATATCTTGGAAAGCAAAAAAGGCTGCTTCAATATATAGCATTTAGCAGTTCATCTATATCAGGGATCTTCAAACTTGGCCCTTTATGACTTGTGGACTTCAACTCCCAGAATTCCTCAGCCAGGCATGCTGGCTGAGGAATTCTGGGAGTTAAAGTCCACAAGTCATAAAAGGGCCAAGTTTGAAGACCTAGATCAGTGTTTCTCAACCTGGACAATTTTAAGGCATGTGGACTTCAACTCCCAGAATTCCACAGCCAGCATTGAAAAGTCCACATGCCTTAAAATTGTCCAGGTTGAGAAACACTGATCTAGATGAACCATGGCCCCTTTGTGTTAGCTCACACTGCAAAAAAAGAAAAAAATCCGAGTTTGATAAGCATCTTTTCCAACTAAATAGTTTTATGAAAAGGCATAGGCTTTCATGAGCTGTAGCTTATGTCATCAGATCCACAAAGTGACTAGACTGATGTAGAATTTAAACTGGGATGAGGTGGCAGAAGAAAGAAGGGGAAGTCTGATTATGCATATTATACATGACACAGATTATAGAATTTGTATACCTAGGACAGGAGAGAATGGGAAACATATAAAACATATAGGAGAGGGTGGGTAAACTTTTGGGAATATAAGCCACACTTTTCTTTTAAATCTGATGCCATAACAGGCATGTCTGGAAAATACATAAACATGGGAGTCACTAGGATCTTCCTGCTTGCTTTTCCTTACAAGAGAGTTTGAAGAAACATTCTAGAAATTAGTGCCTTCACTTGCAATGAGTACAAATCTGACTATCCCAATCAGTAAGGCTATCGGGAATTCTAAACAATAAACAGGAATTTGTGCTAGGGGCAGATGAGAATATGAAAGAAAACCAATAGATTACATTGTCTAACTGAAATGAATACATTGGCCAGTCACTGTGTTTGGAATAGTCAACTCTAAAAGGAAACGAGACTGCCAAAAACATAATAGCTAGACCCATCAAAGCTGATACCACCCAGAGCATAAACAACTGAAAGAAACCATACAAAATTAGAAAATGTGGAAAGAGGCGTTGTCTTACCTGAACGCCGTTTCTCAGCACGGAGATGGAGAATCCACGGATGGGTGTTGACTGTATTCCTGCCCAATCAGATCAAGTCAGCCAAAGTTGCCACGCCCCTTCCTGGACCAGAGATCCCCAGTTTTTGGTGCGAGCGTAGACGTTGACTGACCGCAAGACGCAGTGGCTCTCTAATTTCTGCTAATCTGACTACTAAGGGTGGGAGTGGATTCTCCATCTCCGTGCTGAGAAACGGCGTTCAGGTAAGACAATGCCTCTTCTCCAGCACTTGGAGATGGAGAATCCACGGATGGGACATACCAAAGCCTACTGTCCCTGTGGGTGGGTAGTAGAATGGTCCGGTGTGGCACTTTGGTGTAATGCCTGTTGTAGGACTCGCCTACCAAATGAAGCCTCGGCCGAGGCAAATCTATCGATCCTGTAATGACGTATGAAGGGGGACGGTGAAGTCCACATGGCTGCCCTGCAGACCTCCTCGATGGACGCCTGGGTGGCCCATGCCGCTGAGGTGGCGGCGCTTCGTGTGGAGTGGGCTGTGACTCGTACCGGAGCCAGCAATGATTCAGCCTGGTAGGCCCCTTCAATGCATGCTCTGATCCACCTGCCAATAGTGGAAGGGGATACCCCCTGCCCCTTAGAGGAGGGGTGGAAGGAGACGAAGAGTGCTTCTGACCTGCGGAAATCCGCTGTCCTTGCTAGGTAGTGTCAAAGCGCCCTGCATACATCCAGTTTGTGCCATTGCCGTTCCAATTCATGTGATGGGTTGGGACAGAAATCTGGCAGAACTATTTCCTGTGCTCTGTGGAACAGGGAATTGACTTTTGGGATGAAAGTGGGATCCAGTCGGAGGACCACGCGATCCTGGTAGAAGACGCATAGGTCCTCACGTGTGGAGAGTGCTGCCAGCTCTGAAATACGCCGTGCTGACGTGATTGCTACCAGGAAGGCCACCTTATGGGCCAGGTAGCAGACGTCGCATGATCCCAGGGGTTCAAATAGAAACTTGGTAAGGGCTCGGAGTACCCGGGGTAGTTCCCATGAAGGGTATCTATGTACCGTAGGGGGCTTGGAGTTTGCCGCTCCCTTCAGGAATGAGCGGATCAGGGGGTGATGCCCCAGGGAACCCGCGGATCCGCATGTGAGTACCGTGGCCAAGGCGGCCACGTGTCTCCGTAGGGTGTTAGGTGCCAGGCCTCTTTCCAGTCCCTCTAACAGGTAGTCTAATATGTGGGGAACTGTGAGTTCCGTGGTAGTCAGGTGTCTGCTCAGGCACCAAGATTGAAACTTTCTCCACGTGGCCTCGTAAATGCGGTTCATGGAAGGACGACGGGCGGCCTGCATCACTCTAATGACCCCCGGTGAGCATAGTTCCCCTGATAGGATGGAGCGCTCAAGTGCCAGACGGCTAGCTGGAGCCATTGTGGCTCCGGGTGAAGAATGACCCCCTGGCTGAGAGATATTCTCTCTGGCGGAATTTGCCAGGGTGCTGTTAGAGTTAGGCTCACCAGGTCGACGAACCAATGTCTCCTTGGCCAGTGGGGAGCCACCAGAAGCACCTCTGCCTGCTCCTGGAGGAGCTTGCGTATTACCGCTGGAATGAGGGATAGGGGCGGGAAGGCATAGAGTAGGCCCCAAGGCCAAGGGCTCCGGAGCGCATCTGTCCCCTCTGACGTGGGAGTTCGGTACCGGGAGAAGAACCGCGGTAGCTGGGCGTTGCTCGGGGACGCAAAGAGATCCACTAGGGGGAGACCGAATCGGTGACATATTTCCCTGAAGACCCTCGGGTGTAGACGCCACTCCGAGTGGTCCACCGTTGCTCTGCTCAGGAGGTTGGCCTGTGTGTTTGACTCCCCTGAAATGTGATCGGCCTTGATGGAGGCCAGGTTGTGTTCCGCCCACGCTCCCAGTAGGAGTGCCTCTGTCAGTAAGGATCGGGATCTGGTGCCGCCCTGTCGGTTCACATGAGCCTTGGCTGCCACGTTGTCCGTGAGGACCAGTACATGGCGACCCTTTACCAGGTTGTGGAACTGACGGAGGGCTAGGTGAATGGCCCGTAGTTCGAGCCAGTTTATGTTGTGGCGGAGGTCCATGGGGGACCAGCAACCCTGTGCCCATAGCGATCGAAGGTGTGCTCCCCAGCCAAACAGGCTGGCATCGGTTGTGAGTATTACTCGGTGTGGCTCCCTGAAGTATGACCCTTTTAGTGTGGCTCGCGATAGCCACCACATGAGGGAGCGCGTTACCTGCTGTGGTAACCTTACTCGTTGTTGCGAGGTGCTGAGATTCCGCCTCTGGAAGGGGAGCAGGAACCACTGCAGCTCCCTGGAGTGGAGTCTGGACCAAGGGAGGATCGCTATGGCTGGTATCATCCTGCCTAACAATTGGGAGAGGGTGGCCAGGGGGACTGTTCGGGACCTGCGCAGTTGGAGCACCGATTGTCTTATACTGCTTTGGCGCTCCTCGGACAGGTATACTCGGCTCTCTACCGTATCTATGATGGCCCCCAGGTGCTGAAGCCTGGTCGTGGGGACCAGATGACTCTTGGGGAAGTTTATGGAGAACCCATGGTCCTGAAGCAGTCCTATCACCCTCTGGAGATCCGTCAGCGTGGTCTGGGCGGACTGCGACTGGATCAAGATGTCGTCCAGATAGCACTGGACCCTTATGGGGATGAGTCTCAAGTGGGCTGCTAGGACTGCCAGGACCTTGGTGAACACTCTGGGAGCCGATGAGAGACCGAGTGGGAGCGCCCTGTACTGGAAGTGTCGCCCCCCCCATAAGCGAACCTTAGGAACCGGCGGTGGGCCAGAGAGATGGGGATGTGAAGGTACGCCTCCGTGAGGTCTATAGACGTCAGGAAGTCCCCTTGTCTGACGCTTCCCAATATGGATCGGAGCGTTTGCATCTTGAATTTTCGATGCCTTAGGTGGAAGTTTAGACCCTTGAGGTCTAAGATTGCTCGCCATCCTCCTGATGTTTTTGGAACCACGAAGAGGATCGAATAAAACCCCCCGCCTCTCTGGTCCGCCGGGACCGGCTCTATGGCTCTGATGTTCAGTAGGTGCTGAACAGCCTCGTTCATCAGCTTTCTCTTTGTTTGATTTCGTGGGGATGGACAGGCTAGGAACCGGTTTGGGGGGTGGGATCTGAATTCTAGGGACAGACCGTGGTGTATGGTATCCAGGACCCACGCGTCTGTAGTGGTGGTCTCCCACTGGTGGGCAAAGAGGGATAGTCTGCCCCCTATGGGAGGTCCCGACGGAGCATCACTTGGCTCGGCGGAAGGGACGGCCTTTCCCCCGAAAGGGCCACTTGCCCTGGGACTGCTGTCTGGGTTTGGTGGCCTGCCTGTCCGGTTGCCTCTCCTGTCTGTCCTGTCTTGATGAGAAGGAGGTTGGGGCCTGGGCGTAACTGTACCTGGCCCCTGCTTGGGTGGGTTGCCTCCTCTGGAAGTAGTTAGATCGCCTGATTGGCCCCTTGAGGATGTGATTGAGGACTTTACGCTTATCCCGGTTCTCTGTTAGGTAGGGGTTCAGCGCATCCCTGAACCGCTTCCCTCCTTGGTATGGAGCGGCCGAGAGCCGACTCTTGGACTTGGAGTCTGCATGCCATTGCCTGAGCCATAGCATGTGGCGGGAGGCTATGGTAGAGGCCCTGGCCCTGGAGGAGAACCTTGCAGCCTGGAGGGTGGCGTCCGATGCGTACTCGGTGGCCGCCACCATCTTGCTGAGGTCCTGCTGGGTCCGAGTGTCCTCCGCTGGGATGCGGGCCTGGAGTTGCCTGAGCCAGCGGAGGGTGGACCTGGTGAAGAAGGACGCTGAGGTGGCCGCCCTGATGGCCCATGCTGTCGCCTGGTGAGACCTTCGGTAGGTCATCTCGCACCTACGGTCTTCTGTCTTAAGGGCCTCAGCGATGTCCCCGGAGATGGGCGTGGAGAATACTAGTGGCCCGAAAGGGTCGTCCACCGCTGGTACTTCCAGCGCTGCCTCTAACTCCTTTGCTACGTTGTACAGCCTACGATCAGAACTGCTTGGTAGGGGAATGGAGGCGGGGGAGTCCCATTGCTTACGGATTGCGGTTAAGAACATGGGAGGACAGGGGATGAGATGCTGAGTGGTCACCGGTTCTGTGAAGATTGGGTCCGCCTCCGAATCCATGGGATTCGGAGCGGTAGAAGAGGATGTGTCTGTCCCCAGGTGGACTGTGGCGGTCGCCTTGCGAAGCAGGGCGTCGAAGAAGGAGGAATTGAAGAGGCCCTTGAATTGGGGGGCCACTGGAGGGGGTTCCTCCTCATCGTCTGACATGGGTATCCCCTGCTCGGGATCCTGGGCCTGGAACGATGATCCCTCCGAGTGGGATTCACTAGTTGGGGAAGCCGGGGCATAGTAAGCCTCGGATACCGGCTGATGTATTGGTGTATGTGCGCTCACCGCTGGAGTAGTGGCGCGTGCCCTGGCCTGAAAAAAGCGGTCCACCGCCTGCGCTATCATCAAGGCAAGGCGCTCCTCCGTGGGAAGGGAGGTGGCCTCCATTGGACGGGAGCTGGTCGCGATGGGGGTCCCGGGCTTCTCGGGAGCCTTGAGTTGGCCCCCTGTGGTTGACTGTTGGGGCCCCGGTGAGATGGCCCCCAATTCCATGTGCTCGGGGGACTGAGCAGTGTCTCCCGTAGACCATATCCCTAAGGGGGAGGTTGGGGGGCCTAGGGGCAGTTCTAGGGCCTGCCCCTCCTGTAGGTCCTCCAACCTGGGTCTCTTTTGTGCTCTGGAGAATTCCTTCTCCAGGGCTTGGTGTCTTCTGCTGGCCTGCTTTTCTGCTCTCTTAGAAGCTCTTGAGGCCGCTGAAGAGGTACCGTGTGATATGGGCGTAATCCCCTCCATTCTCTATGCTGCAGAGGCACGATGGTTGGTCCCTGAAATGCAGAGAGTTAGCCGTTAGGTGTGGTTGAGCCTGGAGTCCCGTTAGGGCTGTGCTGGGTAGGCACAGGTGCACCAGCTGGTTGCACGGCAGGCCCAGTTATGATTATGCGCGGACAGCCAAGGCACACTGGGAAACGCCTGGGGTCCGGCTAGAGCTGTGCTGGGTAGGCACAGGCGCACAAAGTGGTACGCCTGGATCCAAATACCCGGTTGCACGGCAGGTCCGGTTATGATTATGCGCGGACAACCAGACGCACTGGTGGGACGCCTGGAGTCCGGCTAGGCTGTGCAGGGTAGGCACAGGTGCACGCTGGGGTACGCCCGGATCCAAATACCCGATGCACAAAAAACCGGCCCGGTTATGATTAAGCGTGGATAGACGGATACCCTGGTGAGGTGGTCCGAATCCAGCTATGCTTGTGCTGGGTAGGCACAGGCGCACCATGGGGTACGCCCGGATCCAGATACCTGGTTGCACAGCAGGGTCAGCCAGGGACACTGGTTCAGCGGGGTCCCTGGTTCCCCCTCCCCAAGGGATGCTTTCCCTATCCCCCTTGGGTGGTTCTAGGATGAGGGCCCCGAGGCCTAGTGTGGCCCCGGAAGCCCGGTGGGACCGCCTGTGGGGGGGATATATTGAGCCGGCCTTCCCTTGGCGTGATGACCGGCAGGGGTGGTGGCTGTTGAAACAGCGGCGGCTAGTTCGGGGGCCTCAAGGTTCCCGCGTTTGCCGCTCCGCCCCCCCCCTGTGGCCCGGATGAGCCTCCGCCGGTCAGCTGCCCGGCACGGCTACCTAGTTCGGCCGGCTGGGGGGGTTAGGTGGATGCTGAAAGCGGCGCGGCTCAGTCAGGGATTCAAATTCCCGCTTTTGAGTCAGCCTGCGCCGGTCAGCTGATCGGCGCGGCGACTTCACTAGGACCGCGTGGTCCAAGATGGCGGCCGCCTGTTCGGGCGGCCCCCGCAGCCCCCGGGAGGGGCAGCAAGCACTGGGTCCACGGGCTCGCTACGCCCAGGAACACCCACGCTCACCTCTCTCTGCTTCTCCCGGAAGCCGCGCTGCAGCCCTGTCCGATCAGCTGATCGGCGCGGTGAACTAACTCGGACCGCGTGGTCCAAGATGGCGGCCGCCTGTTCGGGCGGCCCCCACAGCCCCCGGGAGGGCCGGCAAGCGGTGGGTCCACGGGCTCACTACGCCCGGGACACCCATGCTCGCCTCTCTCTCCCTCTCCCGGTAGCCGCGTCGCCATCGCCGCCGCCTACCAGCTGTTCTGCGGTGCTGACCCTTTAAGGGAGCGATCCGCTGTCTCCTCCCTCCCCCGACGCTCAGCGTAGGTGCCGGACGAAGCTGCAGCTGCAGCTTAGGAAAAACGGCGGTCTTTTCAAAAAAGGAGAATCCTTCTCCTGTTATGCCTTGTCGGCAGCCGAGCCTCGTGGCGGGCTCCGGCTGGCTGTGCTAAGCTGGGGGGGAATGGAATTGAGAGGGAGGGGGAAGGGGGATTGTAGGTGTGGGGGAGTGAGGGGCCCCTTGCCTCAATCCTTGTCTAATTTCCTTCCCCCCTTCCAAAGGGAATGCTACTCGTAGTGATATTCTTATTAGCTGCAAAGGCTGCTAAAGGAGAATATCACTATTCTAAAATTAAGAAGAAAATCCACGGATGGAGACTGTACTTGCCTAAGCCACTCTTGCGCGTCCTTTCTGGGCGAGATCAAGCCAAAAACTGGGGATCACTGGTCCAGGAAGGGGCGTGGCAACTTTGGCTGACTTGATCTGATTGGGCAGGAATACAGTCAACACCCATCCGTGGATTCTCCATCTCCAAGTGCTGGAGAAGAGCTGGTCCACAGAATCACTGAGAATTGGACATTGGATTGAACACAAGCATCATCATCTGCATACAGAACAGACTGTGGTAGAAACCTGAAAGAAAAAAATACATATGCAATGTCTAAACTAAAATGCAAAAAGTCTTTTATGTATATTTTCCTATATCAAACTAAGGGACAGAACTTGCTTTAGCAGAACCTTGTCATCCTGATTTAATTCAGTATCCATATCTCCATTTGATCTCAAATACTTTCCCCCTTCCCCCACTAAGCTTAACTTTCCAAGCTCCCTGCCTAGGAAGATTGAGTCATCACAAAAATCTTCCTTTTTTTTCCTTTAAAGAAGATAAACAGTCAAGGCCTTTCCTGGTTCTATTTCCTGACTCATAGTTAGTGCATATAACAAAAGAAAAAGCATTGCCTTATTTAGCTATGTAACAGAGTGGTGAATGTTAAATTGGCTAGCTACACAGTCTAATAATAACTGAAGAAGATTATTCTGCATAGTGTACAAACAAATAACATTAGAAAAGTATTTTATGTGAATGCATTGATATAATGCCTTTGAAATAAATGCAACAAGTTTATAATATCTGATGACACTACCAGACTTTAAAATAAACAAACTCCAGATCATCTTTCTATTATCATTAACTCTTTTTTCTAGCAAATACTCCACTGCTTCTACTATACTTCTGGTACCAATAGAGTGGATGGCTATACACAATTTTTGTAAGTATGCTTACATCCCTTATCTATTATTGCATATCATGAAATTTTCATAAATATCTATTTCAGATTCTGCTGAGACCTACCACAAATTCAAAGTGCCCAGGGAAGGAGAGATTCTGTCTGTTGTCCAAGACCAAGTCACAAATTTAAAATACAGCAGACATTAATTCTTACATATGTGAGGAAAAAAACCTATAAGCAATTCATTGGAGGTACTAAAAGATTTCTGTAAGGTAAAATTTTGCTATTGCCTTGGAAATACAACCAATTTTGGTCACCATAAGATGTTGAGAGTCTGAAAAAAATTCAGAGAAGAGCAACTAAGATGACCAAAGGTATGGAGACTAAAACATATGGACTTGGAAAAGAAGAAAGAGGGGGGACATGATAGCAGTATTCCAGTATTTGAGGGGCTGCCACAAAGAAGAGGGGGTCAAATTATTCTCCAAAGCACCAGAGGGCAGGAGAAGAAATAATGGTTGGAAACTAATCAAAGAGAGAAGCAATCTGGAATTAAGGAGAAACTTCCTGGGGACGATTAACCCAGTGGAACAGCTTGCCTTCAGAAATCACTGGAAGTTTTTTTAAGAAGAGACTACACAGTCACTTATCTGAAATGGTATAGGCTCTTCATTCATCCTCTGAATGAAATTGAGTATGTCCAAGGGGAGAGAACAATTCGTTTGTAAGGGAGATGGAAACAAGCCAGCCTGGCGACTCAAGCGGACGCAGCAAGTGACTTCGGCATTGGATAGGAAGAGCAGCTTTCTTCTTCATCTCCTCCTCTTTCATTGTGCACGCAGCGGAGCCAAACTGGGCGTTGTTCCTTCGGTCCCGCCCCTCACTTCTCCACCTCCTCGTCGAGCTACAGTTGCGAAATGGGGTAATTAGAAAACAAGGATTTTTATTGCTTAACGAAACACGATGTGGGTTTTGCGGAGAGAGTTACGGGCAAGGTGCGTGCTTGTGCATACACAGGACGCATTGATTTTTTTTTCACAAAAGGCGGTGTCATCAGAAGAAAAGTGTACCCTTGTGACTGAGCAAATAAAAAACCTCTTCCAGGTTTTTACGACCCATACCCTAATTACAGAGAAGAATAAAGAGCCTCCGTTCTTGGATCAAAGTTACGCTTTCTCCGTCGCTTTCTCTTAAGCAGAGTTCGGTCCCTTCCGGAACACAGACGCTCAGAAGCTGGCTTTTGTACCTTTGATTTCGGGACCTGAACATATGCAATTAAAAATAGATCTGTTTTTTCGAGGCATGAGCAGAAGGAAGAAAAATTGGCGAAGCGCTACAACAGATCTACTACACCCACCCTCCAGATTCAATTTCAATTTGAATCTGGCTTGCAAAGAGCTTCGCGAAAGGGCACCTGAGGACGTCTCACAAGAGACGAGCCCAAGAATCTGAGGAGAAGGAATTAAAGGAATATTTCTGTTACAAGGAAATATTTCATACCCCAAAGTGTTTCCAAGCTACCATTGCTGGCTGCCCAAATCATTGGGGTCGGAGGTCGGCTGGCACATGCTTTCCTAAGCTAGCCAAGAGGCCATGACAGCACTCACAAATATCTTGGTAACGTTTTTTCCTGCCCTGGTTTTAAAACTCTACCTCTTCTCAACCCATGAGTAAGACGGGCTTTAGTCATTCTAAATTATTCTGAGGTTAAAATAGCCTTTCCCTGCTAAATATTTGCCCATGTAGTATGGTTGTATTACTATTATCCTTCTCATCTTTCCTACTACCTTCTATTGGTATTTTATGATTGTAACTATGATTTATGATCAAAGATCACTTTGCTAGGCATTACAACTGAGGTCAAATCAGGTGGTAAGCACCAGAAAGGGTCAGAGAGATGTTTATTGGTTGTTTCAGGATGAGATGAAATGGTCTCCTCCATTTGGCCATTCTATTGTCTCCCTAGGGAGCTGCAAATCGTAAGTCATGCCACTGCCTAACATTGCTAGCTTAGCTGGGAGTACAGAAAGTGCTGTATAACTCTGTATAAATTTTGCCAGGTGGTGCATATCAAAAAAAAGAAAAGAAAGGGGAGAGAGGCTCTAAAGCAGTGTTTCTCAACCTTGACAATTTTAAGGCATGTGGACTTCAACTCCCAGAATTCTACAGCCAGCCTTTCTGGCTGTGGAATTCTGGGAGTTGAAGTCCACATGCCTTAAAATTGTCATGGTTGAGAAACACTGCTCTAAAGAAAAGTGCTGCCATTGACTCAGCTCCTTCTGTGAGTCAGATCAGGGTTGTTGTTGTTTTAAACAGCTTGGGTTGTGACAAAATGGGGAGTAGGAGGTTGAAGACAGGAAACAGTCCAAAGATCACAATCCTGCAGTAAGTCCCAGCCTGCTGCTGCTGTGCTGTAATTGGTGAATATTTTGCTTACAGGCTGATCATGTGCAAAAAAGGAGGAGAACAAAGCCTGTATATCATTTTTTTTCTTCTTTTTTTTTGCAGTTTAATTTGGCAATAGTGAAAAACCTCGATATAGCATGGCACCTACTGCCATCTGTTGAGCATGATGTAGAATGGCATTGACAAGGCTATTGATGTTAAAAAATAAGTCATCTGGGCTTTATTATGCTGAAATTGAAGATAAATACAGAATACTTCGAATCAAAGTTGGCAGAAAATTGTGTGAAAGAGGGTCTTGAACTCATCTTTATTACAGAGAGGGCATTTCCTTCGTGAATGACTGCAAGGATTATTATGCCTCTATGGACCTGCTGAAGAAATATTTTGCAATACAGCCTTAAGAAGCATGCCAGGCCAGTCAATCTGGACTTCTTAATAAAGATTGTCCTTTGGCACACACTTAAAGGAAGCAAAGACTGGTATTTATAAAAGAAAAAAGCAAGCTGAGTCAATGTACAGAACACATGTTTTCAGAATATTTCCCAGCACCAAGTACAACATGAATTGTGCAGAAATCTCTCTGAAGAAAAACTCAATCAAGAACCACTTTATTGATTATAACGGATTCTGAAATTGTCTTCCTCTGCAAAGGAAAAACACACATTTTCTGCAAGACTCCCTGGAGATGAGTAAGTGGCAATCATAGGTTACAGGCTTGAAAATGGATTAAAGTTCATGAAGAATATTATTGAAATTAGAGGGATGAAGCCTTGAATAAGATTGGGTACCAAATGATACTGTAATTACAATAGCAAAACAATGAAGACTGCATATACAAAAATTAAGGTTATTAAAAGAGAATTCAGTAAAACTGTTCTTTAGCCAGCTTGGTCCACTATAAATGAATTATGAGTTAAGTTGTATT
The DNA here is from genome assembly GCA_034064705.1 of Bothrops alternatus. Taxonomy (NCBI): domain Eukaryota; kingdom Metazoa; phylum Chordata; class Lepidosauria; order Squamata; family Viperidae; genus Bothrops; species Bothrops alternatus. The sequence goes on from JARGCV010000112.1 coordinate 38,231,445, forward strand.
ATTTAGTGCAGATTCTTGAATTTGTGTTATGAAGGTGATAAGAAAGGTCAATCCTGTTTGACATTTTATGGGGAATTTTTTTGCTTCAGGGTATGAAAATTAAGTGTTACTGCTGGTGTTGGGCCTTCCCATTATTTTTATTAAAAAAAAAAACCTTTGTTGAAATTTTAAGTTATCTTTTAAAAACACATTGGCACATCTTGATTATTACTACCTTGGGTGCTAAAATAATTAAGCATATTTATATATAACTCAGTGACTCCAGGAGGCACACAACATTATTACAACCACAACTGAGTCCAACATTTTTGTTGCTAAGCAAGGTAGTTGTTGAGTTGTGCCTCATTTTATGACTTTTTTTGCCTCTTTGCTATGGTTTTTTAAATTTTAAATTTTGGGAAGGGGAAACTTTGTGCCTGCCACAACAAAAAAAAAAACCATTACTAGGAAGAGCCCTGTGGCACAGTGCTTAAAAGAGCAGTATTGTAGGCTAATACTACCCACAATCTGAAGCTAGATTCTGATGGGGCTTAAGGTTGACTCAATCCTCCATCTATCCAAGGTCGGTAAAATGACCCAGATTGTTGGGGGGGCAATATGCTCACATTGTAAATTGCTCTGAGTGCTGTAAAAGCACTATGGAGCGGTATACAAGTCTAAGTGCTATTGCTATTGCTAAGTGCTATGTAGCATATCAATAGCTTAGCCATTCAGCACAGGGACAAATCTTCTGTGGGAGCTAGCATAAAAAAGAATCAGAACACCATGGTTCCTTGTTACTCCAGCTGTTAACTGATTCTCCAGTTAACAGCTGGGATGTTCTGTAATAGGGGAAAAAATATTTTTAGTTTACTGTCAGAAATTTAAGGACCAGGCAGACTATATCAGGAATCTTGTTCAGCAGATGGCAGCACCTCCTAATCTTGGCTGTTCTCAGAAACTATGAATACAGAAGACAGAATAATGGAATTGGAAGGGACCTTGGAGATCTTCTAGTCTACTCCTCTGCTCATGCAGAATACCCTATAGGTTCTCCTGCTTGAGCAGGGGTCCAAGGTCACTTCCAACTCCTATTCTATTCTATTCTATTCTATTCTATTCTATTCTATTCTATTCTATTCTATTCTATTCCATTCCATTCCATTCCATTCCATTTTCTTTCTGGAAGGATTTAAAGCTCAAACAATTCCCTTGGAAATTATAATATGAAACCAGAATAATAAAAACCTCACAATTGCTCTGAATATTTTCCATATCAAACCCTATACCAACCAAGAATCATTGTTGCTTGTCAAGTTTTTTGGACAACTGAGCTGGTTTTACCACTATTAGATATTCCATCTACCAGGAATACTCTTATTCTATTCTCATTCTCATTCTTATTCTATTCTATGATGATTTGTGATATATTTTTAATGTTACAAATCATGTCAATAAAAATTCAAACAAACCTTTCAGTTGTAGTTTAGTAGATTATTGGAAATGAGAATCCAAAGTCACTATTTTATTACATTAGGTAGCTTGCCAGAATCTAGCCAGAGAAATATTTTAACCTTCCTCTTATATTTATACTTTTATTAATAATAATAGCATTGATATCATTAAATTACCATGGGCTTTTGTTAAGCTAATTTCCCAGAGGCCTAAAACAGAGACCCAGCACAGGCAATCCTCAAATGTTTTTACAGTGAACAGTTCAAAATTATCAATTCTCCACTTATGTAGAAATGTGAAGGCAATCTATGTTGTTTAATGAAAAACATCTGTTTATAATATAAGGTTTTTCAGCTCAGAATCCTAATAAATCCCAATGAGACTCTGAACACGAGGCATCTGAGATAAACATAAGTTTATTAATTTCATCAAAGGAATAAGCTGGGTGTCTCGGTCTCTTGTCACACACAGGCACTGCTGTGATACAGTGGAGAAAGAGAACCACCTAATCAGAAAAGTTTCTTGTTTTTATAACTAATACACATTACAAGGTTTCTGCACATCTAAAAAGTTCCTTTGAATCTTCTTATCTATCCTAACTCTAAGCCTGAACACAATAGCTCAATATCTGGCAATTAGTCCATTAACTAAACTTGTTACTTGGTAGAGAGGCATAAAGCCATGGCCAAGGAGAAAGGGGGTGGAAAGCAAACAAAGTGTAACAACTTTTAGCTAGGCTTTCTCTATCTTCTTGGAACAACACAGAGTAACAGAAACGTTTTCTTTGGTCAGCACAATTTAGAATACAATACAGAAAGCAAGCAGGAATAAATGAACAATAGCTGGGCTATATTATACATGAAAGATTGATTATACTGTAGCGAAGCAGTCTGAGAATGTTTGCAGGAGCTTGGTTGGGAAGGGAGAGATTGGGACAGCTGTTGCTGGCTTTGGGTGTGGCCGGCGTGGGTGGAGGAGAAGATAGAAAAGAGAAAGAGAGGAGAGACTGGGGGTGGCTGTTGCAGTTGTCAGGTGAAGGTAAAGGGACTGGAAGTTTTATTTGTTTCCTTCGTAATGATATTTTAAACAGAGGCTAGAGTGGGAGAGAAGGAGTGTCGTTTTATTGCTTCCTTCGTAAGGAGGATATCTCAAACAGAGGCAAGAGAGAGATTGTGTGGAGAGGAGTTGGCAAAGGCTTTTAGCCTCAGATTTTAATAATAAAGATAAAGGGGAGGGGAGGGTTTGACACTGAAACCTGACTGAAGGAGAAGCAACAGAAGAGAGAAGAGAGACTGGTGCTGCGAAGCCTAGAAACTATTTGGACTGTGACTATCGCTGCTGGTACAGGTTTTTAAGACATTGTGGGGGAGTTGCCCTGGGGGACGAGCTATTGCTACAGCACACTGAGTGTTGTTGTTTCTACTACTGTCTGGATCTGGGGTTTTTCCTTTCTCCCACTTGATTCTGAATGACTGCTGAGGAATCTCTTATTTCTGCTGCTTTATCGGCCTTGGGCTGTTGGATATCATCATGACAATTGTGACTGGTTACTTTCGTTTCTGGAAGCCCCCCCCCCTTCTGATGACAAGCGCCTGCTATCTACTAATTCTGCATGGACTCCGCCTGGAAGAGACATCTTATCCACCCTTAGAGAACACTACTACAGGGCTTGACAAAGGGAGATGGGGCTGGGAGGACCTGGTTTTTGGCGGCCTCTGAGGAGGTAATGCTACAATACATAAAGATTATATTTTAAAAGATTATATTTTGTGCTCGCTTCGGCAGCACATATACTAAAATTCGAACGATACAGAGAAGATTAGCATGGCCCCTGCGCAAGGATGACACGCAAATTCGTGAAGCGTTCCATATTTTAAAAAAAGATTATAAATAAATAACTGTGTGGCCTACTTAAAAGTTGTCTTCCCATGAATTTCTTTCATGTCTATCATTATGGGCTTGGGCAGGTATTAAAGGTTAACAAGGTAGAGAAAACATGCAGAAATGGATTTTTTTCAACTTTTTAATAGTACTCTCCTCTGAGTTATCTTTGTGGAAAGGAAGAGAAAGACTTAGAATGGAAGCACTGATAATGTGCAATATCGCTGCCCAATTTTGCTGCATTGGTGGATTTTGTTCCCATTTGAAATTTATTTCTTTTGGGGAGGGGGCTGGTTTCAACATCATAATTCTAATCTTGGACTATTAACCTGCTAACAGACTGTACACTTGACAATGGGACAAACAGTAAGCTGAATTCATTCAAATTTATGCATATTTTATAGAAAAAAATGGAGCAACAAGTAAGTATGGTTAGGGTTATAGAAATCAATTGTTAGTGATTGTTTAACAAATGTAAACCCAGACAACATACTGTTCACCAATTATTAAGTGATTTTATGTTTTAAAAAATCAATAAAATATATTTTTTAAAAAAGAAGAAAGTATGGTTACATTCACAGTGCTGTTTCTGATTACTTTTCCAGTCATAGCAGCAATCAGGCATAAATCCATAATGACAGACCCCAGGTTCATAGACAGTTAACAACTGCCTGTGACCTCTTTAAAAATGCAAAAAAAGGGACATAAATTCTAGGTAAGGAATTAACAAGACTCAAGTTCTGGACAGGTGTCCCATCTATCCATTGAGAAGTCTGGTTATATTGCCATAACATTATAAGAAACTCTTTTTGCTGAAGCCAAACTTTATCCATTATAAGTAATAATAATCTGCATGTTTTTAACAGAACACAACTGACTTCCTCAATCATGGACTGCATTTCCTATGCAAAGGACTCTTGGCAAGGGATGGGCTATACCTCATGAAAACGGGGGGAAATGTACTTGGAAAAAGACTGGCCCAACTCATCAGGAGGGCTTTAAACTAAAATTGAGGGGGAAGGGTGACCAATCTTTAGAATCTCTAGAACCCAAAACCAATCATAAATCCCAAGAAAACAAATCAAACAATGAGGTAGGCAGTGATGAGAAAAAAGAAAAAACTCAAACAACAATCAGATGCAGGAAATATACCCATGGACAGGCATAAAAGTCTTAAATGCTTATATACAAATGGTCAAAGCTTGGGGAACAAACAGGGAGAACTAGAAGCAATAGTACATGAGGGTGGGTATGATATAGTTGGCATTACAGAAACCTGGTGGGATGAAACCCATGAATGGAATGGACTGATGGATGGATGGAGACAAATTGTTCAAAAGAAACAGGTCTTCAAAAAGAGGAGGGGAATTGTACTATATTTAAGAGAACATTACATATCTACAGAAAAGTACATGATCCAAGATAAAATCTCTCCAGAATGTATATGGGTCAATATAAAAGAGAAAGAAAGTGACATTGCCATAGAGGTATATTATAGGCCACCCAACCAATCAGAAGAAATAGATGAACTCTTTGCCAACTAGTTAACAAATCTATGTAGGAAGCATACCACAGTAGTAATAGGAGACTTCAACAATCCAGCTATCAACTGGGAGACAAACTCTGCAGTGAGCAGGAGGTCAAACAGATTACTAACCAACCTAGCCGACAACTTTGTCATCCAAAGGTGGAGGAGGGAACTAGACGTAAAGCTATACTGGACTTAATTCTTACTAATAGAGAAGAAGTGATAGAGGGAATTGAAGTGGCCAGAACCTTATGTGAAAGTGACCACGTCATACTGGAATTTAATATAATGCAAATGCTAGCAATAGTAAAAAATTCATCCAGTGTCTTAAACTTCAAAAGAGCTGATTTTAACAAACTCAGAAAGAACCTAGGAAAGATTCCATGGACGAAAATCCTAAAGGGGAAAACAACCCAAGAAGTGTGGGAATCCCTGAAAAAGGCAATCATAAAAGCCCAAACCAGCACAATACCATTGAAAAAGAAAAATAAATTCAAGAAAAAACCAGAATGGCTGCACAAAGATCTCTGACAAACTGAAAGACAAAAAAGAGAAATACAAAAACTGGAAAGAGGGGCATGTAACTAAGGCTGATTATCAGCAGACAGCCAGAACATGCAAAGATGAATTCAGGAAAGCAAAGGCTCAGAATGAGCAAAGACTTGCCACAAAAATCAAGGATAATAAAAAAAAAGGTTTGTTCCGGACTTCCGGTTCCGGACGTGACACCTTCAGATGCGTGGAGGGAAGCTTCTCCCTGCCATCTGGTTTCCCTTCGTCGGAAGACCCTGAAAAGGGTCAAAAGTTGCCCTGGAGGGGCAACCACCATTGGGGAGGACCCTCGCAAGATCGCGGAAGGGTGGTAGCCCTTCCGTTTGATCCGAGGCAGCTCCCTAGGACCGACAAAGAAAAGATCGGCCATTAACATGGCCGATCACTTAGCCGCACCAGCCGAAAGTCCCAATAACAGCTAAGCATATGAAGCAGCAGTGGAGGATTTGGGTGAGATCCTTTTTTACCTCTCTTTTTCCTTAATTACCTTCCTGTGAAAGCCTTTTGAAATTCATTCCCCTGCTCTCAATTCAGCAGCGTTTGCATACATGGGATTTTATAGTTTGGAAAGAAAAGGAAAGAACTACTAATTTCAACAACCAAATAATTGGATCTTTGTTTTGTGGATACCTTGGGGGCCCAAAACTTTTTATTATAGAGACTTAGCATTTTTAAAACTTCTTTAATTATTAACTTTGCAAAATATCGACTTTTTTGTGTGTGTTAACTGAATAAGAGGATATTCGGCATTTAGGAAAAGATTTTGTGGTCTGGGGACATCTTGTGGCAAAATCTGGCATAGCAACTGGATTTTTTTTTCAATTGTGCTTATTGATTACTTTGATTTGTCCTTCAGACTGTCAAAAAAGATAAGATGTAGAAACAGCTGTGGTGACAATAATTCTTACAAATTGTGGAGGTGGACAATAGCTGAGTCTTACTAAACATAGCCTCCACTAAAGGACTATCTTTAATCACCATGGAAATGGATGAATCCTATCCACAACTTAATTACAAACATATCCTTGAAAAAATCCGTGAAGCAACAGAGCTAATCATTTTAGGAGTGAAAGCCAAAGACATTTTTACAAAACTACAAATTGAACCTCAGACTCAAACTGATCAACCTACAACCCCAAAAATAACAGAAGATGAACAATTTAACATTATAGAAGACTTCATACAACATGCACAAGTGGCTGAGAACTTTGATGCTCTGTCACTGACTTTAATTACAGCACCAGTAACTCCAAAAGCAGACAACTTAGACATTTTAGATAACCAAACAACAACAACATCGGATACGACTCTCTATTCTACTCAGATGAAATCTCAAGAAGAAGAAGAGGACCAGATTACTGAACTGACTATAAATATCCTAAACCAAACATGGAGATTTGAATTATTAGGGCAACAACTTAACAATTACAAAGGGGCCAGTTTTTTTTTGAAAGACTGGTAACTGGACGTTCTCCCTTGATTCAAACAACAGGTGTAGGAATGAAGGAAAATACATCCGAGGTTTTAGAGGCACTGGCATGGAAACCTACTTGGCACAAAAGGAAAGCCAGAGTTAGATTTAAAAAATGGGATTTAGAAATCTACTTAATGGGTAAAACAGCATTTTAGAGATAATTTTTTTATACTTAGCACTTAAATTTATAATAGGAGTTAAAATTAACTGTTAGACTATAACTTTAATTGTTATATGGAAACAGATTTGTGATAATGAAAGATATTTTGTTATTAAAGGAGGAGTTATAATAAGAATTAGAATATATTTGTCTATAAAGAAGGTAAATTTTGGAATAATATGTGTATTTTAGTTATGTTAATTATATTATAATAAAATGAGGGAAATCAAGGTTATCCAAAGTTTAAACATTGGTTATAAAAGGCTAAATTGGAATATATAAATTGGAATTAAATAAAACCTCTAAACAGGACTTGGATATATATAAGTAAAATACTATTAATAAATGTACTGATTGATTGAGCCAGTTAGAAACTTATTAACATGAATATGATATAATATTTGTGGGAAACAGCGAGGGAATATTATTGATGTAACCTGAGATATATATGAATGATTTTGTTATTGACTGATTTCCCTAGCACCACACTGCTTCCTAAGTATCTGGATGTTAAAATTTGAAAAATTAATAAAACTTGTTTTTTTTTTAAAAAAAAGGTTTCTTCCAACATATTAACAAGAAAAAAAATTAAGGAAACTGTAGTTCCACTAAAGAGAGAGGATAGCAAGGAAATAACAGACAACAGGGAGAAAGCAGAGCTGCTTAACTCATTCTTTGCATCAGTCTTCACACAAAAATAAACTACAGCCCAACATACCAAAAAACTCACTGCAAAAGACAAACCAGAAACAAAAATTAAAATAAGCAGGAAAATGGTAAGAGAACACCTATCTGACCTTGACAAATATAAATCACCAAGACCTGACAGACTACATCCCAGAGTTCTTTTTTTTGTAATATATTTTATTGAATTTTTTTTAAACATAAATCACAATAATTGGTGAACAGTGTGTTGTCTGGGTTACATTTTTAAAACAAGCATTAGCAATTGATTTCTATAATTCATAATCCATATAATGGTTTTAGTTGATTTCCTCTTTTCCCAAAATATCCTCTTTTGCAAACATTGAGTTAATACAATTCTTATTGTTTTGTTAGATAACAATTAAATATATATTTTTCCCAATATTCCTAAAAATAATAATCACATCAATATAATATTTCTTTTCTATCCAATCATTCTGGTTGCCTTATCATAGATTCTGTTACAGTACTTATTTTATTTTGTTTCTCCCACCAAATTCTAGGTGTTTTTACTGGTTAATATTTTCTCAAAAAGTAATTACATTTAAAAATTTAACTCTATTTTTCCATATGAACCACCTCACACTTTTACATTTCTTAAGGAATAGATAAAACAATGAAAAAAGAGAGAGCAAGAGTAAAGAAACGTAAAAAAATAACATACTACTTAAAATATATATCCCTCCTAAGCTAATATATATTTATTTCCTAAATTTCTTATTCTATTTAACCATAATTAAAAATATGTTTAATCTTTAAACATTCCATTTAATACATCTAGTCATCTAGTCCTTTAACTCTTATTCAAAACATTTTATCCATTATAATTTTCTTAAATTCAATCACATTTAAGTATCTTTATCTAAGTCATTTCAACTTTTTTATATTACTCATATCAAGAAAGAACAAAAAAGAAGAAAAAAGCATTCTGTATTATTTAGGGAATTCACCCCACTTAGAATGACATAAATATTCTAAAACTTTTCTATTTCTTTAACCATATTCAAACAAATGTTTGTTTTTTAAGTATTCTCTCTGGTAAGTCCCATCATCTATTTTCTTGGTTTCCACTTTAGTCTTTTTCCTTTGCCCAGTATCTTTCTTATCAATGTATTTTGCTGAATCAAAAAGTTTTTCCATATGTTCGTAAATGTTGCTGTAGATATAAAAAGTAAATCAGGTGACGTGTCTTTGTACGGGCTTCTGCCTTTCCACGTTTGTTGAAAATCTTTTTGTTTTTCTTTCTCTCCGCTTCTCTTATCATTTCCTTTCTCTCCACTGTTCCTAACATCTCTACAGTCCATTTTATCCAATATGTTTTCTTGTCCTCAGATTTATTTTGTAGTCTTAAGGGATAAGTTGTTTTTTCCAATTCTTGTGAATTTTTTTCCACTAGGATTAAATCATGTTTCCTTGTTTTGTTAAGTTCCATCTTTAAGTCTCTATTCTCAATTCTATATCCATTTATCTGTTTTATCTGCTCCTTCTCTGTTGTTGTTTTCTGGGAATTTTTTTGTTGTAGTGTTAACTTAGAAATAGATTGATTTATATTTTGAAAGTTATTTTGGATTTCTTTGTGGTTTAAAGTCATTGTTGTTTGAATTAGTTGCAGTATACTACATATCTCCTCCTGTGAAGTATTTATGTTTTCTTGATATGTTCTTTCTACATGTCTCTGATCCATGATGGCCAAGAATTTGACTTTTTCTCTTCCTTTCTTTTCTCTGCAAATAGCTTTAGAGTCCCAATTAAATAGATATTTGTAATCCAAATAGTTCAAAAAAGTTTTTTTTCTGAAATTTATAATTCTTTCTTTCAGATTATTGTCTTTTTTTGTCACAGCTGTTCTTTGTTGTTAAAACTTTGAAGGTCACAAACACAGATGAGCTTTTCCCAGGTTTTGCCAAGTTTATATTAAAGTCATAGCTATCATAGTCTTTGTCCACCACTAGGTGTCAGCAACTATTTGTTTTTCAATTTCCAAAATAAACAATTATCTTTAAAATGAGAATCTTAACCATTCAAACAATTTTAGATTTATCCAGACTTAAGTTTTAAATTTCAGGTTTTATATGTATTTCACTTCCATATATTTTGATCTGGCATAAAAAGATTAATTCGCTGCTTCCGTTAGTATAACGGGTGGAAATCCCCCTCCTTCCCTTTTGGAGGTATTTTGCTTCTTGGGGATCTTTTCCAGGAAATTAAATGTAGAATAGAAAAGAGAAGATCGAATTCCTCACCCAGTTTCAGTTGTGCTGGTTAGTGCTTTTGGACTTCGGTTGCTAGTAGCTTGGGCTGGTTAATGCAATATGGCCAGCCTTTCTCCTGTCAGGTTAGAAGGCTTTCCCCAAGTCAAATGGAATGGCTGCTGCCGTTCCAGAATTGCTGGAGCACCTTTCTTTCTTCATCACCTCTCCAGGGCGACTTAGACCCATTTAGGGTCCCCAGGCAGGGCGAAATTAGCCACAGGGGTGCAGAGAATCAGTAACTATCATGCAAAACTGGATGTTTACATTCAGAGCTCTGAAGGAGCTGGCAGATGTTATCTCAGAACCACTGCAACATATCTTTCAAAAATCCTGGAGCACTGGGGAAGTACCTGAGGATTGGAAAAGGGCTGATGTGGTTCCCATCTTCAAGAAAGGAAAGAAAATGGACCCAGAAAACTACAGACCAATCAATTTAACATCAATACCTGGGAAGATTCTAGAAAAGATAATCAAAAAACGGATCTGTGAACAACTAGAAGCAAACAAAGTTATAACTAGTAGCCAGCACAGGTTTGTTAAAAACAGATCATGCCAAACCAATTTTATTTCATTCTTTGATAAAGTGACTAAACTTGTAGATCAGCAAAATGCTGTGGATGTAGTATACGTAGATTTCAGTAAGGCATTTGATAAAGTAGACCACAACCTACTCCTTGTTAAGCTAGAAAAAGGTAAAATAGACAACATCACCACCAGATGGATCTGTAGCTGGCTGGCAAACTGTACTCAACGAATTGTCCTCAATAGCACTGCTTCCACATAGAGAGAGGTAAGCAGTGGGGTACCACAAGATTTCGTCTTAGGCCCAGTATTCTTCAATATCTTCATCAATGACTTAGATGAGGGAATTGAAGGGGAACTCATGAAATTTGCAGATGACACCAAACTGGCAGGAGTATCCAACACCCAGAAGACAACCTCAGGATCCAAAAAGATTTTGACAAACTTGAACAATAGGCCCTATCCAAAAATTGAGTTTCAATGTGGAAAAAAAAACAAAAGTCTTACATTTAGGCAGGAAAAATCAAAGATACAAGTACAGATCAGGCGAGACCTGGCTTAAAAACATTAACTGAGAGGGACCTTGGAGTCCTAGTGGATGATCACTAGACTATGAGCCAGCAGTGTGCAGCAGCAGCAGCAAAAAAAAAACAACTAATACAATCCTGGGTTGTATAAACAGAGGCATAGAATCAAGAACACACACTCCACTTCCGGCCAGCGAACGAGACAGACATGGGAGGCTGGGGCTCCAGCCCTCTAGTCTGGTTTCACTTCGTCTAGCCTCTCTCAATGAGACGGAAAGTTGCTCTGGAGGGGCAATGAAGAAAGAGGGATTTTTCAGGAGCCTGGATTTGGTGGTAACCAATACAAGTGTGCTGAATACCCCCTCTAAAGGGGCGAGGGAAAGATTGCTGGGGAAGCCTGAAGCAATCCAAGTTGTCAGCAGTCGGGAGAAATAATATGAGACAACAGCTGATTTCCATCAACAAGGGACGTCTGGGTGAGCTGAAATCTTTTTCTTCTCCTTGTGCTTTAAAATATTGAGACCCTTACAAGAAGAAACTTTAAAGAGTAAAGTACCCCAGAGACATTTGGGCGGCGAATTTAACACAAAGGGGAAAGTTTAAATGAACTAACAACTAAACTATCGGACTTAAGAGTTGTAAGAGTTGTAAATAAGCCAATGAGGACACCTGCTGGCAGAAAATAAGAACTAAAGGAAACAAAAATACTCTGACCTTGAGAAAGCCGTGTTTTTGAGACAACAAGAGAAACTGTTTATAGTTATACTTGTTGATACTGGCAAAAGACTAAACAAGACTGGAGGAGGCAATTTTGTCTCACAATAGCAGATTTCTGATTACGCTTGGGACATAAATCTAAGACTGTGAGCACAAAATGAGTACATCTAACATTTCCAGACTTGCAAAGAAAACTTCTTCAGTGCCCTCTGTCGGACAAGCCAGTCCGACAACTCAGAGTTCTGTTAATACACTGTTACAACGTGAAAAAGCAAGTACTTCAGAAGAAGAACAAACCTCTTTAAAAAAATTTATTTTTATTTTTATTATTATTATTATTATTATTATTATTATTATTATTATTATTATTATTTATTAAATTTCTATGCCGCCCTATTCCAGGAACTCAGGGCGGCTCACAGCATCAAGGCCCTATATATTTTGGTCAAAGTTTTTTACAGGGTTGTAGGGACTTTAGGTATTTTGTAGATAAGTACACCATTTCTCCTATAATGAATGGTGTAGGCTCAACCCTTTTTTTATTGGCTTGTGCTTTGTATGCCTGCCTAGCTTCATCTAGTGCTTTTCTAACTATTGGCCAGGTGTTTTGTAATTGTTCCATCCATTATTTCAGTGATGGGATCGCCGGTTCATTTGGGGTTAATTCTGGCATGAGGTTGAAACTTTGACCGGTAGCTATTTGAAAAGGAGTGTAACCTGTGCTGGAGTGGACTGCATTATTGTAGGCAACTTCTGTGAAAGGGAGTAAGTCCATCCACCCCGACTGTTGGAAACTAAAAAAGCATCTTAAATACTGCTCAAGTACTGAGTTCGATTTTTCCGATTGACCATTTGACTGAGGATGATGGCTAGAAGTCAATCCCTGAGTGGTCCCTAAGAGGGATAAAAATTCCTTCCAAAAGGCAGACGTAAATTGCACTCCCCTATCAGAGATGATGCGTTGGGGTGCCCCATGTAATCTGTAAATATGCTGGACGAAAAGTTTCGCTAAGGCTTTTGCGGTGGGAATCTTTTGGCAAGCGATAAAGTGCACCTGTTTGGAAAACAAGTCCGTGACCATCCAGACAACAATATTCCCATTGCTTTCTGGTAATTCCACTATAAAATCTATGGCTATTTCCCTCCAGGGGGCTGAGGGATTTGCCACTGTTTGTAACTGTCTGGATGATTTCCCTTGATTTCCCTTGGGCAGCTGGCCACATAACTTTCTATGTCCTTTTTTATGAATGGCCACCAAAATTGCCGTTTAATTAAGTGTAATGTTTTTACAAATCCAAAATGCCCTGCTGACTTTGTGTCATGGCAAAGCTGCATGAATGTGACTCTTTGGGTTGTTGGTATATATAACTTTTCCCCCACCCAAGGGGGAACTTGTTGTGCACACATTTTTGTTTTTTCTGGAACCATTCATCTGTTTCCAAACTTTTCCGGAATTCAATTCTGGTTTGGCTGCCCACCTGTGGTTTTAATTTAGCTTGGGCTCTGGTGGTTACTGGCGCTGCCAGTTGTGATTCTACCATCATCGGTTTAGAGTCGGTGGCTTGCATGCTGTTATATTGGGGCAAGCGAGATAGTGCATCTGCCAGGAAATTCTTTCCCCCCAGCAAATGCTTGAGCCTAAATTGGAACTGGTTAAATTGCTGGGACCAGCGGGCTTGCTTGGGGTTGAGCTTCCTGGGTGTTTTCAGGGCTGGCTTCCAAATTTTTGTGGTCTGTCCACACCTGGAAAGGGATTTTGTTGCCTTCAAGGAACTGACGCCAGCTTGCTCCGGTGGCTGCTTCAGTGTTGATACAGCCTCATCCAGAGGCTCTGAGCTCCGGGGCTTGTAAAGCTACGAAAACAGCGAATAACAGCTGTTTTTCACGGCGGAAAAAACCCCTCCTCGGTCGGAGAAGGGGTGAAGAGCAGCGAGTGGGGGTTGAGCTCCTCTGAAAACCCCCTGAAAAAGCTTTCAGGGGGTAAGAGGGAGAGCTCACCGGGCGCTCGCAAAAGCTCCAGCCCGGAGCTGCTTCTGTCTGCGGATGGTACAAGACGCTGAGACCAGCCTCCGCTCGAGAAAAACGTTTAAAAGAGACACAGAGACAGGCGGATTGAACACAGGACCTTAAATGCAAGTATTTTCTATATTTTACTTCTGATCAATTACTTTCGCAATCCACAAAATGCATCCAAGATGGCGATCACCTTCACTTTAAAGAGAAAGTGACCGGAAGAGAAAGTGGAAAGTGAAACTGCAAAGCGAGAGCGAGCGCTAGAAGACAGATTAGACGCACATCTTAAAAACTTTACAAAGTATACCTAAGGAAGACCAAAAGAGGATACATCTTGGCAATATAGGTGTAAGGATTTCTCCTCTGCATAAAGAAGCTTTGATAACAGTGGACTGAATGTAGAATGGCCACCAGACAATCAAAAATAGTTCCATCAAAGGTGGCAGCATCCTCCCCAGCCCAGCCCCTTAAACTACCAGTAAACAACTCTCCTGCCCCCCATCTTCCTCCATATCTACAGAATCCCAGGCCCCCCTGTCTACTTAAGCCTCTCCAGAAATGCATATGGTGAAAGATTTAAAGGCTGCATTGTCAGCAATGTATGAAAAACTAGAGAAGAAGCTTGAAGTAATAAATGACGATTCTGAGAAAAGGATGGAAAAACTGGAGAAAAAACTGGAGAGCAAGATGGAGGAAGTGGAGAAGAAGATTGAGGAACTGGATAAGAAGATGGAGAGACAAGACAAAGAACTAGAGAAGAAGCTGAAGGAACAAAACAAAGAATTGGAGAAGAAGATGGAGGAACAAAGCAAAGCTGTTACTGAAGATTTAGACCAAATCAAAGAAAAAATGCAAACGCACAATAAGAAAATGAGAGAATATATTGTGGAAACTTTTAATGGGGTCTGGGAGGGCGTAGTAGAAAAGATGGATGAGGTTAAGAGACAAATAGAGGGACAACTTGCTGAGATGAAAAATGAGGTGCAGGACCACTCACTTATGATGCAATATCACCAGATGATGACAGCAATTAGGTTCAGGGGACTGAGAGAAGTGCCAAATGAGAAGCAAGATTTGAAAAGAATTTTTGAAGAAGCCTTGGAAAAATTTCTAGAAGATGAGGTTAAAAAATTCACTTGGCAAATTGACAGAATCCACAGAGTTAACTCATGGATCGCAAGACAAAGAAACATACCTAGAGATGTGGTTATCTATTTTGTAACAAGGGGATTCCGAGATCTTATTCTTACAACATCCTATAACAAGAAATTGAACGTAGATGGGCAAGATGTGGCGATATTGAAGGAGATCCCCCCAAAGATGTTAAGAGAAAGAAAAGACTACGCATTTTTGGTCACTGAACTGAAAACACGTGCTCTACAATATCGGTGGGAGGTCCCATCTGGAATGTCATTATTTTATAATGGTAAAAGATACCACCTGAACTCGGTCTGGAAAGCAAAAGAATTTTTTGAAAAGGATCTGACGGCTGGGGGACCCTCGCCCACATCACCAAAAAATGTAGATTGGCCACAAGAAAGAGGAATGGACTTAAAACAACGATCACAATCCCCGGAGACACAGACCGCTGCAGCATCAGGAGAAGATAAAGGAGCTTCTCTGGAAGTGACTGCATGGAGTATGGATATCCTTAAAACCCTGGAAGCAAAAAAGCCTAAAGATCAAAGGCAGATGAGAGCTACTATTAAACGTATAGGATAACAAGAAAAGAACCAACAAGGCAGTACAAATACAAATCTGGAAACCATGGGAGCTCGACCAAAGAAAAAAGCAGGGGGAAAAGTGGATTTGGTCCTGCAAAAGTTTTCCAAAGCTGATCATGACAAATAAATATTTGACATGGAATGTTAATGGGTTAAACTCCCCACAGAAAAGAAACACATATTAGAACCACAGACCAGAAATACTTAATTAACAACAAGCTAGGCACACAATTTGTTGCAGCGGCTGCAGAAAAAAAGAATGGCATTGTCATCTATGTGAAAAATCATATAAGAGCTAAATTAATAGAATCAGACTCACAAGGTAGATATCTAGCAATCGAAATTGTAAAAGATGATAAGAAAATTCTTTTGATGGGCATATATGCACCAAATCAACAAGGAAAATTTTACAAATTGGTACATAAAAAGCTAATACAATTTGACTACAGATCCTGTATTATAATGGGAGACTGGAATGGTGTTATAGAGGTCGGCTTAGATAAAAAGAAGACATCACCAACTCCGCAAAAACATTCCAAGTTGCCCAAATCTTTTTTTGATATAAAGGATGACTTTGACCTGATAGACATTTGGAGAGAAAGACATGGCAAAGAGCAAGAATTTACCTTTTTTTCAGACAGACACCGGTCATTTTCTAGAATCGACTTTATATTAACATCTAGTGATTTGCTTTTTAGCCTAAAGAAGGTGAGAATCCTACCCAAAGTTTTGACAGACCATAACCCGGTGTGGATGGAATTAAGGGAAGGACAGAGACCTAAGAGATCCTGGAGAGTTAATGAAAACTTGTTTAAATACGATATTGTTGTGAGTGTCCCTAGACCAGCTTGGGAAGTATCAGAGGATGAGGATCAGCAGCCAGGTCCCTCTGGGTGTTTTTCCCTCCCGGCAGCCGAGGATCAGCAGCCAGGCCCCTCTGGGTGTTTTCCCCTCCTGGCAGCCGAGGATCAGCAGCCAGGCCCCTCTGGGTGGTTTCCCCTCCCGGCAGCTGAGATAGACAATGAGGAGCTTTGTATGCATTCTGAATCAGACTCTCAAAATGATGAGTCAGATTTAGAACAAGAGGATAAATGGATTGATCCGAGGTTCTGAAGGTTTGATAAGCGAAGGTGTCAGTTAACTGGAAAAAGGAAGTAATTGGGGAAGTGACGTATCGGACACTATATTAGAAGGGGAAAGAAAGACTACGCCTTTGTCACGAGCAACGTTAATCAAGGAGTGGGCTGAAAACTTTGGCAGTGCTTTGGAACTCAGTTTTCTGGTGTTTTGAAAACCTACCGAAGAATAATGAGGTCTTGGACAATGTGATAAAGAAAGAGTGAGTAATTGGAATGTGGGAGGAGAGCATGTTTAATCTAAATGTACATAGATCTGATTTGGCCGTTCAGGCCAACATAATGCCAGCAGCTTGCTTTGAAATGAATCCTTTTGAAATGTGTTAAATAAACCTCTTAAAGACATATTTACGTGGATTTTAATGAGCTGAGAGAGGCCAGACATAACAGATTGCTCGTGACAAAAAAAACAGAAAAGACGAAAATTAGTCCGAGCTTTCAGTGACGTCATGGAGCAACTCCTCGCTGATAACCCGGCTCTGCATCTATTAATTCAAACTCTCCAGCAACAAATTGGACATTTGCAACAGCAGATTCAGCAAGCTGCAGGAGCCCCAGCTCCAGCCCCCCCTCCCAGACGGAGCAGATGTTATTTAGCCTTGCCTGATAAGTTTACTGGAGAGCGTAGTAAATTTCCAGCTTTTTTAAACCAATGCAAAACATTCATTGCCTCAACTCCAGCAGACTTCCAGCTTGATGAAACGAAAGTAGCTTTCATTTTAAGTTTACTCTCTGGGACAGCTGCTGATTGGTCGTCTCCTCTGATAGACGGACAAGATCCTGTCCTGCGCAATTATGCAGGATTCTGCCAGCTGATGGAAAGAGAATTTGTTGACCCCCTTCGTAGACAAAATGCCACCCGGCGGATACGAGAGCTACGTCAAGGATCGCGCTGCGTAGCAGACTATATATCAGATTTTCGCCGCCTAGCTCAAGAAATTAATTGGAATGATGAGGCTCTCATGGAAATCTTTCAAGATGGCCTGTCTTCTCAGATCTTGAATGGATTGAAAACTACTGTAATACCTGCGACCCTGGATGCATTATACCAACATTGTTTGGCTATTGAGGCGCAAACGCAAGCCATGGATGCCCGCCTGGTCAAACAGATGGTTCCAGTCACCGGAAGTGCCAAGCCAGTTCCTGCACCATGCAGAGGATTCCAGACCCTACCTATCGCTCCACCTATCCCGGCACCCAGACGTATTTTCCAAACAGGGCCGGCTTACACTGAGAGGCGCCCTGCACCCATGACCAGAGATGAGCCCATGGATCTTGGTGCAGCCAGATCTCGTTTGACCGAGGCTGAGAAGGCAAGACGGAGAGCTGAGGGCTTGTGCCTGTACTGTGGAGAGATGGGTCACTTCGTCATGGCCTGCCCCCAGAAAAGACGTGGTACGGCAGGTCCTACTCCTGTTCCAGCTCGGCCTCCCACTCAGCAGTTTCAAGCCACCTTGCCGGGAAACGGCCAGAGCCCGGCCTAATGGAAACATTGGGTCGGGCAGGCGCCAAACCCAGTTCCAGTTCCACAGACGACGACCCTGGTCCTCCGAGACATCTGATCCTAGCAACCAATATACTTCTGGGAAATCATGCCCAGGGCATTCCGGCCCACGCCTTGTTGGATTCTGGAGCCACCACCAATTTCATGAATGAAGCTTTCGCTCGTCAGCATGCCATACCTTTGTGCTCCGTGAAGCCGCCTATGTTGGTTGAGACAATCGATGGTCGTGAGTTGTTGTCTGGACCGATCAAGTTTATGACCCAGCCCATACGCCTGGTCATAGGACAACATGAAGAAGCCATCCAATTCTATGTTACCAAGGGACTTCATTTCCCCTTAGTTCTCGGCCTAGCCTGGTTGAGAACCCATGATCCTTGTGTGGTGTGGTCCCAGAACTTTGTTTCATTTCCCAGTTTGCAATGCGTAGACCACGTACGCCAAGTTTGTGCAGCCCAGCTACCATCCCACCCTGACATCACCTTGCCGGCCGATCTAGCGGACTTTGCAGATATATTCAATGAGAAAGAGGCAGACCAATTGCCTCCGCATAGACCATATGACTGTGCCATTGATTTGCTACCAAATGCCAAGCTTCCAAGGGGACGCCTTTACTCCATGTCAGAACCCGAGTTGGCCGCATTGAAAGACTTTGTGGACAAAAACCTGGCCAGGGGTTTCATTCATCCCTCTTCCTCGCCTTTGTCAGCTCCTGTGTTATTCGTGAAGAAGAAAACCGGAGATTTACGCCTATGCTGTGACTATCGCAAGCTCAATGCCATCACGGTGCGCAACCGGTACCCTCTGCCTTTGATTCCTGATCTCATGGACCGTCTCCGATCAGCGACCATCTTCACCAAGATAGATTTAAGGGGTGCTTACAACCTGGTTCGCATTCGAGAGGGGGACGAGTGGAAGACCGCGTTTGGAACCAGGTATGGTCATTTTGAGTATACCGTTATGCCCTTTGGACTCACCAATGCTCCGGCCGTCTTTCAACATTTCATGAATGACATCTTCCGGGATTTATTAGATCAATTTGTGGTGGTTTACCTTGATGACATCCTGATTTATTCCCCGTCACGAGCAACTCATCTTCAGCATCTCCGGCGAGTTTTGCAACGCTTGAGAGAACATCACCTTTACGCCAAGTTAGAGAAATGTCAATTCTATCAAACCACCATTGAGTTTCTGGGACATGTGATTTCTCCACAAGGCATCGCCATGGACCCTGGCAAGGTTGAGGCCTTGCAAACCTGGCAACCACCATGTAAAGCAAAAGATGTCCAAAGACTTTTGGGATTTGCGAACTATTACAGGATATTTATTCCAAGATTTTCTGCCTTGACTGCGCCCCTTACTCGACTGTTACGGAAAGGCATTAAGTTCCAGTGGGGCGATGCCGAGCAACAGGCGTTTCAGACCCTCAAAAAGGCTTTTGTTCAGGAACCCATTCTCAAGTATCCAGATCCTTGTCGTCCCTTTGTAGTGGAGGCTGACGCCTCAGATGTTGCGGTAGGGGCCGTGCTACTTCAAACACGTCAAGATGGCGGCCTCCTGTTCCCGTGTGCTTATTACTCCAGGAAACTAACTCCCTCCGAACGCCATTATACCATTTGGGAAAAGGAACTATTGGCCATCAAGACTGCTTTTGAGACCTGGAGACACCACCTGGAAGGAGCCCGCTACCAAGTTGAAGTTCGGACTGACCATAAAAACTTGGAATTTTTGCAATCTGCCAGGAAATTGAATCAACGTCAGATCCGTTGGTCTTTGTTCTTCGCTCGATTCAACTTCAAAGTCACCTACATTCCGAAAGGGTACAACAAAAGAGCAGATGCCCTGTCCCATAAACCTGAGTATCTACAGATCAAGGATCCCTTACCGCTTCGAACCATTCTGCCTCTCGAATCGATCGCAGCCGTGCACGATCCGGTAGATCTACGACGACAGATTCGGGAAGCGCAACAACTAGATGACTTTGCGATACGGAAGAGACAAGAGGTGGGTCCCGACTCACCTTGGACCTTGTCCGAGGGACTATTACGCTTCCGCAACCTGTTATATGTTCCAGCAGGCCCACTCCGGGGTCTCATCCTGACTCAATGCCATGATAACCCTGCGGCAGGTCATTTTGGTTTCTTTAAGACTCTTCATTTAGTGTCTCGGACTTTTTGATGGCCCAGGCTTCGCCATGATGTGCAATCCTATGTGAATTCCTGTGTACGGTGCCGTCAGGCAAAACATGCCACAGGAGCCCCTCCGGGATTATTACAGCCTTTACCCACGCCGGAGAGACCCTGGGGAGCTATTTCCATGGACTTCTTGACTTGTCTACCTGTTTCTGCCGGCTACACCGTTGTCTTTGTAGTGGTGGACATGCTGACCAAAATGGCACATTTCATTCCTTGCCGAAGAATACCGACAGCCAAGGTCACTGCTCAGCTGTTCATTCAACATATCTTCCGGCTACACGGGTTGCCTGACAAAATAGTGTCCGACCGAGGAACCCAGTTCACCTCGGAGTTCTGGAGAGAACTCATGTCTGCGCTTCAAGTCCAAGTTAATCTAGCCTCCATGCATCACCCAGAGACTGATGGGGGTACAGCGAAAGTGATTGGCATTCTGGAACAGTATTTGCGTTGTTTCATCAACGACCAACAGAACGATTGGTCCAAATATCTCTCCGTGGCCGAATTCGCTTTCAATAACTCTCAGCACACTTCCACTCAGACCACTCCGTTTTTTGCCAACTACGGCTATCATCCCAGGTTTTTCCCGCTCACGCTCCTCGATTCTCCAGTTCCAGTTGCAGAAGACTACTTAACCGAACTCCAGTCTGTCCAAGAGATGGTTAAGCACCATTTGACTAAGGCCAAGGCAGACTACAAGAGGGTTGCAGACCGCTCTCGTCGCGACACGCCGCCGTTAGCTGTTGGAGATCGGGTTTGGCTCTCCACCAAGTACTTGTTTCCAGGGAGAATTCACCGCAAGCTTGACCAACGTTTCCTGGGTCCTTTTCCTGTGGAGACGGTCATCAATCGGGTGACCTATCGTTTGACTTTACCTAGGTCTCTTCGTGTACATCCCGTGTTTCATCGCTCCTTGCTTGTTCCTGTTAACCCTGATTCTCCGCTTCGACCTCCTGATCCGGGCCCGACAGCTCACCGTGCTCACGTTCCCGTTTCCCGGTTGGATGTGTCCGGCATCCGAGATTCCCGATGGCTCAACGACCGCTTCCAATATTTGGTTGATTGGACCGGGGGTGGGCCAGCCGCTGGCTGTTGGGTCGATGCTCGTGATATTGAGGCTCCTCGGTTAATTTGGGATTTTCATTCTGCGTTTCCCTACAAACCACATCCCCTGCGACGGCCCCGGGGGGAGGGGCCTGCGGGGGGGGATAGTGTTGTGAGTGTCCCTAGACCAGCTTGGGAAGTATCAGAGGATGAGGATCAGCAGCCAGGTCCCTCTGGGTGTTTTTCCCTCCCGGCAGCCGAGGATCAGCAGCCAGGCCCCTCTGGGTGTTTTCCCCTCCCGGCAGCCGAGGATCAGCAGCCAGGCCCCTCTGGGTGGTTTCCCCTCCCGGCAGCTGAGATAGACAATGAGGAGCTTTGTATGCATTCTGAATCAGACTCTCAAAATGATGAGTCAGATTTAGAACAAGAGGATAAATGGATTGATCCGAGGTTCCGAAGGTTTGATAAGCGAAGGTGTCAGTTAACTGGAAAAAGGAAGTAATTGGGGAAGTGACGTATCGGACACTATATTAGAAGGGGAAAGAAAGACTACGCCTTTGTCACGAGCAACGTTAATCAAGGAGTGGGCTGAAAACTTTGGCAGTGCTTTGGAACTCAGTTTTCTGGTGTTTTGAAAACCTACCGAAGAATAATGAGGTCTTGGACAATGTGATAAAGAAAGAGTGAGTAATTGGAATGTGGGAGGAGAGCATGTTTAATCTAAATGTACATAGATCTGATTTGGCCGTTCAGGCCAACATAATGCCAGCAGCTTGCTTTGAAATGAATCCTTTTGAAATGTGTTAAATAAACCTCTTAAAGACATATTTACGTGGATTTTAATGAGCTGAGAGAGGCCAGACATAACAGATATAAATGTGGATGAATGCAAAAATGTTATGAAGGAATTCTTTAGCATAAATATGAATAAAGATACACCTATAGAAATGATATGGGACGCAAGCAAGGCGTTCATGCGTGGGATTCTCATTGATATGAACAAAAGGCACCGTTGCAAACAAGAACAAAAAAGGAAAGAGTTAGAAGAGGAGATAAGTAAGAAAGAGCAATTATTAATAGAAAGACCGGAAGACAAAGATACTAAAGAGGGAATCAAGATTTTACGGAAACAATTTGACTTGTTGATGGCAGATCAAGTTGCTAGGAATATACAACATGCAAAGCATAATACTTTTTTTAATTCTAATAAACCTGGTCGATGGTTGGCCTATATATTAAGGAAAAAGCAAAAATTCCGTATAATTGAAAAAATAGATTATAAAGGAAAGGAAGAGTTTCAACAAGAAACGATCAAGAAAGCTTTTATAGAATTTTACTCCAAGTTATACACTGAAGAGAAGACACAAGATAATGAGATAGAAAAGTTTCTGCAAAATGAAAAGTTATTGATAATTACCGATGAACAAAGAGATAGACTAAATGCATTGATCACATCAGAAGAAATAATTTCAGTGATTAAACAATTGAAAATGGGAAAATCCCCTGGGACGGATGGGTTAACGGCAACCTATTACAAGTATCTTCACGAGGAGATGGTGGAACCCCTTAGAGAACTATTTGTCAACATACAAGAGGGTGGTCAGGTTCCACCGTCATGGAAAACAGCCTACATCTCTCTAATCCCTAAAGAGGGAAGAGACAATGCTCAACCAGAAAACTATTTCACTATTGAATACGGATTACAAAATTTTTGCAAAAATTTTTGCTAACAGATTAATGACAGTGTTACAAAAAATAATTCACCCGGACCAAACTGGTTTTTTACAAGGAAGACAGATGAAAACTAATGTGAGACAACTTCTTAATATAGTAGAATACTTGGAAAGGCATATCCAGGTGCCCGCTGTCTTTATGTTTTTGGATGCAGAAAAAGCCTTTGATAGACTGAATTGGCTGTTTCTGAAAAAATTAATTGGTGGAATGAAAATGGGAGAACAGTTTATTAATTCCATATTGGCAATTTATCAGAAACAAACAGGCCAGATCATTGTGAATGGGGACTTAACAGATTCATTTAATATAGAGAAAGGTACTAGACAGGGGTGTCCTTTATCCCCTCTGCTGTTTGTTTTAATGCTAGAAGTTTTACTGAATAAGATAAGAGCAGCAGACGATTTAAAAGGTATACGGATAAAGCAACAAGACTACAGATTATGTGCCTTTGCGGATGACTTGCTTGTGACACTGACTCAACCAGCACAATCAGCCAAGAGATTGATGGAGATAATTAAGGATTATGGTAGGGTATCAGGCTTCAAAGTAAATACTTTGAAGATGCTAGTTAAAAATTTAGATAACAACTCAAAACATGACTTGGAAAGAATAACGGGCTGTGAAATAGTTAAGAAAGTTAAATACTTAGGAGTTGAGATTGAAGCTTCTAATGGGAAATTATATAAAAATAACTATGAGGTGTTGTGGAATAAGATAAAAATAGAATTGGACAAATGGAAAAAATTACAACTGTCTCTGTTGGGCAGGATAGCGGCAGTAAAAATGAATGTATTGCCAAAATTTTTATTTCTTTTTCAAATGTTACCTATACTTAAAAAGGATGCGAGCCTAGAGGAGTGGCAGAAGGGTATCAACAGATTTATTTGGGATGGCAAGAAACCGAGGGTTAAATTAAAAATTATCCAGGATACAAGGGAAAGAGGTGGTTTAAAAATGCCCAACCTTAAGTTATATTATCATGCTGCGGTTCTAGTTGCGCTGAGTGACTGGGTTAATCTATCCAATGATAGAATACTGAATATGGAAGGGTATGATTTACTATATGGTTGGCATGCATATCTAGTGTATGACAAAAAGTTGGATAAGAGCTTCAAGGAGCACATACTGAGAAACTCGCTGTTGCGTGTCTGGAAAAAGTATCAGTACTTACTAAATGAAAAGATTCCCATTTGGACGGTCCCCAGACACGCAATAGAGAAGATAAACATAGGACAAGCTCAAGATGTGGTGCCCTATAGTAAACTCCTAATGAAAGAAGGGAATGTGTTATCATTAAAGTCCTCGAATATGCTAGAAGATGAAGGAATAGTTTATACTTGGTTTTCATATTTACAATTGCAGTCCAGATGGCAAAAAGACATGAAGAAGGGTTTATCCCAAACAGATGAGAATTTAATTAAACAAGTTAGAGACCAAAGGTCTATGCATATCAAAAGATTGTATAATGTATTGATAGAAATGGACTCCAAAACCGAATTAGTCAAGGATTGTATGATAAAGTGGGGACAAAATTTTGGACAACCTATCATGATGGAAACGTGGGAGAGAATTTGGGTGAAAAATGTAAAATTTACCCAAGCGCAACATTTAAGAGAGAATTTTTACAAAATGTTTTATAGATGGCATCTAGATCCAAAAAAACTATCATATATCTACCCTGACCTCCAACTGAAATGTTGGAGATATGAAAGTATGGATGCTACTTATTTTCATGTATGGTGGACCTGTAGAAAAATTAAAGCTTTTTGGAGAAAAATATGGTGGACACTTCAAACCATTTTGAAAAAGCGTATTGAATTTCTACCTCAGTTGTTTTTGTTACGGATTACAAAAGACTGTACCACCATAGAGACGAACTTAATTTTGAACTTGATCACAGGAGCAAGACTGTTGGTGGGACAATACTGGAAGAAACCAGAATTACCATCTATTGAAGAATGGACTTTGAAAGTCATAAATCTGGCAGAAATGGCTAAGATATCTGCATATTTGAAGGATCACTCAAATGAAAAATATATGTTGGACTGGAAAAAATGGATAGACTACATACAAGAGAAACATCAATCAAAGAAAATGTATCTTGCTTATAGTTAAATCTTGATATACCGAGTGAAGAATGTTTACAAGTGTAAAATGATTGTATTAAGTTGAGTAGCATTCAACATGAACTTTTCCTTTGTTTTTATTAAATTTTTTTGAAAACTTTTAACAATTATAACATAATATAATAACATATTAACTCAACTGAAAACAAACAAATTACATATTAAGAAAACAATACAAATAGCTGCTCGGAACCCCCCTCCACAACACCCTCCAGCAACCCACTCCTCTCTTACTTTCGCTCCTCCTCCTCACCATCCGAAGCGCTAACTAAAATTCTCCCGAGCATCCTACAAAAATTATCTAATCCCTTAAACCCCCAACTACAGTTGAGAAACATAAACTAATATATATTATCTCCCTCCCCCCTCCCCCCCAGGCTTCCCAGAATGAATACAGGGTAAAAACGCAAGAAACCCCACTAAACTACTATGTTAAACTATTTAACCATATATCAAATCTAATTCTCTCAACTGATATTTCTTTTGCATATAATCAATCCATTTCTTCCAGTCCATCAAAAATGTTTCATTTGAGTGGTTCTTCAGGTATGCCGAAATCTTAGCCATCTCAACAAGATGGGTAACTTTTAACGTCCATTCTTCAATAGATGGTATTTCAGATGACTTCCAATATTGTCCCACCAACAGTCTTGCAGCTGTAGTCAAGTTCAAAATCAACTTAGTCTCTATGGTGGAACAGTCCTTTGTAATACCCAACAAAAACAACTGTGGTACAAACTCAATACGCTTTTTCAAAATATTTTGAAGAATCCACCATATTTTTATCCAAAAAGCCTTAATTTTTTTACAAGACCACCAAATGTGAAAATAAGTAACTTTGAAAGTCATAAATCTGGCAGAAATGGCTAAGATATCTGCATATTTGAAGGATCACTCAAATGAAAAATATATGTTGGACTGGAAAAAATGGATAGACTACATACAAGAGAAACATCAATCAAAGAAAATGTATCTTGCTTATAGTTAAATCTTGATATACCGAGTGAAGAATGTTTACAAGTGTAAAATGATTGTATTAAGTTGAGTAGCATTCAACATGAACTTTTCCTTTGTTTACATTTACAAATATATACTTAATAAAAAAATTTAAAAAGAAAAAAAAAGAACTGACGCCACGTGAGTAATGACCAAAGTATCCCGTATGCCTCTTTCTCCCACACATCCAGCGCTGTTCCGTTTCCGTGAGTTTCTTGGATGTATACGCACAGGGTTGCAATACCCCTTCACCATTTTTTTGTAATAGTACAGCCCCCACTGCCACATCACTTGCATCCGCCTGTATTATGAAGGGCTTATCCATGTCTGGGTGTCTCAGTACTGGTTCAGCAGAAAAAAGTCTCTATAATCTCTCAAACACTGCTTGGCACTCCATTGTCCATGTTAGTGGCTGGCTAGGTTTTACTGAGGATGCTCCCTTCATTTTTAGTAAGTTCATGAGGAGCAGGACTATCTGGGCAAATGAGGGGATGAATTGGTGGTAAAAGATTGCAAAGCCCAGGAAACTTTGCAGTTGCTTTCTTGTGCAGGGTAGTGCCCATTCTAATACTGCTCTGACCTTCTCTGGGTCCATTTCAATGCCCTGTGGGGATATGCGATAACCTAGGTGGTCTATCCTTTCCTGGTGGAATTCGCATTTTGAGACTTTGGCACATAGGTGGGCAGCTCGCAGTTTCTTTAAAACCACTCTGACTAGGTTGATATGTTCTTTTTTTGATTCGGTGAAGATAAGAATGTCGTCTAAATAAACCAGGACCCCCTTAAATAGGTGCTCCCTTAGAACGTCATTAATTGCATAAATACTGTGGGGGGCCCTTGTAATCCAAATGGCAAGACTTTGAATTGGTAGCACCCCATGGGGCAGTTAAATGCGGTCTTCGATTCATCCCCTTCCTTAATTCTCACGCGATAGTAAGCTTCCTTTAGGTCTAGTTTAGAAAAAAATTCCCTTTTGAGAGGTGTGACAACATGTCTTTCATGAGGGGCAGAGGGTACAGGTTGCTTTCACTGATTGTATTCAGGGCCCTATAATCCACGCATAAGCGTGAAGAGCCGTCCTTCTTCTCTCTAAAGAGGACCGGGGCAGCCACTTTAGGCTTGGCTGGCTCAATGAACCCCCTTTCTAGGTTTTTCTTGATGAACCTTTCCATTTCCTCCTTCTCCTTTGGGCTCATGGAGTATAATCTGGGCTTCAAAGTTTTGCCCCAGGCTTGAATTCAATGGCACAGTCCTTCGGTCGGGCGGGGGAGCTCATCCGCCCTCTCCTCACTGAAAACTTCAGCCAGATCTCTCTATTCCACTGGTATTTCTGGTAGTCCCTTTTCCTCTCCCATGGATGTTTTTTCTGTTCTTGATTTTGGTAGCTCCCCTTGGGATTTTAAGTCCATAGAGTCCCCCTTCCGGAATTTGATTTCTGCCGTCCTCCAATTCACCCAGGGGTTCCATTTTTTTAACCATTCCATCCCTAGGATCATCAGGCATTCAATGCCTGGGGTCACTACAAACATTATGTCTTCCTCATGTTTGCCCAGGGAGAGGTGTATTGGTAAAGTGGCTAGGGTAGCTAGCACCTCCCCTGCCTGCTATGGACCCATCTAACTGGCCAAATGAGATTGGTTGTTCCAGTCTCCTCGACAGAATGCCCAGATTCCCCACTAGCGTCGGGCTAATGAGGCAGCGGATGCAACCAGAGTCTTAAAGCTTTCACCTTCACGGCTTCGGGCATGGGGGCAATTAATATAGTCACTGTCTTCAGGATGAGTGTGATGCGTCCACTTACCAGGGGTTCGCCCTCCGAGCTGTCATCTGAGGCATCCACCGGCCCTGCGGTGTAGGCTGGAGTTCTTTCCCCCTGATGAACAGAGGTGGGGGTTTTCACAGCCTCCATCATTCTCATGGCACGTTCTTTTGGCTTAGCTGTAGACTTTCCAGATTTGCTGGCCGGTGATCTGTCTGGGTTGTGCTGGGGGGCTTTTGAGCGGCATTCTACAGCCCGATGCCCTTCTCTCCCACACCTGAAACACCCCATTTGCTTCTGGGCCATAGTCAATGGTTTCACTGGTTCGTGTGTCAACTCAGGCGGTGAGCAGCTCCATTGTTTTCCTCAGTGCCTCTTCAGTAGGTTGATCTCTGCTTCCTCTGCCAGGATGTACCATTTTTCGAGTTGGTGTGGGTCCCCTCAGGGCAGGCAAGTGTCATATAGGTCGTAATTTAGGCCATCTTTGAAATGGCTAAGGAGGATGTCTTCCGGCCAGTTCAATTTGCTGGGAATGGCCCGGAATTCTTCTGTATATTCAGCTACTGGGCGTTTGCCTTGTCGGCTCCCCCTTGAATCTCACGTCCAGCGGCAGGAGTCTTTGAATGGATCGGTACCTTGGTTGTCGGTGGTAGTGTCTTCCATCCAGATTGCCATCTGCGGGTCGGCGGGGAGTGGGGACTACTGGATCAGCAGATGTCTCCGGGGCTGCAGGTTCCACTTCCCCCTTGTTGTCTCTCCCTTTGTGGCTCCAGGAGCTGGAGCGGCCGTAGGGCTCAGAATTCTCCTCTCCTAGGGAGCTGAGGGTTCTCTTGATCAGGTCGATAGCTTTCTATAGGATCCAGCTCGAGTGCGGTGCCCAGCTCCTTTCCTCCTCACCTGCGTGCAGGGATTTCTCCATCTCCTGTTTCCATTCTGGTTGGTTGGCCCCCTGTCTCAGGGTCACTTTTCTTGATTTCTTTTCCCACTCGCCTTTCTTTCCTTTTTTTTTTTTAAAATATTTTTTATTGATTTTTAAAATGTATTTTAACAGAAAAAGAAAAGCTAATCATATCAACTCTTAATATACAAATAAACAATCAACAACAAAACATAAATACAATTTCCAATACTTCTAATAATAATAACTCAAGTAAAAATAAACGTCTCAAACAATTAACCATCATCCTTCTCTAACTCAAACCTATTCTTCCCCCTTCTTATCAACTTCTACTTAAATCAGCCTTCAATCCACCAAAGGCCACCCGAACAACCCATTAGTAACAATAATTAATTATTCTTCCACCAACCCCAAATACAATTAAAAAAACATCATATCTAAAATTATACGGCTTCCCAGAATGATTACAGGGTATAACAAAAGAAAGCCCCACTACATCAAACAAAATTATTATATGATCTTAACAAGAATTTTAAACTATATAATATATGCCTTCTCTAAATCAAATCCATCTCAAAACATAATAATAATAATAATAATAATAATAATAATAATTATATTCTTATTCAATTTAATTTGTCATAATATATCTTAATATATATCTTCATATAAACATCCTCTTCTAAACCTTACTTATAATATAAACAATCAACTCATCTTGTTAAGAATAATATTTATCATTAACATCTAAACCGTCAATCTAAGTCAAATCTACTAAATTTAATTTGTAGTAGTATATCTTAAAATATCATTTAAACATCCTATCTTACAACTTACTTATAACCTTAATCTTTAAATCAACCCATAATCTTAGATTAACCATAATTCTCTCATTTAATTATAAATTTCTTTTAATCAATCAACTTCTGGACTCTCTCACCTGAAAAATAAACCTCCATAATAAAAACAAACTATTTATAGCATTTCTAACTTACATTTCAATCTAATGTCAAACCTAGATCACCAAAACAAATACATCCTTCATCAATTTAATTATATCAACCTTTAGTCATCTTACTCATAATCTTAGTCCTCAATTCAATCCATAATTTTAAATTACCCATAATTCCTTACATACAATTTTAAATTTCATTACTTCAAGCGAATTCTAGGTTTTTTTTTAACCAAATAAAACGCCATAACAAGGCCACCCTTCCAAATATTAAGTCTCTCTTCTGTATTTCTTCAGCCCCGTAAATAAATTGCTTCTTAAATTGGGTCTTCCTTTCTTGAATCAAATCCTCTTGCTTTCCATAGATAGACTGTTCATCAAACAAGATCCATTTCGCTTTATAGTCTAATTGCTTCATAAAGTAAAACAATGTCTCTCTTTTGTCAATTAAGTCCTCTTCTTGCTGCCCAGCTAGACAGAATTCCCCTTCTTGAAACAAAACCTCTTGCTCTCCATAAACAAACTTTTCATCTAACAAAATCCAGTTATAGTCTTCATTCTCAAAACCCTCCTCTTCTCTTCCCTGTTGATCTTCTAATTTCTCTTGTGTTATGTAGTAATCAGCAGACAATTGTAAGTCAGTTTCCTTTGAGGAAAAGGTTTCAGTTAATTGATCTAACTCTTCTCCATGTTCAGATTGTGAAATAAATTGTTCAGCAGTCGGTTGTACATCAACTTCATTTGGAGGAAAGAATTTAGCTAATTTAAAAAATACTTCTGTAAAAGCCTCTTTCAAAAATGCTTTAAACTCTTTAACCTCTTGCGCAAAAATCTTCTGTGTATCAGACCTTTTTTCATAAAATTCATCAGTACAATCCAACTTAGGTTTAGCATTTGGCTGTAAATTCCACTCCATTTTAAATTTTCAAATCACAGCCGTCTCTCTAGCTGCGCTTGAGAAAACAGAAAGAGAGAAAAAAGTAACAAATTCCACTTTCACTTTCCAGCACTTTCCCTATTAATGAAAACAGTGAAAGCTAAACGCCATTTTGAAACATTGTTGATTGTAGACGTTAGAAATGTATAACCAAAAAAAGAAAACAATAAAAATACTTGCAAACCATTTAAAACTCCTGTAGTCATTCAGCCTGCTTACAGTCTCTCCAGTGTTAAATTTTTAAAAAGCAGAGGTGGTCGCGGCGTCTTTCTCTGCCCGAAGACAGAAGCGTCTCTGGATAGGAGCGTCCTCCGGAGCTATAGGGAGCTCACTCTTAATCCCTGAAAACTTTTTTTCCAGGGATTTAAGAAGGCTCAACCTTGCTCCCGATGCTCTTCACCTCTCCTTTGCCCGGAGAGGGGATTTTTCACCGCGAAAAAACAGCTGATGTACGCTGTTTTTCGCGGCTTTACAGATCCAGATGACGGAGTCTCACGAAGGAGACCCTGGCGGCGCCGGCGGAGCCACCGGAAGCCTGACACTCGCCTTTCTTTCCAATGCCTATTGACCACCAAGGTTTGTGGTCCCGTGTCTCCACCACATCTTCTCGTGAGGAATCTGACCTCTCAGATCCCAACATCTGGCAGGGTTTCAGTCGGGGCAGCGGCTCCCTTTCCGGGGAGTTTTCTCCCTTCCCTGCTCCGTCGTCTGACATGGTAAATTTTTGAAAAGTCCCTCGGCAAGGTTCTCCCTTTCAGATGGACTAATTCTGCAAGTCCTGTCTAATGTAAGGACCCATCCCACTTTGCATCTCAAGAAGACAGAACTCTTGGAATATTTCTCCCAACAGGCATCTTTATTAAGAGAAAATGGTTGCCAGCGCTCTAGACAGGATCTGGGCCCAAACCCTACAGTTCAAAGTTTTAAGTGTTTCCAAGCAGCCCTCACCCACCGTCCTTCCAGCGACAATCCCAGGCGTTACATTTCCATCCCCTTTTTCCTCACGGCCTGCAGAAGGGAGACTTCAGAGAGGAGTACATGAAAGGTGATGGGCCCTATTGTTATGGTTAGTCCTTTTGGTTACTCCCTTTGACGTTGTAACAAAGGAAGTGAGAGCCATAAAACCCCTTTGCTCATCTCCCTTCCCCTTCGTAGTATGACAGAATCCAGAGAGGGCAGAAATGAGGTTTTCCATAGTCGATAACTAGAGATAAAATATAATTGGATTCTGACAAAATGTTTTATTTTTCAAACTGACATAAAACCATACTATTTTGTATAATTTTCATTTATTTATTTATTTTATTTATTTATTTTATGATTTTTATACCGCCCCCCTCTCGAAGGACTCGGGGCGGTGTACAGCCCAATTAAAACGACAACATACAAAAATTAAAATTATTAAAAATAAATTAAATAATTTGGCCCGATATTTAAAAACCCAATACATAATCTAAAAACACAATCCCCTAAAAACAATTATGGCCATTGTTGGAGCTGGAGCTATTATCCCAGGCCGGCTTGTCGGAATAAGTATGTTTTTAATTCTCGACGGAAGGAACGCAATTCCGTCATCGTACGGAGTTCGGGGGGGAGCTCGTTCCAAAACGTTGGAGCTCCCACAGAGAAGGCCCTCCCCCTGGGGGTCGCCAGCCGACATTGTTTGGCCGACGGCACCCTGAGGAGACCCTCTCTGTGGGAGCGTACCAGACGGTGGGTGGTATTTGCTGGCAGAAGGCGGTCCTGTAGATATCCGGGTCCGATGCCATGGAGCATTTTAAAGATGGTCACTAACACCTTGAAACGCACCCGGAAGGCCACCGGCAACCAGAGCAGCTCACGCAGGAGCGATGTTACATGGGAGCGCCATGGCGCTCCGGTCACTACCCGCGCGGCCGCATTCTGGGCCAGCTGAAGCCTCCGGGTTCACCTCAAGGGGAGCCCCATGTAGAGAGCATTACAGTAGTCCAGCCTGGAAGTGACGAAGGCATGAGTAACTGTGCATAGCGAGTCCCGGTCTAGGAAGGGACGCAACTCGCGTACCAGGCAAACCTGATAGAACATCCTCCCGGCCACGGCCGTCAAATGGTCCTCTAAAGACAGCCGTGAATCCGGGAGGACTCCCAAATTGCGAACCTTTTCCACGGGGGCCACTGTTTCGCCCCCAATGGACAACGAAGGAGTCAATTGACTAAACCGGGACGATGGTAGCCACAGCCACTCGGTCTTGGAAGGGTTGAGCTTGAGTCCATTCTTCCCCATCCAAACCCGCACGGCCTCCAGGCACTGGGTCAGCACGGCAAGAGCATCGTTGGCGTGGTTCGGCGTGGAAATGTACAGCTGAGTATCATCAGCGTACAGATGGTACTCCACACCAAAACCATGGATGACCTCACCCAGCGGTTTTACATAAATGTTGAACAGTAGGGGCGAGAGGACCGATCCCTGAGGTACCCCACATACGAGGGGTCTCGGGGTCGACCTCTGGCCCCCTGTCAACACAGACTGCATCCGGCCAGAGAGGAAGGAGGAGAACCACCGCAAAACAGTGCCCCCCATACCTAACCCCTCCAACCGTTGCAGTATGATACCATGATCGATGGTATCAAAAGCCGCCGAGAGGTCCAATAGCACCAGAACAGAGGAACAACCTCTGTCCCGGGCCCGCCAGAGGTCATCCACCAACACGACCAATGCTGTTTCCGTGCTGTAACCAGGCCTGAAGCCCGACTGGTATGGATCCAAGTATAACAATTCCTCGCGGGAACTGTCGGGCAACCACGCTCTCGACAACCTTTGCAAGAAAGCAAAGGTTGGAGACAGGACGATAATTTGATAAAACAGCTGGATCCAGGGTAGGCTTCTTAAGGAGGGGCCTCACTACCGCCTTTCAAGGCGGCAGGGAAGACACCCTCACTTAACGAAGCATTAATAATTGCCTGGAACCAGCCTCGTATCTCCTCCCGGGATGCCAACACCAGCCAGGAGGGGCACAGGTCCAATAAACAAGTGGTCGCCCTAAGTCCCCCGAGCAACCTGTCCACGTCCTCGGGAGTCACGGGGTCAAACTCAGCCCAGATAGCAGTCTCAAGACCAGACTCCGTCTCTCCCACCGGACATACCCAGTTGAAATCAAAGCCTTCCCGTATCTGAGCGATTTTATCATGCAGATATTTTCCAAAATCCTCAGCTCTACCCTCCAAGGGGTCTCCTCTCACCTCCTGATGAAGGAGGGAGAGGGTCACCCTAAACAAGGAGGCTGGGCGGTTATCTGATGACGCGATAAGAGCAGTGAGGTAAGAACACTTCTCTGCTTTTATCGCCGCTAGGTAGGACCTAATATGGTCTCTTACTAGTGTTCGGTCAGATTTGGCACGGCTCGATCTCCAACTGCTCTCTAGGCGTCTTTTCCGGCGTTTCATCTCTCTCAGCCCCTCAGTGAACCAAGGGGCCGATCGAGACGTACGTCGAATCAGAGGCCGCAAAGGCACGACCCGATCTAGAGCACCGGCCGCAGCCCTAACCCAGGCTGCTGCCAACTCTTCGACCGAGTCGTGTATCCGAACCTCAGGAATTGGCCCAAGCTCCATCTGGAACCGCTCGGGTTCCATCAGCCGCCTGGGGCGGTACCATCTCACTGGTTCCACCTCCCTGCGGCGGGGTGCAGCGGTCAGAAAGTCCAAGCGAAGGAGAGAGTGGTCAGACCATGACAGGAGCTCAATAACTATATCCCCTATATTCTGACCACTCAGCCACTGTCCAGAGACAAAAACCAGGTCAAGCATGTTTCCCCCCTGTATGTGTGGGGCCTTGAATTACCTGGGTCAGGTCCATGGCTGCCATGGAAGCCATGAACTCTCGAGCTCCCCCGGACGTCCCGCCCACAGATGGCAGGTTGAAGTCACCCATGACTATTAGCCTGGGAACCTCAACCGCCACTGTGGCAACAACGTCCAGGAGCTCGAGCAGGGCGGTTGACACGTGGCAGGGAGCCAGGTACGTAATCAACACCGCCCTCGGACCCCCAAGGTCCCACTTCACCAGGAGAGATTCACAGCCTGCCGTCTGAGGAACAGTGACCTCCCTCGGCCTGTAATCTTCCCTAATCACGACCACCACTCCCCCACCCCTGCCCTGTGCTCTCGGCCGATGGAATGCAAGGAAACCCGGTGGACACATTTCCACCAGAGGGACACCACCCTCTGGTCTTAACCAGGTCTCCGTAATACCTGCCAGGTCTGCTCCCCCCTCTGAAATTAAATCTTGGATGAGGGGGGCCTTGTTTACCACAGACCTGGCATTGCACAACATCAGCCTAGAGCCAGGGCCCTGTGGTTCTGAATAACCCCGAGAACAGGTAGAGCCTTGGGGGTCGGAGCACATGACCACTCGTAAACAGTGGGTACGCGCTCCCCTATTATGATACGGCCCCCTGCTCCCACCATATCTGCCCCTCCCGCTTACGGTACTAATTGGAACTAAATCAGTCTTAATCAGCTCCCCATCTGAACCCACAGGATTACGTCCCCTTCCGTTGTCAGGCCTATCTTCTAGCTCCCCTCCAACAATTCCTTTCCCCGCCCTAAGCACCCCTTCCCCACCTCTACCCTCCCTTAAAATTTTAGTTAAAAACGGTTTAAATACCCCAAAGCCCCTTATTTAACGCATGCCATCTCTCAGGACTCCAAAGTCCATCCTCGAGATAGGCCCTTGATAGAGTGGAGGGCCATGATTGCGAGAGGGGGAAATCTCGCAATGCAAGAAGAGTTAATCTCTGATAGGGAGCCAGTCAGATAAGATACATTGATGGGGTCCGGCCAGAACCAGGCAGTTCGATCTAAGGTAAGGACCAAAATTCCAGAGTTCCAAAAGTGATTCCACTTTCCTATTCTGTATATAAGGAGACAGGACGGGGGAGGCCACTACGATTCTTTCATTTGACCTCATAGTTAATCACGCTTCATCAAGGAGGGGGAGGCATGAAACGCTGTTTCCCTCACCGTAGACCACAGTCCAAGCTCCATGCTGCCCCCCTCCGTCACCCACAGCCTCCAGCTGTCTTCCCAGAAACTGCTGGCCGGCAAAATGAGGAGGGGGGAGGGGGGCCGCCGAGCTGTTCCCTTTTTTTTGGCGGCCACCAACACCTCTCAGCTGCTCCACCAAAGTCACACGTTCACATGGTGGTAAATGGGAGGGAGATGGGAAGAGGAGGGGAAGGAACCAAGCCATTCCCCATTCCCATCTCAGATAGTCTCTCCGAAAAACAGAAGCCTCCCAGCAGGAGATACAAAGCCTCTCAAACGGTCCTCTCACTCCTCCGTAGATCACTCGCTCACACAATAGGAGGAAGGAGGGGGGGTAGGGGAGCCGCCGCCAAACTCTTCTCCCTCGCAACGGACTCTCATCCAAGCCGGCTCCACACTCCATCAAAGCCGAGAGGGGTGGAGCACGCCGTCACAATCCCCTGACTTTATTTGCTTCCTTTGCTCATTCCGGAAGGAGGAAAATCAACAGATATATCTCGGGACAGCCAAGATGTTCCGCCGCCAGAATCCCCGGGGTCCTAGATGTTTTTCGACCCCCAGGGGAAGTCTCTAGCCATCCCCCCATCAGACGCCGGCTACTCCCACAGAGGTACGTCTGCCATCTTGCGCATGCTTTCTTAGGGCTAACATTTGGCTGGATTCACGTGTGCTGACTACAATGTGATTTTTTTGTTTGGCTTGGTAAGTTGTATAAATGCAACCAACTGTGGTTTATTTAGCAATTTACTCCTTTCCACAATGTATAAATTGTATTGCAATGCAAGAGATTCATATAGTTCAGTGCAGTGCTACTTCACTGATACAGAATTCCCCAACTCCAAAGTGAATTTAGAATTTCTAGATGGTAATGTATTTAGTGCTGAGTTATTTTGTCATATCTATTATTTCATACATTGCTTAACATACATGATAGCAGAAAGGATGTTCTGCTATGATGTATAAGTGAATATTCTAAAAGTTAAGAATAATGATGCTACTTTGTGTGCTTCAAAAACGAGATATACAATCCTAGTCCTGATTCTTTTTCACAATTAGCTCATGTTTTCACATTCTGACAGGTTATCTTGGCTTTGGAAATCTGCAAATTCAGTTTTGAGCTGTGAATATAGGCTTCTGTATCCTGCAAATTTTAGGCAGTTTAGTGTGCATTTACATGAAGCAAAGTGAAAATGACTTTTTAAAAAAACTATATTGTTCCCTAAGCATCATGCCTCTCTTTTGAAAATGTGGATGACTAGGTGAGAATTTTACTGATAACCATTGTAAAGTTTTGGTGCAACATTCAGCACAGATCGTGTGCTAGACCTAACCTTTGTGCTCTGCCTTCTTCAGTGCAAAGGATAGGAACAGGGCTACTTCACACATAGTTGAAATTTGCCTAGTGATTTCACACTACAAGTTGTAATGGAAAGGTGGTATTTTTCCCAAGGCAGATTTGCAACAAGGCCTCATTTCACTAAATATTGTCTTATACATTCATATTTGTATTAGCAGTGATAGCAATTATATACCTTACCTCCTGCAAGCCTTTTTTAAAATTGCATTTCAATGAATTTATTTATTAAGCGTTAGTATCTCCTCGGAAAAATAATTATGAGTTCAACATTTTTAAAACTTCAGTTGCATTATTAGGGCTTCCAGTGATTACTATGGGTGTATTTCATCAAGTATATTGATGGGCTGGTTCTTAACAATCTTGTCCAAACAGCATAATTCAAAGGCATGAAATGTCAGAATCCAAGAAAATAAATATTTTATAATTAAACCTGCAGCGAATAGAAGAGTTGCAGGAAGATCAACTAACTCTTGTTTTTCCGCGAACATTTTCAAGCAGC
Organism: Bothrops alternatus; assembly: GCA_034064705.1. NCBI lineage: Eukaryota > Metazoa > Chordata > Lepidosauria > Squamata > Viperidae > Bothrops > Bothrops alternatus. Next base: position 38,269,089 of record JARGCV010000112.1, read on the forward strand.
AACAGTATTAACTTCGCTGTTTTCCAGGGAAGCCGAGCGGACATACGTAAGAGGCGGGACGGGGCAGATAGTCTCCAATTAGAAGAGCGAGTCTAGAGGAGACGAGGCTCCGTAGCCTAGCAACAACCTCCCTTCCGCTCTGTTGGGCTGAGAATCGGGGAGGCGAGGCTGTCCTCGTCTGATGTCACGTGAAGGACAGATTCCGCCCTCATAGCGCAATCCCGGCCATGTTATTTCCTTCTCGCTCCCTTCCTTCCTCTGTTACGGTGGCCGCAAGTGGCTCGGGGCCAGTTATCGGCTCTCCGCTTTCTTGACAGGTGAGCGCGTCCCATCTCTGGCCTTTACCATGGATGGGCTCAAGAAAGAACCCAGTTCTTCTCGGGTGCGGTTCCTGGCGCTGAGGACTCGGGGCGTCGGCTTGCGTTTTTCATGTCTTACAGTAGATGGGGAAGGAGGCATTAGCGATGCCTCACCTCCCATCGGTCCTTTTGGGAAGGTTTTCTGGAAGTCCGGTCGAGGGTGGCTCTTGATCGCTCCTTGATGCAAGAGGGAGATCCTAAAGACAACGTTGCTTGTAGGGACACTCGAAAAAGGCCCGCCTCGACAATTGTGGGCTGCAGAGTCTCTTGCAAATGGTCTTGGCTGTAGCGCTTCCTAGCGTGAAACCTGAGGAAACGAAGCCTTCATGGGGCAGGTAGTAAATGCCTTATCCCACACAAGTAGGGCCATTTGGGTTTTTTTTTTTTTACCTACAGTGAGAAAATTATCCTAAAATGCCCCTCTGTTCTTTTCAGTGGCGTGATTAAAAGTCCCGTGATCAGAAGGAGACGGCGGTTATGTTGGGAAATCGCTTCCCTTCTGTACTTTCAGTTGGTGCATGACCAAGTTATCCCTGGGGCAAATAAGCCAAACTGATTAAAATCACTGGACTGTCAAAGAACGGTTCAACAACTTATGTATGTCCTTTTTGTTTCATTTTTCACGTGGAAAATTCCTGCCCTCCCCAAAGAGATAATCAAGCTATTTAGTTTGCTGCTCTGCCTGTTTTTGTTTTGATTAAATTGAGTTTTTAAAAGTATTTTTTCCCCTTCTATCTGTGCAGTTAAGTGTAAAAAGTGGCCTAGGTGACATAAGCTGTGTGTAGGTGGGTAAGAGAGCAAAAGAACTTTTTTTAGCAGATTATGAAAACAATCAGATTTTTAAAAATTCTTTTTCTTCTTTAACAAGATGAAAAATTGTAGGCTATATTTAACGCAGGGGTTCTCAACCTTGGCAACTTTAAGACTTGTGGACTTCAACTCCCAGAATTCCTCAGCCAGCTTTGCTGGCTGAGGAATTCTGGGAGTTGAAGTCCACAAGTCTTAAAGCTGCCAAGGTTGAGAACCCCTGATTTAACGCATGACACAATATTTTAAAAGTTCAGTATCTAAAAGCAATTTTTAATTGAAAACTAAAAAAGTAAAGAACTACCCTGACTTTTGTTTTCAACAAAACAAAACCCATGATTAATTGTAATTAAAGATGCAGTATTTTTCTCCCCCCAATCCCATAAACTATATTATAGACCCACTCAAAAGTATGTGCTTTCACTCTGTAAATCTTGCATTTTATAGTTCTCAATTGGATGTAATGAATATAGGAATCTGTTATGCTACCGTATATTATACCCAACTACCTTAGTTGCTCTTCATAGTATTGATCAGAATAAGTTCAATTTCAAACACTAAATAAAAGTGGTTTAAAACTCTGTTTGAATTCTTTTGCACATCATAATGTGCTCATTATTAAATATTTCATATATACTATGACTTATGTTTTGACATATATAGTTTTGTTGTATTGTTTCAGTGAATTATTTTCAGAAGTTCCATATTTATTAGTGGCACAATTAAGAAGCTGGGTTTATTTCTTTAAGGAGATATATGGTCAACCGCCCCTGGCAAATTGTTCCAGTGGTTATGTAAAGGTTTGCCTTAACTAGATCTCCCAAGAAAGCAGAAATCTTGAAATAGGCATTGTCTCAAAAGGAACTTTTATTGAGAGTTAGTGATAGTAATAGAGCAAAGCAAGGTCTGAAGAATTTGAGTGTGAAAGGTTACATTATAATGCCCATTCAGGACTCCTCCTCTCAGTGTCCAACTGTCCGGTTGAAACCCAGCCAATCCATAGATGTTAGGTTGTTTTGAGAACCTAGTGATTTAGCACCCATCTCGAGGTCTCTCTTGCTTTTGTTTCCCAACAGTCCCAGGCTCTGTTGTCTGGAGATAAGGCAGATGTTTTCAGGCCACATTCCTTTCTCATGAAATGAGGGCGTTTCAAAGAGGACAGAGCAGAGCCAGGCAAATACATTCCCCAGGCAAGCAGCTCACCTCCCACCAGAATGGCAGACCCTGAAAAGGAATACACAGGCAAAGCAATAACATGCAGACAAATACATCGGAGGGATTATAAGATTTATCATAGTTCAACTTTATTATAGCTTAAACAATAATTTCAAAATTCTAACAAAATAGTTGTACAGAATTGTTTCTTAATGGAAACAGAATTGCTACAAGTTAGTGATCAATGGCATCTACTATCTAGATTACTGGAAAATTGCAGTTTTAAATAGCATCAAGTATATATGTGGTTAGTTTCTGTATGATTATTTCTATAGATTTATTTGAATAAGACTATAGGTTTTTTTTCCCAAGACTTACAAATACGTGTATCAGCTAGAATTATACTAAGTGGGGATAACATTGTTAAAAAAGTAAAATTATGCATAATTGAATTAAAAAGTTGAGCATTTAATTGATGCTTCTGAAAGTAATGTGGAATATACAAATTAAAAATATTAGCATTCATTATTTCAATAGATATGATGATTAAATGTAGGATAAAACAAACTATTCCAGAACTAGCAACATGGTACCCTTACATTTGAATAGCCAATGGCAAGAGATTGTGGAAATTGTAATATACTACGGTATATCTGAAAGTATCTACTTTATCCTCCTGGTCTATTTTTTATGAATATGTTAATACTTCCTATAACCATGATGGTACAGTTGCCAATATATTGTATTAACATTGGGAGATCCAGATGGAGTTTCACCCATGAACCATGAAAGTTCATTGGGTAATTGAGCCAATCTCCCTCTCATAGTTCTACCTAATGTTTTGGTAATTGTGGGGAAAAAATATTTGTGACAAAAATGTAAATATGATCATCTTATTATATGCACATCCAGATAAAGAGAAGTGCAAAGGAAGATTAGATATTAATCTAGATCTGACAGGCATAATGCATGTTGGAAAGAGGTTACAAATGGATTGTTTCCCAGTATTTATGTTGTGATATTCAGGTTTGGGGAAAAAACCCCAAATTGACTGAGAAGGGAACTATAAATGCAGCAAATTCAAAGTAACAAATTTATTTTTTAGAATTATATGCCATCATCTTACACTTTGAAGTGACTCTGAGCGGCAGAGTAATAATAACACATATTTTATTATGTAATAATACATACAGATAAGAACAATTATAAAAATAGATTTAAATTACAAAAGCATATGTTAATGACTTGTTCTCGGTTTGTTGGGGTATTTTGCATGAAACCTTTTGACGAGCCTGTCAGCACCTCACTGGATTTCACCCAGGTGGCTTCAGACAACAGGTATCCCTTCCATTGTACTATGTACTACAATTTCCCTTTAAAAATTCTAGAATCAAGAATACGTTTCAATAGTGGGTCTGTCCCGCAACTATGAGGGGCCCAGATGCGTTCTTCAGGAGAGGTCTTAAAGTGGAGCCCCGATAAGGTTTCAACAAGCTGCAATGGAAGACTGGGTGAATTCTCCCTAAAAGTCTAGGGAGTTTTAGTTCTACGTTGACGGGGTTGATGATCCTTACTATGGGGAAAGGCCCCAAGAATTTTAGTCCCAATTTCTTGCTGGGCAATTTGAGGCGTAAATATTTAGTTGACAAATAAACCTTTTCCCCAACTTGGAATGTTGTTTGGGGAGCCCTCTTTCTATCAGCCTGCTTTTTATAGGTTTCAAAAGTCTTTTTTAAAGCCGTTTTTGTTTTTCTCCAAACTTCTTCCCACCCCCTCACTCATTGGTCAAGTGTCTGGGAAGCCGAGGGCACCTGAGGGTATTCAGGTATTGGGCTGAACTCTTTTCCTGTGGCCACTCTGAAAGGCATGTAGCCAGTGCTGCTGTGCACAGAATTATTGTACGCCACCTCCGCAAAAGGGAGGAGGTCAGTCCAGTTCATCTGCTGGTAAGAAACGTAGCATCTAAGATATTGCTCCACCATTTTGTTAGCGGATTCTGCAGCCCCATTGGTGGCAGGATGAAAAGCAAATGATAAACCTTGAGATGATCCAATTAATTTAAGAAAACTCCAAAACTTTGCTGTGAACTGTATCCCCCTGTCTGAGATTATTCGCTTAGGGGCGCCATGCAGCCGGTAGATACGTTTAAGGAACAATTTGGTCAGTCATTGGGCAGATGGGAGTCCTTTGCAGGTGATGAAATGAGCCTACTTCGAAAACAGGTCTATCACTAGACAGGGATGTCCATTATCCCCTTTGTTGTTTGTTTTAACTTTGGAGGTTTTATTGAATAGGATAAGAGCTGCAGATGACTTAAAAGGTATACAGATTAGACAACACGACTATGATGATTTGCTTGTGACACTGACTCAACCATTACAGTCAGCTAAGAGATTGATGGAGATAATTAGAAATTATGGGAGGGTATCAGGCTTTAAATTAAATATATCTAAGACAAAGATGTTAGTTAAGAATTTAGATATTAATTCAAAACAGGATTTGGAAAGAATAACAGGTTGTGAGATAGTTAAGAAAATTAAATACTTAGGAATTGATATTGAAGCCTCTAATGGGAAGTTATATAAAAATAATTATGAAGTTTTGTGGAATAAGATACAGATAAAATTGGAGAATTGGAAAAAATTACAATTATCTATGCTGGGTAGGATAGCGGCAGTTAAAATGAATGTATTGCCAAAATTTTTATTTCTTTTTCAAATGTTACCTATACTTAAAAAGGATGCGAATTTGGAGGAGTGGCAGAAGGGTATTAATAGATTTATTTGGAATGGCAAGAAACCGAGGGTTAAATTAAAAATTATTCAGGATACAAGGGAAAGAGGTGGTTTGAAAATGCCCAATTTTAAGTTATATTACCATGCTGCTGTTTTAGTAGCGATAAGTGATTGGGTTAATCTAACTAATGACAGAATATTGAATATTGAAGGGTATGGTTTACTATATGGTTGGCATGCATATTTAGTTTATGATAAAAAGGTGGATAGGAGTTTCAAAGAGCACCTACTGAGAAGTGCTCTGTTGCGTGTTTGGAAAAAGTATCAGTATATATTAAATGAAAAGATTCCTGTGTGGACGGTCCCCAGACACGCAATAGAGAATATAAATAGAGTACAAGTTCAAGATGTGGTGCCCTATGAGAAACTCCTAATTAAAGAAGGGAATTTGTTATTATTAAAGTCTTTGAACATGCTAAGTGAGGAAGGAATAGTCCATACTTGGTTTTCATATTTACAATTGCAGACTAGATAGAAAAAAGATTTGAAGATGGGTTTATCTCAAATAGATGAAAATTTAATTTAATTAAACAAGTTAGAGACCAAAGGTCTATGCATATTAAAAGATTATATAATGTATTCATAGAAATTGATTCTGAAACTGAACTAGTTAAGGACTGTATGATAAAGTGGGGACAAAATTTTGGACAACTAATCATGATGGAAACTTGGGAGAGGATCTAGGTGAAAAATGTAAGATTTACACAAGCGCAACATCTAAGAGAAAATTTTTATAAAATGTTTTATAGATGGCATTTGGATACGAAAAAATTATCTTATATGTACCCCAATTTACAATCTAAGTGTTGGAGATGTGAATGTATGGACGCTACTTATTTTCATGTATGGTGGACTTGTAGAGAAATCAAGGCTTTTTGGATAAAAATATGGTGGATACTTCAAAATATTTTGAAAAAACGGATTGAATTTTCACCACAGTTGTTTTTGTTAGACATTATAAAAGACTGCACCACCATAGAGACGAACTTAATTTTGAACTTGATTACAGCAGCAAGACTGTTGGTGGGACAATATTGGAAGAAGCCAGAATTACCATCTATTGAAGAATGGACTTTGAAAGTAATAAATTTGGCAGAAATGGCTAAAATATCCGCATATTTGAAGGATCACTCAAATGAAAAATATATGTTGGACTGGAAAAAATGGATAGAGTATATACAAGGGAAATATCAATCTAAGAAATTGCACTTAGCATATAGTTAAATTTTTATATGTTGGATTGAAAATTATACTTAAATTTTTATTAGGATTCATATAATAATTTCGTTTAGTTTAGTGGGTTTTCTTGTGTTTTACCCTGTATTCACTTTGGGAAGTCGGGGGGTGGGTCGGTGGGTGGGTTGGGGGGTGTCATAAGGTACTCAACTGCAATATTGGTATTACATATAGAATCATATTTTTTTTATAAAAGAGGGGTTGCTCGGGCAGTACCTCGGAACCACATCTGGAGGGGGTGGAGATTGAGTGAAGGATTGGAGGGAAGTAGGGAGGTTGTAGGAGAAGGGTGGAGAGAGAGGAGGGAGAGAAGGTGAAGGATAGAAGTAGGGAGGAAGGAAGAGGGGGATGTGGTGGAGGGGGTGCTGCTGAGCAATACCCATAATTATTTTAATTATTTCATGTAAGTTTTTACGCTTTGTTTTGTGTTGGAAAAAGTTTTTAACGATTGTGCTCAGTTGAGTTGTATTTAATTTGATTTTTGTTGTTTATATTTATAATTATAAAACTAATAAAATATCTTCAAAAAAAAAAGAAAACAGGTCTATCACAGTCCAGATGACAGTATTTCCTCTACTTCTCCAGCATGGGTGGATGGAGAATCCACCAATGGGTTGTGACAGCCTGTCACCCAATCACAGACTAGGTCCGAAATTTAGCTCCGCCTCCTGGCTTCCTTCCCCAGTTTTTTCCTAGTCTGAAGCCCAAGAACAGCTCTTCCCGGTAGCTCCAGGAAGAAAAGGTTTTTTTGGTTTTAAGAACTGGTAATCTTTAATCCTTTTTTTAGTTAGCTATTGGAAATACGAAATTTAGAATTTTTTAGTTTAAAAGTACCGGATTTTTTCGACGATCTTCCTTTGGAGACTACATCCTCGCCCCGGGATCGTCGGGAGGCCGCCCAGGCCCGGGGCCTTGGGAGTCATGGGGGGAAACATCCCCGGACTCCCGGACGGCCTCCAGAAGACGACCAGGACCCCACAGGCGTCGAAGGAAGCAGGCCGAGGCTCGATCGTCGACGCGGAAGGGCGTAGGAGCGCCCCAACCAAACGCAAGTGGGGACCCTGGGACGGGGAGGAGGCCGCCGGGGGCGGCAAGTAGTTAGACCGCTCACAAACCGGAGCGGGTAGATCGGAGCCCGTTGAAACGAGGCTCCGCGTGGTCGGGAGCACAGAGCTCCGACCAAAAAATTGGCGTGGCGGCCATCTTGTTTAAGGGGAGGTCCCAGCCACTGGCGCGAAGCGCCATATTGGAAAGGGGGTGGTCCCCAGCCGTCCGCGCCTGGCGATTGGTGCTCTCCGCAGGGCGCGAAAATATCCCTTTGAAGAGGGGGAGCGCGCGGGAACTCTTTGTCTCTTTGTCTTCCCGTCTGGGGCCTAGACCCAGGGAAGGCCTTGTTGACGAACAGCGAGTGAGCGGAGCCACTGAGCGATCACCCTAAACCGGGCGGTTGCACCGGAGGGTGAGGAAGGGAAGTTTTTTTGTTGCCCCTTCATTCCGGAGGTGCGCTGCGTGCAAAGCCATTCCAGCGCCGGCACCAGGCAGCACAGGGGGAAGCAGGAGGGCACAGCAGAGGGCGGAGGAGACACGAGCCGCCGGTTTTTTTCCCCTCGGCTTCGTCGCGCAGGCTAGGGAAGGCCTCCCTTAGGCACTGCCGACCCCGGCCTCGCCTGCCTAGATTCTGGGACATAGTCCCTGCTTGAGCATGGCCATGGCAGAGGGCACTCCGGCCCAGGGCTCAGGCCCCCCCGTCGCCGCCACGCCGAACGGAGGAACAGGGGGGGGCAAGAAGAAGGCAAAAACAAAGCACCTAACTGAGCCATCGAAGTCAGCGGAGCGTCAGGCCATAAGGAGACACCAGGCCTTGGAAAAGGAGTTTGCCAAGGCTCAGCGCAGGGCTGTAGGGACAGAGAGATCTGACCTGGCACTCCTGGAGACTCCCAGCTCCCTTGGGCCGTCAGAAGCGGAGCAGGGATCCAGGGAATGGATCCCCAGGGGTGGAACGGATGAAGACCTCTCCCCTATATCGGTGCCCTCTTCACCAGCACACTCTGAACCCACAACCAGCCAGGAGGAGGCTGGACACAGAGGTAGGAAGAGAGCGAGGTCGGGTAAGTGTTTTTCTCAGCTTCACTCCCTCCTACAGGAAACCCTGAAGCAGCTCCGATCATCCAGGAGTGAGTCGCCCTCCCCTAGGGCTCGCAAGCCACGGAGACATGCTCCCAGGGGGGGGAATGAACTGTTCCATGACTCTGACGCGTCTGAGTTTTCCCCACAGGCGTCAGATGAGGAGCAGGGGGAATGGGAGGACGAGGGAGCCGTGCTGTCAGGAGCTGAGGAGACAGAACAACAGACAGCACAGGCCCCAGGTCTTTTCGACCACACCTTCTTCCTTTCCCTCTTGCCAAAGGTTTGTGCGGCACTCGATATGCCGGCTAAGACAAAGGAGGTCAGGCCACCCTCCTCAGAGGAGGAGGATGCCAAAAACCCACTAATGTATTCACCGGTGTCTGAGGTAATACAGGTGCCCTGTACCAAGGTCTTCAGGTCGTCGGTACGGGACCAGTGGGCAAACCTGGGGGCCATACCATCACCTAGCGGTGTGGAAAAGAAGATGTTTAATGTCTGTAACCCCCTGGCATCACTTATAGAGGTGCCTCAGGTCGATGATCCACTAATTTCTCTGTTTGCTTCCTCAGCCATCCCAGGAGACATGTCAGAGGCAATGAAGGCAGAGGAGAGGAAGGCAGAGCTCTCTCTCCGCAGAGTGCACCACTCATCAGCCTGGGCCATTAGGGCCGCGTCTACTGCTTCTGTTTTCTCCAGGGCAGTGATCAGGTGGCTGCGGGAGCTCCAGACGAGCGTACCGCCAGAGCAGGTACGCATACGACAGACTCTGACAAAGCTGCGCATGACGGCGGAATTCACGGCGGACGCCACCCTGTATGCTTCACGCTATTCGGCCAGAGCCATCGCAGGTACAGTAGCAGTTAGGAGACTAGCATGGCTAAAAAATTGGAAAACAGACCTGAAATCCAAGTGGCGCCTCGCCACAGCTAAGTATTCAGGATCAAAACTATTTGGGGCGATCCTGGATCCTTACGTGATTGAGGATAAGACCAAAAGAAAGGTGCTAGCGCACCCCTCGAGGAAGTCAGACAGGGGAGGTCAGGAATTCCGCAGACAGGGCCCCCGACAGAGCGGGGGTGGAGAATGGAGGCAGCCCTTTCAGGGAGGACGATCCTGGGACGGACCCAGAAACGCGCGCGCCTTTTCGTACAGACAGGAGCGCGGCCAGGATCGTCCAGCCTCTGGCAGGGGTCAACCTTCCAAACGCTCCTTTAGAGGGGGGGAGGTCGCCCCTACAGACGCTCCAAATGACGCCCAGGACAGCCCCATAGGGGGTCGTCTGACGCTGTTCAGCGAAGCGTGGCAGACGACCACAACGGACGCCTGGGTCAGGGAGACAGTATCCCAGGGTCTAGCAATAGAATTTTACTCGATTCCACCAGACAACTTCAGAAGGTGCCCGGTATCATGCAACAGGACCAAGGCGGGCCTTCTAGATCAGGCCATAGATCACCTGAGGGACATAAGAGCCATAGAGGCAGTCCCCCCAGAACAGGAGGGCCGGGGATATTACTCCATCCTGTTCCTGGTACCGAAGTCATCGGGGGATTGGAGAGCCATTCTCGACCTCAAACGCCTCAACCGTTATGTAGTGTACAGGAAATTCAAAATGCAGTCCCTCAGATCCATCCTGGCCAGCATTCGGAGAGGAGACATGCTATCCTCCATAGACCTCACAGAGGCCTATCTACACATTCCGATAAGGCCGGATCACAGAAGGTTTCTCAGATTCTGTTACAGGGGACGACACTACCAGTACAGGGCCTTACCATTCGGCCTGTCCTCAGCACCCCGAGTCTTCACGAAGGTACTGGCGGCACTGGGAGCGCACCTACGCATGATTCCGGTAAGGGTCCAATGCTACTTGGACGACATCCTGATCCTGTCGAGCTCACACCAGGCAGCTCTGACGGACATTCAGATCACCATAGACACCCTCCAGACCCATGGCTTCTCAGTAAATCACAAGAAAAGCCAACTCGCCCCATTAAGGAGGCTCCTCCATCTGGGAGCCATCATAGACTCAGAACAGGGCATGGTATATCTTTCACCGGAGCGTCAGGAGAGCCTACAGAAGCTCGTACGACTGGTGGCTCAAAAAAGAGTGGCCCCCATAGTCCAACTCTCTCAGCTCCTGGGAAAGATGATATCATGTCTGGGCATTGTTCCGTGGGCAAGGCTCCACTCCAGAAGCCTCCAATGGCTTCTACTCCCTTACCAGAGGCAGAACCAGAGCGCGTCGCTCAAGAGGGTCAGGGTCCCACCTCAGGTCATAGCATCCCTCAGATGGTGGAGGTCAGGCGCCCTAAGAAGGGGCACCCCGCTCAGGGAACCAGACAGGATCACGGTCACGACCGACGCAAGCCTGTTCGGGTGGGGGGCCCACTCCGAGGACAAAATAGCCCAAGGGAGGTGGAACACGGAGGACCTACGGCACAGGATCAATTGGCTCGAACTGAGGGCCATACACCTGGCCCTGCGAAAATTCTCAGCCCATTTGTCAGGGAATCATGTGCTAGTCCTGACGGACAATGTAACAGCAAAGGCACACGTAAATAAGCAGGGCGGGACCAGGTCAGCGGCACTCATGAGGGAAGCCAGGGACCTGGGCCTGTGGGCAGAACAGCACCTGGCCTCGCTCAGGGCAGAACACATATCGGGGGAGGCAAATCAACAGGCAGACTCCCTCAGCAGAACAACGGTAGACCACGCAGAGTGGAGACTGGCCCCGAAACTGTTCGAGGCAATTTCGGACAGGTTCGGCCGGCCCTGCCTGGACCTCTTCGCGTCTCCAGCAAACACTCAAACTCAACGTTTCTTTTCCAGGTTCCAGACCCGGGGAGCGGAGGGGACGGACGCGCTCAGATGCAGGTGGCCCCAGGGGCTGCTGTACGCCTTCCCCCCTCCGCCCCTAATACAGGCAACAATTCGCAAATTGATTCTGGAAGAGGCGGAGATGATACTAATCGCCCCATACTGGCCGAGACGCCCATGGTTCGCAGACCTGGTAGACCTATCACTCTCGCCAGTGTGGAGACTCCCTCCGAGCCAGGTATCCCTGACCCAAGGGAAACTCCAACATCCAGACCCTCAATGGCTCCAATTAGCCGCCTGGCACTTGAGCGGGAGGGACTGAGCGGGCAGGCCTTCTCGGAGGAGGTCATCTCGGTCATACAGGATGCCCGTCGGCCCTCTACTAACAGGATATACGACGCCACCTGGAGGAATTTTTCCTCCTGGTGCAGCAGGCGGGGGTTAGAGCCTATGTCAGTTACCATTCCGGATATCCTCCAGTACCTGTGGGAGGGCATGGACAGGGGGCTGGCGATAAACACCATCCGTAGACAGGTAGCAGCCCTACAGACGGTCCTGGTCTGTGAGGATCGGGGAAGCCTGTCTCAGAACCCGGCAGTGAGCGCGTTCCTAAAAGGGGCCGCCAACAAACGGCCGCCAACGGTTCACCGTTTCCCATCCTGGGACCTACACACGGTGCTACAGGCCCTAACGGCGGCTCCGTTCGAACCACTGGGAACCAGCTCACTCCGTTTTCTGACGCTGAAGGTGGCCTTCCTTGTGGCAATCACCTCGGCGAGACGGATTTCCGAGCTGGGGGCCTTGTCGGTCCGTCCGGACCTGCTCTCGTTCGGAGAGGGCAGGGTGACCCTGAGGCTTGACCCAACCTTCATTCCCAAGGTCAACACATGGTTCCACAGGGCTCAGGAACTGATCCTTCCGGATTTCTGTCCAAATCCCACACACCGTTTGGAAAGACAGTGGCACACTTTAGACGTGCGCAGGGCTCTGCGACACTACGTTGACAGAACAGCAACTTTCAGGAGATCAGAGGCGCTATTCTTTTCCTATCATCCCTCTTCCAGGGGTCTGAAGGTATCCTCTTCGACCATTGGAAGATGGATCAGGGCATGCATAGCCAAGGCATATGAGTCATTGGACCGGCAGGTGCCAAGTAACATTACAGCTCACTCCACAAGGAGCGCGGCCACATCGGCAGCTTGGCGCACGCAGGCTCCGCTGGAGGAAATATGCAGAGCGGCCACGTGGGCCTCTCCGTCCTCCTTTATTAGGAACTACAAGATAGACCAATTTGCTGCAGCTGAGGGGTCGTTTGGCAGGAGGAGCTTGCAGCAGATAGTGGAGTCCTAGTAAGAGATAGCCTAGACTCCCACCCAAAGGGACTAATGAGGGCTTGGGTACGTCCCATTGGTGGATTCTCCATCCACCCATGCTGGAGAAGAAGCGTTGGACTTACCTGAACGCATTTTCTCAGCATGGGGGGATGGAGAAGCCACGCCCTCCTCTAATTTGTCTAGGCAGGAATTCTCTTACAGGACACGGAAAGGGAGCTACACGGTCCGACCTGATGAGGAGCTTCGCACTAGGAAAAAACTGGGGAAGGAAGCCAGGAGGCGGAGCTAAATTTCGGACCTAGTCTGTGATTGGGTGACAGGCTGTCACAACCCATTGGTGGCTTCTCCATCCCCCCATGCTGAGAAAATGCGTTCAGGTAAGTCCAACGCTTCTTTCAGGTAGGTCTATTATAAAGTCCATAGCTATTTCTTCCCATAGTTGAGAAGGGTCTGCCATGGGTTGCAGTAACCCAGGGGTTTTCCCTGGAATTCTTTTCATTGTGGCACATACAGTACAACTTTTTACATAGTTTTCCACATCCCTTTTCAGCCCCAGCTGCCAAAATTGCTGGCGGGTGAGGTATAGGGTTTTCAAATATCCAAAGTGTCCAGCCTGTTTTACATCATGGCTGTGTTTGACAGCATTAAGACAGAGGGCTTCTGGCAAATATAGTTTCCCCCCCCTTTGTAAGCCAAGCCATCCCTGCACGTTAGGGAGGGTTGATTATCTTTGAACCATTGATCGGCGAGGAGCTCTCGTTTTATTTTCTTTACCCCAGGGTCATCAGGATTGGGGACCCTGCGAGGCGTAAATTGAGTGGCAGTTTGTGGATTGGGGATAAATGCCTCATTAACCTCCTCCCATTTGCTTTTGTATTGGGGTAACCGGGATAGCGCATCAGCTAGGAAGTTTTTTCCTCCTGGTATGTACTTTAGAATGTAGTTGAAGCGGTTAAAGTACTGTGCCCACCGCACTTGCTTTGGGGGCAATTTGTGGGGAGTTTTCAGTGCTTCTAGATTTTTGTGATCTGTCCATACCTCAAATGGCACCTTGCTCCCTTCTAGATAGTGCCGTCAGTTTAATAGAGCCCACCTAATCGCAAAGGCCTCTTTCTTCCAGATTGCCCATCTCCGCTCACTTTCAATCAATTTCTTAGAGGTGTAGGCACAGGGTTGCAGGACCCCACTTTTGTTCTTTTCTAGTAACACAGCTCCAACTGCCACATCGCTGGCATTGGCTTGAATCACAAAGGGCTCCCCTGGGCAGGGGTGCTTTAGGACCGGTTCAGCAACAAATAATCTCTTTTTATTGTATTTTTAGATATTTTTTGTTTGGGATTTTTATTGTAATGTGTTGTTTATACATATGTTGTTAGCCGCTCCGAGTCTCCGGAGAGGAGCGGCATACAAGCCCGAACAAATAAATAAATAAATAAATAAATAAATTCCCAAAAGCTGTTTGACAGTTCATCGTCCATGCTAGTGATTGGCCCGGTCGTGGCTTCCCTCCTCCTTTGCCTGTTTTGAGTAGTTCTGTAAGGGGTAGGGAAATCTCGGCAAAAGAGGGGATGAATTGACGATAAAAGTAGGCAAAACCCAGAAAGCTCTGGAACTGTTTGCGAGTCTTTGGGGCTGCCATTCAATTATAGCTTTCACCTTGGCTGGATCCATTTCAATGCCCTCGTTGGAAATTCTGTAGCCAAGATAATCTAATTGGGTCTGGTAAAATTCATATTTTGACAATTTGGCATAAAGCTTGGCATTCAATAGTTTCTTTAACGCTTCTCTCACCAGCTTTATGTGATCAGTCATATTTGTGCTGTATATCAGGATATCATCAAGATACACCAAAACCGGCTGTTCTTTAAACTTCCTGCTTTTCCTATCCTGAATCTCGGCCATGGCGTACCGCGGGCAAGGCCAGAAGGTGCAGAAAGTGATGGTGCAGCCTATCAACCTCATTTTTCGGTACCTACAGAATAGGTCCCGGATTCAGGTTTGGTTATAGGAACAAGTAAAAATGCGGATAGAAGGCTGTATCATTGGTTTTGATGAATATATGAATTTGGTTCTGGACGATGCTGAGGAAATTCACTCTAAAACAAAATCAAGAAAACAGCTGGGTCGAATCATGTTAAAAGGAGACAATATTACTCTTCTGCAAAGTGCTTCCATCTAGAAAATACCTAGTGTTCCTGTTGTAATATTAACATTTAATCTTTTTAAAAAATTGTTAGCTTAATGCTATCATTTCTGATTTGGTATCTGAGGTAAGAATGAAGACAGCAACTTAGTTCATGCTTCTGTAATTTTCAATAACTTTTTTACACTGGTGTGTAACTATTTCTTTACAAATAAATGTTTTTTGTTAATATAAAAAAAAAAGATACACCAAAACCCCTTTGTACAAGTGATCATGTAGGACCTCATTAATCAACTGCATAAATACGGCTGGTGCCCCCTGTAGTCCAAATGGCATGACTTTGAACTGATAGCTTCCCATAGGACAATTGAAGGCAGTTTTCCACTCGTCTCCCTCTTTTATTCTCACCCGGTAATATGCCTCTCTCAGGTCTAATTTAGTGAAGACACTCACCCTAGCCAGATGGGTTAATAAGTCCTTTAGGAGGGGGAGGGGATATTTATTTTCCACACTCACAGCGTTGAGACCCTTATAGTCTATGCAGAGATGAAGAGATCCATCTTTTTTCTCTTTGAACAACACAGAGGCTCCCTGTGTTTGGCCCGTTCGGTGAACCCCCTCGCTAGGTTTTTGTTCACATATCGCTGAATCTCCTCCATTTCAAGGGGGGACATAGCATACATTCTCGGGCATGGGAGTTTGGCTTCTGGCACCAGTTCGATGGAGCAGTCATTGGGCCTGTGAGGGGGCAGGGCATCACATTCTTTTTCACTAAATGCTTCCGCCAGGTCCCGGCATTCATTGGGGATGAGTGGTTCGCTCGACCGCAGTGAGACAGCCATGTGCACTCGCTCATTGGGTGACCTAAGATGTCCTGCAACATCGGTTGAATCAGTGGGAGGTTTAGGCCCTATAGGTAGTCTCACAGTTCTCATTCCTTTCTCCCACCAGGCTTCCATTTGTCCAACCAGGCTAGCCCTAGGATCAGTCTCAGTCATTTTTGGAGCCACTAGGAAATAAATAAACTCCCATTGCATACCTATTTCTAGACGTAAGGGCTCAGTTACTTGTGTGACAAGAGTCCCTCCCATCAGGGAGCCATCGGCTTGCTCAAACCTCACAGGTTTGAAAAGCTGTTTTGTCCGTATGCCCATTTTCATGGCAAACGGCAGACTAATAATGCAGGGGGTGCATCCAGAATCAATTAGCACGTTTAAGTCCATTTGTGCCCCAGACTTAGGGATTATAAGTTTGGCGGCCAGTGAAAAAGGCGGGATTTCTCGACTCACCATCGGGTCATTCTCTCCTTCATCGTCGCTGTCAAAAGAGGGTAGAGCAGGGGCAGGTTCACCTGTTGTGATTCCGTGCCAGCCTGTGCTCGCAACAGCTGAGTCGGAGGAATCTGAGGAGGAGGTGGAGGCATTTGAAGGGCCATCAAGGGCAGAGGGAGGCTCGGATAAATTACAGGACTCACGGTTTGATGCAGAGCCTGGGCCCTCCAGTCATGTTCCTGATGAAGCTCAGCTGTGTGAGGAGAATGAGTTAGACTCAGAGGACTCACACCTGATGGACTTGCTAATTGATGCTCGCACACGTCAATTAATGAGAGTAAATCAGCAGCAGTCAATACGGCAACTCCAGAGTAAAAGGAGAAGGCAATGAGAGGCAACGCCTTGGGACTGCTGAATAAAGGGACAAGGTGTAGGCAGTGCTGGTTGCTGAAGGCAACAGTTTGCAAAGTGCTTCTTGGAATCCTCGTCTGTTCGTCTTGCTTGTGACTTCTCTTCTGTTTGCATCGCGTTTTCTTGGGGACTATTTTCTTCCTTTGGACTTGAGTTTTGCTGTTTGTGTTTTGGACTATTTGACAGGTTTGTCACCCATATTAAAAGGGGTTTGTTTTGTTTTAAAGTCTCCAGCCTATTGTATGAGTAGGGGTTTGGTCCTTATGCCTTTAACAAGGACGGCAATAGGCTGAGATAGAACACCACCCAGAATCCCAGCGTCCTCCTGTGTGGGGGTGTATTCTGGGCAACAGGTTCTTGCGTGACCTGGTTGGATTTTTCTCTCGTTAGCCGCTGAGCAGGTTTCCTTCTCGTCACTGGTTCCGGTCTGCTCTGCAGTTGGGGGTAGGAGACTGGACAGTTTGCCGCTCGATGTCCCTCTTGCCCACACCAAAAATACTTATTTGACAGGCCTGCAGGTGGTCTGGGTCTCTCAGCCATCGCAGTAGTTGGAGGTTTTCATGGGGGTGATTGCTGTCCAGGTTGCTCTGGCGGCTGCTTGGATTCAGGTGGGGGAGGCTTCTTATAGCGGGCGAGCTGAACGTCTAGCTTCACTGCTGCCTGGTACCATTCTTGCAGCTGATCAGGTATGGCTCGATAGATGCAGGCTTGAGAGAGGTGATCGTCTAATCCCTCAATGAAGTGATGGATTGGGGATTATTCAGGCCACCCCTCTATTCAACCTGCTGTCTTGCAAAATTCCCGCAAATACTCCAGGGTAGGCCTGCCGGCTTGTTTTATTTTGTGGATCTGTTCTCTTGCTTTAAGACCAACAGATGGGTCCTCAGATCTTTCCCTCAGCCCTAAGAGGAAGAGTTGGGGGTCCTCCAATTCGGGGGCTTGCTCATTATATAAATTGTTCAGCCATTCGGATGCTTCTCCCTCTAGGCTGGACGTAATCCCATCGACCATGGCCGTCCGGGTAGACATAGGCCCAGCAATTCAAATGAGAGTGCACTTCGTTGAGGAAAAAAAACAGCTTGTCTGGGTCCCCATCAAAGGTTGCTCTGAAAAGTGGTGCAATTATAGGTGTAGGGGCCCCCACTGTGGCTGTTGCTGCTGACCCCATCCTGGCTGCAGATTTATGCCCAGGGGTTGCACGTTCGGGGGCTGTGGCCAATCTCCCTGCTGTGGTCGGTCTCCCACAAGCTGCTGATCTCCTGGCTTCTGCACCACCCCAAGCTGTTGCATGGCCTCTATTAGCTGTGGCAAGCTCAGAGATTGCTGACCATCCATCTGCTTGGGAACCCAATCTCCCCATTGCTGCAGATGCCTCAGACTGGATTTCCCTCTCTCCAGGAATTGATTTCTGCTTTTCACCTCTGGGTTTTGAAATCTTTCTAGTGATTCACCCAAAACTTTGTTATCTCTCCATTCTGCTTTTGAAGTCTTTGCTCCCAGCTGGGAGGTCTGCCAGAGTTCTTTCTCCCTCAGCAGGCTGGCTGGCTGCCACTCCACTTCCTGGGGAAGCTGCTGCTGCTGAGGTGCTGGCCTCAAGCCATCATTCTCCTTCCATAATGAGATCTTCCCCGGATCTTTGTCAGTCTATCACCTTTAGTATAGGAATAGTGACCGAGGCCTGGGACCTCTTAATTGGTTTAAAAAATTTGTGGATCTTGGCATGATGTCATGTGTCTGACTAATGAAACACTTCAAAGAACTTTCAGGCATGGTTTAACCTAAAAAGCCTTTTTATTAGTGTAAGGGGGGGTCAGCACGGCATGGTGGATGCCAAGATCTGAATTTCCCTTCCTTTGCACATAACATTACAGGCATTTCCCCTCCCCTGTTTTGGGGTCATGATTCACATCTTCCAATTAACCTGGAGGCCAAAGATTCACTTCCGTTCCTTTTCCCGGGCGTTCCTTATAATTCTCCTCCCCTTTCTCTGTCATCTGAATTAACTCTAAAAATACCAGACAGTTCTGTCAAAGCAAGAATATTCAATATTAGCAGAGTTGACATATTCACTCAGTACTTTGTTGAAGCACCTTTGGCAGCAATTATAGCCTCGAGTCTTTTTGGATATGATGTGACAAGCTTTACACATCTAGATTGGGGCTTTTTCTGCCATTCTTTGCAAATCCTCTCAATTACAAAAAATAGAGGGACATATAACTAAGGCAGAATATCAGCAGATAGCCAGAATCTGCAAAGACAAAGTCAGGAAAGCAAAGGCTCAGAATGAACAAAGACTTGCAACAAAAGTCAAAGATAATAAAAAAAATTCTTTTAGCATATAAACAACAAGAAAAAAATCAAACACTAAAAGAGAGAAGACAGCAAGAAAATAACAGCAGCAGAGAGAAAGCAGAGCTGCTTAACTCATTCTTTGCATAGGTTTTCACACAAAAAGAAACTATAGCCCAACCTACCAAAAACATAACTGTAAAAGACAGACTAGAAATAAAAGTTAAAATAAGCAAAAAAAATATGGTAAGAACCTGTCTGATCTTGATGAATATAAATCACTGGGACCTGATGGCTTACATCCCAGAGTTCTAAAGGAGCTGGCAGATATCATCTCAGAACCATTGTACCATATCTTTCAAAAATCCTGGAGCACCGGGGAACTACCAGCGGTAGTTCTTCATCTTCAAAAAAGGAAAAAACAGACCTAGGAAACTACAGACCAATCAGCCTAACATCAATACCCGGGAACATGTTGGAAAAGATAATGAGAAAACAGATTGCGAACATCTAGAAACAAAGTAATAACTAAAAGTCAGCACAGGTTTGTTAAAAATGGATCATGCTAAACATTTATTTTATTCTTTGACAAAGTGACTAAATTAGTAGACCAGCGAAATGCTGTGGACATAGTATACTTAGACTTCAGCAAGGCATTCAACAAACTAGAATACAACCTACTTCTTAGTAAGCTAGAAAAAAGTGGGATAGATAGCATCACTATCAGATGGATTTGTAATTGGCTGACAAACCATACTCAACGAGTAGTTCTTAATAGTACTATGTCTACATGGAGGGAAGTAAGCAGTGGGGTACCATAAGGCTCAGTCCTAGGACCAGTACTCTTCAACATCTTCATAAACGATTTAGATGATGGAAGAGAAGGTGAACTTACCAAATTTGCAGATGATACTAAGCTTGACAGACTTGAACACTGGGCCCTATCTAACAAAATGAAATTCAATGTAGAGAAAAGTAAAGTCTTACACTTAAGCAAGAAAAATCAAAAGTACACATATAGATTGGATGAAACCAGATTTAATAGCAGTAACTGTGAGAGATCTTGGCATCTTAGTGGACAATCAAATATGAGCCAACAGTGTGGTGGCAGCCAAAACCAATGCAATCCTAAGTTGCATTAACAGGGATTCAATCAAGATCATGTGAGATACTAATACCGCTCTATAAAGCCTTAGTAAGACCACACCTAGAATACTGCATCCAGTTTTGGTCTCCACACTGTAAAAAAGATGTTGAGACTAGAGAAGAGCAACAAAGATGATTAGGGGACTGGAGGCTAAAACATAGGAAGAACGGCTACAGGAACTGGGCATGGCTAGTCTAGTGAAGAGAAGGACCAGGGGAGACATGATAGCAGTGTTCCAAAATTTGATGGGCTGTCACAGAGAGGAGGGGGTCAACCTATTTTCCAAAGCACCTGAAGGCCAGACAAGCTGATTAAGGGATGATTCGACCTAGAAATGAGAAATTTTCTGACAGAACAATGAACCAATGGAACATCTTGTCTTCCGAAGTTGTGGGACCTTCATCACTGGAAGCTTTCAAGAAGAGACTGGACTGCCATCTGTCAGAAATGGTGTAGGGTGTCCTGCTTGGACTGGAGTTGAACTAGATGGCCTATAAGGTCCCTTCCAACTCTATTGTTCTGTTCTATTCTATTCTATTCCTATTCTATTCTATTCTTTTTTGTAAAAATTTATTAATTTTTTCCATACAATTCAATAGTACTTATATATTTGTATCATTCACTAATACAAATTTAATTCCTAATCCTTTGTTCTTTTCTCTAGCCATTGATAAAACAAGTCCCAAGTCTGATAGCATTCTGTTTCTTCTTTTTCTTTCAACCTCATAGTTAGTTTGTCCATTTCCTCATGTTCTAGTAGTTTTTTTAATAATTTCTTCCTCTGATGGTATTTCTTCATTTTTCTAATATTGTGCAAATATGAATTCTTACCGCTGTTATCACATGTAAAATCAAATATATACTTCGTTTATCAATCTTTTCTGGTATTATACTTAATAAAAAAAGTTCAGGTTTAAAATCTATATGTTTTCCCAACATTTTTTCTAGCCAAGTATGTATTTTTTTCCAGTACCTCTTTGCTTTAACACATGTCCACCATGCATGATAATAAGTACTTGACTTATGTTTACATTTCCAAGATCTATCTGACATATTTTTAAACATTTTTGCCAATCTTGCTGGTGGCAAGTGCCATCTATAAAACATTTTATATACATTTTCTTTATAAGAAGCTGCCATTGTCAGTTTATAATTTCTTTCCCACAAGTTTTGCCATTTTTCTAATTCTATTGTTGTATCCAAAATTCTTTGCCAATATTATCATTGTTTCTTTAACTTGTTCATCTTCCATTTTCAAATTTAATAAAAATGTATAGATTTTCTTAGTTTCTCAGCAGAGGTTAATATTGTCTGATCAAACAAGGTCTGATCTTTATAGAATCCATACATCTTTATCATATCTAACTTGCATTAATAAGTATGTCCACCATCATAGATCTACACCCTGATTTTCCATCTCTTGCTTAGATTTTAAATTCCCTTCAGAATTTAGAATATCTCTATATGTCCATATATTCTCAAAGTTAACTAAATTTGGATGTATAAATGCTTCCATTGTTGAAAGCCATCCTGGAATTTTCAAATATATTTACATTTTATTTTATTTTTATTATTATATTTACATTTTTATTTTACATTATCAAACGCCTTTTGAGCATCTAAAAATATTAGTGTCAATTGTTTTCCTGGATGCAGTTCATAAGATCAACAAAACCTAAATATAAGTAAACAAAATGGAGAAAGAAAATTGATTTTTTTCAGTAAACATAAATGGACTGAATTCCCCATCAAAAAAAAAATAAAATTTCAAAAAATTACAGAAATTAAACATTGATGTAATTTATTTGCAAGAGACACATATAAAAAAAACAATACTATAAACTCTTGGAATACCCCAAAATTGGGAAATTCTATTATGCATTAGCACAGCAGAAAAAAAGAGGAGTAGCTGTATATGTTAAAGTGACAATAGATTCTAAAATGATTTATTCACTTCCGGTGGCTCCGTTTGGCATCGCCATAGCCTCCTTCAGAGGCTCCGATATCCCGGGATCTGTCAAGCCGCAAAAACAGCGATCATCAGCTGTTTTTTGTGGTGGAAAATACCCCCTTCGGGAGAAGAAGGGGTGAAGAGCATCGGGCGTGGGTTGAGCTCCTCTAAAAAACCCCTGAAAAAGTTTTCAGGGGGAAAGAGTGAGAGCTCCCCAGGCGCTCGAAGACGCTCCAGCCTGGGACGCTTCTGTCAGTAGACAGAAAAAGACGCCGCGACCACCCCTGCAGAAGATAAGTATCTAAGAGTGATCTATATGCAGGCGGAGTGAATGCAGGAGTTCAACATTGAAAGTAACTTTTTATATTTTACTTCTGACCACAACTATTCCTACAATCAACATAATACTTAAAATGGCGATCACTTTCTAACAGAAGTGAAAGTGACTTTCTAACAGAAGTGAAAGTGATTTTCTAGAACAAAGGCATAGCGACTTAAAGTTTAAAATTCCACAAATTTTAATTAAAATCTAGGATTTGAAAGAAGATAAGAAGGAAAAGAAGAGGAAGGAAAATTTTGGGCAATATATGTGTAAAAAAATTTTTTTTTATTTAAAAGCAATTTTTGAGACCTTTTATAAAAAGTGGATTGATCACAGAATGGCTGCCAGACAAACTAAAATAACACCTGCGAAGGTTGCAGTATCCTCACCGGCTCAGCCCTCTAAATTACAAACACATAGTTTTTCTGCTCCCCCAGCTTCTTCAACATCTACACAGCCTCAAGCCCCTTGCCTATTCAATCCCCTCCAGAAATGCTGACTATGAAAGATCTGCAGGCTGCATTATCAACAATGACTGATAATATAGAGAGAAGCATGGAGAAAATTGGGGATGAATTGGAGAAAAAGATTGTAATTCATGCTGAGGAACAAATTAAAGGAGTAACTGATGAATTGGAGAAAATTAAAGAAACAATTGAGACTCATAATACTTTGATAAGAGAAGATATTGTGGAAGCTTTCAGGGGGTTTGGGACTATACTTTGAGAGTGGAAGAGAAAATGGAAGGGGTGGAGCAACAAATTGAGGAAAAGTTGGAAGAAATTAAAAGTGATATGCAAGATCAAGCTGTTATAGTACAATATAATCAAATGATGTGGGCTGTCAGAATAAGAGGGCTGAAAGAGGATGCAAATCAGACTCAGGAGGACTTGAGAAGGATTTTTGGAGAAGCTCTGGCACAATTTATAGATGAGGGGGTACAAGATGTATCTTGTCAGATAGATAGGATCTACAGAGTTAATTCATGGATTGCAAGACAAAGAAATTTACCTAGAGACATTTTGATTTATTTTGTTACAAGGAGATTTAGAAATCATGTGCTCACAATATCTTATAATAAGAAATTAACTGTGGCTGGTCAAGAGGTTGTGATTTTGAAGGAGATTCCTCCGAAGATGTTAAGAGCAAGAAAAGATTATGCATTTTTGGTGGAGGAACTTAGAAAACATGGTTTACAATATAGGTGGGAGGTCTCAGCTGGACTATCATTATCTTACCAGGGTAATAGATACCGCTTGAATTCTATTTGGAAAGCAAAAGATTTTTTTGAAAATGTGATGAAGGCTGGTAAACCTCCATCTCCAACACCGAAAAGTACAGAATTACATAAAGAACAAAACAAGGACCCAAAAGTACAACTACAGCCTGAAGAGCCACAACCTCTTGGTGCAACAGGAGTTGATAAAGGAGTTTTATTGAAGCTGCCTGAGCGGAGCCTTGACATCTTTCAGCCTTTGGAGGTAGAGATGCCTAAAGATCAAAGGCAAACTCGGGCAACTACTAAACGCAAAGAACAAAAAGAAAAGGAGCAACAAGAACGGTCTACAACTCAAGTAACAGTATCTACAAGTGTGGAAGCCATGGGAGCTCGACCAAAGAAGATGAAAATTTCGAATTGGTCTTGCAAAGGCTTTCTGGAATTGATCATGTCAAATAAATGTTTGACATGGAATGTCAATGGTTTAAATTCTCCACAGAAAAGGAAGAAGATTTTTCATTATTTGACTCAATGTAAAAATGATGTAACTTGCTTACAAGAAACACATATTAAAGCTAGTGATATATACAAAAGGGGGATCACGTTCCACCTTCATGGAAAACAGCCTATGTTTCTTTAATTCCCAAAGAGGGAAGAGATAATGTTCAACCAGAAAATTGTAGACCTGTTTCTTTGTTGAATACGGATTATAAGATTTTTGCAAAAGTGATGGCTAATAGATTAATGACAGTTTTACAACAAACAATTCATACTGATCAAACCGGTTTTTTACAAGGGAGGCAGATGAAAACTAATGTTAGACAACTTATTAATATAATAGAATATTTGAAGAAGCATATTCAGGTGCCCGTAGTTCTTATGTTTTTGGATGTGGAAAAAACATTTGATAGACTGAATTGGTTGTTTTTGAAAAAATTGATTGTTAGGATGGAAATGGGGGATCAGTTTATTAATTCTATATTGGCAATTTATCAGAAACAAACAGGACAGATTATTGTGAATGGGGATTTAACAGATTCATTTAATATAGAGAAAGGTACCAGACAGGGATGTCCACTATCCCCTTTGTTGTTTGTTTTAACTTTAGAGGTTTTACTGAATAGGATAAGAGGAGCAGATGATTTAAAAGGCATAGAGATTAGACAACAAGACTATAGATTACGTGCTTTTGCAGATGATTTGGTTGTGACATTGACTCAACCAATACAGTCAGCCAAGAGATTGATGGAGATAATTAAAAATTATGGTAGGGTATCAGGGTTCAAACTAAACATATCTAAGACAAAGATGCTAGTTAAAAATTTAAATATTAATTCAAAACAGGAACTGGAAAGAATAACTGGATGTGAGATAGTTAAGAAAATTAAATATTTAGGAATTGATATTGAAGCCTCTAATGGGAAGTTATATAAAAATAATTATGAAGTTTTGTGGAATAAGACACAAATAGAATTGGAGAAATGGAAGAAATTATAATTATCTATGTTGGGTAGGATAGCAGCAGTTAAAATGAATGTATTGCCTAATTTTTTATTTCTTTTTCAAATGTTACCTATACTTAAAAAGGATGCGAATTTGGAGGAGTGGCAGAAGGGTATTAATAGATTTATTTGGAATGGGAAGAAACCGAGTGTCAAATTAAAAATAATTCAGGATACAAGGGAAAGAGGTGGTTTGAAAATGCCTAATTTCAAGTTATACTATCACGCAGCTGTTTTAGTAGCGATAAGTGACTGGGTTAATTTAACTAATGACAGAATACTGAATATTGAAGGGTATGATTTATTATATGGTTGGCATGCATATCTAGTTTATGATAAAAAGGTGGACAGGAGTTTCAAAGAGCACCTATTGAGAAATGCTCTGCTGCGTGTCTGGGAAAAAATATCAGTATAAATTAAATGATAAAGATTCCTGTATGGGCGGTTCCCAGACACGCAATAGAGAATATAAATAGAGAACAATTACATGATGTGGTGCCTTATGAGAAACTCCTATTTAAAGAAGGGAATGTTTTACAATTGAAGTCCTTGAATATTCTAAGGGAGAAAGGAATAATCCTTACTTGGTTTCAATATTTACAATTGCAGACTAGATGGAAAAAAGATTCGAAGGTGGGTTTATCCCAAATAGATGAAAATTTAATTAAACAAATTAGAGATCAAAGGTTAATGCATATTAAAAGATTGTATAATGCATTGATAGAAATTGATTTGGAAACTGAATTAGTTAAGGATTGTATGATAAAGTGGGGACAAAATTTTGGACAACCAATCATGATGGAAACTTGGGAGAGGATCTGGGTGAAAAATGTAAAATTTACACAAGCGCAACATTTAAGAGAAAATTTTTATAAAATGTTTTATAGGTGGCATTTGGATCCGAAAAAATTATCATGTATGTACCCTAATTTACAACCTAAATGTTGGAGATGTGATTGTATGGATGCTACTTATTTTCATGTATGGTGGACTTGTAAAAAAATGAAAGCTTTTTGGATAAAAATTTGGTGGATACTTCAAAATATTTTGAAAAAACGTATTGAATTTTCACCACAGCTATTTTTATTGGGTATTACAAAAGATTTTACCACCATAGAGATGAACTTGATTTTGAACTTGATTACAGCAGCGAGACTGTTGGTGGGACAATATTAGAAGAAGCCAGAATTACCATCTATTGAAGAATGGACTTTGAAAGTTATAAATTTGGCGGAAATGGCCAAAATATCTGCATATTTGAAAGAATATTTGAATGAAAAATATATGCTAGAATGGAAAAAATGGATAGACTACATTCAAGGGAAATATCAATCTAAGAAATTGCATTTAGCATATAGTTAAATTTTTATTAGGATTTATATAATAATTTTGTTTAATATAGTGGTTTTTTTTCCTTTTTCCTTTACCCTGTATTCACTCCGGGAAGTGGGGGGGTAGGTTGGGGGTGTTTAATAACATACTCAACTGTAATACTTGTAATATATAAGAAAGAAATATTTACTTATAGATGAGGGGTTGCTTGGATAGTACCTCTGTACTACATCTGGAGGGGGTCGTGAGGGAGGAGTGAAAGAGGGGAGGGAAGTAGGATGGTTGGAGGAGAGGAGGGTGGAGAGGTAGGGAGAGAGGTGAGGAGGAGGGAAGTTGGAAAGGGAGATAGGGAGAAAGGGGATGTGGTAGGGGGGTGATCAAAATCTCCATAGAAAAATAACAGAAATGGAAAAAATATTTATTTAATAGGAGACTTTAATGCAATAGTAGACCGTACATTGGACTACAAAAGCAGCAAAACAGGAAAAAGTGGAAGAAAAAGACTACCTAAGACTTTTTTTTTAATATGATAGAGGAAATTGGGGTACAAGATATTTGGAGGGAAACTAATCCAAAAAAATTACAATATACATTCTATTCGAATAGTCATAAATCTTGGTCCAGAACTGACATGATTTGGATGACACCTGAATTAAGGACTAATATGCAGATTGAAATAGAATGGGCAGATCATAATCCTTTACAAATGTCATGGAAAGGAATACAGAAAAAAATAAGATGGACTTTAATCAATCCATATTAAAAGAAAAAGAATTTATAAAATTAGCAAAAAGAGAAATGGAGTTCTTTTTAAACAAAAAACAAAAAAGAAGATACAACACTACAAAATGTATGGGATACAGCCAAAGCATATTTTAGAGGTATAGCTATAACATATATGGTGAAAAAAAAAAGAAAAAAGACAATAATATATACTATTAAGGGAGGAATTTAAAAAATTAGTATTAGGACTACAAATAAATCCACAAAAGAAAATGAAAAAACAAATGAAAATAATAAAACATAAATTTAATTTAATGGAATCAGAAAAATTGGCACATTAAGTTAAAAGAGCAAAACAATTTTTTTCAAAAATGCAAACAAACCAGGGAGATGGTTAGCCTATAAACTTACAAAACAGACGAAGAAAAAACTGATAAATAATTTAGTAGATGAAAAAGGCTCTTCACAATTTAAAAATGAAGAAATAAAGATAATTAAAAATATTATGAGAAACTGTATGATATAGAAGAAATTTCATGGGAGAAAATGATTCAATATATCGAAAAGAATAATTTACCAAAAATTTCAGAAAACTTTAAAATCATGTTAAATGAAAAAATAACGATGGAATTAACAGAGACTATAAGAAGACAAAAAAAAATGAAAAAACACTGGGACCAGATGGGCTACCAGCAGAGTTATATAAATGTTTACAAGATGTGTGTAATGGAGGCTAATGAGCGGTGCCTGGTTTCTTCCAGATATAATGTTTAGAATTGAGGCCAAACAGTTCAATCCTTGGTTTCATCAGACCAGAAAAACATCTTCTTCAGTCTGAGAGTCCTTCAGGTCCTTTTTTCCAAACTCCCAAGAGGGCTTTCATGTGTTTTGCACTGAGGAGAGGCTTCAGTCTAGCCACTTAGCCATAAAGCCCAGATCGTTGGAGGGCTACAGTGATGGTTGTCCTTTGGAACTCTGTCCCATCTCCACACAGGATCTTTGGAGCTCAGTCAGAGTGACCACCAGGTCCTTGGTCACCTCTGTTACTAAGGCCCTTCTCCCCCAATTGCTCAGTTTGACCGACGACCAGCTCTTCAAAGAGTCCTAACTGTGTCAAACATCTACCATTTGAGAATTATGGAGCCCACTGTGCTCTTAAGAACCTTCAGTGCAGCAGAAACTGGATTGTAGCCTTCCCCAGATCTGTGCCTTGCAATAATCCTGTCATACCAGTCTGATACCTTAGGAAAGAAAAACCCTTGACTCCATTTGATTGAAGTGAAAGGTACTTTTACTAAAAGATGCTTGTTGCAATAAAGTCAGGGAGAATCTGAGTTTCCCACGCAACAATACAAAACTTTCCTTCATTCCCCATCCCTCCCCCCATGACCAATCCAAACCCAGCCAATGTGATGCTGCTGAGATGTTTTGGAAATGCTGAGGTGTTTGGGCTGGTAAAGTTTCCCACTCAGTTTAAATGGCCTTGAAGATGCCTGGCATGAACTGGTTCCATGTTGATCTGCTCTTCCTCAGCTGTCATTCCCCCTTCCCTAATTCCCACAATAGATGCATACAGGTTTATTGCCCATTTGTCCTTTGATAGCAGGACACCAGCAAGGTGCCAAGCCGACAGTGATGGACCTGACAAATTCTGTGTCTGACCTCTGTACACAGTTCCTTTGACCTCATGGTTTTTGTTCTGCTACAGTATGCATTGTAAGCTATGAGGCCTTCTATAGAGAGGTGTGTGCCTTTCCAAGTCATGTCCAATCAATTTAATTTACCACAGAATATTTTGGAGTTTATTGCATGTCTAGTGCAGTGGTGGCGAACCTATGGCACGGGTGCCAGAGATGGCTCTCAGAGCCCTCTCTTTGGGCATGTGCACCGTCGCCCCAGTCCTAGGCCTTCAGCTGGGTTTTATAAAATCTTTTCACTTTAGGCCTCCGCCACTGTGTACAAAAAAAAAAGGTTCAATCAATCAGTCAATTTCAACTTCTCGTCGGAAAAAAAGTTGGAATTGATTGATTGAACTTTTTAGTCCCACCCAGTCTGCTGTTACCACCGCAGTCACGCCCACCCAATGGGCCACACCCACCCGGCACCCGACGATGCATAAGTGGGTTTTGGGTTGCAGTTTGGGCACTCGGTCTCTAAAAGGTTCGCCATCACTGGTCTAGTGTGTGCCATTCATAGTTAATTATAAATTAATTATAAATTAATTTATAATTAATTATAAATTAATTATAAACTAGCACTATTTAAAGTGCAGCATCACCACAGTTTATATACTCTAACCTTATTTTATTTTATTTTATTTTATACTCTAATATTTTATTTTATTTTATACTCTAACCTTATGAATATATTTTTTCCTGCTATACTACAAATGACAATTTCATCTCAAAAAGAGGGTCATAGTATAGTATTGGCACTATTACTATTAGATAAAGTAAGGTCATTTTATTTATTTTATTTTAATGTTAATGTATTTTCTAATAAAAAAGGCCTCTGGGTGGGAGGTAGACAGCATTGCTTGCAAAAAGCTGCCATTGTACAAAAATAAAGTAGAAGATATCCAAATTTCCCATGATTATAGAGCATGATTTCTTACTATTGAGAGCACTATTCAAGGGAAAACTGAGAATAACTGATACTAATGTACCAATTCAAAAGCAAATAGAATATAAAGAAGTATCTATCAACAGATTTTTTTAAAAAAAAACCTTTATTCTTTGGAATAGTTTATTAATCAAAATAGTTTATTGCTTTGTCAATAAAAATGTAAAGTTGAAAGAAACAAAATCAGTTAGCCAAATAATTGATGCCTAAGGAAGATTGTTACTATTTAAGCATGAAGTGGATGTTACCAGAAAGCAGTTACATAGATTGGTGAGTAATGTACCAAAGTTTGTTTAACTTACTGAACACAAGAAGCATTGAGTTCTTTGTTCATATATTCAGCTGTCATTTCTTGGTTGTATAGTACTGTATTATTTTAAAAAATGATTTGTCATGTTTTCTGCATGTAGATACAGAGAAATTATTTTAAAGGAAAATATATTCATTGAACAGTAACATAGATTTACTCTATTCAGGGTTTCATTTGAAATAGCATCACTGCATTTTTACAGTAATACTTTGTTTTCTCTAGTTCCTTAATCAGCAACAGAGTGAGCATTTCATTTAAAATAAAAACAATGTAGAGGCTATTATTTTCGGAATAAACACAATATTATGTATGACGAACTGCAGAGGAAATAAATAGTCTCACTTACTGATTGTAAATTGTAACAATTGCTGAGCAATGTGGTTGTAAAGTGAAACATGACCACACCTGACTTAGGGCATTAGTTATGGCTATGGTCATTAAGTGCAAGGTCACATGACCATGGCTTGTGACTTACTGTTGACTTCCATGTTGACTTTGCTTGTTGGAAGCCAACTGTGAAGGTTGCAAATGTTGATTATGTGACTCTGAATTGTCATAAATGCATACCAGTAGTCAAATGCATAAATTGTGATCACATGACCATGGGATGCTACAATGGCTGTATGTTTGAAGAGTATTAAATTAAATTAATAAATAAATTGTAAATCTCCTCTTTCAAGCTTCAGTTCAAACAGTTGCTGAATAAGCACTTGATAAGCAAGGATTGCCTGTAGTGCTATAGTGCTATATAATTTGTATAGTGCTATATAATTTGTATTTTTATTTGTATTTTTTACACTTTTTAAGGTTCCCAGCACCTAGAGTTACAGTTTCAGTTGGGTGGCCTTATAAATAAATGGATAACTATAACAAATATATTTATATTTAATGTGTCTTACTATTTGGCAAATTAAAGGTGTTTACCCTGATTACCTAGGCCAGTGTTCTCTATCCTTTCCAGCACAGAGGGGGGATGGTTTTGTGTGAGGGGCAGCTTTGCATGTGTACACAGCTTCATTTATGTGAGCAGCAGGCATAAGTGGGGCTGTGAGTGCTGGCACCTGCTGCTCGTGTGAGGCTGTGAATGCCGGTGCTGATACCTGGGCTACAACCGCTGCCACCCACCGTTCATGTGAGTGGGGCTGTGAGTGCTGGTGCTTGCACCAGTGGGGCTGCGAGTGCTGGCAGCTGCTGCCTGCACGAGTGGGCCTGCACATGTGCTTACAGCCCAGTTGTGAATAGGCTACTGCCACAGTTTGGGGACCCCCTGACCTAGGCGATTCTTATTAATATAAGACCTGAAATTGAGAATAATTCTTATTATCTGGGTTTTACTGAAAATGTTTTTAAACATGATAGTCAGACTGTATAGGAGTATACTATCAAAGGAGGTGGGGAATAAAGTGTTTTGTTTTGGTTCATACCTTTATATTTGGCACTACTTAGTCACTTTGAAAAGTTTGTAAGATATGTATTTTTTCCTTTTGTTTTTACATGCTACTTACAGTTTCCCCAAATTCTCTCTTAATTACTCTTGTTGTTCTTTACATTGTTCTCGTCATATGACAGGGAAGTTGGAATTTTGCATCCCACCCATTTTGTCCAGTCTGCAGCATTGACAGGAGAGACGCCTACAGCTCGCATGTCTTCAAAATTAGACTGTGGGGAATGTAATATCTAAATTGCCATATTGCAATAATTAAATATTTAACAATTGAAGAGGGTGACTTGGAATCAAAAGTATAATGTAATCATATTGATGAAAATGCTATTAAAAGGATCTTTAAAAAACTTCAAGTCAAGTTTGATTTCTGGCAATGGTTTTCTGGAATGTTTTTCATTCCCATCCTAGTCCTAATAAGACTTGGCTCTTTCAAGATCAGCCAAGGTTGGTCAGGTATTGCCACCCATGCTTATTTTGTGTCATTATAGTGCCCTCTCCATTAGAGTTGTGGTTGTTCAGTTTCTAAATCATGTCTGACTCTTGGCGGCTCCTGTAGACCATAGCACACCAGACTCCCGTTCTCCTGGGGTTTTCATTCATGTTCATTGTGTCGATAACACTAACCATCTCATTCTCTGCTATCCCCTTTTCCTTTTGCCTTCAATCTTTCCCAACATCAAAAAATATTGATTCACTAGCATATAGAGTTAATATTTCATGTTGATTTATATTGAAACGTTTGCAACATATGACTTTTGTTTTATTTTGCAGATCTGGAGATCATAAAGGATCTATTCTTGAAACAATGGCAACAAAATCATCACTCCTTAAAGTAATTCTTTTAGGAGATGGAGGAGTTGGAAAGAGTTCAATTATGAACAGATATGTTACTAACAAATTTGATACCCAGTTATTCCATACAATAGGTGTAGAATTCTTAAATAAAGATCTGGAAGTAGATGGACACTTTGTCACAATGCAGATATGGGACACTGCAGGCCAGGAGCGGTTCAGGAGTTTGAGGACACCTTTCTACAGAGGTTCTGATTGTTGTCTTCTCACTTTCAGTGTAGATGATTCTCAAAGCTTCCAAAATCTGAGCAACTGGAAAAAAGAATTCATTTACTATGCAGATGTGAAAGAGCCTGAAACATTTCCTTTTGTGATACTGGGTAATAAAATTGATATAACTGAGAGGCAAGTATCTACAGAAGAAGCCCAGGTCTGGTGCAGAAACAATGGCAATCATCCTTACTTTGAAATGAGTGCAAAAGATGCCACTAACGTTGCAGCAGCTTTTGAGGAAGCGGTTCGAAGAGTTCTTGCTACTGATGATAGATCAGATCACTTGATTCAAACAGATATGATAAATCTTCACCGAAAACCTATGTCTAGTTCATCATGCTGTTGACTGTTTAGCTTTATCTCTTGGTTCAATTATCATTCTTAACTGGGAATAATAATAAAACATATGATTCATTGATAACACTCTAATATATTAAACTGTAATATTTTACTGCTTTATGTGCTAGCTAGAGGATTCTCTTCAATGTGACCTATTGCTAAATAAATGGTATCTGACATTTGGGGAAGGTATTAACTCGAGAATTCATTTAATTTAAATGTTGTTTGAATAATAAATTATATACTAAAACTTGAAAGTTCTAGAGCACTATTTGGGGACTCAGATGAGGAATAGAAATTTTATATCTACATGTATATTTTGAGGTCACTAATCCATGTTTTGCTTCACTAAAAACTTTTTCATAAAGCAATATTAGTAGATAGTACATTTTTATTCACAACTGCATCTTTAATCTTTTAAAAAATTATGATTTAATATAAACATTTTAAGGGCTTTTGCTATTTGTCTAGTGTCACTGAGCTGCCTGTAGATTTTAAGTTAGATAATAAATATGCATATATGGAGCCTGTGTGTGTTTGTCTTTATCTGCTCTTCTTGCCCAACAGTGGGCAGTAGATAATACATTACTTGGTTTGTTTAAAAAAATGAGATTGCACTCTCTCTTAAATCTTGGCATAAGTTGTCAGGTTTTTAAGCTACATTAGCTTGACTCAGTTTTGATTGAAATTCTGTGAATGAAATCCCAAACAGGTTTGTTGAGTTTGTGAGAACCAGTTACAGGTAGTCGTTGACTTTATGACAATTGAGCCCAAAATTTCTGTTGCTAAGCAAGGCAGTTAAATGAGTTTTGGCCCATTTTATGACTTTTCTTGCCACAGTTCTTAAGTGAATCATTGCAGTTGCTAAATTAGTAACATGATTGTTAATTGAATCGGACTTCTCCATTAACTTTGCTTGTCAGGTCACAAAAGGTGACCAAGAGGGGAGGGAGACAAGGCACAGAGATGTTTTGACAGCTGCCCCCGGGCGCTTGTACACATGCCAGAAGAGCGATTGAGGATCGAAGAACAACCATCAGGGCCAGGCTGCCAGATGCCGAGCAACTCGGCGCATTACGGACGAGCACAATCAACAGACAGATGATGCACTCGAGAAGCCAGGCACAGAGGCAGGTCGTTATATAGCCTAGCCGACGAAAGCTTAGTGATCTTTTAACCACAGGCTTGTTTACATTAAACAGTCTGGTTTATTCTATCCTGGTGTTCGTTTTTCTTTCTTTTAACTTAGATTTGCATTTTTAGCATTTTAGCATATATATATATATATGAGAGAGAGAGAGTTGCCTTAGCTCATGATGAGACTAAAAATAACAAAGGAGATAAAAGAACAATTTTTTAATCCAAATCTACAAACTCAGAAAATGACTACAAAGAAGGAACTAGCAATCCAGAAAATAGAAAGAAAATCAGAGGAAGCAGATCCAAAGATGGAGGACCTAAAGAAAGGAGCTAACAGACTCAAGACAAACGAAGAATTAGAAGATGCAGCGATATCGGAAATGGAAAAGATATCTGTCAAGATCTCAGAACACACTTGAGGATAAGAAGAGCTGATTGAATGGAAGATAGAGCTGTTAGAATTGATGGAAATTGGAGAAAGGGAGGCTGTTTAATGAATATCAATGGGCTGAGAGTCCTTCTAAAAATACTTTAATCTAATTGTCTTTTTTATTCCAAACAATATACACAAAAATAGAGGAAGAATTACTTGATTCAAATGCATTGAACTGGAAAGTTAGTTGGCAAAGAAAGCTAGAGTAAAACTGAAGAAAATAGAGGTTTTGACCCATTAGATGGGATATTATACTATTAATCAGATGTTTGAACATGGCTGAGAATAGTTAGAAATAGAAGTATTATTTTAACTAGAAAGATAGGATTTGTAACTAGAATATTATATTTTGGTATGAGAAGGGAAATATGAAAATGCTAAGAGTGTTTGAATAAGGGAACCTTTAGGTTACCAAAATATAACTTATGAGAGATTATAAGCCACAGAAACATTTTGAACACTGATGGGAAATTAAAAAATTTCAAAAAGCGGGAAAAACGGTATTAATTGAACAAATGGATATTAAGTGCAAATGCAATTAAGATATATTTTGGATAGAAAAGATATTTTAAACTGACATTATTGATATTATTAGGAAAATGTAACAAAGATGTTGATATTCAATTGTATATGTATTAACAAGAATTGTATTTGCCTAGTGTGGGAAAATGTGTACTACCAGAAGAGGAGGAAGCTTTGGATGGTGTAATATTGGGCCTAGATTGAAGAAGTTAATATATACCACTGAATTACTAATGGACCCAGGCAACATGTTTATTAAATGCTTATGATTGCAAAACTAGACAATGAGTAAAATGTTTAAAAAAGATATTGGAACACTATCATGTCTCCCCTATTTCTTCTTTTCTTTAGACTAGCCAAACCTAAGTTACATGACCATGGGGATATTACAATGGTTAAGTGTGAGAATGGTCATAAGTCCCTTTTTTCATTGCCATTGTAACAGACGTGACACTAAAGTAATGGTTGTAAGTCGAGAACTATCTGTATACTATAAATATTTTTACAGGGCAGAAATCTTAATACAAGTGTAGAGCTAACTTGGAACAAGACAACTTGCAAATCACATGGTGTTTACAAATACCATGAAATGAAATGTTCAGTGCTCCAAGTCAAACATCTCTAATTCCATTCCCAATTATACCATCCTTACATTTCTATTTTGATATATGTTTATATAGTTACTACGTACTAATCTATGAATTACTATTCCTCTGGTGTTTAGATACTATTTTGGTAAAAAGCAGAATATGCTCATGTAAGTACACTGATGTAGTTTTAGGGGACTGCACATTATTCAATAAATTTAGGAACAGACTTTAGACTCAAGTTGAGAACTTGTTATATTTTATTCATTTATATTTCCTTTTTCTTAAGCACCCATCTCCTCACTGTGTTCTCTAGACTTACCTGTATGTAAAGGTAAAAGAATTGTCTTCTGATGACATCCCAATGATAAGGGTATGTTATAACATTTGATCTTAAATTCATTTTGCTTTGTATAGTTACAACTGAAAATAAGGAATTGTAAGTGCAGAAATGGTCCATATTTAAATCGCAATACAGAAAACATAAATACAAAGATTAATGCTTACATATTCCAAAACTGAAAATATATTCCAACATTATGAGTAAGTCGTCTGTCAACATAGGATTTCCCTATTTGTGTGCATTTTCATGTTCCAAAGAATATTGAGATTAGATGGAAACATCTCTGCTTTTCAACTTGCAAAATATACTAGTGTAAGACCCAAATTTAAGTTCATGCTCAGCTATAAAAACTCATTGGGCTGGTCACTAACAATTGATTTAAAACATCAAATCTATCCCATACAACTGCATGGATAAATTTAGCAGAGTAACATGTATGCTTCTCTGTGCTCCTAAAACTTACATATATACTGTAAATCTGGAGGTATATTAACTAGAATCCATTCTGTCTTTTGAAAATTCATTTTCAGAAAATGTACAGTATATTAAATAATAATTGCACTACACCTTACAAACATATATAACATTTAAGTCTTCATTTGATGTGCAACTGTACCTTTACATTTAAGGAATATTTTCCAGAATGCCTGTGAAAAGTACTACAAGATACATATTAATTCAAAAATCAGTGAAATAGTTAAGATATTTAAGGATTTGTCTGAGCTATTTGTTCAGTGAACTGGCAATAATAGCCATGTATATTTAGAGGTTCACTGAATAAATGGGTAGCCATTTAAATCTGATTATAAATACATAATACATTCATTTGGTAAACTGCCATACATTCAAGCTATATCTTAATAATTTGACATTTATTGGATTCAAAGATTTAATGAACAGTATAGAAAACACTGGACAAAATTATAGTAGAATACCAAATAATGTGACAGCCTTTTTATCCTCCAGCAATTCATTTGCTATTACATTTAGGCAGTGAAATATCCTTTATAGGACAGTTGTGTAATAGAAGTGAATGGATTTGCATTCCTAAGCACACACATTTTTAAATACAATAGTTGTCAGAGTTTGTCACTTGCAAATTCTGGATGGGATTCATTTTGAGATAACCTATGCTTGTGAAAAGTATAAAGGCACCAGAATAGAAACCAGGAGACTAAATTCTAATCTTGCCTTTGTCATGAAAGCCAACTGGGTAACTTTAGGTTAGTCACTGTCCTTCAGCTCAACTCACCTCAGGGTTCTGGGAAAATAGGACATATTATGTATGTTTGCTGCCTTGAGTTATTTGTAAGAAAGATAGTATATATATATATGTGTGCGTGTGTGTATACAGTATATGTGTGTGTGTGTGTGTGTATGACCACCACCTGCTTTATATAAAGGTGTGCAATTGTATTTGTCTGAAGACATTTTATTAATATATGTTCAGAGAAAAGAGAAAGTGGTATTCAAAAAGTCATACATGAAAATACGCATTAGGTCAGTGGTCTCCAACCATTCCAGCTTTGGGGACTGGTGGGTGGGAAGGGATGGTTCTACATGAGCGGTGGGCAAGCTTGCATGCACAGCTCTATTTGTGCAAGTGGTGGGCACATACACCCACTGCTCACACAAATAGTGCTGTGCACGCATGCTCACTTTCCCGCCCATTGCATGTGCAAGTGGAGCTGCGCACATTCACCTGCTTCCGCAGCCCGGTTCTGAACAGGCTGCAGCCTAGAGGTTGGGGCCCTCTGTTCTAGATTATTTAATGTCATTCATTTACAGTTAGTCCTCAACTTACAACCGTAATGGAACATTGTGGTGGTCATAAGGCAGGCAGCACACGTCTGACTTGATTTTACAGCCTTTATTTGGGGCAGTCATTGAACAAATTCATTGTTCAATATGGGGTATTTTTGCTGAAAAATGGAAGTAAATGTGGGCTTTGGGGGGGAATGTAATAAATTGTGGTCACGTGATCACAGGATGCAGCAAACAGCTATATATGTGGCCGGTTGCCAAGTGACTGAAATACAGTCATGTGGCTGCAGGGGGGCAGAACTTCAGAATTGGGCTGTAACTTTGGAGGGGGAGGGTCCATCATAACTTTGAATGGTCACTAAATGACCAGTTATAAGTTGAGGGTTATCTGTATTAGCTTATCAAATATGGTATGCAAACTAAAAGCAGATTCATTTTGTTTATGACCAGAAGTACTTACAGTTTTTCATGCACACCCCATTACTTTTTCTTTTCAACTCAGTTGCATACAATGAGGGAAAAATTATTTGATTCCCTACTGATTTGTATGTTTTGCCCACTGACAAAGAAATGATCCGTCTGTAATTTCAGTGGTAGATTTATGTTAACAGTGAGAGACAGAATAACAACAAAAAAATCCAGAAAAACGCATTTCAAAATTAAATTAATTTCCATTTTGATGAATGAAATAAATATTTGACCTCTCCGCAAAACATGACTTTGTACTTCGTGGCAAAACCCTTTTTGGCAATCACAGAGATCAGATATTTCTTGTAGTTGGCCACCAGGTTTGCACACATCTCAGGAGGGATTTTGTCCCACTCCTCTTTGCAGAGCCTCTCCAAGTCGTTAAGGTTTCGAAGCTGATGTTTGGCAGCTCAAACCTTCAGGTTCCTCCACAGATTTTCTATGGGATTAAAGTCTGGAGACTGGCTAGGCCACAACAGGACCTTAATGTGCTTCTTCTTGAGCCACTTCTTTGTTGCCTTGGCTGTGTGTTTTGGTTCACTGCCATGCTGGAATATCCATCCATGACCCATTTTCAATGTCCTGGCTGAGGGAAGGAGGTTCTCACCCAAGATTTGATGGTACATGGCCTCGTCCATCATCCCTTTGATGCAGTGAAATCCTGTCCCATTAGCAGAAACACCACCCCAAAGCATGTTTCCACCTCCATGTTTGATGGTGGGGATGGTGTTCTTGGACTCATAGGCAGCATTCCTCCTCCAAACACGGCAAGTTGAGTTGATGCCAAAGAGCTCGATTTTGGTGTCATCTGACCACAACACTTTCATCCAGTTCTCCTCTGAACCATTCAGATGTTTATTTGCAAACTTCAGACAGGCCTGTACACATGCTTTCTTGAGCAGGGGCACCTTGCAGGCACTGCAAGATTTCAGTCCTTCATGGCGTAGTGTGTTACCAATTGTTTTCTTGGTGACTATGGTCCCAGCTGCCTTGAGTTCATTGACAAGATCCTCCTGTGTAGTTCTGGGCTGATCCCTCACCATTCTCATGATCACTGAAACTCCACGAGGTGAGATCTTGCATGGAGCCCCAGACCGAGATTGACAGTTATTTTGTGTTTCTTCCATTTGCGAATAATTGTACCAACTGTTGTCACCCTCTCACCAAACCTGCTTAGTGATAGTCTTGTACCCATTCCAGTCTGTGCAGGTCTACAATCTTGTCCCTGACCTCCTTGGACAGCTTTAAGAGAGTGCTCCTAATCTCAGCCCGTTATCTTATAAAAGACACCTGGGAGCCAGAAATCTTGCTGATTGATAGGGGATCAAATAGTTATTTCACTCATTAAAATGCAAATCAATTTATAACTTTTTTGAAATGTGTTTTTCTGGATGTTTTTGTTGTTATTCTGTCTCTCGTTGTTAAAATAAACCTACCATTAAAATTATAGACAGACCATTTCTTTGACAGTGGGCAACATACAAAATCAGCAGAGGATCAAATATTTCCCCCCCTCACTATATCTAATTACCTTCATACTGTAGCCCTGAACTGAAACTCTTCTACAATAAAAACTTCACAGAAAGTGTAGTCTATGTTATTAATCATTTTAACAAATGATGCTTGAAAATTCCAAGACACATATTAGCATTTATTTTGGCATTTATATACATATATATGTATAGACACATTTTTAAAGTTGTCAGGTTTGATGGAGAAATTGCTGGACTTCTGAAGTTTCCTTGCTTTGTAAAGCTTAAACACTTTGGTCTTTGTTGCTTCACTCAATAGGCTTTTCATGTCATGTTGCAGATGGAATAATTCAACTTAAAAGATGCTTCTTCCCAAGAAACTGAACCTTTCTATCAAAAGCAGTGGATCGAATTGGAGAATTAGCTTCATAAAAAGGATTCATTGCAAACTGAAGAAAGAAAGAATTAAGTGAGAACAGTTTAAGAATCAACTTGTCTGAAGATCTGTATTGAAGCACTTGGTCTGTGCTAATGTTCTGGAATTTTATAGTAATCTACTATTAATGATTGATTCTGGTTTTAGATAGAAAAATAGACATATAATGCCTTGCTTCTCCTCCAGGAAGACTTATTTCTATTTCTGCAATGGAGAATTTCAAAGAATATTGATCTTCATTAATTATCTAATCTATCATATTGATTTTAGGTGCTGGAAAATTTTGAAAGAAATGCATTCTATCTCCATCCCGCTCACAGATGTATGCAAAAACTGCTGTTCTGGAAACAGAATATTCCAGAGAATTCCTCAACATTCTCTTCCTACCCTGTGACCAGATGAACATATTATAAAGGAGGAATAGAACATTACTGAATTCACTAGAACATTGTTTCAGAACAGCAGGTTTACACAGCTAACACAGCAGTTTAATGTATCTGTCATGCAAGAATGCTAGGCCTTCACTGCCTATCAATATATAAGCAAGTATCACTGCAGTTGTTAAGTTAGTAATCCAGTTGTTAAATGAATCTGAATTCTCCACTGACTTTGCTTGTCAGAAGGTTGCAAAAGGTGATCACATGACCTTGGGACACAGCAAGTCATAAATATGAACCAGTTGCCAAGCATCTGAATTTTGATCACATGATCATGTGGATGCTGCAAAGGTTGTAACTGTGAAAAATGGTCATAAGTCACATTTTTCAATGCTGTTGTAACTTTAAATGGTCACTGAATGAACTGTTGTAAGTTGAGAACTATTTGTAGGCTATTTCCTAAGGTAAATTACCATTTAATACATAATTCATTGTATGATAGATAGATAACATTGATATAGCTTTTACCTTTATATACAGATCATAGACATCACTAAAGAAGTTTTTGATTCCATCTTCTTGTCTTATATCATGAAGCATTATAAATCTCATATGTAGAAAAAGTTAAGAACACAAATTTATTTTTAAGGATTTACATGCCACACAATTTAAATCCTGTATAAAAAAAGGCAGCAAAGCAAAGTATATAAAAAAACAGCCTTTTGAACAGAGTATATTTTCCAAGCCAAATATATGTGAAAATTTGAAGTGGACACATGCAAATATATTCCAGGGAGAACTCCATAAGCCAGTGTTTCTCAAATATGGCAACTTTAAGATGGGTGGACAACTTCTAGGAATATTGGTAAGTCCACCCATCTTAAAATTGCCATATTTGAGAAACACTGCCTTAAGCTATGACAGCTGGGAAAAATGACCCTAGAATGCTTCACTCAGTGTCAAGACTAAGAAGGGTATGGAGAAGGATACAACCAAGTATCCAGATGCTAGACTATAGCATCTTTGAAGTTTCTTTGAAATCCAATTCTTAGCAAATCAGTGCAGCCTTTCCAATTAGGTTTTCATTTGTTTTAGAAACTACATTTCTTTATATAGATGACATTTACAAGCCTCTTTGATTCATGACCACAAAACTGACTTTTTTGCTGTTTTTTGCTTTATTAATTTTTGCTCTATTTATGGAATAGTTCTCTGCTTTTAATTGTATCGATTTAAATCAATATACTTTTTACAGATATAAAGAAAGCAATAGATGCTATAAATAATAGAATGACTGAGATTGAAATAGTTATTGCTGAAAACACATAGGCTAAAAGAGGAAAAAGAAGAAAAAAGAGATAATCATAGAAAAGGTAAGTCTATAGATATATTTTGTTGAACAAGTAGTCTTCGAGAAACCAACAGTAACAACAGTCTTTTGACACCCCTTCCTAAAAGCTACATACAATCCTATTTCAAACTTATGGCAGCTGCAGTATCCCACGGGAATTCATCCTTACATTCAATACATGTCATTTGCCAAGAGTCCAAAATTTGATCACATGACTATGGTGATGCTGTAGTGGCATGTGAAAAACAATCATGTCACTTTTTCCAGTGCCATTATAATCTCAAATGACTATTAAACAAATGGTTGTAAGTCTACCTGTATTCTTCCATGTATTACAGATATAAGCAATTTATGGGAAAGTTAGAATAGATAAGAAATAGGTAAGAAAATTTAGACCCAGAGGGATGAGTTCTAACCAGAAATTAATATTTAAACCTAAATACAACATTTGATAATTTTCCCCTTAATCCCTGTTCCAAACATGACATCAAGAAGCTACTTTTATGACGCAATGATCACCCATGATACAAAAACCAATACAAAAGCTCAATTTGTTGCATATAAGCAGAATGGATACCATCATGCCTATGGATTCTATGATTTCATCAATATGGTTACCTAAAAATGATCAGAATTTGGATATGTTCACACTATACACCAAACCAGAAACTAGCCATCTAAATTATCCCTTGTGATTAGCTAATTCAATGTGTGATATAAATTTTGGAAATTGAATTTAAAATAGAATTAAATGTACAGTACTATGAAATACTACACCAAGAAGCTAGGCAGTGGCAATAGAAAGATGCATACTGGTAAATTTTCAGGTGACTTTCAGAATGACAGTGCTTCAGCAGAACAAATATAGGTAATCCCCGAGTTACGAGCATTCACTTAATGCTTGTTCGAAGTTACGTGATCAGCGGCCCCTAATGTTTATGAGCAAATCCCAAAATTACAACTATTGCAGCACCACAGCAGTTGTTCGCTCTTAAGAGCAACCAACCGCAGAGGCTCTACAATATTCACTCTATTCCTCTCCCCACTCCCCACAACTGCTTCCCCCTCCCTTCCTGCCCTGCCGGACTCACTTACCTTGCAAAATCTGTCTCCTCTCTGCTGCGGAGAGGAGAGTCGGTTTGGAAATGCTTTTTGTGCCAGCAATGGAAGCTGCTAGGTGCCGTAATATTGTGCGAGTTCAAACACAAATTCTTTGCAAAAGAGATCATGGCCCCCGGAAACTTCCATTCTCGGGGGGGGGAGAAGTGTTTGCTTTGTTTGCATGCCTATGGGCAAAGCGTGGAATTGGAGT
Organism: Bothrops alternatus; assembly: GCA_034064705.1. Lineage (NCBI taxonomy): Eukaryota > Metazoa > Chordata > Lepidosauria > Squamata > Viperidae > Bothrops > Bothrops alternatus. The sequence continues at coordinate 38,312,011 of JARGCV010000112.1, forward strand.
CGGCCAGGCACAGGAACCAATGCTGTCCGTGGCCCAGGTGCGCTGTTTGCTCATGTGCGCCAGCCTCAGTTTGAGGGCAGGAACGAAGCCTTCAACTGAACGGGGAGGCATCGCAGGGCCAGGTCCCTTGCACCCGGATCCAAACTGGCAGCAGCAGTAACCACTTGAGCGGCCACGATCCCCCTCCCCAGCCAGCCAACCACCCCGCCTGACCTAGTCCTTGCCTGGCTGGCCGACTGGCAAATTGTCACTACTCTTCTCCTTATCCTCCTCACTCATTGAGCAGCAGCAGCTTGAGTTTCTCTGCTCCGAGTGAAAGGAAACAGAATCACAGAGCAGGATTGCTCTCAATAAGCCTGGCGCATGGAGCGCACCTGCATCTCCTTGAGAGCAATCCTGCTCTGCACCTCCAGTTTCTTCCTTCAGGATGGAGCGGAGAAACTCAAGCTGCTGCCACTCAAACATTTTTTATCCAAACACAGACCTGAGAGAGATTCGAAGATCCATGTGCCTGCAGTGGGGCACATCAGAAACGGAAAGGAGGGAAACGCTTCGTGTGACTGCTTGAAACTCCATGTGACTCAGGTCTCTGTTCGGATGAAAGGTGTTTGAGCGACAGGCTTGAGTTTGTCTGCTCTGTCTGAATGAAAGGAAACAGAGGATTGTTTTCGCAGGATTACTCTCAATGAGAGCGAGGCGTGCTCGCTCCAGAGGCTTGTTTTTGCCAGGAAGGGGCTTGAGAAATGGCTTTTTCTGGCGAAAATGGAGTCACAGAGCGAGGTGCACTCGCAATGGAGGCTTGTTTTTGCAGGATTGCTCTCAATAAGGCCGGCTCACTCCGGAGGCTTGTTTTCGCAGGATTGCTCTCAATAAGAGCAAGGGGCACTTGCTTCGGAGGCTTGTTTTCACAGGATTGCTCTCAATAAGGCAGAGGCGTGCTCGATCCAGAGGCTTGTTTTCGCAGGATTGCTCTCAATAAGAGTGAGGTGCGCTTTGGCTCCATTTTCGCCAGAAAGGGACTTAGAAATGGCTTTTTCCTGGCAAAAACAAGCCTCCAGAGCACACACACCTTGCTCTGTAGCTTTGTTTTCACCGGAAAAAGCCAATCCCTGCGTTTGGAAGTGCTCCATAGGGGCTAAAACACATTTTTATCCCAACAGAGATCTGGCAGAAACTGCAAACTCCGTATGCCTGGAATGGCGCGCTTGAGAAACGAAGCCTTCTGCCAGATCTCTGTTGGGATAAAAAAAATGTTTCAGCACCTATGGAGTGCTTCCAAAAACAAGGACTGGCTGCTTTTGGAAGCGCTCTATAGGTACTAAAAGACTTTTTATCCCAATGGAGATCTGGCAGAGACTGCAAGCCCCATATGTTTGGAATGGGGCACTTGAGAAATGGAGGGCTCCTTTCCGTGCAGTCACACAGGGTGCTTCAAAATGCAGGGAATCCCACCACAGCACAAACACTCCACAATGCCAAATCCTAATCCCCACCCCATCCCAGGGCATCCACAATGCCAAATCCTAAACTCCACCCAACCCCAGGGCATCCACAATGCCAAATCCTAACTCCCATCCCACCCCAGGGTATCCACAATGCCAAATCCTAATCCCCACCTCAGGGCAACCATATTCTTTCACTAATCAACTTTCCAGCTCTGTGGTTCCATTTTCGCCAGAAAAAGCCGTTTCTCAAGCCCCTTCCTGGCGAAAACAAGCCTCTGGGGCGAGCACGCCTCGCTCTCGAGAGCAATCCTGCGAAAACAAGCCTCCGGAGCAAGCGAGCGCGCTGCTTCCGGAGGCTTGCTTTCACCAGGAAGGGGCTTGAGAAATTGCTTTTTCCAGTGAAAATGGAGCCACAAAGCGAGGCACTCCATTTCTAAGGGTGCATTTGCATGCAGACGGAGTTCCAGTTTCCCCAAGGTCTCCATCCTGGTGAAAATTGTTCTGGCAGTGGCGGAAAGGAGTTGGGGTCACGAACAAACACTGTGACAGTTCAGGCTCCCATTCTCTGCAAAAGAGGATTGGTGCCTGAATTTGCACGATATTATGGGCACCCAGGAGCTTCCATCGACTTTCTTCTCCCTCAAAGGCAGAAACTGTGGCAGAGAGGAGACGTATCTTTTCAAGGTAAGTGAATCTGGTGCAGCAGGAAGGGAGGGGGAAGCATAAAGTATCTTAGTAGGTCAGGAAGACCTTGGGGACCTATTCCATCATTAGGCACCCCAATGGCCTTCCCCACCCTGAGATATCTCGTGCACTTAATGAGCCACGTGCGTCTTAACGAACAAGGGAGTGATCTTGTTCAAAGTACAAGATTCACTCTATGACAGTGATGGTGAACCTTTTAGAGACTGAGTGCCCAAAACTCGCCCCCACCCCCCGCCCGCTCCACCCCCTGCTCCGCCCACCCACAGGGCCATGCACTGCCCCAATGGCCCGCCGTAGCAGGTCACCCAGGCAGCCCTGCAGCATCATGGCAGCCACGCCCTCCACCCAAACCCCACAGCATCATCTGCACGCCATGGAGCGTGAGGGCGGAGTCTTGTCCCTGCTGCCCGGCTATGTCCTTGGCTGTGCTGCTCCGTGCAGGCTGCGCCTGGGGGCGGCTTTCCTCCAGGGGAGCTGCTGGAGAGGAGGGAGAGGAGAGGAGGGGGCTGCAGGGCGAGGTGGGGCTGGGGCAATGGTGCCCGTGCCCACAGAGAGGGCTCTGAGTGCCATCTCTGGCATGCGTGCGATAGGTTCGCCACCACTGCTCTATGAGTTTTCGAGTTATGAGTGGAATGGGCATGCTCCATTACACTCGTAACTCGAGGACTACCTGTTCCACAACCAACATAAAGTTGACTGATATCTAGATGTAATAAGAAACACAAAATAAGGTGATTTGGGGTGTTTTTTTTTAATGTATTGAACAAAGACTCTGTGCCTAATATGCAATTTCTGAATTTAACCCTTTGGTAAGAGCAGGGCACTGTATCATCCATCAAAGGAGGGCTGTTTAAAATGATAATTAAAGGGCACCGGGGGAAGGACTAATTGAAAACTGCTTCTAAACCTCGCCATAAGCGCAGCATTTTGTTCGGATATGAAGACTGAGACTGCTATTCTCACGAGGAGAGATCTTACATGGAGCCTCAGCCTGAGGGAGATTGCATGCACAATAGGGATGCTGGTGTCCATGCAAACATGCCCATGTGACACTGGTGGCAGTATTAGCGCATCCATGCATGTGCAAATGAGGCTGCTAGCCCCCATGTGGTGGCTACCAAGAATGGGGGGGTTCACCAGCTATTCCCGTGGCCTGGTGACTAACAGGCCAGGCCTCAGACCATAGGTTGGGGACCCCTGTACTAGAAGATAAGGAGGGTGGAAGCTTAGCAGATCTCTGTATAGAGCATGGGTCCCCAACCCCCCGGTCTATGGACCAGTATCAGGACGCAGCATGCCAGAACTGGTCTGCACAAACAAGCCCCATCCGCAAGATGCAGGCAGCACACAAAACCCCACACCCTCCGGTCCACAGAAAAACCTCTCTCCACAGAACTGGTCCCTGGTGCCCAAAATGTTGGGGACCTCTGGTATAGAGGATATTCCACAGGGCAGGGTGCACTTCCTAGCTTCTGCTAGAAGAAAACATTTAAGGGACCCGGTGAAATAGACAGAGGCAATCCTGCAAGTAATGTGGTTCTATGCCATTAAGGGCTTTAAATATTATACTTATTGCTGAATGTCTGTATTTTTAACCAGCAAGAGTCACATTTGTGAGATGGGGGTTATTTAAATTGATTTGATAACTACATATTATAAAATGGATGAGAAACCTATAGACCTCTATATGCAACTTAAATACAATACTTATTTCAGCGACCATGGCAATGGCAAGACATGTGGAAAATTGTAGTTTGGAAGGCCACAGTCTTTCCATCTCTATTCTAAAATGTTCTTCTTATAGCATTGCAACAAAAAAGGATATGGCCTGCAGTAACAAAGGCAGAAACAAACCATTCATTAAATTTATCCACAGTCTTCAAGTACATATTATTTGTTAACCACATGTTTTCATCTACTAGGTCAAGAGCAGCATGAGCTATGAACTGATTCAAGTGGCGATGGTCATCCTGAGGGGAAAAAATAAAGCTCAACTCTAAATACTGGAAACAAAAAGTATAAAATAACTTTATCTTAGATATTTTTTCATGCATAATATGTTTGCATAACATACAATATTAAGCAACTGCTTGAACAGCGTAATATATGTACTAAAATATATAACTATGAGGAAAATAAGTACAGACTAATGCAGTATTAGATACTAACCTATATACTTGTATGTAGTTTAGAAAATGCATTTTTTGCAATTTTTGGGAGAAAAAAAGGTAATTCCAAACATTTATTTATATTGAAATATATCCTTTTATAATAAATCATACTTAAGGCATAAAAATTGGTCCAATTTATGTGGGGGACAGGAAGACAGAAATCAAATAAATGGATGCTCATCAGGATAAGTAATCCAGGTGAGATGGGCAGCATATAACTTGAATAAAATAATTTTCAATAGCAACAAATAAAAAAAGCTATTAAGTTCCAAATTCAAATTAACAAGGAACCTGATTGATTAGGGGATAGAATGATTTGATATTATATATTCTGCATTTGAACAATATTTCATACCTTAGATTCTACTTTACCAGCTGGTAGAAATTCCATTTCAAATACAGGATTATCATGGTGACCCACAATTACAAAATAGTAGCTTCCCGACATAATGAAAATATGGCTTCTTCTGAAAGAGAATAGAATCATGCAGCTGGAAAAGAAGTGGTTTGCAGAAAAAAAATATTGTGATATATATTAAATATTAAAGTATTTCTAACAGTACAGCTAAGTCTTGATTAGTGCAGATAATGAATCCTATGAAGTTATTGCTATTTGATACTATTTGAATATATTTTTATATAAAGTATTATATTGGCTCCACCTTCATGGCAATGAAAATTTTAAACATATATTTTTATTAACGGATTATAGTAAAGGTTGCAAATAAAATGTTTACAATTTAAACTTACTATTAAAGTAATTTTGTTTGAGTAGCATTTCAACAATGCAAAGTTCTTTCCCAACCTCTTATCTGAGATTTATATAATTGTATATTTCTAGTTCACATTTACTGAAATATCAGTTCCAATATTTATATTGTATTCATTGTATTCCAATAAATATCAATTCTACTGTTCAACAGCAAATACAAGTAATGAAATACACTAGTACATTAGGAAAAATAATTCTATCCTTTTTATATTGTCAGTTGAACATTTCTCACAATTATTTATGTAAATAATATGTTTTAAAAAATATTACTGGGGGATGGGATGTATAATGTTATCCTCACCTTTTCACCAGGATATAATTATGCTTATGTTTATTTTTTTAAAAAAAACATAGTATATTCGATCAGAATAAAGCTTTCTATTTTTTAAAGTAAAGTCAGCAAAGTTTCAGAGAATTGTACTATTTGTTCATTTATGAAGATAAACCTGAACAGGCTGGCTTAAATGTAAGGAAAGATAATAGAAGGTACAGATTGGAAAATATATTCCAGGTGATCATAATAAAAAATTGAACAGGAAAAACTGTCTACCCAGAGGATGCTAATTCCAAATTCAATACCCCCCAGCGGCGGGCCACAGATAACCTAAAATATCTGAATTCTACACCAAAGATTCCAACTGAAAGTCTTTCAAGTAGCGTGCAAACCATGGTTAGAAACAGCCTTATATGTCAATTATTCCCTGTTGAAAATTTCGAGTTTTATAGTGCAATGCTGTTTTTAATTTCTTTTCCCATTAAAAAACAAAATACTATAAATACCACTTTTAGAGAATCCGTGAAAAGAAAAGAAAAAACAGTTCACCCGAGTCCGTACAGCGACCAGGTTTCTAAGACGGTAGAAATGAGAAGAAACTAATCCTTCCTCTGCAGAACAGTCGGCGCTGTTTGATGTCGTCAGAAGCCCCCCCCTTTAAAGCGCGAATTAGAAAATAACCCCGCGCGTTCTCGTGAGAATTCTGGGATAGCAACGCGTCTGATCGTTGATGGTAGCAATAGCAGCAATGGTAGGAATGGAAGAGGCGGTTCAGGGCGTTCGTCATTGAACGCGATTTCTTTGGGGGTGGGGCGTGAGGAGACCATTTGCCCGTTTGTTTTTTTGGTGGATCGGTAGTGGAAGTGCAGTTTTCTTCTTTGTAGCAGTGTCGAGTTTGGTGCGTTGTGTGAGTGTGTTCTTAGTGCAAGTTTTCACTTCCCCCGTTTTTCCGATCCTCAGTGTGTACAAAATAAATCCTGAAGCGAGTAAGTCTGTGAAGGGTGGGAATGTAGCCTGGGTAGTGTGATGTGTAGCAGACAGAAGTGGAGTAGATATTTTGGAAGAATGATTTTTTTTTTAACTGCGGTGAATTTTATTACGTTTTTTGCAGAGCAATGGGTGGAATGCTACTTTGGGTATTGTTACTTAAATGTTAAAGTCTGAAGCTTTCTACCTAGAGTAATTACAATTGCCTTTGCTAGTTTCTTTTATTTGTAAATAAAATCAAACTTTTATATGAAACACAATGGAAAAGTAACAAATGAAACCTTTTCTGGGTCATTGTAAAGACACAAAACAGGAATATAAATCTAGCAAGTAAATAAAAATGTATAAACTGGGCTTAGGGCATTAGAGTCTGGCAATTTTTAATGATAGTGTTTCCCTTTCGAGAGGTGTGATAACCTCTGTTGTGGGGTAGGGTGTATAGGTTGCTTTCACTGATTGTATTCAGGAGCCTATAATCCACGCATAAGTGTAAAGAGCCATCCTTCTCTCTAAAGAGGACGGGGCGGCCACTTTAGGCTTGGCTGGTTCAATGAACCCCCTTTCTAGGTTTTTCTTGATGAATCTTTCCATTTCCTCCTTCTCCTTTGGGCTCATGGAGTATAATCTGGGCTTTGGGAATTTTTGCCCAAGGCTTGAATTCTATGGCACAGTCGGTGGGTCGATGGGGGGGAAGCTCATCCGCCCTCTCATTGCTGAAAACTTCAGCAAGATCTCTGGTATTTCTGGTAGCCCCTTTTCTTCTCCCATGGACGCTTTTTCCATTTTTAATTTTGGTAGATCGGGAATTTGATTTCTGCCGTCCTCCAATTTACCCAGGGGTTCCATTTCTTTAACCATTCCATCCCTAGGATCATTGGGCATTCCATGCCTGGGGTCACTACAAACATTATGTCTTCCTCGTGGTTGACCAGGGAGAGGTGGATTGGTAACGTGGCTAGGGTAGCTGGCAGCCCCCTGCTATGGTCCCATCTAACTGGCCAAATGAGATCGGTTGTTCTAGCCTCCTCGACGGAATGCCCAGATTCCCCTCTAGCGTCGGGCTAATGAGGCAGCGGGTGCAGCCAGAGTCTATTAAGGCTTTCACCTTGACAGCTTCAGGATCTGCTGGCCGGTGATCTGTCTGGGTTGTGCTGGAGGGGCTTTTGAGCGGCATTCTACAGCCCGATGCCTCTCTCTCCCACATCTGAAGCAGCCCGTTTGCTTCTTGGCCATAGCCGATGGTTTCACTGGTTCGCGCATCGACTCAGGCGGTGAGCGGCTCCATTGTTTTCCTCGGTGCCTCTTCAGTAGGTCGATCTCTGCTTCCTCTGCCAGGATGTACCATTCGTCGAGTTGGTGTGGGTCCTCTCGGGGCAGGCAAGTGTCATATAGGTTGTAATTTAGGCCGTCTTTGAAATGGCTAAGGAGGATATCTCCCGGCCAGTTCAGTTTCCTGGCAATGGCCCGGAATTCTTGCGTATATTTGGCTACCGGACATTTCCCTTGCCTTATCGTTTTGATCCTTTCGCGGGCTTTGCGATCAGCCAGGGGGTCCTCAAATCGCCTTCTCAGAGAGGACATGAACCAGTTGAAGTTGTTGAACTCTGAACTCTGGGGCATTGGAGTTGTGCAAATTTACTACCCAATCTGTGGCCGGCCCATCCAGAGCAGATTGCACGATCCGGATCCGGGCTTTGTTGCTAGGGATGTGCCGCCCGTATTCTTCCATGTAGCTGAGGACTTGGGTTAGGAAAAACCCCAAGTGTGTCAGCTCCCCCTTGAATCTCGCGTCCAGTGGCGAGAGTCTTTGAATGGATCGGTGCCTTCGTTATCGGTGGTAGTGTCTTCCATCCAGATCACCGTCGGCGGGGAGTGGGGACTACTGGATCAACGGACGTCCCCGGGGTTGCAGGTTCCAATTCCCCCTCAGTGTCTCTCCAGTTGTGGCTCCAGGAGCTGGTGCAGCCGGGGGACTAAGAATTCTCCTCTCCTAGGGAGCTGAGGGTTCTTTTCATCAAGTCGATAGCTTTCTCTAGGATCCAGCTCGAGTGTGGTGCCCAGCTCCCTTCCTCTTCGCTTGCGTACAGGGATTTCCCCATCTTCTGCTTCCATTCTGGTTGGTTGGCCCCCCGTCTCAGGGTCACCTTTCTTGATTTCTTTTCACACTCGCCTTTTTTTCCAACGCCCATTGACCACTGAGGTTTGTTGTTACGTGTCTCCACCACCTCTTCTTCTGAGGAGTCTGACCTCTCAGATCCCGTCATCTGGCAGGTTTTCAGTCAGGGCAGTGTCTCCCTCTCCGGGGGGCTTTCTCCCTTCCCTGCTCCGTCGTCTGACATGGTATTTTTTGCAAATTCCCCTGGCAAGGTTCTCCCTTCCAGGTGGACTAATTCTGCAGATCCTGTCTAATGTAAGGATCCACCTCAATCTTACGAAGACAGAACTCTTGGAATATCTCTTCCAACAGGGATCTTTATTAAGAGAAGCTGATTGTAGGCATGTTAGACAGGATCTGCGGAATCCTCTCCCATCCTTCAATGTTTTAAAGTGTTCCCAAGCAGCCCTCACCTCATAGTTCTTCCGGGCGATTCGATCCATCAATCCGGTCCGTTGGCACAATCACTCATCCTCTCCCAGATCCCAGGCGTTGGATTTCCCCCCACCCTTTTTTTCCTCACTGCCAGCAAAGAGGAGAACTTCAGAAGGACTAAGATGAAAGGCAGATGGCCGCATTGTTATGTTTAGTCCTCTTGAAGAGAATCCACAAACGGTCACTTTGTTGTTAATGAAGGAAGTGAGAGTCATAAAAAAACCCTGCTTATCCTCCTCCCCTTTCGTAGTATGACAGAATCTAGAATAGAGTGAGAATTGGGTTTTATCAGAGTAGGTAGATAGAAATGAAATATAATTGGATTCTGACATCTAGTCTGACTTAACCTTCCTTTCAGAACCTGGTCTGCAGATGTGCTGGATCTCACTATGTAATATCCAACTAGTACCCAATACTGAAAGCTACGGGTGTTAAAATACAGCACATCTGGAGAGTCAAGTTGAAGGCTAAAAAGATAAGTAGCAACTGATAAAAAAATCCATTGTTTACAATTACAACTGAGACCAGTTTGGTCTAGAGTAGAGTGACTCTAGAGGTTAAGGCACTAGGCTGCAAACCAGGAGATTTTGAATCCAACTTTACCCATGAAAGCCAGCTGAGTGACTTTGGGCCAGTCACTCTCAGTCCAACCTACCTCACAGGGTTGTTATGGGGAAAATAGGAGGAGGAAGATGTGTTGGATATGTTCACTGCCCTGAGTTATTTTTAAAAATAAGGTAGGATACAAATAAATAAAAATAATAAAATAATTTATGGACTTTGTATAATAAGAGTATTTTACTGATGATTGTTTTTATTGAAGCTTTTAGTATTTTATTTATTTTCAGATACATATCTGTTCTTTTTTATTTTTTTATTATTAGATATCCATTTGTACATGCAAACATAGAAAAAATTCAAGTTAAAGCCATTCAACCTAATACAATCATTTTAAATTTGTAGACCTTCTTCACTCCGTATATCAAAGTTTAACTATAAGCCAACTACATTTTAAAAATTTTAAGTTTCACTTCTTTTCAGATCTATCCATTGTACATCAAACAAATAAGTCTTCTTATTAAAGTTAATAATTTTCATGTCGTACATTCTTAGTCTATTTAATATATACCTTCCATTAATCACCCTCTCATGTCTCTTGCTCTTACACTTAGTCCTTAAATCAGTCCATAATTCTTTGCCTTTAATTCCTTGCATAAAATATTAAGTTTCTCTTCTTTTCAGTCGAATTCTGGGTTTCTTCCTCTGCCAGGTGGATTTCCATAAAACAGCTTCCCTTCCAAGTAATAAGTCTCTCTTTATTGCTTGCAATGTCCCTTGTTTCTCATTTGGGGATTTTTCCAGTCTCTTGCCCCTAATTGCTGTCATCATCTGGCGATGGTACATCATAGTTGAGCGGTTTTGCACTTCACTTTTCATTTCAGTAAGTTGTCTCTCTTGTTTCTCCACCACTTCCATCTTTTCTTCAACCCCTTCCCAGACCCTCTTCGAATTTCTCCCAGTATCTTCTCTCATTTTCCCACTGTGCGTTTGTTCTGTTTCTCCGGTTTGGTCCAAGTCCTCAATAACTGCTTTGCTTTGATCTTCCACCATCTTCTCCACTTCTCTGCTTTGTTCCACTGCCTCCAACGTCCTCGTCCTTTCTTCCCACCTTTTCTCATATATGTCTATTATCATGTCCATCTTTCTCCTTATTTTTTCAAAAGTTGTTGACATTGCATCTGTTAATTCTTTCATCGTCATTTCTGGAGAGCTTATATACATCCTTAGGTTTATTTTGCAAAGTTTTTTAAGTTATGCGTCTCTGCTGCCCTCTAGAGGTCTCTTTCGCATTACAGTTTCTCCTTCGCCTTTCTCTTCCAGTAGCTATCACTTTAAATTAAAAGCGGTCGCCATCTTGGATGCATCTTGCCTATTGTGAACGTATTTGATCCGAGGTAAAATATAAGAAATACTTGCTTTTTAAGCTCCTGCGTTCAGTCTGTCAATCTCTGTGCTTCTTTGAAATGTTTTCCTCGAGTGGTGGCTGGTCTCAGCGTCTTGGTCTATCTGCTGACAGATGCTGCGCCGGGCTGGAGCTATTGTGAGCTCACGGGGAGTCCTCTTTCTTCCCCCCAAACGTTTTTTCGGGGGGTTTTCAGAGGATCTCAACCCACACTCACAGCTCTTCGCCCCTTCTCCTACCGAGGAGGGGTTTTTTCCACCGCGAAAAACAGCTGTTTTGCGCTGTTTTGGCTGCTTTACAGGTCCCGTGTCGCAGAGCCTCCGAACAAGGCTATTTCGACCCTGAGGCAGCCACGCCCCTTCAGCACATATCTGTTCTTTTTAATTCTATAAAAATAATATAATTCAAATCTAAACTGAGTTGATGACAGCTATCATTATGATCTTAACTTCCCAAAATAAATCTTTACCATTGTTTATGTAGTTCAGTTATTCAAACTAAGCATTTAAATATTTTTGTCTAAGTCTTTGTGCATTTGACAAGCTGAATTCTAGTCTATGAAAGCTTAAGTTGTAGTAAAGAAAGCTGTAGTAAAAGAGGGATATGTTTATAGCATTTTTGTTGTTGTTTTGCTGCAGCACATTACTCATTCTTCCAAACATTTAATATTTTAAATGTTGCAATCTAGATTTCATCATGTGGTGCTAAGTATTTTAATGGAGTTCATTTATATTGCCAAATATGTTACTGTGAATTGGTTTATAAATCTAAAAATATTACATTAATTTTTTCATGTTTTCAGATTCTGATGTCTTCATCTGAATTTAAGGCTCTTTCACAAGATGATCTCCGGAAACAATTATACCAGACATTTAAAACCCGAGGTGTTTTGGACACACTTAAGGTCTTTGATTTAAACTAGATTAAAATTAGGATAATTTGGGTCTTAATCTTGGCAAAGTCAGCTGAATATTTGTTCAAATTATACCAACTTAAACTTTTGTTAAAAATGCACTAGCTTGCGCTTTAAATGATGCTGGGTATACTAAAATATTTAGTATATTGTTAGTGGTAGTGATAACATGTGATACTTTATAGATGTGCAGCTTGTGATGACTTGTTGATTCACACATCTATTAGAAAGATATCTTTACCAGTTACACTTTTTTCGGTGCATTTTTGGGAAAGAAAAAAACCCCTGTTATCTAAGATTCAAACAGTAGTTTAAATTCAGAGGTATGAAACATTCTCTTTTTAGTCACTTTCATATATAAATTATTAAATTTTAAACTCTTGCCATTTTAAAGTGTGCAAGCATTAGTAGACACCTAAGATAGATTTAACCATAATATACAAATTAAGACATCTTTGCTGTGGAAATCAAAGCATTCCAGCACTACCCATATCTATGATGTGACTAACAGTTTTTCTCATAAAGCTCTTGCTCTGCCCAAATTATTGTTTGGCTGCCAAAAAATTGCCCAGTCCTAAGCTTTAAGATTAGAGACGACACCAAGCTGGCAGGAATAGCCAACACTCCAGAAGACAGGCTTAGGATACAGGAGGATCTGGACAGACTTGAACACTGGGCGCTATCTAACAAAATGAAATTCAATGGTGAAAAAAGTAAGGTTCTACATTTAGGCAAGAAAAACCAAATGTACAGGTATAGTATAGGGGGTACCTCGCTCAATAGTAGTAACTATGAGAGGGATCTCAGAGTCCTAGTGGACAATAATTTAAATATGAGCCAGCAGTGTGCTGCAGCTGCCAAAAAAGCCAACACAGTGCTAGGCTGCATTAACAGGGATAGAATCAAGACCACGTGACGTATTAATACCACTTTACAATGCCTTGGTAAGGCCACACTTGGAATACTGCATCCAGTTTTGGTCACCATGATGTAAAAAAGGTGTTGAGACTCTAGAAAGAATAAAGAGAAGATCAACAAAGATGATTAGGGGACTGGAGGCTAAAACATATAAGGAACGGTTGCTGGAATTGGGTATGTCTAGTTTAACGAAGAGAAGGACAAGGGGGGACATGATAGCAGTGTTCCAATATCTTAGGGGCTGCCACAAAGAAGAGGGAGTCAAGCTATTTTCCAAAGCACCTGAAGGCAGGACAAGGAGCAACAGGTGGAAACTAACCAAAGAGAGAAGCAACCTAGAACTAAGGAGAAACTTCCTGACAGTTAGAACAATTAACCAGTGGAACAACCTGCCTCCAGAAGTGGTGAATGAGCCAACACTGGAAGTTTTTAAGAAGAAACTGGACAGCCATTTGTCCGAAATGGTATAGGGTTTCCTGCCTGAGCAGGGGGTTGGACTAGATGACCTCCAAGGTCCCTTCCAACTTTATCATCATCATTATTATTATTATGTTTTCATTTTATTCAAGGGAGCTTTTCAAATATTCTCAATGCAGATTAGATCAAAATATTAACTTTAATTAGGCATATGTGAAATAACATTCATAATGTAAAGTCATTTAATTAGTGATATCCACCTTGTGCTTCTCTAAACTCATTCCAAAGTATATCCCCAAACCATAGCTTTCTCCTTGATGTAAATTATTACAAAACCAATACCACATTATACATAACCTATAACACATAACTCAGTTTTACCTTTCCAGATTTAAAACTTCACTAGGTATAATGTATATGCCCTGCTTTTCTTCAGGAGGGAAGTTTAAAATGATAGTAATGAATTTTTTTTTGTTTCAGATGCAACTCCGTAAGCAGCTCATACATGAACTAATAAATCCAGTTTTATGTAGAGAAATTCTTCCAAAGGCTACTTCTAGTGAATGCAGTTCATTGATCATTGTTGCGTGTAATAGTTTGGTGGCAGATCACTTGCGGAGATGTGGCTATGAATATTCACTGTCTGTCTTTTACCCAGAAAGTGGATTAGAAAAGGATAAAGTAAGTGTCTTGAGAGCTTGGTAAAGGACTATATTGTTTCGTGCCTTCCCCCTACATTTGACTCATTATAGTTTGCTTATCTGAAGAACTGCTCTATAGATGATGCACTTTCTTGTGTGCTTCATCTTAGTTTGGTGCATCTGGAGGAGAACAATACTCACATGGAAATGCTGTTGATTTTAGTTCTGCATTCAACACAATCATTCCTCAGCATTTGGTGAACAAACTGGGCCTATTAGGTTTTAATACTTCCTTACATAACTAGATACTTAACTTTCTTATTGATAGTTCCTTACATAACTAGATACTTGACTTTCTTATTGACTGATATTTCTCTGTGTTATATACAGTATGTGTGTGTATGTGGGTATATGCATAATGGTATTTTTTTGAGAGCTGAATGCAATCAAATTTCATTTTAATGTATGCTGATTAGTGTACATTTAAAGTGACAATAAAGTATTCTATTTCTATTCTATTCTCTGAAAATGAAGAGATATTCCCTGAGCATGTTTCTGCCAATCAAGTTGCAATCCTGTTATTACATCCCGACTTTCAAGTTTCTGAAACCAAAATAGGAGCTGTGTAGCTTTTTCTGGTTTTTTGTGACAATATACCTTCTTAATTTAGAACTGGTACCTAAAGAATTTTTTTTTAAGCTGTTACCAGAATTTCTCAATTTAAGGCAGTTTGCTTAACTGTAGTTCAGATTAATGACAGTCTTGGAAAGGGTGGTTTATGGCCTGTAAAGCACTTTCAACTGTTGCAAAATATTGCACCATCCCTCATGTGATCACGATCTGGGTGTTTGTCAACCTGTTTGTACTAATGACCAGTTGCCAAGCATACTCCAGTCACATGATCTCCGTAATCTTCTTTGCCAGCTTTCCCAGAAAGTCAGTGGGGAAGCTGTGTGGGAAGGTTGTAAGCTGCTGCCATCTGCTGAGGACTTCTCATCTTTGAGGCTAGGTGAAAAAGCTCCCTGCTGAAGGTTTTCAACTCTGTGCCTGGTAGCAGGAAATTCTTTCTTTCAGCCAGCTCCCAGAGACAAGAAGGAGCAGAAATTTAAGCAAGACTTCAAACTCCTGCTAGGATTTTCAGTTTGCTTGGGTGCATGCCACCAAGTAAAATGTCAAAATTTGCACTGATTGCCACTAAAATCCATAAAAATTTGAAATCACTAAATTTTTCCAAGCAGCTTTAAGCTAGGTTTCTTCATAGCTCCCATTTATTTATTTAGTGTCCTGCATTTTGTTTGAGGCAGCTAACAGCATTTTTTAACAAAACTGAAGAGTTAAAGCGTAGTTTTCG
The DNA here is from genome assembly GCA_034064705.1 of Bothrops alternatus. Taxonomy (NCBI): domain Eukaryota; kingdom Metazoa; phylum Chordata; class Lepidosauria; order Squamata; family Viperidae; genus Bothrops; species Bothrops alternatus. The sequence goes on from JARGCV010000112.1 coordinate 38,327,158, forward strand.
ATTTTAGTTTATTGATTAAGAACCTGGCAAGAAGTGTCCCTACAAATTCTCTTAATACTGTATTAGAGGTAGGCAACTTTGTAGTATTTTATGAGCACAAGAAGGTGCTTTATATTAACGTTTGATTAATTAGAGCAATATTGTGATAAAAGTAAGAAGTGACAAATTCTTTTTTTGCTAACTTATAGGTAAACCTATGAAGTATTTGAAGAGACTTTTTTTTATAGGTAATGTTCAAATGTGTCATGCCTACATACAATCTAAAACAATCTACTCATGTGAATGCATACCCCATGATGCTAATGGGGTAAAGGAGTCAGGGAGAGAATTGTAGTACTTCTACATGTTTATATGTAAAAGGCATATACATTTTCCTTAAGAAACTTAAGAATGGATTGTAACTCCACAAGTATTTTTGAAAGCAGAAGTGGAAAGACAAAGTTCTTTAGGAATATTAGACAGACATGAAAAGAGAACTTTTCAGAGGTGACAGAAAATCTAAATTGTATGTTTATTTCTTACATTTTTATCTAATACCCAAGGTGCTCTTGGCATATTGCATAGTTAATATGAGGGCAATTCGGAAATAAATCTGTTTGGTTATCAATGATAGGCACTCGCAGATACAGAACTTTTATTATACACATTAGAAAACTACAACATTTTTTACATAATAGCCATTCAAATTGAGGCACTTGTCATAACGTCTTACAAGATTTGAAATTCCTTAGTAGTCACTTGGGGCCAAATCTGAGCTGTGGGGGGGTGATCAAAAATATCCCAACGGAGCTGCTTCAAAAGATCTTGGGTGAATTTAGCAGTGTGCGGGCAAGAATTATCATGAACCAACACCACACTGGAAGTCAGCATTCCCTGATGCTTGTTATGGATGGCTTGTCTGAGTTTTCATAATGTTTCATAGTAGACTTCTGAATTAATGGTCGAACCACGCTTCATGAACTTCACTAGCAGTACTCCTTTGGCATCTTCACATTTGGTGGGATTTTCTATGGCAGGGTTCATTTTCAATTGATCTAATGGACATGTCAACTGCAACACAACCTCCTTCCACTCCTCACTGCCTACTGAACTACTGTGCATGGCACTATAGGATGGATGTTGCTATCCCGCCTATTTCCTGCATGCTCAAATGGAGGTTTATTTCCGAATTGTCGTCGTATATCAAAAAGATTTTAAACAATGTTAAGCAATAAAAAATAATCTGCAGTGAATTAGTAATCCAGAAAAATGTAATTTTTAATGCAGAATAAGGCACTAATATCAAGTAAAAAAACTATATAAACGCTTGGTATAAGAGTTGTGTCCTGTTTGGCAGTGAAAAAGGTCAAATGCATTTCTCTCTAAAGAGAGGACAAACTAACATCTGAAGATTTCCTCAAGGTACTCTACCTCCTGATTCTTCAGGATTTTAAAATCAGTACCAAAGAAACCTGTAAATGGAATTTGAAAAAGGACTGATGATCCAGCAGTTTTAATCAAACATTGGTATCACACGATCTTTTTGGATAGTGCTAGTTAGTAATACTGTAGCTGAATTTTTGAGCCATCTTTAGAATTGTCCCATATACTTAAGGCATTTGAAAAACCATTTTGTATTACTTAATGGTTTGAGGAATGCAGTATTTATAGGACTGATTGTAATAGATGTATATGTAACTGTGGAAATTGTACCTAGAGACACTTCGTTGGCTATAGAAAAGGAGAAAATGTTGACTTATATGATGAAGTACTGTCTTTTGCCATTTTTAATATCATGTTGTTTTATTTTATTGTTTTTGGGTATGTAGAATTTAAAATATGTAGTTGATGGTTAAGAACTTATTTTTCTTTTTCCATAGGAACTTAATATACAAGATCTGCTCCGGCTAATTAGGATCAGTCCAACAAGTGACCTTTATAAAATGCTGGTAAAAAGAATACTAGTTCAAGAAAATGTATGTATTCAGCTCCTAGTAATGAACATTATTTTGAATAAATGCATTTCTGTTTACAGATTTCAGATTTAACAAAAACCAGCATGAAAGGTATAACTTTTGATTTACTTGTTTTAAACCGTTTAGTGATATGTACTTGTCATTATAAGCTACTCAAAGATGCTAAGGAAACGGATGTCATAAAAACTTCCTAACTAAATAAAATGTTAAAAATGCTAACTTGTCCATTACAGAAATCTTATTTCTGCTTACTGTGCAGATTGAACTTAAATAACATTATCCCCAACTACAGAAACCCTATCAGTGCCTGCTTTAAAACTAACCTTCTATTTCAGTATAAAATTAAAGCAGAAGGATGATTACCATTCAGTATATTTAAAAACATAAACTGCCATTAGAAAATGAATTTGTAAAATGTCACTTTGTAATGTAGTGTAATGTTTTGAGGAAATCAGTTGGGCAAAATAGGGATAGGTTTGGTAACTGATATGACTGCAATGTTAGAAGATCATATTTTTCTTTTAAATTCCGTAAGCTCTCCTTTGCCTTCTTACTGTTATGGCAGCAGCCCCCAACCTTTTGGGTGCTGGGGATCTGTTCCTTGGAGAGAGTTTTTTCCACAGACGGGAGGGAGTGCTTTCGCGCTTCCTGGATCCCGCCCGTGGGCTTCACTTGCTTGCACAGACCAGTTCCTGTTGGGCCACAAACCGGTGCCGATCCACGGCCCAGGGGTAAGGGATCCTATGCTGCAGCATAGCCTATTTTTTTGACATTCTCCTTATGAGATATAGATTTGTTATTAATTGTACTTCTCCAAGGCTTTCTTATACAGATTTTAACAGAATTGGTAGAATACAATCTCTGTAAGGAGACCTGTAATGCAGAAACTCAGACAAGTTCAGCACTCTACAAAGAATCTCTTGGTAAGTTTAGTATTATAATTGATTTATCCTCAGGCAACTTGGCAAATAATCTATGTAGCCTCAGTGAATGTGTGTATATTCTTTAGCAGGATTTTAAATGAGGGCCAAAATCTCTTAGGCATTTTAATATAAAATGTGTATAGGTACCCCTCAGTCCTCAATTACATTTGCCTTAATTTTGTTAGACATAGATATATTACAGTTTGTAAATAGAGGTTATGTTCCAATAGAAGAGAATATCTATAGCTCAGGATTGAACTACGTAGTCCTTGATGCCCTCTGAACTTGGTGGTTTGCTTGCAGACATTTCATTACCAACCAGGTAGCATCAGTGCTAGCGAGTGTGGAGTTTGCTTCATGTTTATATATAGTAGCTTGCAAGTTATTGTATATAAACAGGGAGAAAACTCCACATTCCCCAGCACTAGTCAGGTAATGAAACATCTGCAAGCAAACAACCAAGGACACCACAATAATCTTTTAAGGAACGCCAAGGACTGCACAATTATCTTTCATTAATGTTGACACTGGGTGTTTCTTGGCAGATTGTTTTTTATAGGACGAGTAGCAGAATTATTATTTTTGCTCCCCTTGCCATATACAGTATATAGAACTGTAAGATTAAATCATGGCATCTGTTCACATGATTCCCAAAACATTTATTTCTCTGAAGAATTCCATTGTCAGCTTCTCATTTGCACATTAAATCAGTTTTCTAACTTTGTCTGCATTTTAAGTTCTGTTTTCAACCTCCATTGTACTACATTATATGAATATAATAAGAAATACCAAAACAATTTGGTTTCTTATTCTTCTCCATATCTTTTGATATTTTTACTATTTTTATCCACTTGTACCTCAGTAATGGAACACTTCATATATTTTGTTTTTGTAGCTGAGAAACTTCAACTAATTGATGAACAATTTGCAGACATGTATCCTCAGCGTCATTTATCTGAGTCTTTTCATGTAAAACTTGCTGAATATAAAAGAGAAATAGAACAGCAGCTGCAGGCAGAAATGTCGCAAAAGGTAACAATAGCTGGAAAGGACAAAAGGGATAGTTATGTGAAATTGTTGTAATTTCATATATTCATGCCTATGTTGTTTTATGTTTGTCTCTTTGTTTTTATGATTGTCTTTTTCTTAAGAAAATAAAACCTAAGGAAGAAAAACAAAGGATCAATATTTGTTGAACTTAACATTATTATTGATATTATGGGTAAAAGGAATTTGTCTATTATAAGAGAATATTTTCCCCTATTTAGAGTATGTGATGTAAATAATACTTTGCATGATTGTTAAAATAAAAAGCACAGAGAAGCAGCTTATTGGATTATGTTCTATATACTATCATCTACAGCTGAGAGGATCTCAGAAAAGCTACAATTGGATCCAAATATTTTCTTCCCCCACAGGAGACAATTTGACATAGGGATGTAGTGCATCAAGAGGAGGTATTAACAGATTCCTCTGCAATATGTTAATGCTTTTTTTCCTGTTCCCTGCTTGTTGGAAAAGTAAAAATAGGTTCTGAATATATGTATTTTGAAATCAAATTGTATATATTCTTAATAACATGACCCACAAACACTGGTTGCATCTAGTGCAACCCAGTGATGTTCAATTGAACTTCTCTGTTGTTTTTATCTTGTGCTTGTCTAAGCAATAGCAACAGCAATAACACTTAGACTTATATACTGCTCCACAGTGCTTTACAGCTCTCTCTAAGCCAGGCATGTCAAACATGCGGGCCGGATGCAGCCCTTTCAGGCCACGCCCACTCCGTCCCCAAAATCATGATACGTCATGATACGGCCCGCAGTGCGATTGGGCTTTACACCCCTGCACTAAGTGGTTTACAGAATCAGCACATTGCCCCCAACAATCTGGGTCCTCATTTTACTGACTTTGGAAGGCTGAATCAACCTTGAGCTGGTGAGGATCGAATTCTGGCTATGAGTAGAGTTTGCCTGCAATACTACATTCTAATCACTGTGCCATTCTGTACTCTTCTTTCCTAATACCTGAAATGTTATAGACTGCAGAGATGAGGAAATGCATCCATGCTTAAGAGTAAATAAAGCATAAATACTTTAAGATTCCAACAGTATTCCCTGAATATCTGCATTTTAAGATAAATGTCTTTGTTAATTCTAGGTGAATGCTGCTATTTCAAATTTCCCTTAAAAGTTGAAAATATACTATATGAATAAATGTTAATGTCATTAAGGAATTTAAAGAAATTACGAGCTGAACAGTACATTTGAAGCACAGGAAAAGGCTGTTGAATTTCTGGCCAGCATATCTGTTTTCAGTGTTTTCAATTTCTGTTTTATAAATGTTACAGTTACAACACTTCAAGGATGTTGAAATTGCCAAAATCAAAATGGATGAAAGGGCAAAATTCCAGAAAGAACTTTCAGAACTTCAGAAAGAGTTTCAAAGAGATCATCAGGCCAAGTCAGAGGCTCTGATCTCTCGAGAAAGAAATGCTATTGAGCGACTTCATAAACAGCAAGAGGTAATTTTTTAAAAGCTAAACCTACCTAGTTACTAATCCCTTGAAATTTTCTGCAGCGAGAGTTTAGTGAATTATCCAATATTAGGAGTTGTTTCAGAAAGTTTCTGAAAATAATTACATATATTTTGCCTTGGTTTGTGATATACAGGGTTACTAGTGAATTAAATACTCATATTAAAAATGGGATTTTAAAGATGATTTCAGTGGGGTGACATGTCACATTATGGTTTATTATGTGGGATGCTACTAATGTTCAGTTTGTACTGGGAAAAATGAAGATATATTAATTTATTCAGCTAATGGCTTATATTTTGATAAGTAGAGTTGTCAAAGAAATGGGAAATGTATTTTGTTTTGGGCTTGCAAGAAAACATCCATTCTGGAGTGTTCCATTAAGAGGCTTTGCACTGACTGCATTATAACAGAATAAAACTTAAAATGCTTGAAGTATTTTGTACTTTATTGAAATGAAATATTTCAAATATTTAGGATGAAATTTTCAATTAGTATTCCATAGAACTTAGGGTGTGTTGAGAATTTGATGGCTTTTGTGAAATACTAAACAAAAAAGGGGAAAAACAGCCAATTTCACTTAAACACAGCCAAGTTTACCTCATGATCAAAGTTTCTTGGATTTTTTTTTAAGCTTACCAGTTCTATGGCTTGAAAACTTTGAAAAGCTTTTGAAATGAGAATACAGAACAAGCCTCTTGGTTCAATTTCACCACAGGATCAAAAGAATAGATAGAGCATAACATGAAAAGCTAGCCTATCAGTATTTGGCAAATTGGTGTGGGTGCAAACATTTGTTTTATCTTTTTCCCATGCTTCCTTGAACTGAAACAGGACTATATCCTTCCTTTGTCCTATAGGCTGATTGAAAGAGATGCAGATAAAGAAATTACAGAATTGTCTTCTGTCTCCCGCTCTTTCTAGTTACAATAGGAGTGGCTTATTTTCTGGACAGTCATTCAGCATCACAACATCATTGGAGAATAATCTTTTCTAGAATGAATCTTTTACAATGACGATAGTAGTGTTCCTTAAAATGCCTGCTAGATCTCCCTTCCCAGATCACCTGTTTAAGCCTAAGTCTAGCCCATTTAGAGAGAATTGCAAAACAACTTTACTTCATACATGACATTATGAAACATGTTTCAAACTATTTGAAACATCTGTTTTAAGCTTAAGAGGGTTTTTGGGGTTTTTTTTGGTTATGTGGTTTGGAGTTCATTACTTCAGATTCATCTGTCCTCATACTTGTTATTTCACCTAAGCTGCAGTTTCCATATCTTCTTGTGCCAAGTAATTTGTTTATCAATAAGCCACTGAAAGGGGCTTCCGGTGGCTCCACCGGCGTCGCTGGAGTCTCTAACGTGAGGCTCCGATCTCTGTGTCAGTTAGCTGTCAACAACAGCGTTCACCAGCTGTTTGTTGCAGCGGAAAAACTCCTCTTCGGGCAAAGAAGGGGAGTAGAGCTTCAAGAGCCGGGTTGAGCCCTTCCAAGACCCCTGGAACAAGTTTTCAGGGGCAGAGAAGGTGTGCTCCCCAGGCACTTGAAATGCTCCTGCTCAGAGACGCTTCTGTCGGCTGACAGAATTAGACGCCGTGACCGCCTCTGCTCTTAAGATTGACTTACAAGGACTTTAAACAGACGGACTGAATACAGGAGTCTTTTGATTATCGCAAGTATACTGCTATTTTGTTTCTGCCTTTGTATTTATAAGTTTTCTTGAATCAACAAAAACTTTTTCAAAATGGCGATCGCTTTCTCTACCTAGTGAAAGTGAAAAATGTAAAGTGTGGATTGCGCAGGAAAATGAAAGTGAAATCTCTTTCCTCTTTCTAAAGAGAAGTTTGAGTGACTATTTGGATTGGATTTATTTGGACTTTAAAAGAAATTGATCTAATTGGATTTTAAAAGAAATTTAAAAGGGAGGAAGTGGCAATTTTTTTTTAGCTATTTTTTTTTCTTTTTTCTTCCTCTCTCTTTTTAATCATGACAACGAGACATAAGGCAGCAGTTTCTAAGGCGGCTATGCCCTCTCCAGGGCAGCTTGTAAAATCACAGTCTGCTCCTTTAGAGTCTCAAGAGCCTGTACAGCCTGCTTCAGAAATGATTACAATTAAAGATCTACAGACTGCTTTAACAGTAGCATTATCCCCAGTAAGTGCTGCATTATCCTCACTTAAAGACAGAATGGATAAAATGGATTATAAATTAGAGGAAAAGATGGCAGAACAGAAAAAAGATTTTAAAGCTATGACGGAAGTATCTAACCAGGAGATGAGACAAGACATTGTGGAGGCTATTAAGGGTGTCTGGGATTACACCATCGGTGTTGAAGAGAAATTAGAGAATATTGAACAGCAATTTGAAGAAAAATTAGAAGAAATTAAAAGTGATGTACAAGATCAGGCTACTTTGACACAATTTCATCAGATGCAGTTTGCAGTTAGAATTAGGGGACTTAGAGAAGCCCCAAATGGGAACCAAGAGGATTTAAGAAAAATTGTTATTGAAGCTCTATCAAAATTTTTGGATGATTCAATTGAGAATGTGGACTGGCAGATTGAACGGTTGTTTAGAATGAACTCACGCATCGCAGCACAAAGAAATTTGCCTAGAGATATTGTGATATATTTTAATACAAGAAAATACAGAAATTGGGTTCTTTCAACAGCCTACAATAAACAACTGAGTGTTGCTGGTCAAGAAGTACTGGTTTTGAAAGAGATACCTCCCAAAATGCTGAGGTTAAGGAAAGATTATGCTTTTTTGACAGAGGAGCTTAAAAGAAGAGAGATACAATATAGATGGGAGGTTCCAACTGGACTTTCTTTGTTTTTTAAAAATAATAGATATCGTCTGACTACTGTTGCCAAAGCAAAGGATTTCTTTGACAATATATTGATGGCTGATAGATCTACCTCCCCAAAGTCTAAGAGGGCAATTTTGGTTAAAGATCTAGAATCATTGCAAATTTCGGAATCTCAACAACCTCGTACAATTCTTTTGACGGATATGGATAAAGCAGTTGAACAACCAGTGCAGTTAATTGATATTTTTCAACCTCTGGTAGCTGATAAGCCTAAAGATCCAAGGGGTCCACGTGAATTAATTCAAACCAAGCAAGCTGATCTGACATCTTTGGAAGCCATGGGAGCAAGGCCTAAGAGGAAGGAAGAGGTAGCTTCGGCCCTGCAGAAGCTTTCACGAAAAGATCATGTCAAATAAGTATTTGACATGGAATGTCAACGGTTTAAATTCTCCACAAAAAAGGAAGAAGATATTTCATTATTTGAAGCAATGTAAAAATGACGTAATTTGTTTACAAGAAACTCATATTAGAACTTTGGACCAGAAATATTTGATTAATAACAAATTGGGTACACACTTTGTGGCATCATCTTTAGACAAAAAAAATGGAATTGTTATTTATGTTAAAAATCATATAAAAGCTAAATTAATAGAAGCAGATATACATGGAAGATTTTTAGCTATAGAAATTTTATTGGATGGGAAGAAAGTTTTGTTGGTGGGTATATATGCTCCAAACCAAAAACAAGGTATATTTTATAAATCATTGCATAGAAAGCTAATACAGTTGGATTATAGATCTTGTATCTTAATGGGAGACTGGAATGGAGTTCTTGATGCTAGTTTGGATAAGAAAAAGATCTTATCTGTTCCTCAAACGCGTTCAATATTGCCTAAATCTTTTTTTGATATTAAAGATGATTTTAATTTGTTAGATATATGGAGAGAAAGACATGGGAGGGACCAAGAATTTACTTTTTTCTCTGATAGACATCAATCATTTTCTAGAATTGATTTTATTTTAACTACGAGTGATTTTATGTTAAGTTTAAAGAAAGCTAAAATTTTACCTAATGTATTGTCTGATCATAACCCAGTTATGATGGAACTAAGGACTGGTCAATATATATGCAGATCCTGGAGACTTAATGAAAATTTGTTTAATTATGAAATGTATGTGGAAGAATGTAAAAAGGCTATCAAGGAATTTTTCAGGTTAAATCTGAATATAGGCTTACCAATAGAAACGGTGTGGGACTCTAGCAAGGCCCATATGTGTGGTATTTTAATTGAATTGAATGCAAGACATAGACGTAAACAAGAGGAAAAGAGAAGAGTTTTAGAAGCGGAGATAAAAAAGAAAGAGTTATTATTAATAGATAAACCGGATGATAGTAATATTAAAGAAGGGATAAAGGTCTTACGGAAACAATTTGATATTTTGATGACCGATCAGGTTGCCAGGAATATACAATATGCTAAACATAACACTTTTTTTAATGCTAATAAACCTGGCAGATGGTTGGCTTATACATTAAGGAAGAAACAAAAATCCCGTTTAATTGAGAAGGTAGAATATAAGGGGCAAGAAGTATTTCATCAGGATGCTATTAAGAAGGCTTTTCTAGAGTTCTATACCAAATTGTATGCTGAAGAAAAAGTTCAAGAGCAAGAGGTAGATGCCTTTTTACAAAATCAAAATGTTATGGAAATTACTTTGGAACAAAGAGATAGATTAAATGCTGTGATTAGATCAGAAGAAATTATTGACGCAATTAAGCAATTGAAATTGGGAAAATCTCCAGGAACTGATGGTTTTACTACGATTTATTATAAGTGTTTACAGGAGGAAGTGGTCGAACATTTGAGGGAGTTATTTGTGAACATACAAGAAGGTGGTCCGGTTCCACCCTCCTGGAAAACGGCTAATGTTTGTTTGATTCCTAAAGAGGGCAAAGATAATGTACAAGTAGAAAATTTTAGACCTATCTCATTGTTAAATACGGATTACAAGATTTTTGCAAAAATTTTGGCTAATAGATTAATGACAGTTTTGACACAGAGGATACACCCGGATCAGACTGGTTTTTTACAAGGGAGACAGATGAAAACCAATGTCA